>OZ023199.1:4295905-4895905 GCA_963995505.1 Hypericum androsaemum
GATGCATCGGATAGAAAATGGGATTGTGTGAAAGAATCACATCAGTCATGTTGTGTTAAAACCTAGATATCTAACCTTAAATCTTAAAGAATGAGTAGGTGAATCATCCACACTTATGAACTAGCCCAACCCGCTTGCAATTTTCGATGTGAGATTCTTTCCAACACGCTCCCTCAAACGAAGTTCATTAGGCTGAAGTTTGAACGGGCTTGACACGACCTCTTGTGCTTTCAATTGGGCCCGTGCCAGCACAACGGGCCTAGGTCTCGCTTGGGCCTGGCTCTGATACAAATGTTAGAATCTCTATATCCAATCCAAAATTTTAAAGCAATGAGTAGGTGGATCATCCACACTTATGAACTAACCCAACTTACTTGCAACTTCCGACGTGGGATTCTGTCCAATATGTTAGACGAAACATTTGACGCATTTGATCGATTAAATCTTAATTGGTGAATAGAAGATAGAAGAATCTTTTATAAGTCCCGTCATTCTTTTCTCAAAAGTGAAACGTCATAAATTTATGACTTTATATTGTTCTACCCAATTCAAACTATGAAACAATAATTTATAGTTTATTACAATACTTAATTTATATTCAATTAGTTAGAAGACATCCCGGCTTGTTTGTCCATTTGAATTTCGCAAGTCGTGGTGTAACTTCTTGCAAGTTGGTCATAAGCTATGCACTTTCCGTTAGTATTTTATTATAGAGCGAAGTTGATTTTCTATATCATCTGAACCGAATATTTAAACTTGAGAAATTATAGAAAAAAAATTTATAGAGAAAAAGCTACTTACATATTGCGTGGATTGGATCATTTTACTTCAATAAATTTTGGTAAAAAGTGCATCGATAATGGACCTTTCGCAATTTTGACACTTTAATTTTCCCTATATGTTCGTACATGTGACATGACACATCGACCTTGTCCATGTGGCATCCCAAACAATTTTCTCTCTTTTTTCAATCAAAAAGCATGGGTTAGGAGTGAGCTTCATGTTCTCGCCACCATAAATGTTTATACATTAATTAGCGTCATCAACAAGGGAAAATATCTCAATTAGCATGGGAAAATGTTTATACATTATTTCGACAAGGAATAATATACAGAATTTTTCATTTTTTTTAAGTCTGACCTACCCGAGGGCAGATTTGGTAAGGACTAGTTTAGTCTCCACTTATGGAGACTAAAACAAACCAATATCACTACACATGAAAATCAATATTACTTCACATACAAACCAATATCACTTCACATGCAAACCAATATCATTTCACATGCAAACCATTATCACCTGATAGGTTATTGACCATCAGATTTAAAACAATCAAATCTGACGGTCCTAAATTTAGTCCCCACCTGGGGACAAATTTTATTTAGTTCTCACTCAATTAAGCTTTTAGGAGGACTCCAACTTCATAAGTAAAGAATCGATAATAATACACTTCCGGAGTTGACGTTTTTGTACTAAATTGGGGAAAAAGAAGAGAAATTGAAAGAAATTATGACCAGAAACATCTTGAATCTTGGCTATTGTAATTAGCTAAAGATTGGACTATAATCATTTGTTATTAATCTCTGGTAGACATGTCAAACTACATTTACGAGTGGATCTTTCAATTGTGTCTTTTCCATTTATATGATTTAAATGCAAGATATTCTTAAAATAGACCAATGTCTGTAACTCCTGGTGT
Organism: Hypericum androsaemum; assembly: GCA_963995505.1. Lineage (NCBI taxonomy): Eukaryota > Viridiplantae > Streptophyta > Magnoliopsida > Malpighiales > Hypericaceae > Hypericum > Hypericum androsaemum. The sequence continues at coordinate 4,297,605 of OZ023199.1, forward strand.
ATCATAATCATATGGAGTATAATCATACTGACTCATTCAGTTAGTTATAACGCCATCACATTTACTTAGAACCAAAGCGCAATTCCTTCAATTATAATAACAAAAATGAGAGTTTATAACGAAAGTCAACATTGCCCCATAGTTAGATAAACAAAGGCAAATCCATATGCTATTATTGAATGACAAAAGGTGAATTCAATAGTGGTACGAGGGCATGATCCTCTTACAACAGAAATTACAAAAAAAAAGTGTTTTAATAATGATGGAGAAATGAGAGAGATAATTCAAAGTCAATTGGTACGAGGGCATGATCCTCTTACAACGAACCCAAAATCACTTAATTTTCAATGGTTATTATTTGCACCGAACTTCTAAAGGTCATATCTTCATATTTTATCCATCAAGTATCAACTTCTAAAGGCCTTGTTCAGACGAATATTTTTTTTGTTCGAAACAAACTTCTAAAGGTTATTTATCTTCTCTATGGAAGGCGATCAAGTACCACACATACGGAAAGATACATTTATCTACCTTTCCCTTTTCCTTTCTAGTTTAAATTGGCCAACCACATGTGTTGCTCGTTATTACTTGGTTTGAAACAAAACAACACCAACAGTTACATGAGTATTTGCAAATTGAGCATTGGTGACAGATTTGTATTTTTTATTTATGATTATTATTATTGTTGTGAAGTGATATTATGAATGGCTTTGGATATGAAATCATTTTAGATAAGTGCCTTGGGATAGTGCATGTTGGCCCCCTATTGTGCAAGGGTGCTAGGACTATATATGTATCGTCCCGTGACCGAATGTCTCTACAGACCTACACGGATTTTTTCTAGTATGTTTTGTCCTTATTCACACGCATCCTGGAAACTTCCCAGGAGGTCACCCATCCTGATCCTGCTCCCCGCCAGACGCGTTTAACCTTGGAGTTCTCTCAAGATGTGCGCCAGAAAAGAAGGTACACCTTGTTGGTATGAATAGTACCAATCAAATCACTTAAATATTTCAATCAGAACAGATCATTAACAGAATATCACATTTACTCAAAATGCATTGATATATAAGATTATAAGTTAAATATATAGTTTTCCCATCCAAAATATTTTAGGGCCATTTGGCATTTATCATTTTTAGCACCTTACGACAAAGGCAAGAACTATATGTAGTCAACGAAATATTGTGACGAGTGTATGGTTGTGTTACCAAGGTTTGACTTTGTCTACCAATAAAGTTTATCCTATTTGTTTGAGATTAGCAATGGGTTTCACTTAGATTATATAAATTAAATTAAATATGTCAACTAATAAGATGAGTGGTATTATATTGCACTAGAAAATCTTGGTTTTATGCCCAAAAGACCAAAATAACCCTCTAAAAGCTTCAAATAACCGCAATGTCACGGCTAGAAATGTATAAGCTTCTGATCGAGCAGGTATTGCCGAATCTAGAGGGTCACTAACATGAAAGTTTTAGCGATGGGCCTCTCTCCAAGGGAACAAGGTGGGCCAGATCTGGGCTCCAGCGTGAGGATGAAGACATGTTGCATATAATGTATACTCTTATTTTATGCCCATATGCCAAGGCAATATGGTCTTTCTCACTTGGGTACTCCCCTGAATCTGCTGCCATTCCAGATTTCAAGAGCTGGTTGCTGTCCCTGCTAAAAGATTTAGAAGATCATTGTCAAATGGACTCTGCCTACTAACTCTGCTACACTAGCTGGCAGATTTGGCTTGCCAGAAATAGTTTCCACTTCCAAGGAAAGAGACCTGATCCGGAAGCAAATATCCAAACCGCGCGAAGAAAATTTCTTGAATTTTAGAACTTCAAAGTTGCTGCACTTTCTGCAGCAAATTCTGCTGCTGCAGATATTACTCCCGCACAATGCTGGCAACCCTCTGAAGTTAACTGCATCAAGATAAATGAGGACACATCATGGGTCTCTCCTACTTCAAGATTTGGTAGAGCCATTGCTGCCCATAACCACCCGGGTTGCCTCGTTGATGTGTCTGTAGATTTAGGAACCTCAAACTCAGCAGCAGAAGCTGAGCTCTATGCCATCGCAGGAGGTCTGAGTTATGTTCGAAAGAACCTTCCCTACCCTCACTCCATGGTGGAATCGGATTGCAAGCTACTAGTTGATTATCTCAATTCCTTCTCTCTGGAAATCAATTGGGATATTGAACTTTTAGCTCTCGAAGTCCAAACATCTCTTTTAAGTTTATCTATGTGTAAATTATCTTTTGTTCCTAGATGCGCTAACCAAGTCGTAGATTGGTTGGCAAAGTCCTGTAGACTAGGAGTCAGTTTGGAGAGTATAGTCTCCAATCCCCCTCACGAGCTTAAGGCTCTTCTTTTGTATGACTCGGATGACTAATTAATGAGAATCTAATCTTAACTCTTCAAAAAAAAAAATCCTTCACCGCTTCTGCTCATTCAATGTCTTTCCCTCAAAGAAGTCGCCCAACATTCGATCAAGATCTTCGGGAGATTATCTAATATACTTCCCTGGACCTTTGAATATATATATATATATATAAGCAAAATAATGTAAGCAAAGTTCACTGCAAAACACAAGTAAAAATTTGAAATAATAGAAACAAAACTTTGTACTAAAAAAAACTACGCATATAATGTATCCAATTGCCTATTTTTGTCTCCAAAACCTCCCATTGCATTCTTTGGACTTCATCTTTAGTGTGCTTTTCGACGCCTAATTTTCGGAAAATCTGTTCCAACACTCCAGCTCGTGTATCTCTATCATTATGAATAGTTTTACGAGTGCAAATTACAGGCTCAATGGTAAGAATATGATATTAATAAGGCATAATTATCCTAAGATCCCTGGTCTTTGAGCAAACCTCTCTTTTAGTCTTTACTATTTTCAAAAGTCTTTCTCGGTCTTTCTAATTTGAAATAATAGTCATTTGTGGTCCTTGGCGGACCCACCGCTGATGTTAGCGGTCAACATAACTTTTTTAATGACCATCTTACCCTTTCAATAAAAAAATTGGCCAGCCCCTACCTCACGACGGTCCTCCCTCCCTCCATCGAAAACTCTTCATAAAACTTAACAAAAAAAATGAAGAACAACCCCAATTAAACCCAGATTCAATTAAATAAGAAGAAGAACCCTAATTAAACCCAGATTCAATTGCCTCGCCGTGCGAATCTCGGTACACTAAACCAAGATCCCCATCCTCTGCAGCTGAGTGAATCCGTTCATGGAGAGTGATGCAGAGGGGATCTTGGTTTTGCCAAAAGTCCTGTCCATTTGATCCCCGTCGCCCATATCGGTAGCAACTTGATGATTAATTTTAGCTTCTACTTGGGTCACGGTGTGAAGCCTCCAGGGATTCGATGAGCCCTTGACCTGATCTGTTGGTGCTTCCTGTACGGCCTTGTCGAAGTAGCTAAACAAGTGCATACAAGTAGAAGGTGAAGTGCGAACATGGAACTTGTAAACCCAGAAATTGATTTTGTTTGATTTTGATTTACTGTTTCTTGATTTTGATTACTTAGAAGAAATTTATTTGGTTTCGAATCGGTTACAGGAGGAAAAAGGAAGGAGATGATCAAATTTTTTTTATTTTGTTTTTAATTGGAAGGGTATAAGTATCATTTTGAAATTATGTTAACCGCTGATGTCATCGGTAGACCCGATATGGACCAAAAATTTTAAACTAGAAGAACCGAAAAAGGCTTTTGAAAACAGTAAAAACTAAAAGAGGAGTTTGCCCAAATACCAGGGACTTTAGGATAATTATTCCTATTAATAATATCAAACCAGTCTCTACAAATGTTTTTGTTGTAACTTGATAATTAAAACCTGAACAGTTACGGCTGATGTCCAGCATTTTCTATCTGTCGTGCTATTGTTTTTTATATACATTTAGTATCCGGCTCATTGAGTTTGAGTCGGTTAGAATCTTTGAAAATTGGCAAAATTCTTCCAACAAGTATTTAACATTGGTGCGTTCTCAAGAACTCGAAGTCCAGACCCAATTAAACTAGAACAACTCTTTCAACAGTTAATTTAATTACTTGATATTTGTTGTGCTAGTTCATGGAGCAAAGGGACAACTCTCAGCGGTTGCTGGCCATTTCGGAGGAGAAGTACTCGAGTGACTCACTTTACATGACGTATCCTAATATTGTAATTTTTTTAATTTCGTAAACTTATTTAATTTCTTGTAAATTTATAGAAATTCCTATAAGTTATTTAGATCTCAGTGACTACTTAAAATTGCACACCAAGTTAAGAGACTTTGAAGAAACAATAATGGATTTTTAATACTATTTTTTTATAAACGTTTTTTGGAACTTCATTTCAATTTTTCATAAAATTATTCTCAAATTTTATGAGCCAAACACCAAATTCTTTTGGTACAAATTTCCGTCCGGCCACCTTTTTTTCAGAAACATGTTAAGATTAACACGAAATTAATAACAAGAGTGGACGAAGAAGATTGATACTACTAGGATAATATATTCATGGAAATAAAACATCACTATTATTAGAGGCACGGCGATTTAATGGAAATCTACGATAGGTATTATTATTGATGTAAAAAATTAATTTTAAAAAATAACTGTAAGACACATTGCTTACTTATTCTAATTCTAAAATAGGCTAAACTATCGTCCAGGGCGTTGTAATGCCTTGTAAACCAGGCACGCAATGAACAGCAGAATCCCAAACAGCAGAAGACCGGCTATCAGCCACCATGTAGTAGCCGTCATGTCTCTGTGATTAGAATTGAAAATAAAAAAGACTACAATTAGCACAAATAAAAATTTAATAACTTATAATCACAAAGTAAGCTGAAAATAGAGAAAGTCGATGCAGAAAAAAATTAGTATACATACCCTCGATACACAGTCGTTTGCTTCAACCGAAACCTTGGAGATAGAGATTTAGGAGACTATAAATACTAAAAGTCGGTGGATGCTAGGTCATTAATTAGTAAAATTATAAAGTCGAATATCTCTGAAAAGGAAACAAATAATAATAAATTGTATGGTTTGAAATTTAATGTGAGATCCTGTCTAATTAAGGTTCACGACTTACAGGAAAATCTTTTTTATTTGATTTGCCATTAATAAAAGTAAATCAAATTTAATTCATCCTCTTTCCGAGAGCATTTGCAAACGATTGGTAATAATAGTTACCATTTTTGCGAATATTGGAAGGTGGTAAATGATAATTGCGTCAAAAGAGAGGAGACTATATGGGATTAGACCAAAATAGGAAAATTAGTTTTCATTGGGGTACTTTGGTTTAGGTATTTCCTTAATTGTTCCCTTAACATATTAGCTTAATTTTTCTCTATTTTTTCATCCTTTTTAGGAATTTATTATTTTTTTCGGGCGGTGTTTTAGGAATTTATTTTTTGGGTATAATTTTAGGAATTTAGTTGGATTCTCATGTTTAGAACGAAATAATTATTGTTTAGGCATCTGAGTCAAATTTTAATTGTGTTTAATGCCCAGTGGTCTTACACCGGCTCATGAATCACCGAAATACAATTATGAAAGATACTTCTCGCACGGTTTTACACAAATGGTCCAGAGGTTGACCCGAAATGCTCCCACCATATCAACCGGTCTAACTCGTTGGGATGTCGATTGGAACAGAATTTTTGGAATAAAATATATTATTTTTTATATCTAGTATTAGAATCATAGTTTTAAAAATATGGTCTGATCGGTAGTTCGACCGATCAGACTATGAATCACATAAGTTACTGGCTCAAAATAGTGGTAAAGACGCTTACCTAACGAATCAGACATTTTCTGGTCGGACCAGATGGTTGGACTAGAAAATCGATCCAAAAAATTCCGGCTTGTTAGGTTGCCAGGTAAAACTTAAAAAATGACCTTTTCCCCCAAATTGGCCTCGCTCCATTGCCCCAAATCCTCCACAAAATTAAAAGCCCTCAACTACCTCGGGTGAACAACCACCCGAGTGGGGACGCTTACCTCCACCGAGGTACCACCCGACCAGTTTGGGGAATCAGTTTTGCTTTCTCGCTTTATTTTTTTTATAATGTTGTTGGGTGAACGAAGATGTGCTTATGGTCATGGGCCTATCCTTTTTTTTTGTTTATTTTGTCAAGTCCAACAGGACTACATCTTGCTTATATTCTTACCTATATAATATTGTATATATAAATTTTAATATTTTATAAAAATAAAAAATTGGTCCGGCTGGCAGTCTCTTTGGAAGATCCGGAGGTCGGACCAAATCCCAAGTCGGCCTCCGGATCGTTTCACTAGTTTTGAGACACCGACGACGACGACGATGCACTGCAATTGTTATTGGGCTGTCAGTTGGCTCATTCACGGTACACAACAAGGAAACCAAATCTCCCAGCCTGTAACTAACCCCCAAATCCCGCCTGCCACGACTATTTTCCCCAACTCTAGCCCTTCAGTATCCGTTTAAAATGTGACAAAATTCTCTCAACGAGTATTTAATACTGCTGCGTTCGCAAAGACTCGAACCCGAGATCTGATTAAGCTAGAATAACTCCCTTGCCAGTTGATTTTTTTTTTTAGGATCAACATCTTGATTATGTTGCATCAAAAGATTGTCAATTACAAAAGATCATTACCCAACACCGGGACAATACTGTTCGGGGGAGTGGAAAAAAAACAGAAGCAGTAGAACTATTAGAGATAGGAAGCTTTGCAAGTTGATGCGCAACCTCATTGGCTTGACGACCAATATAAGAAAAGCGGACAGCCCTGAAGGAATTAGGAATGCACGAGGTGCAAATAGTCCTGAACAAGGACAAAAAGGTCACTCAAGTCCTGCCACTTCCAGATCAATGCGTTCACAATTTGTCTGGCAATCGGATTCAAATATGACCTGGGGTAAACCAAGAGAGGTGGCAAACTCCATACCAAACTTAATCCCGTGCGCTTCGAGCAAGGTGGGGTATTATATTGGACTATAAGAACCAAGGTGGGGTATTATATTGGACTATTAGATTGGGACCAAGGCTTGACTTTTTGTTCACCAATGAAGTTTATCCTATTTGGTCGAGATTAGCAATGGGTTTCACTTGGATTATATTAATTAAATGTGTCAACTAACAAGATGGGTATTATATTAGACTATAAGAACCTTGGTTTTGTGCCTAACAGACCCAAGTAACTGATGCGCTTGAAAAAGACACATTTCAAGGCACCATTTTAAGGTCATTTAGACCCGGTTTTGAGTCTTTTTTAGATCGAGTCACATGTCTTTTATGCCATTGCTTGGTCTGTTACCTTGAATGGTTTCACTCGCGTGTATTTGTCTTTTGGAGGTGGGTCAAGAGTGAGGAGCAGCCAAAGATGCGAAGCTTAGAGAGAGTCGCGTCAAGAGGAGGCAAGCCGGGAAGAAGCTGCACCTGCCGAACTGCGGAACTTGCAATGAACGATGTTGGCCTATGAAAACCATCGATCGGCAAAAAATCTCGCCAGTCGGCGAATGCTTGGTTTTCACGAATCAACTGGACTCCTTCGAAATCTCTGGATAATTTGGCGCGGCGAAACATGCACTGATTGGCGAAGAGACCGTTCCTACGACATTCGCCGATCGGCGAAATCTTAAGGCGAACAGCGAAGAAGCCACCGAGCACCGAACTTGTCCGCCGAACGACGAAGATCTACAGCCCACCGAGCGGCCCCTATGTCCACCGATCGACGAACTCGCTTAGTTTTACCCCTGGAAATCAGATATTTTAAGGTCATTTTCGTGGCATTTAAGATTTTGGGGGATGACTATCTATAAATAACCCCCCAACCCTCTCATTTTGTAAGCTTTGACAAAGAGACAAAAGTTAGGGTTTAGTAGAAGAAGAGGGGCATTTGGAGCAAGGAGAGGATGCGAGGCGGGGTTCGACTGACCCTCCATGATTGAGCTTTACGTTTCTCTTTTCTCTCATTTAGCTTTTGTGACATTGTTCTTCTATTTATGCATTATTGTTGAATGATGATGATGCATGAGTAGTTGCCTTTGGGTCGGGTGCCCTAGTGCACCCGAGTGACTTGGTTTCGGAATGGGCTTAACCTTGAGAGCGTGTAATGGGTAGAGTGTGTAATGCTTTGGTTTGACGGACCTTGTGTTAGGATTGCGAATCTAGAACCTTCTCCAGACCATAGGTTCTTACCAATTGATTTTAGTCTCGCTCGAAAGACTTAATTGTCATGGGAAGAGCGGAAATACTGCATGTTAAACTAGTGATTTATGATGTGAGAACCTACGTCTGTGACGCCGTAGGGAGGACACTAGTCGGTTATTAGGTGGTTCATTAATTAGTTGGGATTAGGAAGATAACTGGTGACTCGTACACCCTTGTCAGGTTGACAACTCATTGTGAGAAGGGGTGTCCATGGAGTGGGCCGTTTGAAACCTAAAATCAGACTTTGTGGTGCAATGAACTCAGAAGGTGAGGCACCATGTTTAAGGCTCACCTAGGCCCACCTGGTACTTAATAAGCCCATGAGAGACCAAGTTGCAAGGGGTTGCATGAAAGCACCTTGCCCATTTCTTCCTTACTGCTATTTTCCCTAATCTCTTGCTGTCTTGGCTTTACTTTTTCTAAAAACAAACAAAAATATTTTCAACTTAATCTACTTGTGCAATTCACTGGGATGTCTTGAACCCGCTCTATGTAGTTCGACATTTTTCATACCCGTACTCCTTTTATTGCATCGGTGTGTAAAAACCTTCTTATCAGTAACCCTCCAAAAAGCTTCAATTAACCTACAAGGTTGTGGCTAGAAATGTATAAGCTTCTGATCGAGCAGGTGTTGTTGCCAAATCTGGAGGGTCGCCAACATGAAAGTTTCAGCTATTCATCCCAGCTTTCCAACAGTCTAGAATCCAAGGTCCAAGCTGAAAGTTACGGTCGTCCGAAGTTCGTCTACGATAGACAAACAAATTGATCGATCCCAAAGAAAGAAGAGGTAAACAAAACAAATTCAACAATCAGATGATTCAAACCCCCAAAAGACATCCACTACCTTCAGAGGAACTGAAAATATAGAAGAAATAAAGTACTTCTACGATAGGCATAATCACAAACGTTGTTCACTATCAGTTATGCTCCGAAAAGACGGGGGAACAGCGTGCAATACAATTACCAACAACTTCGTTCATAATGCCTACGAACCAACCAGAACGATAAAGATCCATTCTCTACTCTACTCATAACCGAACCCCTCCTTACGTGTAACAGTACCCTTTTCTTTCCTACACTGGTTAGACGATCTAGATATACAGGCAGAATCGAAATTAGGAGCCTTTGTTTATGTACAGCTAAGGGAGAATCAGCACCTTCAAGGGTTTTCGAATGCTATTGACATGAATGTGTCATCGTCTAAAAGTGAGTCAAAATCAATAAGGTCCTTGTCACCGTCAGCTGCTTCCTCGGGCGTGTTGATCACCATATCAGATCCCTGTAAGAAAAAATTGTTAAAGAGAACACTACATTATAAAGATCCAGCAAGTATGGTTCACAGTCAGCTACGTTATGTGCAGAGGACTCGTCTATGCTACTTGGTATTTATAACATGAACAGAGGTATACCTTAGAACTTACAAACCAAAAGAGGAATGTCATTTTTTTTAAGGAAAGAGGTATATAGTTGGGAAAAATAATACTTAAAAAATAGCCATGTCGAGGGAAAACATGAAACTGCATAGAAATCCATATCCTCGTACCTTGGGTTCGCGAATACCTTCAACAACAGTTAGCAGCCTTCGGTACTGTGCCCGGCCCTCTGGATAACCGATCATAGATTTCACCCTAGTAAGTGCATGCTGCATCCTTTCTTCGTTTTGTTTCCTTCCTTCCTTGAGGACATCATAAGCATCCTCTGGTGGGGGCAGGGCTTGCGTACTTTGCTCCTTAGTTAGAGCATCACGGCGGAACCCTCGTAGACCACTTCCTTTACGTCTCCAGCGCAAAATAATCTTCTCCACAATTCCGACTGACCATATCAGTGGTTTGTATTGCTTTCTTGCCTGGTGTCCTCTAACATGAGCCTTCGCATAAGACAAGACGATGAGCTCTTTGTCCCCGAAAATCCAAAAAAGTAAAAAGGGCATAGCATTGTTTACATGTATTAATGAAACACACTATGAAAAGTAAAATATCGGAAATAAAGAGAACATATCTCACTGGAACAAAAGAGCCTCAATAACACAAGGACTGCGAAAAGTAAAACCAGAAACCAACCTGAATTTTAACAATTCTTTCCCTGATTATGAGAAACTCTTTTCTCTTCTTCCAACCGCGATATTTCTTCTGAATTTGAACTGCAGCAGCATTAACGACCCCAAACGCATTTGCGGACTTGCCAGTCTTGGAAGAAAGGAAAGAAAGAACATGATCATCTGAAATGTCGAACTCATCTTCACTCTCAGTTAACTTTTTCCGTTGGAAAGACTGCATCCTAAATACTTGATATATTCTGCTGGCAGCTTGAGTAGCATTGCGTACAGCGCTAAGTGAATCTTTCAGTGATAACTCGTCTTGAGCAGCATTGTAAGTCGCAGAAATTGCTGTTCTCTCTTCAATTGTCTGTACAGCTTTTGTTCCTGAAACATCTAGCACACCGTCTTTCTTGGGTTCTTTCACTGTGAGGTCTTTAAGGAAGTTGGTCAAAGATGACTCTGCCAGAAAGCCAGAGATCCCTTTATGCCCATTTTCAGAAGCAAGATCTGCTGGAGGTCTACCTAAAGGAAATTCTGGAGACGGATCGGTCAATGCACCGGTAGCTGCACCAAGTGAGACAAGAACACACACAGTATCCTCTCTGCCAGTGAAAAAATAAAAACATTTTACAAGGTTAGTGGGATCTGAATCATAAAGGAATCAATCAATTAATTAACATCTAGTTCAAAGAAAAAAGAGAGTTAATTAAGCAGTTTCAGCTGTCAGAAAAAGGATGAAGTTCACAAGCACTTGCCTGCCATAGAATGCAGCCCAGTGTAGGGCTGTCCACCCATTGACATCGCGAAAATTGATACTAACTCCAGCAGCCACGGTTGGTTCAATGGCCCAGTTAAGACCAAGTGCAGCAGTCAAATGCAGAACACCTTGCCCATCGTCATCCAAGATGCTTGGACCTTTACCACCCTCAGCTACCTTATGCAAGAGCCAAGAAAACAATTTCTCTTTCATTTGATCCTCGACATGTTGCCTTCTCGCCACTGCAAAGCTGGATAATTTTTCACCAGAAGCTGCCTCGGTCATCTGGTAATTTTGCCCTTCCTCTTTTAATGACAGAATTCTGCCGATTATCTTTCGTTTCTCTATAGAACCATCGAACAGAGAATTGGAAGAGCAAGATGATCTGACAGACAATAATTTCTCCAGTCTAAGATGAAGAAGAAGCTCAATTTCGCTACAATGAATGTCACTGATGTTAATGTCTTCAGGACCAGGGCGATAATCAAATTCCCGCACCTCACTACAAGCCAATCTATTTGAATTTGTGATATAAAAAGGAACCCTGCCAGCAGCATGATGTGGGCACCGACAACATAAGACCCCATCAGTTAAAACCTCTGCTGGAACCTCGACCTCACCAAACATACAAGACCAATTACACTTGACAATCTCTTCATGACCCTTCAAAAATGATCCGAAAATGAGGACCTGTAACATATGGCAAGTCAGAACAAGGAAATTCGTCATTTTCAGAACGCATTGCCTAAGATGGGAAACAGAATCCAGCAGAATACTAAAGACTCCTCCAAGATGCAGAACTAGAAGTCAACTATCCTTCTATTAGAAGAAACATCAAAGAAAGAAAGGAGATATTAGCTCCAAAGAGAAGATGAAATCGCATTATACTAATGAAGTGAAAAAGTAAAGTCAAGCTCCAGACAAACAAACAATGCTGACATGTTCTACAAACCAATTATTGTAGACAGTCACTAACAACAGTATCGACAGAGACCACGAACACTAGTTAACTTGTAAAGCAGCAAAAGCTAAATAAGATGTATCTGAAATGCGTAGCATACCTCTGTTTCCGAGCCTAAATAAGACCACTTTGGTGAAAAGTCAATTACACTGAAAAGTTGATCTTGCGAGAGAGAGGGGCTCAAGGATGAGTCATCAATTACATTGTCGCATTCTTCCGCGTTCCATGCAAAAGCAGATGAGGATCGCATATTTAAATCATCTACCTCCGAAAGCTCTTTACTGACCCAGCGAGAAAAGCTGTCAACTTTTTTCAATCCTTCTTCTGCACTTAATAACGACTGTTTCATAACAAAAGTATGCTTGCCATTTCCTTCAAATAAACTATTATCAAAATTTGACTCGGTTGGTTGATGAGATTCTGTGCTAGCAAGCTGCATATGAAAGTTCTCCAGGCTGAGCGGCTGAGTTTGCTGATCAGGAACAGAATAGAAGGACTCCAATATATTTTGCGTACTCAGATCTTGTGCCCTTTGCTCAAATAATCTAGAATTCCAATCATATGCCAAGTCTGGATCTAACGACGGGTGCACCAGACCATCAGACAGGTGCAAGGAGCCCCTCTCAGCTGGAATCTGAAACTGGCATTCGAAAAGCTAGATTAAAGGGAGTCACATGAAGGTCTGCTGAAGCAAAAGGTTGCTGAACAAAGTAGCAGATCATGCTTTGAACATACAGGAGCTTATGACCAAAGAGCGCAACATTAGATAAATCCCTTAAAACAATCTTTAGAGCATTTGCAATGGATAATAAACTCTATTTTTTTGCTAAATCAAACATTCTAAAGTTAACTACGCTGTCAAACATTGTGATCCATAAGATAAAATCTACCAACCAAATTGGAACAACAAATAGAAAATCCAAAAATAATCAAATATGACAGCAAACAAAATATAGTAGCAAGTAGCAACGATCAAATACAACTGGTCAGATACAAGAAAGATTCAACAAGTATCATAAAGATTCTTTCAGGAGACTCACTAAATTTAACAAAGTGGTACAGAAGTGTTATTTACATGCGACATTGGCAACCAAGCTGACTAACCCAAACCATATGTAGAAACAAACAAATAAATGACAATCTAGGCAAGCCGGAGCTAGTCCGAGTAGTACTAAAGAAGACAAATACCTGCCAATCTGATTGGAGCAATGGAGAATTATCAGTGTGGTTGGAATTTGTTGAAATATGAGATGGTAAACCATCGTATCCAGCTGCGCATTGCTCAAAGACTTCTTGCCAGGTTCCTATACTCCCAGACTCGGTAGTTGCATGACTATTATTGCCTGATGTATCTGCAGGAGAACGGGAAGGAGTGCCTAGTACAGAAGATGATTGACTGTTAGAGAATTGTGCGGATCTCCATAAACCATCTTTAGAATTACCCACTGCAGGACTATTTTGAATCTGTGTTGACCTATATGAATGGTTCATGGAATTTTTTTGGTGGCTATCTGCTGCATTCAATTGAAAACAATGATTTAAGTGTCTAGGTATAGAAATAACGTATTTAGCAATCACATCCATAAGATACCTGAATCAGCATCTTCATATAAACACGAAAGAGTGCTAGTCGGACTAGCAGAATCAGTATTTCCCGAAGGCTCATTAATGTGATCTGCAGAGAAGCTGTTCAAAGGGCTGCTACTTAACCTATTACCCTGGAAAGAAGAAATTTGGGATCAGCTGTAAAATACATTGACAAAGATGATTAGCCATTCGACTATCCTGATAGAGATAACCTTCCACAAAACACAGATAATCAATTGCAATGCTAAAAGGCAGCCTTCAGAGGAGAAAACAAATAGCGGAAAATTTCTTTAAGCATAGAAGTGTTAGGTACAAACCACCTAAAAATTCCTCCCATTATCAAATATTATGGTAACGACTTGGTCAAATACAATAGTAAAATAATTGGAATTTCAAAGCACCTTTTGATTCAAATAACCATCAGAGACAAGCGTAGACCTAAAATTCCGATATAGAGCCAGAAGTACTAAACCATGGCAACATCTTCCAATTTATACAACCCTATAGGTGTAGAATTACAGCAAAAGAATTGTTCCTGTCCAGTCAGATGATGAATAACAACCTAAATGGAAGAAACGCCCAAAGAACTTTAAGATCAGACACTATTCTATCTTGAAGCCAAACTTGGGACAAAGTGCACTGAGTTTTACAAGGATCATGAACAAGATAGGACTACCTTTACTTCCAAGTAATGAACAAAAACAATGTGTGTCAACTCCCTGCAGCAACAAAGGCCATCAGTATCACAAAGGCAAAAAATGGGAACACGAAACTACAAAAATAACTTATTTCCCTAGATAATTAGATTAAACAATCTGGATTTGAAGTAGTATCCACGAAAGAAACCAAATTCATGTCGTATAAAGAGCACAAGGAAATTCATCAGGGGACCATAATGAAGGTAGAAGGATAATTCAAAACAGAAAGAGAGACAGAGAGGAAGGTATGAGGAGGAAACTGGAGGCCACCTGGGTAATACCATTCACTTTCTAGAAGGATAAGGAAAAATACAACTATTAGAAAACCATGCATCAGATTTATGCTGTTTTTCAAATCATGCATTTGGGAATTTCGCCCCAAGATAAACGTAATTAAGAAAAAAAACGGATCTAAGAAAGTTGTATTAAAGTGAAGAGACCTGGAGCATACTGGAATTGCAGGACTCGTGCATAGTAAAGAAGCAGTGAACAAGGTAATAGCATGTTTGGTGGGCTTCTTTATAAACCAAATCCAATCAGCCCCAGTCAGGAAAGTTTTATCAAATGATGAAGAGACCAGACCAAAGGACGTATGTAATATATAAGCGACAGACAAGGTAAAGCCTATATTTTGGCTGCTTAACAGACAAAATTCAACTTGGCAATCAGTTCACACTTACTGTTCAAGCATCCAGTAGCTCCGCCTCTGAAAGTTTTCATTATCTTCCCCATGAGCATAGTAACAATGTAAAACATCTATGCTTCCCACCTGTTATTGTTTACAGCAAAATTCATAACAGGACAGTATGAAGACATGTTGCAAAGAGCTGGTATCCAAAACTACGGAAGAAACATGATCAACCTTGAATGCAAAACATTCCGAGTCACAATTTCCAGGTCTAAATAGACTTGATCGTGACAGCAATCAAGGATTGTTACTTCCAGACATACCTTCAACTTCTCATGAGCTTCCTTCACAGTCTTTCCATCCTTTTTCTTCCTCCAGTTATGGCCATCCTTCCGAAAGTATCTCAAGACCTTTCGGTCAAAAAGAAAGAGAGATCCACCTACAACAGTAATATGCTATCACTCTACTGCCAAAAAAATACAAACAACGGAAGAAACAGCAGAGCAGAAACTTAACTTGAAACAGTCTTCCTAAAAAGAGCATCATTATACCCACTAACAAGAATATCATCACCACTATCTAAACATGTTAAACTCACCCATCACAACAAAGCATGATAAACAAGCAAGTATTTTCCTTTTTATAAGAAAACAAATCCGGCACAAAAAGTAATGCCAAAACATTAATTTGACGAGTCAACTGATGGTTGCAGCTGATAGGAATCCAAGCCAATAATTTTCATCTCAGTTCTCCAGGTTTGCAGCTCATATATCAGTACATAAAATAACAAGAGGGATATTAAAAAGACCCAAAATACAGAAGAGTTGTCTCATTTGTAACCTTTCATCTCTGAATTCAAGCAAGAAGAACCTCTGCATATCATCCATTAACAGTTTTCATCTCAAACAAACCATTAACAGAGCAACAATAAAATATAGGCCTGAATGCAAAGAAGTGAAATGAAGTTGTAAGGTCTGTTCAATAACCAAATTTCTAGAGCCAGTGTATCATCATCACCTCGGCATGTGAAAGATAAAGCACCATAAGGGATTGACTACAACATTCCCTGAGGTAATAGGAGTACACCATATCAACAAAATTTCTGATAATCTATGGAATATCAGTTTCTCAACAACAGAGACGTAAAGAGCCTCAATGCTAAAGCACTATACTATATGAATAATAGAGATCTGATAGTTTGAGGTCATACTGGGAGGCCTATTAGGAGACTCTGCTGAACACTGAAATTTCTGGTAACTACGGAGGATTTCGCATATCTCAGCAGGCCGCAACCAGCGATGCTGTGCCTCACTGAACAACTGCTGCATATCTGCCCATCAATAATAATAATAGCATCAGCCAAGCAGATAGGAAATATCATATCAAACTACAAAGGAAAGCATTTCAAAGGTATAATGTTGCATCAGAAAGAAGAAGCAAGGTCTCCCCTGAAACTTATGAGAGCAGAACTTGCCAACTTGCAAGTATAAGATGGTAAACATAACTTTCACACGATTACATGCAACAACAAATTAATTGAGAGCACTTGCCACATCTATCAAAATATGCAAAAAAAAAAGAGTGAATTGTCTAACTCTCTTTTTCTTTCACACAATCAACTGTCCATGAGTCTTTAATCCCAAAAGTCACCCTTGCTTGTACATTCGCAAAGGCTTTTCACATGGCTCGTAGCTACTAAGCTTCCAAGCGATTGGCCAGAACAACACTCAACGCGACAAGGCTAGACAACAATACATTCAGCATGCAGTTTGCAAGGAATGCAGATTGTTCTAGAAGGCTGTCCTTCAACCTTAAAATAAACACATAGCATAGCCCTCCCCATAGGGGTCCAAAGTTCCAGAAAAGAGAAACAGACAATAGCAAATAAGTACCAGAGACGGGTTAGCGAAGAAAAATTATGCAATGCCAACATCATGCTGGATGCAACTCCCGCGCTGTAACTCAATTAACAACACCCCCAAAGACAATCAGGAATTTGACTACAGGAACATGATGCGCCCGCACAAATCATTGACCAAAACCGATCAGTAACTAATCTCCTAAAGATAGCAAATGTAAATTAGTAAAGAACACATTCAGCTCATAGTTCAAGTCCTGCTTCGGATCGCCAACTAAACCCCGCAACCATTAACACAATCCTCAATCAAAGCATCCAACTAACTCTGAACCTCCAAGACACGGCCGTAACGATCCACTCTTCAGAGAAACCCTAACTTCCATATCTTCTTCCAAATCAGAAAGCCATAACACTAAACCCTAACGATCGATCGTTTATCGTCCCAATCCGACTTATCTCGAAGAACATATTAAATTCACTAGTACCGGCAGCTCAATAAGCTAAATCCTAATAGAAAACCTAAAGCGAAAAGCACGAGGAAATTAACAAATCTGACCTAATCGGGGGGCCAGCGGAAGCAAACCAGGATCCGCCATGAGACTTCACTCAACCTAGAGAGAGAAAGTGAAGGCAACCGAATCGAAGTGATGTATATAGGAGGGATTTCTGGAAGAAAACCGCTTCCCCTCTCTCTCTCTCTTATTTTACTTTACTTTTTTTCTTTATTTAATTTATCGAGACAAGAGAGAAGAAGGGGTTAGATTAGAGGTAGGGTCAGCGACTTTGACCGGATATGTTTAGCGAGGACGATGATGATGTAAAAGTATAACAATTATAATAATAATATTAGTACTTATGATATAATTATTAATAATGTAAAAGTGACCCCAATTGATTTGTTATAGAGAGAGAAATGATTTTGTTGTTTCTCGCTCTAAGTGTGAACTGGTCGGAAAAAGCCTTGACTCCGGGAAAAGGGAAGGAGGAAGGAAAGTGCAAAGGATTAAGGAAGGTTCCTTCTACCTGGTGGGAGGGGGAGGGAGGGAGGGAGGAAGGAGCGAGGCGGGGCCCACCTTGAGCTCTTAAATCCAACCAGAGACTAACACGTGGACTTTGTGGTTTTCTATAGAACTGCCAATGTGTTTGTGTTGGTTTTTTTTTCAATATATAAAATTGATTAATCTAGTATCGAGTTAGATATATTTTGTAAAATATTTCAAAAAATTTGTAACAATTATTTAATATTAGCACGTTTGTAGTAGTCCAACTCAATATCTAAACTATAATAATTCTCAATCCATATAAGTATTTGTTGATTTGTTTTTGGTTTTTTTTTTGGGAAAATGTCAGCAAATGCACGTGGAATAAAGTCCGCTTTTTTATTTTTACGGAAAGGCATACTGTTCCCTTTTTTTGGTTCGGTCACCGACTCGTGACTTTTCAACGTGCTTGTATGGCGGCGTTCGCCCTGCAAATTTTCAATTTTGGACTGTTATTTTTTTAAGGGAAAAGTCCACTTTAGTACCCTGTGGTATCGCCCAAAATTATTTTAGTACCCTGTGGTAAAAAACCGATCAATCGAGTCATACTTATTCCAATTAACATCAAAAAGGTCCTCGGGCAGCTGCCCGGACCTGCCCGAATACTGCCCGGACTCCGGGCAGTGTTCATCAAGTTTTGGTGACGTGGCTGGCCACGTAGTCCGGGCAGTGTTCGGGCGGGTCCGGGCAGCTGCCCGAGGACCTTTTTGATGTTAATTGGAATAAGTATGATTCGATTGGTCAGTTTTTTACCACAGGGTACTAAAGTGATTTTGAGCGATACTACAGGGTACTAAAGTGGACTTTTTCCTTTTTTTAAAGGAAGACTAAAATTCTCTTACTATTTTTCTGATTAGAGAAAATTCATTTTAGTACTTTATACTTTGACGTATTTGCACTCCAGTATTTTGTGATCAAAATTGTTGAGTAGGTGACATAGATTTATCAACACCTTAACTTTGAATTTTTTTAGGACAAAGTTCCTTTATCTCTTATGAAATAAACCGATGAGCATTAGCTCTAACGATATAAGATAGAAGTGGTGATTAGGCTTAGAATAACTATGATTCAAATTTATTTGTCACAAAATTCTACTTATAAAAAAACTAGTTCCAAAATATCCAAACAAAATATAAAATATAAAATCTTCATTTTATTCTCTGGCAGAGGAAAATGGTAGACTGAAGATAAATCTAATAGCCATGTAACCGAATGTGGCAAAAGTTGGGGAACCGTATGTCTGAAAAAAAATTAGCATGCGTTGCAAGGGTTTGACCAAATGAGGAGATGGCGAAGCGAATGGAAAAAAAATCAGTTTCATTTTTTGATTTTTTATTTTGAACTTTTGATTTTATGAGAGTTATTGAGTATTGTTGTTCTACAAAGATGGTCAAGTAGCTTAAATCTATGTCATGTAGTAGGTTATTCTCAAATCACAAAGTACTTATGTGTAAATACATCATAATATAAGATACTATAATGGACTTTTTCCTTTCTAAATTGAACTAAATAGCTATAAGCATGTGATATGATGAAAACAATCGATGTATAAGTTGCAAAAAAAGATGGCCAAAGATTATGGTAAGGAACATATATAAAATATATTAGGTAGTAATTATAATTAAATAAATAGTAAAATATTATCTAGTTCATGTATTTAGAATAAATATGTTGATTTTTTTATATAAAAAATAACATATTGGATATAAATTATTATCTTCAATAGACACGTGATTCCATGTGATGAAAATAGTCATGAAGTCTAATGTGATCATATCGTTTGCCACTTGACCCTTTTTCTTGGCCAAGTTGCCACATCAGCCGTCCACGTGTACCTGACAGCATGTCTAGTGAAAGCAATGGACCAGGCCCAACGACAATATAGCCCAAACAAATCAAAGGAACTACCGGTTATTGTGAGGTCCTGATTTCGATCATGATTAAAGATGTTTGTAAATCATTAATTGATGATTAATGTTAAACTATCAGTTAGTTCGCGGTTCAACTTGCGAGTTCCATTTGATTTTTTTTAATGAAAAATATTTTGTATTTTTATTTTATAACTTTAAGATTTTAGAAAAGATACAAGATTTATTTTAAACCTAATGACTTTTAACTCTTGAAATAGTAAGGAAATATTATTTCAGATTTTCAAAAATAATGAAATTAAGTATTAATTAAGTCGATGATTATGTTCGACAATTTAACCGCAATCGGTGGTTCTTTTAATAGTAAATTCACAGTTAGTTATGATTAAGCAATCAAATATTATTTTTTACCATCATTGACAATTTTGTAATCGCAATCAATTATAATTCAAACCAGCAAAACCATTTTGCTGATAATTAAAATCGGCCCTTTACCAAAAACAAAACGGACCGACAACCCCGATCGGTAATTCCCGTTGTTGCACTAAAAAAATGGAAATGATCCGCCGCAACAGAGTACAACTCTTGGGAATCTACAGCTAAATTCCACAAGAATCGTGCCCGTTAATTCTCTTTCACCAAGAAATCACACCCGTTAACAACCGATCCGTCAAGTGAACCCTGACATATCCGATCCTAGCACTTCCGCTTCCTCAATTCCTCGCTTTCCTGGTCCCTTCGTTACTTCAACCGCCAAAGAGGAACAAAAAAGAAAAACTTCTCATGAGATAAAAATATTATCTAGATCAATTCGGTGACTATTAAAATGTTATCTAGACCTAAGTATAAGGTTTTAAAAAACGATTCGGATCTGAATTCCTTCCGTCCTCTGGTTTGATTGAGTTGATCGATGATCCAGGGTTGATCGACCCGACTAGTCAAATTTTCGGTAGAATCAAACCTTTATTTTATTTTTATTATTTTAAAATAATATATAGATTAAATAGTCTAAATATAGATTTTAAAATTTAAATTTCTATCAATTTATTTCATCTCCAATTCATTTTTATTTGTTGGTTTGATTTATTATGCATTGATTTGAGAAAATTGAATTTTTGATGCTATATTTTATTCAATTTGTGTTGATTTCAAATAAGATCTAATCAGACTGGACAATGTGGATAAAAAAATCCGATTGAGCCGAATTTTTGGCGTGGCTAGCCCAAACCCGATTGCCAGTTAAAACCTTGCTAACTACACTCTAAATTTAATCAAGATATTTTAATGTATTGGTGTTGAATTATTAGTTAGAATCGTGTCATGTTCGAGCTCGATCAGTTAATGCAATGAAAAATTATGAAACGAAAGGTCATCACCTAGACACCTAGTCATCCATTAGTTGTAATAAGTAATAACTAGAAAGGACTAGAAATATAGAGAGAGAAAAGACAAGGACAGGAGAAATTTGTAAGAAATGAACCGGCTCGTGGCAAGGTCAGTGATCAAGGAACTCCTGGTCAACGGGGGTGCCCGCCAGGGTGGCGCCGGGATCCGGCTGGTTCCAGCTTCCACCCCCGCCGCGTGGACGACCGACCGCCTACTCACGAGGCCTTTCGGCCGGCTGGACGGCGGCTTCCCGTCCTCGCTCGGCGGGGTGAGTTACTTGAGGATGGTGAGCAGCTCCTCGTCCTCCTCCTCGTCCTCCTCCGCGGTGGCGGAGAAGGAGGAGAAGGCGGCGGAGAAGGAGACGAAGGTGGTGGCTTCGAGCTACTGGGGGATCTCGAGGCCGAGGGTCACCAGGGAGGACGGCACCGACTGGCCTTGGAACTGCTTCATGGTAATAGCATATGTTGACCAGCTCGAGCTACGAAAGGATAATTCTTGAGTGAACTTAGTCAATCGTATTAGTAGATATTCGGATTACATGCTTATAGGTTTACATGTTGTTTAGTGACGCTATAATTCTTGAGTGAACTTAATCCATCGTGTTAACAGCAGATAATTCGGATTGCACGCTAATAGCTTAACGCGTTGTCTAGTGACGCGGTAGCTCGTATGAATAAGGCATTTGATTGGCCGGAAAATATGTTTCCGAGTTCGAACAAGTATTGGAAAATGCAGAAATCTGTACTAGTTCAAAACTGGTTTATTAGTGTGGTAAACATCTTTGTGTCAATTATGTGGACAGTCTTTTATCCGGAAGAAGATATTTCAGCTAAACAAATAGAGTCGAAATATAAAAATTCGTACATGGATGTGGATTCTTTCATGGTCTTGGTCAGTTGGTATACAATCTTGATCACCCGAGCTTGGAGTGGTGATCTTGTCGTAAGTTGTGTGGGATCGAACATGGTGGATCGGGTTTATCCTAAATCTTTTGCGGCTACTTTGCCTGCTAAGCCAGCATGTAGCATATATGGATTGATCATTTAGGCAAGTGTATGTGTATGTGTATGTGTATGTGTACGTGGAGAACTTTGTTTAAGAAGTGGAGTTGATTGAATTTCTGTTTATGGTGTAGCCTTGGGAGTCGTACAGGTCAGATACGTCGATAGATCTGATGAAGCACCACGTTCCAAAGACATTCCTGGACAAGTTTGCTTACTGGACGGTCAAGATTCTTCGAGTTCCTACAGATATTTTCTTTCAGGTCAGGTTTGTTTGATTTTCATGCGTTATTCAGAATTTGACGAGTTCTGGTGGTCTGGTTAATTAATGCAGAGCAGGGACTGTTTTAGATGATTGTTGTTAACTTTTGCCGCTGATAAGTTTTGATCATCCATTGCCGAGAACATTTCTTGAAGTTGGCTTCCTAATAATCAATATGCTCCAGTGATGAATTTAAGCTGCTACTAGCAGAAATCTTGTCTATTCTGTTGGCATTTACCTCTTGAATTGCTTGTGTTTGGGAACTCTAAAAACGCTTGTCGACTCGGTTATCAGATTGATCACTTCAGACTGATTAGTGTGCATTGTGGAAAGGGGATTCTGTTATTAGCATAAACCACTTCTCGTGTTCAAACTTGCTAACATGTTGTCCGATGATTAATGGTTTATTTTGCTTTACTTGGTGCATGATGAGTGTGATAAAAGCTACTAGTATATCCTTTCGAGTTGAGGAGCTCGAGATAACCGAGAATGTTGTTACCATTTTCTTGGAACTTGCAGATTCCGAAAATTCTATTCTGACATGCCTTTTTTGATTGCTGTAATATATACTAAACTTTGTTCCTCTTGTCGAAGTTTTCACAAATGTTGTGCATTGTATCTCAGAGACGGTATGGTTGCCGCGCGATGATGTTGGAAACAGTTGCAGCTGTCCCAGGTATGGTAGGAGGGATGCTTCTGCACCTGAGGTCGCTTCGCAAGTTCGAGCACACAGGCGGTTGGATTAAGGCCTTGCTTGAAGAAGCCGAGAACGAAAGAATGCACTT
The DNA here is from genome assembly GCA_963995505.1 of Hypericum androsaemum. NCBI lineage: Eukaryota > Viridiplantae > Streptophyta > Magnoliopsida > Malpighiales > Hypericaceae > Hypericum > Hypericum androsaemum. The sequence continues at coordinate 4,320,656 of OZ023199.1, forward strand.
GATGACAATGGTGGAGCTTGTTCGGCCAAAGTGGTACGAGAGGATGCTGGTTCTTACAGTGCAGGGGTTGTTCTTCAATGCCTACTTTGTGATCTATCTCCTGTCCCCGAAGGTGGCTCACAGGGTAACAGGCTATTTGGAAGAAGAGGCCATTCATTCGTATACCGAGTACCTCAAAGACATAAAGAGCGGTAAGATCGAGAACGTTAAGGCTCCCGCTATTGCAATCGACTACTGGAGGTTGCCCAAAGAAGCTACACTGGAGGATGTCATAACTGTGATCCGTGCCGATGAAGCACATCATCGTGATGTCAACCACTTTGCTTCTGTAAGTATTAGCTCACAAGTTTTTCTTTGCGGAATCTACTGCAAAAAATTCACATGGAAGGTACATATGAGATGACAGGATTCGGTACGGTACTTATGAAATCGATAAGATTGATATTACCGAAATTTCTTCTTAAACACGTGTTTGTTCTAGAATGCGATTCTTTAACCAGAAAGAATTCGGTCCAGATGGACGAAGATTTTACTGATTCGACTCGGTTTTTCGGTGCAGGATGTTCACTACCAGGGCAAGGAACTGAAGGAGTCACCGGCTCCTATTGGCTATCATTGAGGGGGCTGCCCATAATGTAACTTCTGTATATGCTATGTAATGTAATCGATAAACGCATTCTTAGTGTCACGAGCTAAAACTTTCCCTCGCAAGTTAATCATATGGGTGAGATTTAGGGAATGGCTTCTCTCTTGAACATAAGATGCTTATATGCCTGTAATTTTTTTCTTATGGATGTACTGGAGTGACCCACGTTAGGTGACGTATATATTGTAATGTTTTAATTTCGTAAACTTATTTAATTTCTTGTAAATTTATAGAAATTTCTATAAGTTATTTAGATTTTTGTGATTACTTAAAATTGCATGAAGTTGCATGAATCTAAAAGAGTTTGAAGAAACAGCAGTGACTTTTAAATACTTTATTTTTTTATAAACGCCTTTTGGAACTTCCTTTCAATTTTTCATAAAACTAGTTTAAAATCTTTGTGATTCTCGTAATGATAACTCGTCATCAACTCCGTCAAACTATATATTTTATTTTACAGCTTAATTTGATTTATAAGTTATTGGTTAAAAAATCGAGTCTAGTCTAGCAATGACTCATTTTCTATTTCATATGGAGTAGAAACAGAATACGCTATTTTTTCTTTTTAATTCCATCTTTTCATTCTTGCTTATTTGCGTTTTTTTTACTTGCAAGTATCTTGTTGCAAATGTAGCTACAAAGATGTAATAAAACCAAGGAGTTTCTCTACTATAGCAAGATAGGCAACCGCTCCTGTTCTCAACGGGTTGGATTCAGTGGGGACAAGACTTATCCCGATCAAAGTTTTGGACTTACAGACAAGATTTTTGATGACTATCAGATCTGTAGACACGATTTTTAATGAAATCTGATGGTTGAAATAAAATCTCCTCTGTAGGGACAACTTTTATGTTGTCCCCACTCAATCCAAAACCGTTCCCAACTAGTAGAACATCATGAACCAAACGAATTCGTCAAATTCTGTGCAAATTTTGACCCCACCAACTTTATTTTACAAACATGTTTAAATTAATATATTACTAATTACGAGTTACGAGAGTAGATAACACTAGGAGACTATATATATTCATATAATAAAAAAGTCAAAACATCACTAAAATGATTTTTCAGAAGTCCACGATAAGTCAAAACATCAAAATTGCTTCAATGTCCTTGCCCGCAGTTTCTCCTTTGTTGGATCGACTTGCAAATATTGAACACCATGAACCCCAAAAGCAGAAGCAGTATTCCACCCAAAATAAAGCCTGTCGGCAACCATATTTTATCCATGGCTCTGTGATAATAATTAAAAACAAAAAAAGACTACAATTAATGTACGAATAAAATTAATTACTTATAAATACAAAATAAGCGGAAAATAGAAAATAGATGAGGAAAAAAAATAGTATACATACTCTCGATAGGCAGTCGTTTGCTTCAACGTCAACCTTGGAGCTGAGAGCTTTTTATTTTATGCTTGACGGTTGTTGGTTCTTACAGGGTAGGGTACTAAAAATCGGTGGATGCTAGGGTCACTAATTAGTAAAATTATAAAGTCCTGAATATTTCTAAAAAGGAAAAAAAAATTGTATGGTTCCGAATTTAATGTGAGATTCTGTCTAATTAAGGTTCACAACTTATCGGAAAATCTTTCTTATTTGGTTTGCCATTAATAAAAAGCAAATCAAATTTAATTCACCCTCTTTCAGAGGGGGCCTTTCGAGAGCATTTGCACACGATTGGTAATAATAGTTTCCATTTTTGCGAATATTGGAAGGTGATAATTGCGTCAGAACACAGAGGGGGAGGAGACTATATGGGACTAGGCCAAAATAGGAAAATTTAGTTCCCATTGGGGTGCTTTGGTTTAGGTATTTCCGTAATTGTTCCCTTAACATATTAATTTAATTTTTCTCTCTTTTTAAATCCTTTCTAGGAATTTATTTCTTTTCGGGTGGTTGTTTAGCAATTTATTTTTTTTCGGGCATGATTTTAGGAATTTAGTTGGATTCTCGTGTTCAGAATGAAATAATTATTGTTTAGCCAACTTAGTCAAATTTTAATCCTGTTTAATGCTTATTGGTCTTACCAGTTCATGAACTACCGGAAAACAATTGTGAGAGATACTTGTCACATTTCTACCAAAAAAAAACACTTGTCGCATGATTTTAAGCAATGACTTGGAGGTTGACCCAAAATTCTTCTGTCATTCAGTATTAACCGGTACAATCAATTGGGTTGTTGGTTGGATCCAAAATTTTTTGTTGGACCTTGGGCCCAATAGGCAATTATTATTGTGCCTAATTGGGCCCGGGCCCATTAGGCCCAAAAAGTTGTGTTGAATGGGCCGGTCAACGCGGCCACGCAAGCGCCACGTCAGCGTGACGTGGCGCTTGCGTCACATGTGGTAGCCCACGTGGCGCCACGTGGCAAATCTAGGGGTAGCCTTGTCACGTGGTGTGCCGCGTGGCGGGCATGCGGTCCGAAGCGCCACGTGGCAAAGCTATGTGTCGCCTTGCCACGTGGCGGACACGCGGTCTGAGGCACCACGTGGCACGCCACGTGTCAGACGTGTGGCCAAAATGCCACGTGGCGCCTTTTGGTCGTCCGGATTTCCCTATAAAAGGGGAAATCTGGCTGGATCAATTTGTAACTTTTCCCACAACCACTCAATAAGAAAGGAAAATTCTGGATCAGTTCCAGAATTTTAATCAGATTTTCGATAAAAGGAAATCTCGTGAAAATCGATTACGAATCAGTTCAAACGTGATCGTAATTCGACCAGTGTGAAGAAGTTGTGGACCCGAGCCTGTGGACCTCTTACTTCAACAAGTAAGTGATTTATTATTAACGAATTAGTTTATTAATTAAACAGGTTTAACACGTAATTACTCGTTAATTACGCTACAATTAGTCCATTCTGACATATGTGGTCCAATGAACGTGAGGGCAAGGCATGGAGCATATTACTTCATCACCTTTATTGACGACTATACTAGATATGGTATGATATACCTGATTTCTCACAAGTCTGAAGCCTTAAACTGCTTCGTGACATACATGAGTTTTGTTGAGAATCAGAAGGATAGAAAGATAAAGGCCTTACGAACTGATCGTGGCCGTGAATATCTTTCTGATGAGTTCAAAGCTCTATGCATTGAAAAAGGAATTGAACATCAGTTGTCCATTCCTTATACACCACAGCAAAATGGAGTTGCTGAAAGAAGGAATAGAACCCTTCTTGATATGGTTAGATCGATGATGGCAGAGGCAAATTTGCCTATATCATTCTATGGAGATGCGCTCCTGACTGCCGCATATGTTCTAAACCGTGTTCCCTCTAAGTCTGTTACAGCCACTCCTTACGAAATATGGACAGATCGGAAGCCCGATTTATCCTATTTTAAGCCATGGGGGTGTGCGTCCTATGTCCATTCTACCTCAAGTACTTTCGGTAAATTAGGACCGAGAGGTAAAAAAAGTATCTTTATAAGATACCCAGAGGTATCTAAAGGGTATGTGTTCGTGGGTGAACTGGACAATGGACATGTAACAGAATTTGAATCACGTGATGTCACCTTTTTGGAGAATGAATTTCCAAAGTTGGGAGAGGTTAGTAGTGACCTTACCCTTTATGAGACAAATGAACCAGATTCATCTGGATCACTTCTTCCGAGTGGGAGAATTGAGGAGGAAGATAGAGATTTTTCAACTCAAAATGATCCGGAAGGTCGTGATCTGAGTCCTGAAAGGGAGGTAATTCCTTATTCCAGTGGGAGTACGGTATTTCCACCCAGTGGGAGTGCGATTCCTGGATATGATGAATATATGAGAGATGTTTATCAAAATCGGGAATACCGTAGGTCTAGCAGAACTAGCATACCACGCCGACGATTTGACATCGAAGGCGAGGCTAATGCATTCTTGGTATCACTAAAAAAATTTGGTGGTCCAAGTGAAATTCTTCTGGCCATCCTGCAGGATGAAGATGAACCTAAAAATGTATCTGGAGCATTGTCATCTCCAAAACGTGATGAATGGATGAATGCAATGGATGAAGAAATGTCTTCTATGATCAAAAACCAGGTTTGGGATCTGGTTGACCTACCTAAGGGGCGGAGGGCAATTGGGAATAAGTGGATTCTCAAAATCAAGCGCAATGCAGATGGCAGTATCGAAAGATACAAAGCGCGTTTGGTTGCCCAAGGATTTAAACAACAGGCTGGGATAGACTATGAGGAGACTTTTGCACCTGTTGTTAGATTTATGTCAATTAGGGTCATTTTAGCTATGGTTGCTAACATGAATTTAGAATTACATCAAATGGATGTAAAGACTACTTTTCTCCACGGAGAATTGGATGAAGAAATCTATATGATTCAGCCTGAGGGCTACATTCAAAAAGGCTACGAACACAAAGTTTGCAAATTGAATAGATCAATTTATGGCCTTAAGCAGTTGTCTAGACAGTGGTATATTCGCTTTTATAATACGATCATGCAGCATGATTTTATAATGATAGACGAAGATCACTGTGTGTATGTTAAGCGATCAGGAAAGAAGTTTGTTATCATCACCTGGTATGTTGATGACATACTTTTAGCTGGAAATGACATGGGATTTCTTGTCAAAATCAAAGATTCGTTATCTTCCAAATTTGAAATGAAAGACATGGGTGAAGCAGATTACATACTCGGAGTTAAGATTTCGAGGAATCGTTCGAAAAGAATAGTGTCTCTTTCACAAGAGACATATATTCGCAAAGTAGTAAAACATTTCAATTGTGATCACAGTAACCTAAAGTATGTCCCATTGGTTAAAGGTAATAATTTGTGTAAGGACATGTGCCCAAAAATAGCTAAACAACGTAGGGACATGGAGAAGATTCCTTATACCAATGCAGTTGGATGCCTGATGTACGCAATGTTGTATACTAGACCTGACATTTCCTATGCTGTTGGGATAGCAAGCAGATATCAGTCTGATCCAGGCAGTGCTCACTGGAAGGCTGTCAAAGGGATTTTGAAATATTTAAATACTACTGCAGAATACTCCTTGTGCTATCAAGGCCGTGACCTGATATTGAGTGGCTATACTGATGCTGATTGGGGAGGTGATGTGGATAAGAAAAAGTCTACATCTGGATTTGTTTTCTTGTTGAATGGGGGTGCTGTCTCATGGAGCAGTAAGAAGCAAACATGTGTATCCCTGTCAACAATGGAAGCAGAATATGTAGCTTCAGCTTATGCTGCACAAGAAGCGATATGGTTGAAGAGATTCTTAAGCCATCTCTCCCTGATCAACTCGACGGAGCCAGTGAGTATATTCTGCGACAACCAGACAGCTATAGCATATGCTAAGGATCCTAGATTCCATAGCAGAGCTAAGCATATAGATATTAAATTTCACTTTGTGAGAAATTTAATAAAATATAAAGAACTGTGTATGAAACACATATCTACACGAGATATGACCGCAGATCCAATGACTAAAGCATTACCTCGAGAAGTGTTCGAGAAACATGTTAAGTCACTGGGTTTACGACGGTTTCATTTGTAATCCGATTAGTTAGAATAAAGAAATTTTTATTTGGCAATATGAGTTAAATGTGAAACATGTCGGACAGAGAAGTAGCCCACTCACACGAGTGTTTACCTCAGTGGGAGTTAAGAAGTTGATTCCTAGATGAGATGAGGCAGTTATTGGACATACATAAGTGCATGTCCTATGGCGGAATGCCGTCTTGCTTAAGAGCAAGTTTCCTTATGGGATGCAGGAATAAGTTGCTGCATTTGGATTTTCTACAATCCATATGATAAGATATAAGTGGAACTTATCATACTGTCTGTCCTATTAGCCTAGAGTTAATCTAAGGCTGATACTCTAGTATGGTGTTAAATGACATGTGTTCTTTGAAAAAAGAATATACACCGTAACACGTGATCAGTATCATGTGTGCTACTCGACCACTGGATGGGATAAAAATGTTGAGTGATTTCACAATCCCTGGTGTGAGACCAATTTTCGAGAATTGTGATTCCCGAAACCTACCCTTAAGATCCTAAACGTATTCTGGAAGTATGATCCAGTGCTGCTAGCTTGGAAAGTTCATGAAAAGGGAATGGCATAGCGATTCGACCTGGCAGGGCTGACCAGAAAAGCAGGTTGTATCATTATGAAAGGAATATAGTTAAGGGAGAAGGAACTATGTTCATCACATTCTGAGTTTCGTGGTTCAGGTGCACCAATTGTATTGAAAAGTATAGTAGTGAACCCGAATATAATTGTTTGAAATCACTGATGTGAACAATGGAATGTGACATGAGTCCTGGGGTAATAGCATACATTATACAAGAAGGTTGTCGAGATGCTACTATTCAAGTAGCCTGAGTGTCTGTGCTCTTGAATTTGGCTTAACATACTCGACGTGTGCTGGTCGCACGAAATCCTTTGAAGAAATCTGATAACTGTTGATCAAGGTCAATAATAATTGAGTGGGAGATGTTGGACCTTGGGCCCAATAGGTAATTATTATTGTGCCTAATTGGGCCCGGGCCCATTAGGCCCAAAAAGTTGGGTTGAATGGGCCGGTCAACCCGCGTTGACCGGCCCAAGCCACGCAAGCACCACGTCAGCATGACGTGGCGCTGACGTCACATGTGGCAACCCACGTGGCGCACCACGCGGCACCACGTGGCAAAGCTGGGGGTAGCCTTGCCACGTGGCGGACACGCGGCCTGAGGCACCACGTGGCATGCCACGTGTCGGACGTGTGGCCCAAAATGCCACGTGGCGGCACGTGGCGACACGTGGCGCCTTTTGGTCGTCCGGATTTCCCTATAAAAGGGGAAATCCGACTGGATCAATTTGTAACTTTTCCTACAACCACTCAATAAGAAAGGAAAATTCCGGATCAGTTCCAGAATTTTAATCAGATTTTCGATAAAAGGAAATCTCGTGAAAATCGATTACGGATCCGTTCAAACGTGATCGTAATTCGACCAGTGCGAAGAAGTTGTGGATCCGAGCCTGTGGACCTCTTACTTCAACAAGTAAGTGATTTATTATTAACAAATTAGTTTGTTAATTAAACAGGTTTAATACGTAATTATTCGTTAATTACGCGTCAAAACCGTTATTTTTAAATACAAAAATATTTTTTTTTAATTGAGTATTAAAATAGCAAATATTTGTGATCTTCAAGTTGCGGCTGGACCGACGATCAGACCACATCTTTGAAAGCCATGCTTGTCCGAGTTCTATCGCACAACGCGATCTCCAAAAAAACTTCAAATAATCGTTATCAAACTAGCCAACAAATGGAAGTCAACTAAGAAACTTAGAGACTTGGGAACGAAAAAATATTGACTTTGAATCTTCCAACAGAGAACTTAATTAGTTAGGGATAAGTGACAATGTGACATGCACAAATACCTCCAACAAAGTTGAAGAAGAGCGGGAATTTGATTTCGGGAAGATATAATAGCAAGAAAAAAATCTCGAATCTGCATCTAAAATGCCTTCCTAGTCAAAATTCAGGTTTGAGCTAGAGTTCTATACGTTTTTGAGAATTCTGAGGAACCTTAAGAGTTGTAACAAATCACTGTTGGGTTGTCCTTTATAATGAATTAATATGGAATCGAATTCTTGAAGTATTCTCCAATGTCCAAATGAATATCTAATTGATCCAAAGGGATTATTCTAAAAAAAATTAATTCAAAGGGATGGTTGCTATTTATTTGTTGAACTGGAAATTAAGTGGAACTCTAAATATAATTGTCTATCTGAAAGTTTTTTGAAATTGTTCTGCAATAAGAGAACAATTTCTCATTCTATATCTTCCTAATTTCTTATCTCTCCAAGCGTGCTAAGTGCTAAATTATTTTCCGGAAAAGTTCACTAAAGTACCTTGTAGTTTCATACTTTTTTACCTTAGTACATGTGGTTTGACTTTTTCTTTTTAGGTGACAGAGGTTTCGAAAAGTGACATTTTTTGTGACAAATTATTAACCATGGTTAATTTTTCCAACCACACCATACACATAGATGCCACATCATCACCACGTCATATTTTTATATCCTAAGTGGCGATGACGTGACAAAATTACAAAATCTCAAAAGTCAAAATTATAAAATCGCCACATCGCCAAAATTTTTATAATTAGGGTTAGAAAAATAAAGAGATTAGAATTTTATAATTTTGCCACATCATCGCCACGTAGGATATAAAAAATACGATGTGGCAATGATGTGGCATTGATGTGTATGGTCAGGTTAGAAAAATTAACCCCGGTTAAAAATCTGTCACCAAACATGTCATTTTTCGAAACCTCTGTCACCTGAAAAAAATCAAACTACAGGGTACTATAGTAACAAAGTGTGAAACTACATGGTACTTTAGTGAACTTTTATCATTATTTCGCTACGATTGTTTTTATATACAATGGTTTAGTTCTCATAATGCTATTTTTAATTTTAATATTTAAATCTAAAATTTATTAACAAATTTAAGTATATTATCACTTGAAAGAGCTCTCTATAGTCCGTGTTATCAAGGAATGAATCTTCGACACAAAAAAACACTGTATGACCCTAATAATAGAAGTTTTTTTATAAGTATCCTAATTAGCTTTGATACTTAGATTTGATAAGTACCGTAAGGAGAGATAATTCCTCCATAATGTAATGAGCCACTAATAATAAAGTTAAGTAGAAATAATTCCTCCATAATGTAATGAGCCACTAATAATAAAATTAAGTAGAGATAATTCCTCCATAATGCAATGGAGAGGTCAAAACATCACTAATCTAATCAACTTGATACCAACAAATGTTAAAAATGTGTGGGAAGAACTTTGTCACCAACAAAAATCCTACAAATTCTAGCTGGCTTGGTGTCGGAATACCAAATCATCTAAATTAAAATTTAATCAACGTAACCTACGTGCAAGACCCATGGATAGGCTTACTTATTCAATTATATAATAGGTTAACTAATACAAAATTGCTTCAATTTCATCCTTCAAGGCGTCCTCTCCTCCTCCTCCTCATCATGCTTCTGCTTGGTTGGCACATTGGTTGCACTTGGGTCCCCACTTAGAATTGTACCACACAAACAGTAAAATCAGAACCGCTATGGCAACAATAGCCAATATAAACGCGGGACCTAACTTCATGGCTCTGAAATTAAAATAAAAAAATAACAAAAGACTACAATTAGTACAAGTAAAAGACAAATCAGCAGAAATTAGAAAATTCGGGATTCTTTTATCTTTGTATTAATTAATACTGTGGTGTAACAGCATTCGATGGAAATGAGAAGTATTTACTGATATTTAAAAAAAGAAATTAGAAAAACATACGCTTAACAAATAGTATACGTACTCTCGATACGCTGTCGTTTGTTACGACCTCGATTCTGAAGTTGAGCGCTTTTTGTTTTATGCTTTACAGTTGTTGGTTCTCACAAAGTACGAGCCTATAAATACTAAAACTTGATGGATGGGTTACTAATTAGTAAATTATAAAGTCTTGAATATCTCTGAAAAGGAAAAAGGATCCTGTCTAATTAAGGTTCACGACTTACTGGAAAATCTTTCTTATTTGGTTTGCCATTAATAAAAGTAATTTTGATTTAATTCACGCTCTTTCCAAACGGTTGGAAAGTAATATTTCCTACTTTGCGAATATTGGAAGGTGATAATTGCGTCAGAAGAGAGGAGACTATATGGGACTAGGCCGAAATAGGAAAATTAGTTCCCATTGGGGTGTTTTGGTTTATATTCTTTCCATAAAATATCAATTACATTTTTCTCTGTTTTTAATCCCTTTTAGGAATTTAGTTGGATTCCCGTGTTTAGAGTGAAATAAGTATTGTTTTGCCATCATAGTTTAATTTTAATTCCATTTAATGCTTATTGGTTATGCTCCATTTTTTGGTAAGTAAATTTCATTCCAATATGGTAATATGTACATATTTATGCCCGGGGTGCTAAATCTCTCATGTCACGAGTTTGCAGTCGCAGCCTCGTTAAAACTATACCGAGGTAAAGTGAAGAACACTTGCAAGTATCTTAATACAAATGCAACTACAAACATTGAAGTAAAACCAAGAAGTTTCTCTACCATTGCAGGTTTAGGAGAATCAATTGAACAGCAGAGAACTCCTTCTGCTTCAACTAGTACAACATTATTTGCCGGACGACTGCTGCAGCCCCAGGATCCCGGTGGACATGGTCGCCGGCTAATGGCTTCTGCGGAGTGACATAAACCTTCTTGTAATTCGGCCGAGAAATGTATTTATTTCCTTGCCGCTTTTTCTTTCCTTTCATGCTAATAGTTCAAACTTTCTCGACCTCGAGACCGAAAGTATACTCTAGGACGGTCTTGATCTCAGGCTGTTCAGTTTGCATACGAATTAGAGAATTGATGCACACAATGTAAAGAGGAAACATGAATGAGTTGATCACCGAGGGCACTACCTTTGTCACAACTTTTTCGTTGATTACTATTCGCTGTGAAATGTATGAATTCACAGCGAAGAATAATCAACAGAAGAGCTAGACACAACGTAACATAATCGATAGATTTGCCACCGTAAAGACTAATACATGGTCAACCTTTCAAAAAAAAACATGTGCAAAGCAAGCATACTTGAGTAACTCATATCCATTTGCTTCAGCTAAGGCAAGATTTTGTCACACTTGCATGATGTGATACCCTCACCCCACAATCAAATTTGTTTCAACATAATAAGGTTGATTTTGGAAAGGTTAGTAAAGTCTGGGACTAAAGGAGAAAATCTGGTTGCAAGTGGACTAAGTGGCAACCATTGATTGGTTTAAGCTAGTTGGCATGCACTTAAGAAGGAGACACTTCTTTTGGACCAGAATGGAGCCACGACCTTCTTGGTCATTTAGGACAGAAAAACAGAGAGAAAGGGCCAGGAGAAAAGGGAAAAAAAAACGAAGGAGAAAGAAGAAGGAGAAGAAAGAATAGCTTGGTAAGTGATGTTCCCATTCGATTTGGACTTTCATGTATTCATGAGATTTATAGATCACTCAAAGATCTTTCTAACGGTATATTATATGTTCAATTTTGATCAAGGAATCAACGGGAAAATTAGTTTTGAACAGCGGATTATCTGCTGGGAATACAACTGAACGAGTGGAAGAAGAAGTATTCGGTAAGTACCTTTCGGCTTTGAATCGGACTTTAAGTTCTTGATAAAAGTTGTAGAATACTTCAAGATCTTTCTAACCATATATCATATGTCATGATTTGATCACGGAATCAGCCTAAAATGTGTTTTGGGAAACACACTATTTGCTGGGGTATACAGCCAAGGTGGTTGGAAAGAAGGGCTTGGTAAGTCTATTTGGACTCCGAATTTGACTTTGGTATATTCATAAATATTGTAGAGGACTTAAAGAGTTTTCTAAGAATATAATATATGTTCAATTTGGACAAAGGAATCGGTGTGAAATCAGTTTTGAACATTGAATTGACTGCTGGAGTATCAAGTGAGATAGTTGAAGAAAAATGACTTAGTAAGTTAACTTCTGTTCTGATCTGGACTTTTATGTCTTCAAAAGAGTTGTAGAGGTCTTAACGATCTTTCTAACGGAATATCATATGCCCTATTTAGATAAGGGAATCGTCCTTAAAGCTTAGTTGAAAGTCAGACTGACTGGCTGGGTTTGAAACTGAGATGGTTGAAGAAAATGTGATTGGTAAGCATGTTTAGGATTGGAATTGGGATTTCTATGAAACACAAAAGTTATAGCGGACTGTAAGATCTTTCCAAAGATAGATTATATGCTCTGTTTTGATTAAGGAGTCATCATGAAATTGGTTTTGAACAACAGATGGTCTATCGGGGATACAACTGAGCTAGTCGGAAAATGAGCATTCGTCGAACGGACTTCAAATGTGTAAGCATATAGATCATGGCAGCTTTGGTTTTTTTGGTGCATGTGCATGTTTCAGACCTTGATTATGTGCGTCTCATGCATATGCGTTATCTTTGAAGTGGATATATGATTGGTTTTCGTCTATACAGAGTTTGATGATGTTTGTGGTTTGTTGGTCTATTTGGGGCTGTTTTGCCCAATTCGTGATATGGGTATATTTTGGTATGAGTTTGGTTACGTGTCCAATATGTTTTGGTCTATGTAAATTTTGGTATGTTTGGTATGTCATTTGTGAGATGGCGGATGATGAGGTCTACCCGTGACCAACCGGGGATGTTGGCATATGTGCACATATACTGAGGATACAAGGATTCTGATCTGATATGTTTGGCCGGCGGGTTAGTTTCTGATGGCGCCTTTAAGATATGGTATCCTCGTGTCGGTGTGGGAGTGACACTATCTAGACCTATCTGAAGTTCATCCGATATGTGTTATATGTGTGTGAAGGTCTGTCTGAAATTCTGGTTATGCTTGATATGTGAGTACTCTGATGACCTTATTTGTGAGATGGTCTTTTGTTGTCTTAGCTTTGTGTTCGTATTGGTTGGGTTTGATGTGGGACATAGTTAAGTTCTGTCTCTCCCACCTGTATCTGACATAACTGATATGTTATGTTCTATGTGCTTACGGAGTGTTTCAAAACACTCACCCCCCCTCTCTCCAGTTTTGCAGGTTCATTTATATGGATTTGTGTCCGTCCGGAGATAGCTTTATTGGTGCTAAGTCAATTTTCTTCTTCATGGCTTACTTTAAGTCTCCGGCTTCCGTTTTACTCATTTGTCTAGCAGCTCTGTAGCCACAGTTTTCGGTTTGATCCTGGAAGAAATGTAAATAATATTATATTAAGATTTTGACATGTATGATTCTTGTAAGATTAAGATATGTTTGAGGCTGGCTAGACCCGTTTTGTGTGGTCAACGGGTTAGGGTCTAGCGCCGGTCACCGACCTCGAATTTGGGTCGTGACAGACTTGGTATCAGAGCATGGTTTGAGCCTAAGCTTAAGCTTCAGCTTTGATCTGTAGGTTTGAGCAAAGTCTTGTTTCTTGAGTCAACTTTCTAAAGGTGTGCTACGGAGCATAGGATTTGTCATGTCTTGTCGTTGTTCATCTTCCTAGTCTTTGAATCGTGAAGGCTGTTTGTGCATTTTGTTGTGGACTATTTGCTAAAGGCAGATGATGTTCTAGTGTGATTTGCATTTGTAGTGGTCTCATGGATTAAATTACTTAGAATATTTAATTGAAATAAATGTGAAAACAATGAGATCATTCGTCCAGGGGACTACCTAGTGAAGCAACCAATTTGGCCCGACGGGGGGATATAATACCCGATTTGGCCCGACGGGGGGATATAATACCCGATATGGCCCGACGGGGGGATACAATACCCGATTTGGCCCGATGGCGGGATATAATAGCCGATTGACGTTTACTTCACTAGGGAAAGACTTTGGACAACTATATACATTGATATGTATTGAGACATGATATTGCATGTTCTTCATTTATCATTGGTAATTATATGTTTGTCATATGCATTTTGTTTTATGTTGGGGTTCATACATCTTCTGTATTACCTCATTAAGTGCATCACTTGGGTACGTATTGTGAGATTTTGGATGCAACTTTGATGGTTGCTTATCGTTCAAGACATGCAGTATATGTAAGGTGGTTTGATCAAGCCCAAATGAAGTGGGTGACCAATATGATGGTACATTTGTATATTGGATGTGGATAGGCAAGATATATTGAATGACTTACATAAGTTGGAATGAGAGAAATTTGATATGATTTGGGTATGGATTGGTTATCATTGTAACACACAACAATGGAATGCTTCAATAAGATTTGATCTTCAGGACAAAGGACGAGTCTGAATTTGATATTTCAGGATGATAAAGTCTTTGTTGTGAAAGAGTTCACAGATGTGTTTTCATGAACTTGCCTGGTTTACTAAATCAGAGGGGTATTCAGTTTTGTATTGAATTCACAGTTGGTTGGATGAGGATTATATTTTGTCTAATGTTCCCGTGATTGGTTTGATGTTGTTTACATGAAAAAATGATGAGAGTTGCTGTTGTGCATCAGTTATCATAAGCTGAATAAGGTATCAAGGATATCACTTGGTAATTACTCAACATTTTGGTGAAGGTTCTTATTCTATTTCGTATATATAAATTCCTTTGACAGGCCCATTTGAGTATATATGTATAATCTTTCTTCGGGTAGATTTGATTATGTGACTGGCCAGCACATCATCAAAATACCCTTATATAATTGATATTCATTCGTATTTATAAGTTGGGCCATATCATATGATTTGTTAGAACCTCACCATATGTATGAGTGTATGTCTAGTGAGTCCAATAAATGTCACATAGATTTTCTGTATTCTGATTATGGTTTGGCTGAAGTTAAGTTCAGATACCTACTGTAACAATGAAGGATGCGTATGCTACGAACAATGTTGTGTCAGAATTTGGTATTAAGTGAATACGTGGATTTGATGTATGCTGCTACGGAACGGTAGCTACAGATATTTGGATTAGAGGAAGGAAGTAAGAGAGGGAAGGTCAAACATGAATTTAATTCTTTTGGTGGAGTATCTAAATATTTTGGAAGAGCATCATAAACATCTCAGGTTGGTATTGCACATAAATGTGAGAACACCAAGTATGTGCTAAGTTTTCTATAATTACATTTTGGATGCAAAGTATATTGGTAAGACATATTCCGATCAAGCGTGTGATAGATTACAAGTTGAACTACAATTTGAAAATCTACAATTGGTATTGGTCTTACCTTTGATGTCAGAACAATATTATGCTTCAAGATTGGGTTTGAGGTGTGTCCTCAAGCAACTTGAGAAAGTACCTATGCTGTGGGTCAAGTATAGAAGAACAAGTAGAATTATTCAGAGATGGCAACAATGGTAATATGAAGAGAAGTTTGAGATTATTTGTTTTGGATTTTCAAACTTTGATGGAGTAAGAGTTAAGTTGGAATTTGAGATTGTTAAGGAATTGTCTAAGCTTGTGACATAAGTGCACATGTGATTGACCTTTTGAGATCCGATTATGGAATAACAATATAAGGATCCTAAGATTGATGAGCTTGCAGTATAAGTTGGAAATAATAGATTGTCAAGCTTGAGACTTTGAACAAATGGTGTATCATATTTTGGTGATATGGATATTGGAGATGTAGTATGCAAAGTGAGCAGATCAGATGAATGTATTTGGAATGCTTCTGGTTACTCGGAGATGTTATGATTCCATGTGGAGGATAATGGACGCATTGACTGTCTGGATATATTCTTCCAGTAAAGATAACATGAGCATTAGAAAATTTTCATATGATGCTGCAAAGTGTGCCCTACTATTCGTAGATCAGGTTGTACGACTGCATGGAGTTTCTGTCTCGATAGTTTCTAACTGAGGGATACATTTTAGATCTCAATTTTGGAAGAAGTTTCAAGATGCCATAGGTACTCATTTGGATTTGAGTACAGCTTTTCATCTTCAGACAGATGGATTGTCAAACGGGCAATCCAAATATTTAAGGGTATGATATGAGCATATATGACAGATTTTGGAGGAAACTGGGAACTTTATTTGTCTTTGTTGGAGTTTGCCTACAATAACAGTTATCAAACTAGTATTCAGATAGTACCTTATGAGATATTATATGGTAGGAAGTGCAGGTCACCGATATGTTGGAATAATGCTGTTGAGAAGCAACATTTGAGTTTTGAATTCATACAGGAGACAGTTGATAAAATTAAGGTGATTTGGGAACTAATAGTGACAGCTCAGAGTAGACAGAAGTCATACTCTGATAAAAAGAGAGAAGATATTAAATTTGAAGTGGGTTCTAATGTGTTTCTGAAGGTATCTCCAATGAAAGGGACTATGAGATTTGGAAGGAAGGGTAAATTGAGTCTTAAGATATGTGGGACCATTTGAGATTCTAGGAAGAGTTGGGCCAGTGGCATAACGTTTGGCTTTGCCACCATCTTTGTCACATATTCATTCAGTGTTCCATGTCTCCATGCTTAAGCGATATTTGCATGATCCTACTCATGTTTTGGAGCCACAGATAGTGGAGATTAGTAGGGATTTGACATATCAGGAGAATTCAATAAGGATTTTGGATCGTCAAGTTAGAAAGCTATGGAATATGGAGCTTCCGATGGTCAAAGTTGAATGGGAAAATCGTTCCTTGGCTGAAGCAACTTGGGACATTGAGGAAAGATGAAGACCAAGTATCCACATCTATTTGAATGATAAGTAAGTTAGCCTCTTATTAAGCAAATTCGGGGACCGAATTTTATAAGGAGGGGAGACTGTGATACCCTCACCCCACAATCAAATTTGTTTCAACATAATAAGGTTGATTTTGGAAAGGTTAGTAAAGTCTGGGACTAAAGGAGAAAATCTGGTTGCAAGTGGACTAAGTGGCAACCATTGATTGGTTTAAGCTAGTTGGCATGCACTTAAGAAGGAGACACTTCTTTTGGACCAGAATGGAGCCACGACCTTCTTGGTCATTTAGGACAGAAAAACAGAGAGAAAGGGCCAGGAGAAAAGGGAAAAAAAAACGAAGGAGAAAGAAGAAGGAGAAGAAAGAATAGCTTGGTAAGTGATGTTCCCATTCGATTTGGACTTTCATGTATTCATGAGATTTATAGATCACTCAAAGATCTTTCCAACGGTATATTATATGTTCAATTTTGATCAAGGAATCAACGGGAAAATTAGTTTTGAACAGCGGATTATCTGCTGGGAATACAACTGAACGAATGGAAGAAGAAGTATTCGGTAAGTACCTTTCGGCTTTGAATCGGACTTTAAGTTCTTGATAAAAGTTGTAGAATACTTCAAGATCTTTCTAACCATATATCATATGTCATGATTTGATCACGGAATCAGCCTAAAATGTGTTTTGGGAAACACACTATTTGCTGGGGTATACAGCCAAGGTGGTTGGAAAGAAGGGCTTGGTAAGTCTATTTGGACTCCGAATTTGACTTTGGTATATTCATAAATATTGTAGAGGACTTAAAGAGTTTTCTAAGAATATAATATATGTTCAATTTGGACAAAGGAATCGGTGTGAAATCAGTTTTGAACATTGAATTGACTGCTGGAGTATCAAGTGAGATAGTTGAAGAAAAATGACTTAGTAAGTTAACTTCTGTTCTGATCTGGACTTTTATGTCTTCAAAAGAGTTGTAGAGGTCTTAACGATCTTTCTAACGGCATATCATATGCCCTATTTAGATAAGGGAATCGTCCTTAAAGCTTAGTTGAAAGTCAGACTGACTGGCTGGGTTTGAAACTGAGATGGTTGAAGAAAATATGATTGGTAAGCATGTTTAGGATTGGAATTGGGATTTCTATGAAACACAAAAGTTATAGAGGACTGTAAGATCTTTCCAAAGATAGATTATATGCTCTGTTTTGATTAAGGAGTCATCATGAAATTGGTTTTGAACAACAGATGGTCTATCGGGGATACAACTGAGCTAGTCGGAAAATGAGCATTCGTCGAACGGACTTCAAATGTGTAAGCATATAGATCATGGCAGCTTTGGTTTGTTTGGTGCATGTGCATGTTTCAGACCTTGATTATGTGCGTCTCATGCATATGCGTTATCTTTGAAGTGGATATATGATTGGTTTTCGTCTATACAGAGTTTGATGATGTTTGTGGTTTGTTGGTCTATTTGGGGCTGTTTTGCCCAATTCGTGATATGGGTATATTTTGGTATGAGTTTGGTTACGTGTCCAATATGTTTTGGTCTATGTAAATTTTGGTATGTTTGGTATGTCATTTGTGAGATGGCGGATGATGAGGTCTACCCGTGACCAATCGGGGATGTTGGCATATGTGCACATATACTGAGGATACAAGGATTCTGATCTGATATGTTTGGCCGGCGGGTTGGTTTCTGATGGTGCCTTTAAGATATGGTATCCTCGTGTCGGTGTGGGAGTGACACTATCTAGACCTATCTGAAGTTCATCTGATATGTGTTATATGTGTGTGAAGGTCTGTCTGAAATTCTGGTTATGCTTGATATGTGAGTACTCTGATGACCTTATTTGTGAGATGGTCTTTTGTTGTTTTAGCTTTGTGTTCGTATTGGTTGGGTTTGATGTGGGACATAGTTAAGTTCTGTCTCTCCCACCTGTATCTGACATAACTGATATGTTATGTTCTATGTGCTTACGGAGTGTTTCAAAACACTCACCCCCCCTCTCTCCAGTTTTGCAGGTTCATTTATATGGATTTGTGTCCGTCCGGAGATAGCTTTATTGGTGCTAAGTCAATTTTCTTCTTCATGGCTTACTTTAAGTCTCCGGCTTCCGTTTTACTCATTTGTCTAGCAGCTCCGTAGCCACAGTTTTCGGTTTGATCCTGGAAGAAATGTAAATAATATTATATTAAGATTTTGACATGTATGATTCTTGTAAGATTAAGATATGTTTGAGGCTGGCTAGACCCGTTTTGTGTGGTCAACGGGTTAGGGTCTAGCGCCGGTCACCGACCTCGAATTTGGGTCGTGACACATGATCCCATGGGTTACGAAACCATCGTACCTCGGAGATGAGTCTTGTCCAAATCGTCAACATAAGGATGTTCCATAGCTTTCTTCGCGGATATGCGAGTTGACGGATCGTCAGCATTTTCTGCAGACATAGATTCAAGTGTAAGCTGTTGACAAACTTTTGAACAAATGAGGCGTGAACCAGAATATAAAATTCGTAGCAGTAAAGTTACCATGAGCAAGTCAGTATCATCTTCGTTGTCCAGTTAACCAGCCTGAAAATGAGCAGCAGGTGTTGCAATTCAAACTTCAAAGTCTCGACGGAATGGTCCTTTCTTTGTCACCAGTCCCTGCATCAACATGAGAACAAAAGCAACTCCGCAGTTGTTGAGTTTAACCATTTGCACCTGTCCTCTTTCTGTAGACTACTGACTGACTTCACCATTTTCTAGGAAGAATTCAGTGAAAGGCTTCAGGTTGGTCTCGAGGCTAAGATTCATGATTTCGGGACAGCATCGTAGCAGTCTCGCAGCATCAACCCCGAAAGACTGGAAGTACTCAACTGAAGGTCGTAACTTTTCCTCCACACTGTGACAGATGATTTGGGGACAACGAGTAAGAATCTTCCCTATGTTCTCTTCCGATAGACCCAACTCATAGAGGAACTCAACAGTTGCCTCAACTTTTTCCCGTCTATAAGTAAGAATTTTCGGCCAATGAGATATCAGTTTCGCCCATTTTCCCTTGTCCATGCCAAGGGTCTCAAGAAATGCCAAGGATGGAACAAGATTTTCCGGGAGTGTCATTCCACACAACTGAGGGTACTTAATCAGAATGTTAGGGAGGTCTGATTTCGAGACTCCGAGATCAATCAGAAACTCAATCGCTGGTCTGAACTTACCCTCCAGACCGTAATTCGCAAAAGCAGGATATTTTCCCGCAATCACTTTGATCTGCTCAAGATCAAATCCGAGCTCTAAGAGATAAAGAATGTGAGGTGGTAGGGTCCCGGAAGGGCCTGGAACACTAACTTGCAACACGGCACTTTGGCTCTTGGAATCAAACCTCCTACGTTGTGGTTTTGCAGGAACTGGCCTACCAGAATCAGGTAAATGTGGAAAGTTGTCAACAACACGCACCGGAGTTTCACCACGGTCTCCACGAAACGATCCATGAAGCTCTTGACCAAGCTGATTCGCCCGGCAAAAGATGAAATTTTTAGGAAGACACAACTAAGGCCTGCAGAAAACAACGCCAACATTAACCTCCACTCGGAAACAATGCAATTGCTTAGAACAAAAAAAAACAATACAATTGCATACACCTTAACCCAGAATCCATAAGATTGTAACATGATCTACCAAAAAACCCAACAGCCACTCCTCACTTGCTTTCTTCCTCCACGCCAAATGTTCAATCTTTGAACCAAAGAAAACCACTATGCAATTGCATTCCCCTTAACCTAGAAGATTGTAACATGATATGCCCACACTCCAATCAAACCTCCCTTAATCGTCAAAGGCATTTGATCTAACAGCACATGACGGAAGTTAAAAGTTCAAATTCTTACGAAGCGTAACTAAATTCACATTTTAATAGACCATTGCAATCAAAATCTTACCAATGATTAGAATATATCAAATTTACAACAGATGACTCCAAAAGAAGAGTAAGTGCTGACTGCTTTCTTTCTGAATAGCTTTCTTTCTTAATATACTTTTGCTATTGACACATAAGAGTCTCGGCTTCAGTGCTCCCTCGAAAGAAAACAAAACCTTCGTTCAATGCTTTTGACAGGAATTAGTCTAAAATCTTTGAACTACTTTATTTATTACTAATTCTTTTTTAAAATTAAAATTGTGATTAATTTATATCCATTTATTTAAACAACAAATTCAAAATAAATTGAGTAGTCAAATTCTCCTCAAATTAAAATTGAATGAAAAAAACTAATCCAAAAACTAGAAAGAAAATATGAAAAGAGACAGTGGTGTACGGTGGTCTAGGAAAAAAAAACACAGCGCCACATTCACCAGGGGGCGGATTTGGTGGGGATTGGGCTAGTCCCTATTTATGGGAATTAACTCAAACCAATATCGCTACACATGCAAACCAATATAGCCTCTTGCAAACCAATATCATTTCACATGCAAACCAATATCACTTCATATGCAAACCAATATCACCTGGTAGGTTATTGACCATCAAATTTAAAAATAATCAAATCTGACGACCCAAAATGTAGTCCCCACCTATGGACAAATTTTTTTTAGTCCCCACTCAATCCGGTCTCCATTTTTTTTCACCATATGTCTTAAGGGCACATCAACATTAAGCATGAACATTTATAAAATGAGAGCAATGCTTCAACTTAGTAACATGAAGTAACTTAGTCCTCTCTTGAATAAAGTGATATCTTACATTAATGTGTTTCATCCTCTAATGATATTCATGAACTTGGTACTTTAATAAAAATCTTTCAACTCGATGGCCTTATTTAGAGCATCAATATTTGTCATGTGTTCATCCTTAGTGATAGACAACACAAATTTGGTCTGCAAAATAACTCTCTAACAGATAGCACAACTTCCAAGAATAAAGATACACCAGATCAATGAACTCTTTTTTATCCAGATTCTGAGCAAAAATTAAATCGAAAAAATAAAAAATAACATAATTGGTGCCTCCAAATTGTAGACACATGCCGTGCGTACTTTAAAAGTACCTCAAAATTCTTTATAGTGCTCTCAAATGACTTTTCTAGGATTTTTCATATGTTCATATGTCTGCTAATAGCACTAACTGTATAGGCTAAATCTGAACGTGTACAGAACATGTAATACATGAAAACACCAACAACACTAAAATATGGAACTCCAAATATGTAATCAACCTCAATATAATATCATAAAGATTTGTCAAAAAAGAAAACTAAACACGAGGCCCACTTAGAGGTTGCAATAAGTACTGTACAACATAAATTCATCTCTTAAGTACAAAAGTTAAAGAGATGCAAGTTTCCTTACCCTTATGGGTAACAATTAAACAAGTATTCAAAGTTGGAAAATCACAATTTGGATGTCTTTACAAATCTTTTCACCGTTTCTGCTCATTCAATGTCTTCCCCTCAAAGAATTCGTTCAACATTCGATCAAGATCTTCAGGAGAGTATCTAATGTACTTCCCTGGATTCTTCCCATTCTCCAGCATAGGCCTGTAACAAAAATGGCGAAAAAGGTTACACTAAGTTCGAGTACTTGCTCAGCTCGAATTTGGTTTAATCCGTACCCGAATCGTTTAAGAAAGGATCTAAATGCAGGTAAGAGTACTTCAGCAACAGCCAGCCTCAAGGACTCGCGCAACTCGCTATCAGGAACAGTCCATTGAGCTTGCCTCGTGTAAAGCTCCTCGAATTGTACATTGAATGTCTTGAACCTGTCTTTTACCATTGCTCTTGATAATCCACCCGACCCACCATCCCCTCCTTGAACTGTCAGGCACTGCAGAATCTGCATACATTTACGGGTCGCGTGATGAATCTAGCTAGGTTGCCAATCCTAGATAGTGTCACGTAGCGCCGACCCCCTAAATAGTATAGCGGTATAGCGGATAGCGGGATAACCGCTATTATAAAGACTAAAAATTAATGTACAAAATAAACATAAATATTTAAAAAATATACAAAATTAAAGAAATTGTCATACTTAATAATTATAATCAACAATGTCAAAATTAAGGCGATGTCCGAAGAGTTGTTCCGGTTAGTTACCCAGCACAGTCGGGAACACCCAAAAAAGGGAAAACGGAAGAGAGAGAGGACTAAGGTTAGAAAATTAGAACACTCTATTCACTTAATGAGGTGCGATATTATTATTATGATCTTAATAAATAAATAAATATTTTAAAATAGAGGTATTTAAGGAATTTTCAAATTATAATAGCGGCTGCTAAATCGCTATTAGATTGTTGTCTCACAGTTATAGCATCCGCTATGGCGGCTATTATCCATAACGTGTAGCATAGCAGTAAATAGTTTCCACGACGCTAAGTTGCTATAGCACGCTATTGACAACATAAGAATCTCGTATTGATTACGGAAGATTAGAAGAGACCATTTGTAGTAAATTGTATGAGGAAGCTTAGGAGGCAAGGGATCATGGTACTAGACCTTGGCCCAAGAGATCCTCTTATACTGGTTTGCATGCTGTTGAACAATCCTCCTGTGTATTTGCACCCAATCATCTCCGAGCAAGTCCTTCGCTTCCGACCTGTGATCGAATGAGCACTATGTAGTCAATCTTATATAGTGCGGCGTAACAGCAACCTCATAAAATGCTATAGCGGTATAGTAGATAGCATGATAGTCGATATTGCAAAGATTAAAAATCAGTGTACAAAGCAAACATAAATACTCAAAAATAGAAAAATACACTAAATTAAAAACAATCAAAGATTCAAAATAAAACGAAAAGGAAAACATGAGAGAGAGGGCTGAGTGGCGATATTTTAATTATGTGCGAAATAACCTATATATGTCTTCAATAAATAAATAAACATTTAAAAATTAAGGGCATTAAAGAAATTTCATGCATAACTAAGATAAAAGCCGCTAAACTGCTATTTGGTCCCTATAACGCTATAGCAACCGCTATGACTGCTACTATCCATAGCATTTATCAGTAGTATAGCATAGCGGCTACTATGATTTCCGCTATGTAGCAGTGTTATAGCGCGCTATTGACTACAGATAATGAGCATCAGTGGAACTTGCAGATGCAGAGTAGTAATAATCATATGAATGTTTATGTGTTGAAACGTTACGTAAACGGACGGACCTGCGCACGGATCTGACTATGTAGTGGACGTTGTTCATGAGGAATATCTGTGTTAGAGCCGGATCTTTATACTGCTTCGACTTCCCGTCGAGGTTGTTCTGCAGAGCCGTCATGATCCTCGTCGTTATCGATGTTAAATGACCCTCCGGATCGTTCGATTCGAACTCCTGAAAGAGCTGCTTCAAGGTTGATTGATAGTCAAAGAGGAACTTCACATAATTAATCACATAGCTGGTTAGAGGATGGACAGTTCCATCAAGAACAGCAGTCTTTGTTGCATCTTTCTCGACGGCTTCTTCGAAGTCTACGAACGTCTCCTGAGCGGTCTGAGCTAGTCGAACTGTCAAATTCGAGGCCGCCTCTCGCATTTCCATGCACGCCTTTGTTCCGAAAAGGGTCTCGATCTGCAGACCAAACAGGAAGCAACAACTTAAGCACTAAAGCACGTAGATCGGATGCTGCAAAATTCGAGAAATGTTCTTCGTACGTACATCCGGATGAAGCTCCCGCATTATCTCATACATGTCCAGTAACACAAACAGCTTCTCAGGGGACCTCTTGCTCTTGGCTATCGCCTCACCGAAGCTGAGAAGCATCGATACGCTATTCGCAGCGACTTCCGCGAAGCATTGGTCCCTGAGAGACTCAATACCATCAAGAATCTCATCACATATTTTCTTTTCTGCAGCAAACAGCAATTTCACCTGATGCAAAACATTAAATTGTAAGCAAAAGTTCATAGCGAACACAAGTAAAAATCGAAATAATCGAAACAAAACTTCGTACTCCTTACCGAAATACGCATGTAATGTATCCAATTTCCTATTTTTGCCTCCAAAACCTCCCATTGCATTCTTTGGACATCATCTTTGGTGAGCCTTTCGACGCCTAATTTTCGGAAACTCTGTTCTAACACTCCAGCTCGGGTGTCTCTGTATATTCTAAACAGTTGCTGCTGATGCCCTGCATTTTCCATTTGCTGTGCTAGTTCATGGAGCAAAGGGACAACTCTAGGCGGGATAAGAGTCGGTAGCGTATAAACCGCGTTTTCGACAGCCTTACTTTGATGATCAGATGCAGAACTAGCTGTGTCATGATCAGCTGTCTGGCTCTTGTGAGGTGATCCGGATGACGGCCGCAACGAGCTAGGAAGGCAGTCGAAAAGACAGTCTTGCTCGACCGGTTTGCTGCCACACGAACCAAAACAGAGCTAAACACAAGTACTCATTGCTAGGGAACTGCAATGCTGCTTAGAACACACCTGTGATTCATCAGCAGCTGCCGGAACTCCTCTTCGAGCTTCGAAATCGCTTTCGCTAGCAAATTCGTCGTGTGATTAAGCACTGCATCACTGGTTTTAAACTTCTTGTTGTTGCTGAAAAACTTCACAGTGCCTTTAAGCTGGTTTATTGCTTCCAAGTACATTTCTAGATCCTCATGAGGCCCTCTCAGAATCTTAGCCTCTGCCTACATATTCCCCACAGTAAAGTCCAAACAAAACTCATCATAAAGCCAATAAACCCCAAAAGAAAAATTGCAAGCTACAAAACATCAATATTTTCCCTTTCAGATGAAGTTTTCATTTAAAAGAAGTTGCTTAATTAGGTGGAAAATAGTGTCCCTAACATTATTAACTAGGTGAAGTAATTTTCAAGAGAAAATCTAGCTAAAATATTGATAATCAAATCAAGATCAATATAGATCAAAAGAAAATGTTAGAATCTCTTTATCCAACTCAAAATCTTAAAGAAATGAGTAGATAAATAAATTGTAGCTAACAATATGATAGTCTCAACAAGATTCTTCAGACGAAGCTCATTTGAACTACTGGAATGAAGTTTGCATGTTTTCGCATATATGCCTCACATACCGTGAGACAAGTGATAGTGTGCCCCGTGAATCGAATTTTAGAATTTCATATCCAATCAAAATACGTGAATTTTCGCTCTTAAAAATAAGAAAACTACTTTTACAATTAGTAATATTGCAATCTCCACATAGAACTATAGATATTGGGTAAATTACCTTCCGACTGAGATCAAATTGGTCCAAGATAACGTCGGCCGACTTCAACGTCCTATCAATATTCTCATGAGCTCTCCTTATCGAATGTGTGCGTATCTACAATCCACAAAAACAAACAAACAAAAAACCTCAGATTAGAATAAGCATACACACAACACATATAACTACGAAACTAGTGTCGAAAGCATTGACATGCGTATGAAATTCTAACATGATATCAGAACGGTTTAATCTAATACCTGAGTGGGACGCATGGCGGTCTCTAGGGCGGAGAGGCGGTGGTCGAAGGAGCCGAGGATGGCGATCATGTTGTCCGTCGTGGTCTGGC
Organism: Hypericum androsaemum; assembly: GCA_963995505.1. Classification (NCBI taxonomy): domain Eukaryota; kingdom Viridiplantae; phylum Streptophyta; class Magnoliopsida; order Malpighiales; family Hypericaceae; genus Hypericum; species Hypericum androsaemum. The sequence continues at coordinate 4,346,953 of OZ023199.1, forward strand.
TCTTCTGTAACGACTCCTTCATGGACCCCACCCTCTCATTTAGCGCCACCATTATCTGTGGCACCCCCATTTTTCTCTTAATTCTTTGCTTTTTTTTTCTCTCTCTCTATAATGGCGTTGTTGTTGTTGGGTTTACGTGTGGATCTGCATTCTCATTCTAGACACGTCAGCGCCATTGGTGGTTTCTGCCGTGGGCATGGTTTTCCATTGATCTTGTTTAGGGTTTCATGTTTCTGTGTCCAGAAAAAGCGAGGAGGAGAGGACGATGAAGGTGTAAGAGCGTTACGTGGTTATAATAGAGAAGGGAAGTGCTTTTTTTGTCCTTTTCGGGTAATCGAATATATAAATAAATAGTGAATATTCTGAATATAATTAGTTAATTACCAATGTTCTTGAAAACGAACATTTTTATTTTTTTATTCACTCGATCTGCTCGTTGGACGAGACATTTTTATTTTAAACTATTAGTTATTAAATAAGGTAAAATAAATTTAATTCTACATAAATTTAAATATTAATTTTGGTGTACAGTTTATCCAAACAAATTTCTAAATAATAATTTAACAAATCTAAAAACACGTAAACATCGACAATACTCGTACATCTAAGTTAAAGATTATAAGACTTACATAAAAAGTTAAAGATTATAGGAAACAAAGCCAGGTACTCAATCGGCAGAAGCCTAAAACCACTTGATTACTTTGGTGTCTATTTTAAATAACACAACTTAATTAAAGTGTGTTTAACTCTAGATAAAAAGAGTGTAACATAAGGTAATACTAAAGTGTCTACTTCTTGAGGATCTCTGGTACCGGACTTTCTGTTTCGTTTTATGGGACGAGATCTATCGCTATCCCATATTTTAGGTTCTCACGGTAATAATGTTAGACCATTTTTTTTTCTGTTGTCAATTTTTTATCATAAAGTTTTTCGGCGACTAGTTTTTTACAGAGATTGCAGCTGCGATCCTTTACACACTTATATGCGGGTTAGTACGTGTGTGCATTTCTCTAGATTGCCCGACTTGTGGCTCAGCTTTAGGCTAGGGAGTTTAGGTTGTTACCTTTTCGCTGGTGAACATCCTTCTCGACTATCCAACTTGAGGGTTAGATTGAGGCTAGATTTAGGTGGTATGTGCGATCTTCGGGCCTATCAGCTCAGGACGCTCCATCAAAACTACCCTAATTGTAGATTAGCTTGAGGCTAGATCTAATTGGTGTATCACGTGGCTAACCTCTTGTGGGTTAGCGGGTGGTGGGTTTTGGACATTTTGTCACTTCAAAATTTTCTTTGGTAATAACATTTTTATTTATTAAAAAAATCACTCGATCTTTTTCACAAGTCTTGAACAAGCAAACCAAGTTTTAGCCGTTAAATTCTCTAGTCATCTGGATACGAGAACTGTTGAGAATCTCACATCTATTAGTGCAAGAGTAGGGGACAAGTTTATAAGTGTGAAAAATCTACCAACTCATAGTCTTAAGATTTTGGGCTGGATATAGAGATTCTAACATAGTATCAGAGTTAATTGCTCTAACAAGACCTATGGCTCATTGGCTCGCACGACCCCTATTTGAAAGCACGAGAGGCAGTGTAAAGCCCGTGTAAATTTTAGCCCGATGAGCTTCGTTCGAGGGTGCATGTTGGAGAGAATCCCACATCGGAAGTTACGATTGAACTTGTTTATAAGTGTGGAGGATCTACATACTCAATACTTTATTCCTTAAGGTTTTAGATAGGATATGAAAATTCCTATGTGATATCAGAGCCAATTACTCATGTGAGACATGTGGCCCATTATTGTTGCCCACCCTAATGTCATGGCATGCTGACAAAATAGAAAGCCCGTGCAAACTTTGGCCCGATGGGCTTCGTTTGAGGGAGTGTTGGGATTACCATATCGTTAATTACGAGTGTAGTGGACAAGTTTATAAGTGTGAAAAATCTACCAACTCATTTCCTTAATGTTTTGGGTAGTATATAGAAATTCATATATGGTATTAGAGCGGGTTGATCTCGTGCCCATTGTTGCGCTCGCACGACCCCCATTTTTCGCACGTTGGTGAAGTCAAAACCCGTGCAAATTTAAAGATCGATTAGTGCAAGAGTGGGAGAACAAGTTTATAAGTGTGAAAAATCTACTTATCCATAATCTTAGAGTTTTGGGTTGGATATAAAAATTCTAAAAATAACGATTGTAAAGGGTGGCCGGTCCGGTCCATTCACATGGATAGAAATCTCCGAACATGAGAATTGACTACAGTTGCCAAGTAAATTTTGTTCAAAACATCACAATAATTGAGATAAATTCAGAGTGATTTCCTCAAGAATGATCTCGAAGATGGGTAAAGAAGAGAAGTTGGAATGAATAGAAAAGAACAAAATTGATACAGATCAAGAAACATAGATAACGAAGAGAAATAGAATAAACTCGAATGCAAATTTTGTACTTCAACAATTACTGACTACAACCTATAAATCACAAGCCGAGAGAAATTTGAAATATATATATATCTCAAGCATTTTTCCATCATGTACCATTTGAACCATCATGTCCCGTTATACAAAAGTAAAAAATATTAGGTCTAATGACAAAATACAAGATATAATATAAATTGACGAAATTACATATAGTTTAATCTTTAATAAATATAATATAAATTTACCTTTAAAAATGTCCATTATATAGAGGAATTAGCACGGACGGAGATTGATGATCGTTTCTTTGCAACCATCTCCCATAATATTCAGCCCCATTTTTGATAGAAATTAGCACCCCGAAAAACTCACTACACACAGGCGGTAACTTCTCTCGAGAACTTACCTGTCATGGATATGTTATCCGTAATTAGCTTGAGTTATTTTAAAAAATATCTCTCTCCTTGTGAGAGCATTTCTTTCTCTCTTTGTGAGAGCAATTGCATAGGGTTTCATACCCTCGTTATCCACGCCGGCCGCCCACCCACTCACCACTCACCACCACCACCACCACCACCTCCTCCTCCTCCTCCTCCTGGGTCCGTCGCCTCTTCCGTCATTTTCAGTTTTCCCCGGCTCTGTCGCCTCCATCTCTCCTTGCTCAGTTCGGTTTTGATCTCCATCGCCTCTTCTCTCCTCGGTGCGGTTGGCACCGTCGCTGCTCGATCGTCTCTCCAGAGTCCCTCCGCTTCTCGAGGTGTCCGGGATCCGCTCCGACCCTCCCCTTTCCGGTCTTCTTCTCCAGAGGCCTGCCCACTTCGTCGTCTCTCTCGCCGGTTTTCACCGTTCGTTCCTCAGCTCCAGCTTCTGATTGGTTTTGTCTTGAAGCCGCCGGTGCTCCCCAGGGAGTTGGTCGCCGCTGACCACCCCCGGGAGGCTCGTCTTCATTTTTTCCTTTTCTGTTGCTTTCATGTTTTCTGCTTTGGTGTTCGTTTCCTGTCTTCCCTTTTTGTGGGTTGTGCTTCCTACCTTTGTTTTCGGTCTTCCCTTTATGTGGGTTGTGCTTTGTTTACGGACTGTGGTATCTTTGTTTTGTGGTCATCGAGTCTCTTGCTTATTGTGCTTCCCTGCTGTGCTTTGCTTGCTCTCGATGACTGCACTATGTCGTTCTTTGTTATGTTGTTCTTTCTGATCCAACCACATCTGTTTAGTGGTTTATTTGGGATCATGGTTTATTATCTTTTGCTGTCTATCTTTTGCTTGGATCGGCTTTGGCCTGGTCTATTTTCCTTGTGGACGTCGATGCCTTTCCTGTGGTTGCAAGTGGAGAACTTTGTCTTGGTTGACTTTGGTCGACCTTGGCTCTCATTTGCGTGCATCTTGGATGCATTCAAATGCCCACGAGCTCGTCTCGTGGTTAATGGCCGTAGCTTTGTCTCGGCAGATTTTCGCCCGATCGTTTGGCTTCCCCGCCTTCTCGATTGCCCATCGCTTCCCCATGTGCTACTCTGCAGCCTTTGGATTGGTTATTGTCTTCTGTTTGGTTTTTATCGTCTTGTGTCTATGTATTTTTCTTTTCTACTCCGTAATCCTTCTCTAATATAGGCCTCGCCCCACTTTTATCCCTAAAAAAAAAGTAATTAGCTTGAGTTTGTTTTTTTTACTTTTTTTCTATTGAAACATCGTTATTTTTGGCATGGCTAATAGTGACCCTCCTTTCTTTCAAAAAAAAAATAGTGACCCTCCTCTCCCAGCCAAATCACGTGCTATAATTTTTTTTACGTAAGTTATCCGTACAAAACTCAACATCTCGCTATATCCGAGAAAACAAACCGAGATCTATATTTTGGTTCCCAATATTGCTTAGACGGATTGTATTTACATACCAAAATCTTTTTCAATGTGTTTTATTCTCACTTACACGCACTTTAAAAAATTTTACAGGGTATTACGTTCACCCCTCCTTAAATACATTTTTTCTAGTCGTGCCTTATCAATACAATCCCAGGATCCCTCGTATAATGCCCCATGATTTGACCGACTGTCTCCACAGACCAACACGGGTCTTTTCCAGCGTGTTTTGTCCTCACTCACACGCATCTCGGAAACTTACTAGGAGGTCACCCATCATGATCCTACTCCCGGCTAAATGTATTTAACCTTGGAGTTCTCTCAGGATATGTGCCAGAAAAGAAGGCGCACCTAGTTGGTATGGATAGTACCAATCAATTCACTTAAGGCTTTCAGACATAACATATCATTTTCGGGGTATCACATATACCTCTCCTTAAATACGCGACGTCCTCGTCGCGCCAGACAGATTACAAAATGGTCCAAAAGCCGTATTTGCTCTGATACCAAATGTAACACCCCATGATTTGACAGACTATCTCCACAGACCAACACGGGTCTTTTCCAGCGTGTTTTGTCCTCACTCACACGCATCCCAAAAATTTTCCAGGAGGTCACCCATCCTGATCCTACTCCCGGCCAAATGTGTTTAACCTTGGAGTTCTCTCATGATGTGTGCCAAAAAAGAAGGTGCACCTTGTTGGTATGGATAGTACCAATCAATTCACTTAAGGCTTTCAGATAGAACATATCATTTTTGGGGTATCACACCTTGTTTTCAAGTGTGAGATCGGTTCGTCAATGTCTACCTTTACCTAGAATGCTTGCCAGTAGCTGCTCATTGTCCCCACCCTTTAAGCCCCGAGTGTCATATGCCTACCAGCTTGGAAAACTTCACAAGGTGTTACATTCACCAGTCATTAAATACGCGACGTCCTCGTCGTGTGTTATCGATACAATCCACGATCCCTCATTTTTCAGCGTGGGATCGGTTTGTCCATATCTACATTCACCTATAATGCTTGCCAAGAGTTGCACATTGTCCCCGCCCTCTAAGCCTCAAGTGTCATATGCCTATTAGCGTCAACTTGGTAAGTCTCTTAACCACACCGTACTAGTAGAGATCATGCTCTGACACCACCTGGAACTATTGTTTTAAAAACTACAGTCTCACCGGCGGTCAGACCAATCAGACCATCACCCAGTACCAAATTCGAGTCGATTATTGTATAAAAACCAGAGTGTGGTCCGACTGATCAAAATCTGGTCAGACTGCTCGGCCAGACATCTCCAGGCGATCTGAATAGAAAAAATTATTATTTATTTTTCTATTTTATCTGATATAATTTAGAATCGACATTGTCATTTCCACACTCACAGCGTGTACAACAAATTTGGATCACAATAAACTTATCGTTTTAACAATTCTTACAATATGTTGACTAAACCAAGTAAATTGGCTAATATGACAACAAGAAAACTTGTATCATCATCTTCATGTACTTTTAAAGTTGTTAAATTAATATTTGAAGACTTTGTTTGGATAAATTATGTCAAAGTTGGTGAATATTTGAAGTTATTTGGTATTTTATCAATCTTTATAGTAAATTAAAGATAAAATGTCCTCACGAGGTCCTCGTCCGACCGACGGCTCGGCCGGGTGAACCAAAAAATAGAATATTTCTTGGTTGCTTCCCAGTTCGGTTATAAAATCATTTCTTAGAACACCATATATTCTGACCGACTGTCTCCATATACTAACACAAGTCTTTTTCAGCGTATTTTATCCTCACTCACATACACACTAAGAAACTTCTCACGAGGTCACCCAATGTGAAATTACTCCAAGCCAAGCTCGCTTAGCCTTGGAGTTCTCTCAAGATAATTCCTAAAAAGGATGTGCACTTTTTTATATGAATCGTATAATCAAATCACTTAAGCCTTTCTTAACATATTTTGGATATAATACTACCACCAAAAAGTAACCATTCACAACCACCTCAGCTCCCGGCCTCTCATCTCAGGGTCCTCGCCCTCGAAAAAGATGTCAAAATGAGTACGGGGAGGTAGGTTGTGTAATCACCATGATGGTTGTGGTAGGCATGATTTCAAAAAAATTTGATTCAACTGGTGGTCTGACAATATATCAGGACCAATCCCTAGTCATTTTTTAACCTAAACTTGTTCAATGGTTCAACTAGTTGGGCTGTGTGGTTAGATAGTTGAATATGCGACCTTTACAAAAAAAATGTTTTCAAAAAAATTATATTTAAATTTTTATTAGATTAAAGTGATTAAATTATGATTTTGATGCTTGTATATTTTATCTTTTGTAATAAACTTACACAGTATTTATAACTATTTACTATTTAAATACTAACTATATAATAAATAATATATATTTTGTATCTAAAGAAATTATAATCTAATCAATGACTTAATCGGTCAGACCAGTTGATCCGGAAGACGAGAGAACTCTCGAATTAACCACCGAGTCATTTTAAGACCATGGTGCTTTATAGTTTAACTGTGTTGTGATAAGTGGGTTTGGGTTGTCGAGACAGGGGTTATGGGCCAAGTTTGTGTCGTGCGAGAGGGCGGAGTAGGCGTGACCACCGTTCGAATTAGTTCGAATTCATCAAAATCTCAAAAACAAATCGAATACGAAATATGAACCTTCGAATTTGAATTAATTCTTTAAATTTTACATTTTTTTAAAAAATAAATAATTTCTACTCTTTTTTTTTGAAAATGTTCATAATTTTCTTATTTTTTTGAAAAATTCTAAAATTTTGAATTTTTGTGAAATGTTTCAAAATTAGGGGTTAGGGTTGTTAGTGTTAGAGTTATGGTTAGCGTTAGAGTTAGAGTTATGATATGGGTTTAGGGTTAGGGTAGGGTTAGAGTTTAGGGTTAGGATTTAGGGATAGTGTTAAGGCTAAGGTTAGGGTTGAGGATTAGTGTTAGGAGTTTAGGATTAGTGTTAGTGTTCGGGTTTATTGTTACGACTTAGGTTTAAATATTTTTGGAACAAGAAATAAATTAAAGATTGAACTTGTACTTAATGTACCAATTTAAGTTGTCATTGTTCTTAGCAATGTTCGAAACACATATTTTAATAGTAAGTGAGATGTAAGATAATAAAAACCCAATAAAGTTGGTTTAATTTTTCTACGAGGTTCCAATAATAAAACATTCAAAATCACTCTGAAAAAAAGAGAAAAGTATATTTTAGTACTCTGTAGTTTTACGCTTTTCTCATGGAATACCCTGTAGTTTAAAACCGATAATTGAGTCCCTGAAGTTTACCAACAATTTTTCGAGCAGGTCCAGGGCAGCTGCCCGTCCAAATGCGCTTGAAACGACGTCATTTTCGAGCCTACGTGGAAGACACGTGGTGACATAGTGAGTTTAGTAAATGCTCATATGTACTATGTCAAATTACCTAAACAGTCCCCAATTTGTTTATTTTTTTCGTAAAATCTATGCCATAAATACTTAAAAAAGAGACCAAAAAATTAATAGCTACATGTCATGATCTTAGGACATAATAGTAATAATAGTAGTTCTTTAGTTACTCAAGTGTAATAAGGCGTATAGGGTATAATAGGGTAATAGAGGACTCTAGAAAAGATTCTGGACATTGTGTAATCAAACTCTAAAGGAAACATATTGTTTCTTCTTCTTTCCCCTTTCTCTCTATCTTCTTTCCCTTTCTATTAATTAGGGTTCTTGATCCCTCTTCTTAATCAAGATCATGACAAATTGGTATCAGAGCTCTCTGTTCCTCGGAAAGCTTAGTATGACGTGTTTGAGTGCATCAGAATCGCTGGCGGATGACAGGAAGTCTACTCTGTTTCCTTTTCCTACTGTTGTAACCCAAGTTGGAGAAAGGGACGAGCAAAGTGGATCGAGGACTGAGATTGCTGGCGGAAACTCACATCAGGAAGACTGGGATGTGCCTCGCCCTATGAGGAATCAAGAGAATTCCCAGGTAAATGCTCTAACTTCTATGCCAAAAATCCCAAAATTCACAGGACCAAACCCTAGATTTTGGATTAAGAGTTGTGCAAAGTACTTTATGCTTAATCGCACCCCTGAGGAATGGAAAGTGAGTTTGAGTTCGTCTGATATGGATGAGAAGGCAGATGTGTGGTACATGTCTTGGGCTGTGAATTTTGAGAGAGTTAGTTGGTCTGAGTTTATAGAGGCGTTGTTGGCTCGATTTGAGGGCAGAGGTCACGATGCGATTGTGAAAGAGTTTAATGAACTTAAGCAAAATGGTGAGGTCGAGGATTATGTGGAAAGATTTTAGGAGGTGAAGGCTTTGTTGTTGTTGGAGTATCATTTTTTGTCTGATAGGTATTTCACAAAAAATTTCATAGCGGGATTGAAGAAAAATGTCAAAACCATGGTATTGGAAGCTAAGCCTCTCTCTTTGGGTGAAGCAATTAGGTTGGCCAAATTAAATGGAAATGCAACTAAGCAAAGTTCTCAACTTGCTACTGGAGACAGATTGGATGAAATTCCTGGAAAAGTCGATGACTCGGTTAAGGTTTGGTCTAATTTCGGTGATGATGGTGATAATCTGTGGGTCGCTGGTTGCAAAAGAAATAATTTTGCAGTTTATCAGGTTCTAGAGGATATGAAGTGCGATACTGGTGTGGTTTACATAGAATGCAAAGTTGATGTTTGGCTCTTGTTATCGTGTGTGAACCATGAAGATACCAATAGAACTAAAGTTATGAATGGGTTATGTTCTATGAACATAGATAAGAGCTATGAATCAGTAAAATAAGTGAGTGTCGTTAAGAAATATGTGCGAAAGTTTGAGAAATTAAAAATATCTCGAGCATACTTGGACGTTGGCGGTTCGGAGTGCGGCTTTATGAACTTGGTCATGGTTGTGGAGAGAGGCCAGAGGGAGCTTAAAGCACGAGTTCAACAACTTCTATCAATGGGATTCTCTCATGAGCATTCAAAAGCTGATTTGTTGTTGAATGACGAGAAATTAAAGGGAGCGATTGATTGGATGTTGGAGTGGAATGAAGTTGTGGATAAGTATAAGGATCATAATGTTCTTGTCCTGTTAATGTATATGGAACTACTTCCATGCTACTGGCTAGGGAATGGAAATCTCACTTCAAATTTCTTCCATTTCATACAATTGCTAAGGAGGAGCAGTTACATTATTAAGATTTTGCAGGTTGATGCATGTACTATGCAACTTTTGATATATGATGTAGCTAAAATTGCAAAGGCCTTGGTTTATGCTGCGGCAAGACTTGTTGAGTTTTCAGATTATGATGTCTCCAAGAAAGGTCATAGCCATATCTAGAACGATCACATAAACAGCTTAAAGGTCATTATGCTGACAAAAATTACAGAACATGGAGCAATTATTTTTTACAGCGAATATACAGATATTGGCAAAATTCCCCTACATTAAATTGATCTACTGTTGTCGATACTTAACTCTCATGCGTTTAAGAACATAGTGGACCCTTCTCCGAGATATTTGGTTGGCGACAACCCAATTATGGTTGAGGTTAATGATGGTTTTGCTAAGCTGGTTTTTTATATCATGGGACAAGTTCGATTCCAGAGTTTGAGCTGCTTTAAATCTGAGTTTGTGGCAAAGAACGAACTGGTTTTTGAACTAGTTTTTGACAACTTTTGCATCAAGATCTTAGTATACTTACTACAACTATTAAAAAAATTTATGCAGGTCCATCAGCTGCAGCAATTCTTGCTGATTGGTTTTCTCAAATTCTTAGTATCAGTGGTCGTTGGAAAGCTAATGGTCACTGTGCAAGGAATGTTGAATTCATAGTTTCCGCGGTTGGTGCTCGGGATAGCCTACACTAGGAAGAGCCAAAAGGATCACGTAAAAGAAGAACATAAATTGGTACTGCTATTCTCTGTTGGTGTTGCTGTTCTCTTTGCTTTAGAAGCTACTCCCACTGAAAGGCTCAAAATCCTGATTGAAAAATTTACTACTGTTGAGATGGAAGACTATATAATTGATTCATCATCAAAGAGGCTTCATAAGCGTCAGATGCTGCTATTTAGGAAAGAGGATACAGGTGGCTTTTTGCTTTGGTTGCAGGGGAGAGACTACATTGCAGTTCTATTGTTGTTACTTGCGCTTAGATGTTTTGTATTTGATGTTCCTTGAACCTTGAGGACAAGGTTCTCATTGGGGGGGGGGGGGGGGGGGGGAGGAGGAGTTGTCATAATCTTAGGACATAATAGACATAATAGTAGTTCTTTAGTTACTCAATTGTAATAAGGCGTATAGGGTATAATAGAGTAATAGAGGACTCTGGAAAGGATTCTGGTTATTGTGTAATCAAACTCCAAAGGAAACATATTGTTTCTTCTTTTTTTCCTTTCTCTCTATCTTCTTTCCCTTTCTATCAATTAGGGTTCTTGATCCCTCTTCTTAATCAAGATCATGACACTCCACTGGGAATCGAACACGAATTTGTTCTATGGCAGTGCTACATTCCACCACTAGGCCGCTAGAGCCACGCTGGTCGAATATATAAATAAATTTATCCAATTTTCAAGGGAAAGAGGATCTCCACCCCAACTTATCTCTCCTCCTCTTCGTCTCCTTCCCTAGATTTTTTTTTTCAAACAAAATCCTCATTTAAAAATTATTTCACCCGCATCCCTAACCCCCTTCCTCCTCTTCCTTCTCCCCATTCCTGGGCCGAAAAACCATATCCACGTTAGACTCTCTCTTATTCCAGTCATTCCCTTTATTTTTCCAAGAAATAAAAAAAATGAGTTCCTTGGCTGACGCTTGCTTAGGTTAATTGCATGTGGATGGATGATGTGGGAAATGTACATGGTAGAGTTTAGGGGTCTAATTCCAGGAAATTTGGCTCTTGGGTTTGGTTTGGATGGATGAACGGGGAGGAGGAGGAGGAGCAGTAAGGGGTTAGGGATGAGGGAACTTTGATCTTTTACCACCAATTATTACACCCAGGGATGAACGTGAAGAGATTTTTAAATGAGGAGTTTTTTTGAAAAAATATAAAAAATTAGGGACTATTTTGATTATTTATCAGATCACACATCATCTTTAATTTAACCCACTCTATTGCCACGCAGGCTCGAAATGACGTTGTTTCGAGCGTGTTTAGGCAGGCAGCTGCCATAAACTTGCCCGAAAAATTGTTGGTAAATCTCGGGGACTCAATTACCAATTTTTAACAACATGGTACTCCACGCAAAAAGTATGAAACTACAAGATAATAAAGTATATATTTCCAAAAAATTGGTGGAATGATTGCGCTAGGTAGTAGCTAGGCCTTTTCACCAAAAAGACAGTTGTTGTACCCTGATGTTGAAAAAAGGTGCCTATATAATATGTGGCAGTAAATGGGGTACGTATGGCCACTGAAATGGGGGCATCTTGTTTAAAAAAAAAAAAGTGGGCATCTGACCACTCCTTTGAAATCACTAATACATATATATATATATATAATTTTTTTACATAATATGAACGAATTTGACTCAAATTGAATTTGTCAGTTTGACGAATTTTAAAAATTTTGAACCGTATTCAATTCATTTTTGAACCTGCAGATTAGCCGATCAAGGTTCGCGAGGGAGTGAACTCGATCAAAATCACGTCCCACACAGAAGATGACCAACGATAAATCTACCTCCACCTGCACTATTTAAAATTCCCTCTCCCAAATCAACTTAAAGTTGATGATAAGCTCTCAGAGTTCCGTAGCCAATGATGTATAACTCCCTATGCCCTTGATAAAGCCGCACACCCACCGACCCCCCAATCACTAACAATGCCTCCAGCACCATTGACAGCTTTCTTCAATCGAGATTGCACGTTTTTTAAATCTGATCGAATCAGATTAGCTGCTTTTGGAGCACATTTTGAGGAAAACATAAATAAATGACCAATTGTCAGGATTTAGGGGCATGTATTTTCCCGTCTGCCACAGAATAGTGTCCACTATTCTTTGAAATTTATCATCATTTTCCTGACTTTAGACGAACGTTACCAGTGACTACTATTATACCCCTAGAAGAATACTAGTGTCTATTATTTAATTTTCATTGGGAACATGTTCATGGAGGTTGTTCCTCTATTTTTATTTATAGGCAGATTCTTTCCATCATTACTTCATTAGGTCCGAACAGGTTTTTTGATTTCATTTTAATTTTTTCATCGCTCCCTCTAACATTCGAGTATGTCTTAAGGATGATTACCCTTTGTGGCCCTTCCTAATCAAATTATCTAATAGTGATACATCATAATATTTGGACTATTAATTTTTAAATTAAACAAAATAAAAATCAAATGAATCACGCAGGGTCTAACGTTAACTTGATACTAGATAAAATTATAATCATGTATCCCTTTGATCTTCGACATTAATTTTATGGTGATGCTACAGTATTTAAATGACAATATATAGACAATCAATTTTTCACTAAAACCTTAAAAAGAGAAAAGAACCATGCAAAGTTCATCACAAAATTGGCCTTTGATAAAACTACAGTTATTGGATATACAAAGTTATACTAGTGTGATATTTGGACCATTAAACCATGTATAACTAGTAAAAAGATTCAAATCGTTGGCGCTTACACCTATACATTTCAAAATCAATGTCACATATCGCTTTCTCGGAGGCTTGTGAAACAGTTATTGCGTGATATAAGTCTAGAAGATAGCTACTAGCAAACTATAATTTTAGATGAATAAAAGTTCAAAATAAGAGTCTAACATATCTTTAAATTCTACGAAGTGGGTAATCATCTCGTTGGCTCCACGCCTACAAAGGGATTTTTTTTAAGGGGAGATTCTAGGGTTCCCTTTTATTTTGCATTTCCCATGGTGATGATAATGATGGTAGTCACCGCGACTACTTTGCCGAAAGAAAAGGGCTGGCCATCGCAAAATAAAGATAGCGCTTTGAATGGCGTATGTATAACCATCCCTTCTTTAATTAATTATACATCAAAAATATATAGAAAAATTGTATTTGAGTACTATGTGATCTCACAATTTTTTCTTTTAGACCTTCCATCTCTGTACCTGATAGAGGTGAAAACAATTTTTTTTTGAAAAAAAAATACAAGAGGAGACCCAACATTGGGTCGACTCCACTGGCCAAATTAATTTTAAAAAATAAGTTTGGGCATTAAGAATGGGTTAAAAAGTTACATATAAGTTGGCGTTAGATTATCCGAATGAGTTAATTTTGTTTTGATTCTGCTTAATCTTCGAGAGTTACGCATAGAGATTAAAAAATTATGTGAAATATTAAAAAAATTAACTCATTCAGATAATCAGCTACTCATTTATACAATTTTTAAAAGGAAAAAAATGAAAAAAAATAGTAATTGAAGGTGACGACCTATAATTAGGTTGACCGCACCTTTTTTTATTTTTTTCAAGAATTTTAAGGTGATCTCTAAATTAGAGCCGACAATAATAGACTTCATTTAATATTGACAATGATGGTCACCCCAAGTTGGCTTTTTTCTTTCTTTAAAAAAAAGGTTGGCTTTTAACGAAAAAAGACAAAATTTGCCAGTAGATATTTAATGGTAATTCAAGGGAAGAACAAGTCCTTCTACGGAATCCTTGCACCATAAAAAAAGTCATCCTACTTATTCACCAAAAAAAGAAGTCATCCTACTAAAGCTCGACCACAAAAAATCTTCCATATAAACCTTTCAAAAGACTCGAGATCTTTATCTCAACAAAAAAAACTAAGATCTTCCGTGTATGATCTCATGTCCATATATTTATATATATAACCTTCAAAAAAAAATATTTATATATACACGCACATAAGAAAAATAGTCGGTCAACAAAACAAATATAATAATATCTAGTTGTGCTAAATAGATGTTGACATCCGTCCTTCTCGACCAACACACTTAAATCAACTCACAAAGTGTAGTTCAATTATTTCTCGAATTCGAGTACTTAAAAATATAATCGTGTTAAAAAATTTGTCGCCTATCAAAAATCTAACCCGGCTTCAATCGACATTAACGGATGTAACGTGACATAAAAAGCAAAACAAATAAAAAACATAAGGGTAAATTACCCTAGATCTCTCTGGTTTGCTGAAATGATAATTTTCGTCCTTGCTGTTTCGAAAGCGATACTTTAGTCCCCTTAGTTTGCTGTTATTATACTCTAAGGTCCCTGATGTCGGGATCGAAAAATTTTCCGGGCAAAGAGTGACCCGAAATGATCCATATGCCCCTCAGTAAAGATATTACCCCTTTTCTCCTTGGTGAAAATCAAAAAATCACCGCGATCCCTTTTCACCAGCAAAATGAATCCCAAACTTTCGGGCACCACCGTCGCAATAAACCTTCTTCCGACCACCTCCCATGTCAACATCATATTTCTTTCCTTGATCAACGACTTCAAATTCAAAGTTCATTGCAGGAATGACCTTGCCATAATACACGGAAATATGAACAAACAAACAATTGTCCCGCAATTAGACAGCAAAGGTCTGTCCTTGCAATATATATTTCTTTTGTGACTGATATGGAAGAAAGTTGTTTGTCTTATAGAAAAAGAATAAAAACTTATGTAGCCCATTTCAATTTGTTTTATCAAAAGAAGAAGTTTGCGTACTTGTTTAAATAGCCATCTATGTCCAAAACAACGATGTTTCGATCGAAAAAAGAAATTTTAAAAAAGGTTAAAAAAGACAAAATGACTTAATTTTCAACCGATGTTTTTTCTATTATATTTTTTAATCGAACCACTCTATTTAGAACTTGGTTGGCTCAGTAAATAAAACTTGGGTAAATTACCTTCTAGTCCCTGATCTATAGTAAAATCACCTCTAGGGTTCCTATTTTTTTTAAAATTATTTAGGCGTCCCTACTTTATCTAAAAATATTGGTCTTAGGTCGCTGACTAATGTTAGTAGTCATTTTTTCATTTTTTGTCAAGAAAATAACATATATACCCTTAAACAAAAAAATCATATTCAACCTCAAAAACATTAAAAAATACATGAACTATCTAACCCAGAAATCAAAAACACCAAATAAAAATTCAATTAATTGGAACACCCAAGAAAACTCAAGAACACCGAAAAAAAAATCAATTTATTAAACTCCCTCGTCGCCTGCTTTGAGTGGTTCCTAATTACAGCCAAATAAAGAACCCTAATTACACGAATTTTACTGAGAATTCAATGTCCCATCCCTAATTACGTTGGGATTATCATCTCCCTAGAACACAACTCCTGCTTCCCATCCCTCCTCTCCAAGTCGCCGCCCTCTCCGGCTCCGACCCTCTCGACGTCTGCCTTAAGTACTAGCTTCTCGATGAGGACCTCGACGCTCTCGTCTCCGTCACCGACGAAGATGACCTCTCCCACTTGATGGCCGAGTATGACCGCTCTCCAAGTCATCCCCCCGCCCCGCCCATCTCCCCTCCTGTCGGAGCTGGAAACCCCGATTACCTCTTCCGTTCCCAACACCTCGACGACAACACCGCTGCCGATGAGCCCGACGAGGAGCGCTGCGCCCGTGGCTCCCACGCCTCTTGCTCCTCCGGTGGCACACATTGAGGTGAAGGTCGTGCGCCCGTGGCTCCCACGCCTGCTGCTCCTCCCCTAACCTCTTCTAGGGTTTTTTTCTCTCTTTCTCTCGCCCGAGGCCCTCGAGAAAGACGACAGTGAGGGCGGTCTTGGTGCCCATCAAGGCCCTCGTGGTTGATTTGCTGGATGATTTGGACCTCCGAAGCCGCCTAGTTATCATTTGGTTGTTCAATTGAAGATTGAGAATTTTTGGGTTTGATTGATTAGGTTTGTGTTCATAGTGTTTGAAGAAGACAAGTTTTTTTTTGTTGAATGGTATTTTGGTCATTTTCTTGACAAAAAACAAAAAAAGACCGTTGACATCAGTCAGGGACCCGAGACCAACATTTTTAGATAAAGCAGGGACGGCTAAATAATTTTTTAAAAAATAGGGATCCTAAAAGTGATTTCACTATAGACCAGAGACTAGAGGACAATTGATCATAAATTAGTAGACTCCTCTTCACGATGAGACCGGATTGAGTGGGGACTAAAGAAATTTGTCCATAGGTGGGGACTACATTTTGGGTCGTCAGATTTGATTATCTTTAAATCTGATGGTCAATAACCTATCAGGTGTTATTGGTTTGCATGTGAAGTAATATTAGTTTAGAAGACACTGGTTTACTTACGAAGTGATATTGGTTTGCATGTAAAATGATATTGGTTTGCATGTGTAGTGATATTGGTTTGAATTAATCCCCTAGTTAGGGACTACCCCAGTCCCCACAAAATCCATCTTGACCTGTCATATTGGAAACAAACTGAGGGTCGTTGGCCTGTCAATTTTCATATTGGAAACAAACTGAGGGTTGTCCTTTAAATTGCAGTATATATATATATATATATATATAAAACCCTTTCAAGAGAAAGTTTCGTAGTCGTTTTCCGAAAGGGAAGAAGAAGTCTTTCCGCGCACCGTAAAAAAAGTCTTCCCAATAAAGCCTGACCACTAAAAGTATTCCATATAAACCTTTCAAAAGACTAAGATCTCCCAAAATCTCATGTCCATATATTTATATATTTTTTATAATATGTGTATCCCAACGTCCTCGTGCCTATTAATCTAGGTTTAAATTGGATAAAATTTTTGAAGTAGCAAAATTCTTATAATAAATATTTAACACTACTATATTTTAAAAAACTCGAAATCAATTTTTTTAAGTTAAATTAGAACAACACCTTCGTCCACTCATCTTCGTTAGTTAACTTATGTGCTTATATTTATTTACATAAACAAGGAAAACAATAGCGGGTTTACATAACAAATAAAAAGTAAAAAAAAATCTGAAACAGGTTAGTTCGAGTCATTTTAAATATTTGTCAAGAAAACGTTATATTTCGATATTGCTGTGTCAACGAAAAGAAAATAAATATCTTTACGTTTTCCAACAGGAAAAAGAACCCAAAAGAGGCGCAACGGCCCCACTCCCTACTGCTTACTAGTTTCCGCCCCTCCTTCCCTTCTTCGCTCCAAAACCCAATCCATTTCCGTTACACTCCTTCAACTCTCTCTCTAAATCCTCTCTCTAGAATCAGCAGGGTGTGGATGTTGCCGATGGAGGAGTTCCTGAAGCAGTGCGAGCAGTCCGGGGACTCGGCGTACGGCGCGCTCCGGGGGGTTCTGGAGAGGCTGGAGGACCCGGCGACCCGGAAGGACGCCCGGATCTTCCTCTCCGATCTCCACAAGCGCGTCGCCGACTCCGATGACTGCCTCCGCCGCTACCATTTCCAGATCCACGACATCTTCCTGGACCAGTACCAAGGTTTAACGTTAATTAATTTTATTAATAATATATATCTATAATGTGGATTGTTTAGGTTTAGTTTATCGCTGAAACCTCGCGTTCTCACGACGATTTTTGTTTTGTTTCGGTTTTTTTATATAATTGTTTAATGCTATTTTGTGTTAAGAACTCGAGCTCGAGAACTATATACAGTAAAAACTATTTGCTCTTTACATAACCTGATAAAAAATTTTGGTTCCCAATCAGGACCATTTTAGTAACTAATTTTTTTTGATATTTACATATTATTGCTCACAACCTCAATTCTAATTATTTTTGGAGGAAAAAAAAAATAAAACTCTCTTATATAATACTTTTGCGCTGTAAAATTATATAAAGAAATATTGCATAGTTTAGGTTTTATATAGAGCTGAGCTGGAACCATTACGGTACGTATTATATAATTTATGTGGTTAATTATTTGGTGCTATTAATACTCAAGTGATTAGGAGTCGAGCTCATGAGCTACAGAGTGAGATAGCTGGTATCGTTATGATATGTTTGGATAATTATTTTTTTGTTAATAATTTCGTGCTATTGAGTGGTAAGGATTCGAGCTCGAGACCTACACAGAATGGCCTCTTATGCTTTGGATAGACACTAAGCATAGTGCTTTTTGTTGAAGAGTTTGATTGTCCATATCAGGCCAGTAGATCTTGGATGGATCTTGTAGGTCCTTAGGTGAAGAACGAAGGATATGATGTTTCGGCTTTGTCGTCTCAGGGGACTCCATTCGTTACGAAAAAAATAGTCGGATCATTGGAAGTTTGCAGCTGTCGCGAATTTTGAAATGACTGCTTTACGATTCGCTCCAGTTTAGCCTGAAAGAAGAAAGAGAGGAAATAGCAGTTCGGTTTTTGTTCATGATTTGTTTTTGGAGTGTTGTCCTCTTCGGAAAATCACAAGTTCGATATCTGTGTGAATTTGAAGCACTAGACGTGAAAAGTGCTTCATAACCGATACATAAATGTTCTATCGAAGAACAAAGATAAACCATTACAGAAATGATGAAACCAGGAACACAAACTTTTTTAATTATTAGATATATGGATTGCTGCATTCTATCAACTTGTGGGCGTGTATAAAAAAGACAGGGAGCCAGTACTGCAAACTAACCTTTCTTCCGCGATGCCTTCAAAAATGAATAGCTAAATTTTCACTTCCTTCTTAATAATGTTGCAAGTGTTGCTTGCTTTGTTGTAGGTCTCCAGGGCAGGAAGAAATTAACTATGATGGTGATACCGAGCATCTTTATTCCAGAAGACTGGTCTTATACTTTTTATGAAGGGCTGAATAGGCATCCTGATTCTATCTTTAAGGACAAAACTGTTTCTGAGCTTGGCTGTGGGAATGGCTGGATAACTATTGCTATTGCTGACAAGTGGCTACCGTTAAAGGTTTTGTATTTGATTCTTAAAGAACTGCAGTTTAGATTTCTATTGTTCGACATTTTGCTGAAATTAAAATATGGACAGCTTTTTTTTCTGAACTTACATATCTTTTTCAGGTATATGGACTCGATATTAATCCTCGAGCTGTTAAAGTTTCTTGGATAAACTTGTACTTGAATGCCTTAAATGATAGTGGTGAACCGATTTATGATGCGGAAAAGAAAACTTTGCTAGACCGCGTGGAGTTTCATGAATCTGATCTCCTAGGTTATATTAGAGACCATGATATTCAACTCGAAAGAATTGTCGGATGCATTCCTCAGGTACTCGTGCAACCTACATAAAGTCCCTCAGAATATGGGAGGTTGGTTCTGTTTTAATCTTCAACATTTTTGGTTTCCCCTTCCAGATTCTCAATCCAAATCCAGATGCAATGTCTAAGATGATCACGGAGAATGCCAGTGAAGAATTTCTGCACTCACTAAGCAACTACTGTGCTCTTCAGGTCAGGAAATCTTTTCTATAAGTAGCCATCTCTATGGTCCGATGCTGTCACGGCGTTGTCTTTGGTTATGCCTGGTGTTTTCATTGAGATGGATGCATTGAACATATGTGCAACTTTTTCATATACTTTTATAGAGCATGACAGAAGCAGTTGGTTTCGAAAACCAATGCAAATATTGTACTCTTAAATGTAGAAATGAAAATTTAAATTTATACTTGTGAAATGCTGCTTCCATATTTTTCTTCAACATTTTGGCTCAGTAAGGTGAATTGAACTTTCCACCAAAAAAAAGGTGAATTGAACTTTTTGTCTACTGGTCTGACATTATCTTCGCTGTCACCTTGGCTACAAGGAAACCCCTACTGCGACATTAGCCATATTTGCAAAGTGTATTCTCTATGATGTAACATATTTCCTCCTCCCTTGGGAAGATTGTATTAACTAATTTAAACTAAATACTTCTCTATGATGTAACATATTTCCTCCTCCCTTGGGAAAATTGTATTAACTAATGTAAACTAAATACTATATGTTACCAAATAACAAATGATTTTGGATGGCAAGAGAAAATATACGTTGGAGGGAAAGAATGGAGACATGAAAGGAAAAACCATAATCATCATGCTTTTGTAATTCATTTCATCTTCTAGGTTTGCTAGTCTTTACTGTTTCTGCTTGACGTAAAGATCCTTGCATATGTCATTTCTAAATTTATCCTTTGATTGTTGGTCATAGCTGGTGTGTGGTTATTGTATTGTCCTTTACCAGAATGTCCACTTCCTAGGGAAAGTAAGCAACCTTGTAATCTCTTGTGGCTGTATCTCAGTAACTATTAGAATGTCTTGAGCCTCTTAATGTTAGAGTTCAACATTCGGTTTAAGCATTCTTGTGTCTATTTCTTTGCATGAAGTTATTTTTCTCAGTTGTGTACTTGTGTTACACCATAATGGGTAGGGAGTATTTTGCTTTATCTGTCTATTAATGCATGGAGTGTAATCAGTAAACTAATTTTGTGTAGGGATTTGTAGAGGATCAGTTTGGCTTGGGTCTGATTGCCAGGGCTGTTGAGGAAGGCATAGCTGTAATCAAACCTATGGGTATTATGATTTTCAATATGGGTGGACGTCCTGGACAAGCTGTTTGTAAGCGCTTGTTTGAACGTCGTGGCTTCCATGTAAACAAGCTTTGGCAGACTAAAATTCTTCAGGTAGAATTTGCTATTGCTTGTACAAATAGTTTTGTTGATCTTACATAGATTATGATTGACCATTGCCTTGTACTGGAATAGGTGAAAGTCGGACCATAGATTATGGTCTTGGAGTGGGATTTATAGACATAGGAAAAGAAATAATATAGAGGCAGTTATTCCTGTTGCAATTTTTTTGATCCTTAGAGGGTGAGAGAAATATGAGGTGTTTGAAGGAAAGAAGTGTGTGTGTCTGATTTTGTGGATAGATGGTATGGATTCTCTTTTTGGTATAGAGTGAAATCTTTAGTGGGTTGGATTTTGTAGAGGATTGGAATAGGTCCTCTTGATGTAAATAAGTGCAACCCCTTGGTCTCTTTTAATTAAATCGTTGCTTAATAAGCACAAGAAATGATTTACCATTGCACTCTGCAGGCTGCAGACACTGATATTTCTGCCCTAGTTGAAATCGAGAAGAACAGTCCACATCGTTTTGAGTTTTTCATGGGTCTTACTGGAGATCAGCCCATCTGTGCTCGGACAGCATGGGCATATGGAATGGCAGGGGGCAGAATTGCCCATGCCTTGTCAGTATACAGTTGTCAACTTCGGCAACCAAACCAGGTTGGTTAGTCATTATATACTTTGAAGTACTTTTGTTTCTTGGTAAGGTATATGAAAGGAAAAATTCTTGCAGTCAGGGATTTTTTTAATGAATTTAACTACATTCCTTTTCCTTCTGAATTTATGGACAGGTTAAGAAAATTTTTGATTTTCTCAAAAATGGATTTCATGAGGTCAGCAGCTCCTTGGATTTATTCTTTGAAGATGATGCTGTTGCTGATGAGAAGATTCCGTTCCTAGCTTATCTTGCTAATGAGTTGGGAGAAAGCCAAAGCTTTCGTTATGAACCACCAGCTGGAAGCTTTCGGTTTCGTAATCTGATTGCTGGCTTCATGAAAACCTATCACCACATTCCACTCAGTTCTGATGTAGGTATTCCTTTTGAGTCTCTGCTCCTATGGTGCATGCAAGTGGTTTATTCTCGTGAAACATGTTCAATACAAAATAATTAAGAGGCAAGGACTGTAAATCTTGAGTTTGTGCTTGACGTACATTAAGAAATAATTATTACTTTTATTGCTTAAGGAGCTTAGTAAATGTCTTTCATTGGTATAGTCATATAAATGTAGTTAGTTTTGTCTGAGTCACCTTATTTTCCAGCATTAGGCCTCTAATATTTATAACTTGTAGCAGTGGGACTATCTTCATGCATAATTACTGCTTTGATTGTATATTTCACATCAGATATTATACTGACTTGTTTGCTTCATTCATCTATTCAACAAGAACGTCGTCATCTTTCCTTCAAGGTCTGCAGCAATTGAGAATGCACTTAGATTATTCTCACCTCAACTTGCAATTGTTGATGAACATCTGACTCGGCATTTACCTCAGAAATGGTTAACATCTTTAGCGATTGAGGTAACTGGTGTTAGTTTTGACCTTTTGAATTATATTTTTATAACTCGTGGCATTATTAATATTTATCTGCCTCCACTATGAGCAAGCTGATGCTCAATATCCAACAATGTTTGTATGCTTGTGCTCATGATGCCGCCAAGAGTTGGTTCCTTACCTCTTTCTTGTCCATCATTGTTAACTAATTGACGTTTCATAGTATCATTGCTCTTTTCTGTTTGCTTATTCTTAATTTGCTATGCAGTTTGTTTTTTCCCTTTCATCTCCCTTGCAAGAGTTTAATTGACATTGCATTGTGGTGCTTGTCAGAGGATCCTGATGCACATGCGTTGACTGAGTGGGAAGAAACTCATAACATAACCTTTTTGCGGTGTTTAACATTTTTCTTTGGCATTGGACATGTCAAAGAAGCATTTGAATTTAATGTATCTTGTCCATCACTGGATTGGCTCTTGGAGGTTCAAACAAGAATTTTCTGAGCTCTCTTATACTATTTTTTCCTTTCGTAGCATTCTGTTGTTAACGAAATTGGTAGATTTTTTTGTAATTCAGTTAAATATGGTCTTATACCATGCTTTCCCATTCCTGGCAGACTGCAGAGGCTAATGGTTATGTCCAGGATCAAATTACTGTCATCGAGGCACCAAGACAGTCAGATTTGTTGGTGGAGCTGATTAGGAAGCTAAAGCCTAAAGTCGTGATAACTGGAATGGCCCAATTTGAGGCTGTTACTACTTCAGCTTTTGTGCAACTTCTGGACACCACGAAAGAAATAGGATCACGCCTTTTCTTAGATATATCTGATCATTTTGAGTTGTCTAGCCTTCCAAGTTCCAATGGAGTCCTGAAATATATGGCTGGAACTCGACTTCCCCCACACGCTTCAGTACTTTGTGGACTTGTTAGAAACAAGGTATGTATTTTATTGTGTTGCAAGTTTCTGTTTCACTTTTGAGTTGGTTCCCTCTTCCTTTCTGTTCTAGTGGTTCTAATAATGGCATTTTTTCCAGGTTTACTCCGATTTAGAGGTAGCTTTCGTCATCTCCGAAGAAGAATCAGTGTTTAAGGCTCTCTCCAAAACAGTTGAAGTGCTGGAAGGGAGCACTGCTCCAATCCGGCAATACTATTACGGATGTCTATTTCATGAGCTTCTAGCTTTTCAGCTTGCAGATAGACACCCCCTTGCAGAGGTTTGCTATGTTGCTAGTTATTGATATTACGTTGTTGACGCTATCATTAAAAAAATGTTGTTTTGACATGCTGCTTTCTGATGTACATGTTTTTCTGCTTCTATCCACGATTCTATTTTTCTTCCCATGTTTTCTTGTTTCCTTTTTGATGACCTGCTACTGTGCCAACAGCTTCTGCATGTCATTGGCATGCATTTGCTTACAGAAAGGAAGATATATAGGCAGCAAGCAGTCATTAGTGTTGCGCTTAGTCTTCTTACGAGATTACATTCCCGTGGTCCACCTTTTTCCTCCAAAATTTCTTAGATATCTGATTTAGAACAAAGATTTTGATCTGAATTAACCTTCAAGGACACTGATGCAGTGTTATTTATTTTTTTATGTTTCTGGGGTTATTTGTTTTTACAGTTTTATTTACACGCAAGTATAGTAAGAAACTTTTATCCGCTCTGTAAATTTGTGGTTCTTTTTTTTTCTTATAAGTTCAAGCGAGTTCTTTTTGGCATTAACGTTTATATTCGTTTTACTTGTGAAATATTTTCGCCACTTGATTTATTTGAATGTGATACAGAGGGAATGCACAAAAGACAGTGCAGTCGATCTGATTGGCTTTAATAGCTCTGCTGTTGAGGTTCTCAAAAGCTCAGAATTATCAATAAATGAGGCAAGCAATTCATCATTGATTCACATGGATGTAGATGAATCTTTCTTGCCAAGTCCCGCTTGTGCCAAGGCTGCCATTTTTGAAAGTTTTTCACGTCAGAATATGGCAGAACCAGAAACTGATGTTACGCCCAGCATCAAGCAGTTCGTTATGAGCAACTATGGTTTTCCTATTTCTAGTAGCACTGAATTTGTCTATTCGGATACGTCACAAGCTCTTTTCAATCGGCTAATCATGTGCTGCATTGAGGAGGGTGGCACATTGTGTTTCCCGGCTGGATCAAATGGGAACTATGTTTCTGCAGCCAAATTTCTGAGAGCAAACATTCTTAATATTCGTACGGAATTGGAAACAGGCTTTAAGTGGACTGACAAGATATTGAATCAAGCACTGAAGTCTGTGAAGAAGCCATGGGTTTACATTTCTGGTCCAACTGTTAATCCTACAGGCAGCATTTACTCCGGAAAAGAGATGGATAGCATCTTAACCACTTGCGCACATTTTGGTGCGAGAATGATTATTGACACTTCATTCTCAGGGCTGGAATTTGATCACGAGGGTTCGATTGGTTGGAACTTGGCTTCGACGTTGTCTAAGCTTGACTTGTCTGGCGACTCTTCCTTCTGCGTGTCATTACTTGGAGGACCGTTTCTGAATATCCTCAGTGGAGCACTCAAGTTTGGATATCTAATTTTTAACAATCCCCATTTGATCGATACATTTTACAGCTTTCCAGGAATAAGCAAGCCTCATGGTACTGTCAGATATGCCATAAAAAAGCTACTGGGTCTGAAAGAGCAAAAATCAGGACTCGCAGACGCTATAGCAGAAGAAACAAGAATTTTGAAACATAGATATGAAAGATTGAAGGAGGTAAAGAACACTGCTACTTCTTTTGTTGTTCATTGATTAGTAAATACTCATTATTTCGGTTTTTGCTGCAGACGCTAGAAAAATGCGGTTGGGAGGTGTTGAAATCTAGTGGGGGTGTTTCCGTGGTCGCGAAGCCCTCT
Organism: Hypericum androsaemum; assembly: GCA_963995505.1. Lineage (NCBI taxonomy): Eukaryota > Viridiplantae > Streptophyta > Magnoliopsida > Malpighiales > Hypericaceae > Hypericum > Hypericum androsaemum. The sequence continues at coordinate 4,372,046 of OZ023199.1, forward strand.
GCTTACCTGAACAAGGTCTTTAAGATCGAGCATTCACCTTCAGGTGATGCTAATAGTGCTGCTGCTACTTGTCAAGGTAAGCTGGACGATACGAATATTAGAGAAGCCATTTTCAAGTCCACTGGTCTGTGCATCAACAGTGGCTCATGGACTGGTATTCCTGGCTACTGTCGCTTTAGTATCGGCTTGGACGAGAGGGACTTCAAGCGAGCATTGGATTGTATAGTTCAATTCAAGAATGTTCTTGATAATCCTGCTTGATTCAGTTCGAAGACCCGTCGTATTGCAGCGACAGGCGAGGGAGAGGGCTCATCTCCCATTTAGACTTCCAAATTCAAGCCAACCATTTGCTACCAATTGAATTGCTTATTCCTTGTAACCATATCATTTTCGGTTTCGTCGTACCGTTCTCAAGGTATGAAGTGTGACTTTTCTGGCATTACAAGAAGCTCAGTAGATATCTCGTTACTGAGTATGATGTCTGAAATATTTGTTTCATAATAAAGTGGAAGATGAATGTAGTTTGGATAATGAGGAAAGGTGCGTGGGTTTTTGTTCATAGGTTGAATCTTTTATCGTGGCCTCCTTTGTCTCGTATTTTATTTCTTCAAATTACAGTACTATTGACTAGAACCGTGTTGTTTGGTGGTGCCCCAATGTAGTTAACTGAGTTGATGGGGAATTTGGTGGGGTAGACTCCATCGGACTTGCTGGTTAGCAGGATTAAAACGTCATTAGGCGCAGTTAATATCATAGTTTTTTACAAATTGGTAGGGCTTCAATTCACTTAAAAATGATTTGAATTTATTTAAGGAGCTCTTGAGTTTAAGTTTTAATAAATATAAAAATATTATTGATAATCTCATTTTAAAATAAGACACAATAATGCTTGATTTTGAATATCAAAACTTACACAAAACATATCATTGTTTGCGGTACTATTTTTAGACGTTTTGATAATTTATCGCATGTGACCGGGTAGTGTAAGTTCTATGATTAAATAATTTGATTTATGGAATATGAGAGATTAAAGAATACTTTATTTGTTTAGATTAATAAATTTTTTCAAATATTATAAATCTATGACTATTTTGTCCAAACAAAATTTTATATTGGACATATACCCTTATCTTCAATACGGTCTGCTGATACTTAAATTTTAAGGAAAAGTTCACATTTGATACCTGTGATTACACAGTTTTTGCGAATGATCCTGTGGTCTGAAAATGCCAATATTGATCCTGATGTTTATCCCTTTTTTGCGACAGAGGCTCGGGACCTCTCCCGAGCAAAAATTGGCTCCGAACCTAATTGGCAATATGAGGTGGCACCCCACGTCGAGTTTTTTTAACCGGTTGACAATATGAGGTGGCATAAAATTAAATATCATTTTTAATCCTATAGATTTTTATAGTTTTTAAAAACATCCCCCTTTCTTCTTCTTCTTCCTCCTCCCCTCTCTCCCTCCACCCTCCCCCTCTCTCTCCTCCCTCCTCCGCCTCTCTCTACTCCCTTCCAAGAGCAACATAGCCACTTATTCAAAAAAAGCTCCATTTTTTCTACAACTTTGAACTCCCACATAACTAAAAGTAGGGCCGGGATCGATAGGCTGGACCCAAGGCATGAACTCCCACATAACTAAAAATGGAGATGGTGTTGTGGGTTGGGTTGCGGGTTGAAGGAGATAGATTGGGTTGGGTTGGGTTGGGAGTTGAAGGAGATAGATTGGGTTGGGTTGGGTTAGGTTGAAGGAGATGGGTTGGGTTGGGTTGAAGGAGATGGATTGGGTTGGGTTGGGTTGCGTTGAAGGAGATGGTGTTGTGGATTAGGTTGTGGGTTGAAGGAGATGGATTAGGTTGGGTTGGGTTGGGTTGGGTTGGGAGTTGAAGGAGATGGATTGGGTTGGGTTTGGTTGGGTTGGGGTTGAAGAAGATGGTGTTGATTTTTTGGTATTTAAATGACGTTTTTGAAAAGTCAATAGGACTTTTTTGAAAATTTTTCTAAAACCACGTCTTTACCAAAGGGCTAAAGAAATTGCTGAGGTGTTATGCCACATCAGGGTTAAAAAAGCGTCGTTTCTAGGTTCGGAGCCAATTTTGGCTCGGGACCTTTCCCGAGCCTCTGTCGCAAAAAATGGGTAAACCTTAGGACCAATATTAGCATTTACAGACCACAAGATCATGTCGCAAAAATCGTGTAACCACAGGTACCAAATGTGAACTTTTCTCTAAATTGTATATATAAATTCAAATAAATCATAAATGCAAGACATTTACACATTAACATTCAATAAAAATTTTAAGAAATAATAAACACCAAATTTTATAATTTAAATTAAACGGTAGAATATTTTTTCTTTCAAATTACAAATACATAAACATGATAAATACTTGAAGATTATATTTAGTAAATCAATAAAAAATTACAATTATATAATCTTGAGTTTTAGAATCAACATCATCTGAAACATATTTCGGAATATATACATTTTTTTATAAGAGAATATATGAAAACTTTTTTTTGATAAGGGGAATATATGAAAACTTTATTACAATATAAAAGTAAAAAAAATAAAGATAAAGAGCGGGTAGACTCCGAAAGATGGTAAAATGATAAGAATAAAATATAAATTTATAGGATTCGTACCATATCCTACACCGAACCTCTAGATACTACCCTAGACTAAAGTTAGACGGGTTTTTTTTTTTCTGAATGGTGTTACTATTCACCATTTTTTGTGAAAAAAGCGTCCGATTTGAAAGTATTGCGGGGACGGTGTCCACGTGGCACGGACGCCGAAAAAATTCGGATCTTGGACCAAGATCCGACTTTTTTTGTCGGATGACCAAGATCCGACTTTTTTAGTCGGATATATCATCCGACAAAAAAAGTCGGATCTTGGTCGATAAGCCACATCCGAAATCTGAACAGGAGATTTCGGATATGACCAAGATCCGACATTTTTTGTCGAATATATCATATTGGTCCAAGATCTGACTTTTTTGGTCGGATCTTGGTCGATCATATGGCCTATATAATGGATACCTCGCAGAGGCCTTTTGTCATCCATACGAAGACGTCCTGCATACCATAGAAGACCCTGCCCAAAACCAGGTAAATTAATTTACTTTAATATTTTGGTATATATGTAGAGTTTGTTCATTAATTAAAAATAAATTCAAAATTTTTAAATAAAATTCATAATTTACACACACCAAATTGTAGAGAACCAACCCCTGTGTAGGTGTCTCAAATAGTTGGGATGTCTGTATACCAGACCGGGTCAAACCAAAACTGGACTGCGTGTCGGACGTATGAGCCCTAGTTTGGGGCCAACCAAATATATTTTCCCTGAATAATGGATGAGCAGCGGAGGGGGCGACGCCGAAACTCGATCCGGAAGGGCCCAGTCCGTAAGAAAATGGCTGCACAGACCTAGCTGCCGTTGTACCATCTCCAATGAGAACACCCCTAATAACAAAACCAAAAATTTATATAATAATGAAATCAAATCAATTGAACATATTGTAATGAAATTCATAATTAACACCACAAATTAAGATAAACAAATACCTCTGCCTAGGGGGAGTAAACAGCTGGGAATGCGGCACCCCAGTATGAGCTAGGTCGTAACTCGAGTGCTGGTGGGAAGGCTGGGAAGCGGAGCCGGGGGTGCCAAAATCTGTGTGCTGGGAGAATGGATGAGAGGCGGAGGTATCCATACTGACAGACGTCACTGTGTCTGCTGGAATCTGCGATCTCGACCGATAATCTTCCCAGACCATGGGCTCCACTTGATAACCAGGTACGGGCTCAGGCCGGGGTATTGGTTGCCGCTTGTTGAAAAGGGTGGTTTTGCGTCTCACGACAGATACCCTCTCTGATTGAGGAAGATCGTATGTCATGTGCTCCGCCAGTCCCACAGGTGGCTGGCTGTCGCGGAGACCTAGGTACCGTCAAAAATTCAAGGTTGCAAGTTTAAGAAGGTGGTTGACTCGACACACAAAACACACAAAACATCCCCACACTCAGAAAACAACATGTCTCTAAACATAATTATACTAGTGACTCCCTACATACCCACACTTAGAAAATAACATGTCCTCGTGGTATATAGGTTGACTCTAAATATAACAAATAGAATAAAATACACAAGACATAATAAGACACGTGAAACAGAATACGAGAAAACTAAAATATAACAAATGAGTTCAGGGTTTAAGGCTCCCTTAGATGGTGTGTTGCGAAGATCGACGGTTGGCACTGAGTCCATTCCTCTCTTTCGTTTATCTTGATTGGCACGCGTAACATTGTTCTTTGGGGGCATGATAAAAATTGGAGTGAGAAAAGAAATTCGACGATTCTGTTGGTATAATGAGACTAAGTTGCTGTCCCTGTAAAAGAATAAGTTAAAGTAAGCATAACAGGGGTTTAAATATATAATAATAGAAAAAAAGAATAATGGGGCGAAAGAGAGTCCAAATCCCTTAGAAATTCTGAAAAGGAATTCAATTAAGACTAAAATTCTCGGGCTTGGAAAACGGAGAGAGAATCTTTGTTTCCGTAAAAAAAATCGTCGGCTTGGGCTTTGAGATGCACTCGGCTCGAGCGGCTCGGCTTCAGCTTGGTGTAGAAGGAAAAACTAAAGTTGACGTGCTTGGTCGGCGCCAGGTGGCTTTGTCGGTGCGAGGAGAGAAAATTCCTCTGGTCACTTCGTCGCGAAATGGCTTCGGTCGGTTCGATAAATTTCCAAAGTTTCTGTGCACTTCGTGGCGTGGATTTCTCGCCTCGACTTAACCCTTTTCTTTTTTTTCTGCAAAACTAGAAGACATCGATTAGAAACTAAAAAAAAAGAAAAATTCTAAAAATAAACTACTAAGATCTAAGAAGGAAAAAACCAAATTGGGTTGCCTCCCAATAAGCGCTTCTTTTTTAACGTCATAAGCTAGATGCCTCTTTGTTCCTTCAATCGGGATTAGATATCCAATTTTGGTCTCGAATCTTCATCTTAACTCGGGAAGGTTGTGCAATCTTCCTCTTCATTTTCACTCTTTGTGCCTTGTCATCCTCTTCCATTATATCTAGTACGTACACATACTCAAATTGATACGAAAACATGCTATCTATATAGGGACCACCAACTTTAACTTCGAACACCAATTGTTGTGATTTTGTTGGTGTTACCATAGGTAGTATGATCTCTAGTGGTTCTTCGTTGAGCTGCGGCACGATCATCACCTCACATTCCTTTTGTTCCTCTTCTTCAAGGTCAACCACTTCCTCTTCGTGTTGTATCCCAACCTCTACTTCTTCAATCTTAAGTTCTTTGCATTCCACGTTCTGACAGCTTTCTTTAATCTCTCTTATATCAGCTGCAAGTTGAGATATGTGCTCTTCAATATTCTTGATGCTTGCCTGAGTTTGGTTGGCGAGATTCTGAATGCTTTGATTCGTGGTAATGGCCAATATCCGAATAAGATCTTCCAATGAGGAGTTGGATGCTAGTTGTGAACGTGGTTGATAAGTATGAGCATAAGGATCATGATTCCATTGAAATCGATCTCCATAGTACTCTATAGGGTAGTCAATCCATCCATCACAATCTGGCTCAAGCGTAGAGGTTGGTCGACCTGCATATGAAGCTCTATTGAACATAATAGGTTAGATCAATTAAATAATATGTTTACCTCCCCGGCAACGGCGCCAAATTTTGACGAGCGTGTCGAGGCCCCTCAAAATAAACTGATATTTCCCGGCTCACTAATTTATAGCAAGCAAGGAAAGTACCGAGTCGGATCCAAGGAGGAACGAATACTCAATTAATCTAACTAATAACACAAAAGTAAAAAGAGGGGGTTTTGTGAATTCAAAGTTGTACGAAATCAACGAACACAAAAGAAAGTAGAAGTAGTGAAATCAATAAGAGAAAAGTGGCAGATTCGAGATCGGAGTATCACGACAGGTTGGTTGATCACTGGATCATAAAAGATAATATAATAAATGTAGCAAGTAGGTGTAAATCTCCCGCAACCGCAAAGAGACCACAAACATCCAACAATCAACTAGCCAAACGACCGCCTAACTAGTTGTTTATCACCTAGTAGATAGAATATCAACCGATTTCTATTCTATAAGATAATAGCATTAAGAATAGATGTTCCTACTCCTAGCGATTATACTCAAAACCTTGGTATCTACAAACTAGCCTTACTTATTCCTAGTTAATTAGTTTGGTAACGACCGTTCCTCGCTGAATTAACCTTGCTCCTAGTTCAATTCCTAACTGCGACTGCTAATTAAGAATCGATGGCAACATAAGTTCTAGAATAAACTCACAACCGCAAATCATTCAAGAACAAAAATAAGCACAAAGAATAAATAAATACTACTGAAATAGATTGATAAAACCTGATCCTCATAACCAAAACCTGGGTCTCCTTCCTAGAATCAACCTAGAGGTTTAGTTCCTCATAGTCATGACAAAGGCAAAAATAAGGTATATATTCTCTGGAATCAAAAAGTTCTCTTAAAATAAGTCTAGAGGGTTATATATAAGCCCTCCTAAATGTAAAAACCTAATGGGTCGTCCCTAGTGTCCTAAGGGATCAGAAGACCGAATTTCCAAAATTGGCCCTTCATATTCGCTGATAATAATCTGCCAGACCAGCCTTTAGTATTTTGGTCGTAACTTTCTTTTCCGATCTCCGATTTAGGCATTCTTTATATGTACGAAAAGAAAAAAGAAATATCTTCAATTGTCTGTCAAATACGCATCCTCTGATTCGGCTCCAAAGTTGACCGAAATGCCCTTCCAAGTCAGCTGTCTCTGCCAGACTTCTTCTCCAAGTATAATTCTTTCCAAATTTGCCTCCTTTTCCTACAATTTAGCACAAAGAACTTATTAGTCACCCAAAACTCAAATATTTACTAAAATGATACTAAACTAAAGACAAACATGCAATAATGACTCAAAATCCTATGCATTTAATGCGTGTTTTAGACACACATCAAACATCCCCACACTTAAACTTTGCTTGTCCCCAAGTAAGACTCTAAACTAAGACAGACTCAAAAGACTCATATAGAACACGCAAATAGATATTGTCAACACGAGCACTAGCATTTTAACCACACTGAACTTATGAACCATCAACAACAAACTATCCCTAGGAATCCTCATGCCAAGTCAATTTCACAATTCAAGTCTAGCCTACAAATTAAAGTAGTTCTCCATAATTTTAATCATTCAGAAAGCGGTGAAGACCACTAGAGACTCAACATCAATAAGCACCAGGCATGACTGGATATTAAGGCACTTATAGTGCTGTTTAGCTTGGCCTCATCCCAAAATATTTTAGGTTAGCATGGTTAGCACTCAACTTGCATGGCACTTGGGACTTCACTCTTAGATGTCAATAGGCCGGGTTACAACTTTTTATTGCTCCGATTGTACACCTATAACGATCTTCAAGCTCCATCCTAGTCAGGCCGGAGGCAACATCAACTCCAATTGTTTACCTAACTACTGCCCTTCCGCCAGAATTCATTCACATTCCACCTCTACATTCCACATTCCGCATTTCAATTTTCCTTCCTTCCTTTCCCATTCCTTTCAAACATTTTTTTTCACAACTTAGAAGGGCAGCAAGTTTTCTTATACGCCACTCGGTTAATCCTCACGCAAGTCAGCAAAAAATATTTTTATGATACAGGCGGGAGTTGGTTACTACAGCCGTGTCACCCGAATTCTCTCAAGTGTTATGTCTGTCTTATACACTAGTGGTCGCTTAATCCAATTATGAGATTTTTGAAAAGCAAAAACTACTTCTCAATATGGGCTTTATCCTATCCTTGCTAATTTCATCTTGGCATGAGCTTTCCTAAGGATATTAAGTTACTAAGGGGTCAAAAATTCAAGGTTGCAAGTTTAAGAAGGTGGTTGACTTGACATACAAAACACACAAAACATCCCCACACTCAGAAAACAACATGTCTCTAAACATAATTATACTAGTGACTCCCTACATACCCACACTTAGAAAATAACATGTCCTCGTGCTATATAGGTTGACTCTAAATATAACAAATAGAATAAAATACACAAGACATAATAAGACACGTGAAACAGAATACGAGAAAACTAAAATATAACAAATGAGTTCAGGGTTTAAGGCTCCCTTAGATGGTGTGTTGCGAAGATCGACGGTTGGCACTGAGTCCATTCCTCTCTTTCGTTTATCTTGATTGGCACGCGTAACATTGTTCTTTGGGGGCATGATAAAAATTGGAGTGAGAAAAGAAATTCGACGATTCTGTTGGTATAATGAGACTAAGTTGCTGTCCCTGTAAAAGAATAAGTTAAAGTAAGCATAACAGGGGTTTAAATATATAATAATAGAAAAAAAGAATAATGGGGCGAAAGAGAGTCCAAATCCCTTAGAAATTCTGAAAAGGAATTCAATTAAGACTAAAATTCTCGGGCTTGGAAAACGGAGAGAGAATCTTTGTTTCCGTAAAAAAAATCGTCGGCTTGGGCTTTGAAATGCACTCGGCTCCAGCGGCTCGGCTTCAGCTTGGTGTAGAAGGAAAAACTAAAGTTGACGTGCTTGGTCGGCGCCAGGTGGCTTTGTCGGTGCGAGGAGAGAAAATTCCTCTGGTCACTTCGTCGCGAAATGGCTTCGGTCGGTTCGATAAATTTCCAAAGTTTCTGTGCACTTCGTGGCGTGGATTTCTCGCCTCGACTTAACCCTTTTCTTTTTTTTCTGCAAAACTAGAAGACATCGATTAGAAACTAAAAAAAAAAGAAAAATTCTAAAAATAAACTACTAAGATCTAAGAAGGAAAAAACCAAATTGGGTTGCCTCCCAATAAGCGCTTCTTTTTTAACGTCATAAGCTAGACGCCTCTTTGTTCCTTCAACCGGGATTAAATATCCAATTTTGGTCTCGAATCTTCATCTTAATTCGGGAAGGTTGTGCAATCTTCCTCTTCATTTTCACTCTTTGTGCCTTGTCATCCTCTTCCATTATATCTAGTACGTACACATACTCAAATTGATACGAAAACATGCTATCTATATAGGGACCACCAACTTTAACTTCGAACACCAATTGTTGTGATTTTGTTGGTGTCACCATAGGTAGTATGATCTCTAGTGGTTCTTCGTTGAGCTGCGGCACGATCATCACCTCACATTCCTCTTGTTCCTCTTCTTCAAGGTCAACCACTTCCTCTTCGTGTTGTATCCCAACCTCTACTTCTTCAATCTTAAGTTCTTTGCACTCCACGTTCTGACAGCTTTCTTTAATCTCTCTTATATCAGCTGCAAGTTGAGATATGTGCTCTTCAATATTCTTGATGCTTGCCTGAGTTTGGTTGGCGAGATTCTGAATGCTTTGATTCGTGGTAATGGCCAATATCCGAATAAGATCTTCCAATGAGGAGTTGGATGCTGGTTGTGAACGTGGTTGATAAGTATGAGCATAAGGATCATGATTCCATTGAAATCGATCTCCATAGTACTCTATAGGGTAGTCAATCCATCCATCACAATCTGGCTCAAGCGTAGAGGTTGGTCGACCTGCATATGAAGCTCTATTGAACATAATAGGTTAGATCAATTAAATAATATGTTCACCTCCCCGGCAACAGCGCCAAATTTTGACGAGCGTGTCGAGGCCCCTCAAAATAAACCGATATTTCCCGGCTCACTAATTTATAGCAAGCAAGGGAAGTACCGAGTCGGATCCAAGGAGGAACGAATACTCAATTAATCTAACTAATAACACAAAAGTAAAAAGAGGGGGTTTTGTGAATTCAAAGTTGTACGAAATCAACGAACACAAAAGAAAGTAGAAGTAGTGAAATCAATAAGAGAAAAGTGGCAGATTCGAGATCGGAGTATCACGACAGGTTGGTTGATCACTGGATCACAAAAGATAATCTAATACATGTAGCAAGTAGGTGTAAATCTCCCGCAACCGCAAAGAGACCACAAACATCCAACAATCAACTAGCCAAACGACCGCCTAACTAGTTGTTTATCACCTAGTAGATAGAATATCAACCGATTTCTATTCTATAAGATAATAGCATTAAGAACAGATGTTCCTACTTCTAGCAATTATACTCAAAACCTTGGTATCTACAAACTAGTCTTACTTATTCCTAGTTAATTAGTTTGGTAACGACCGTTCCTCGCTGAATTAACCTTGCTCCTAGTTCAATTCCTAACTGCGACCGCTAATTAAGAATCGATGGTAACATAAGTTCTAGAATAAACTCACAACCGCAAATCATTCAAGAACAAAAATAAGCACAAAGAATAAATAAATACTACTAAAATAGATTGATAAAACCTGATCCTCACAACCAAAACCTGGGTCTCCTTTCTAGAATCAACCTAGAGGTTTTGTTCCTCATAGTCATGACAAAGGCAAAAATAAGGTATATATTCTCTGGAATCAAAAAGTTCTCTTAAAATAAGTCTAGAGGGTTATATATAAGCCCTCCTAAGTGTAAAAACCTAATGGGTCGTCCCCAGTGTCCTAAGGGATCAGAAGACCGAATTTCCAAAATTGGCCCTTCAAATTCGCTGATAATAATCTGCCAGACCAGCCTTCAGTATTTTGGTCGTAACTTTCTTTTCCGATCTCCGATTTAGGCATTCTTTATATGTACGAAAAGAAAAAAGAAATATCTTCAATTGTCTGTCAAATACGCATCCTCTGATTCGGCTCCAAAGTTGACCGAAATGCCCTTCCAAGTCAGCTATCTCTGCCAGACTTCTTCTCCAAGTATAATTCTTTCCAAATTTGCCTCCTTTTCCTACAATTTAGCACAAAGAACTTATTAGTCACCCAAAACTCAAATATTTACTAAAACGATACTAAACTAAAGATAAACATGCAATAATGACTCAAAATCCTATGCATTTAATGCGTGTTTTAGACACACATCACGAACCCAAGTGCAACCTGAGACAAATTCTGAATTTCTGAAATGTCTGAAGACCTGTGGCGTATATGCTCAATAACATCCGCCTACAAATAAAATTTTATTATCATTAGCATTGTGGAACATCGCTATTAAAATTAAAATAGACAACATCTTTATTTAACATAGCTAAATTGACTTACACTCATGTGTAACATTGCGCTAGCAGGGCTGATGAATCGCCGAGTAATCTTCCTGTACCAATCCATATATCCATCATGATAATGGATATACGGCGATGTAGGTACTCCGTGATACACATATCTTGTCCGAAATTCCACCCAGATCTTCACATGGCCTTCGTAAATAGCATTCCAATTTTGGCCAGCCTGACCCCGACCATCCACCGCACTATGTGTCGCCTCATCGATCTCAGGGCTAGCCGGAATACCCTGGAGTAATCCGAACTGTCGTAACACCCGATCAGGATAATGCCACTCCACATGCAAAAAGCATATCAACGGGACTCGTGCCAACCATAAGCCACAATCACGATGGCATATTGTCGGGAGATTGCCAAGAATCTCGTCGTTATACGGCATCCATACAACCTGTAACAAATGCACACAGTCGTAGCTCGTCCAAATGGTCATGGTTATATGTATGCAACACAGTATGATTTAAGTCAAAACTATTCATTAAAATTTAATAAACAAATTACTTACATCTGATTCTCTAAGCTCATCCAACCTGCGTCTGTAAACAGATACGGTTGTTATTTTTTTGCTGGCCGCTCTGTTTAATTTTCCACTCCACCTGCACAGTGACATAAAAATATCACGTCAAGTCTATAAGGTTAATCAGCGGCTACAGCGCATTAAGTAATAATTTGTACCTGATGCCCAGTGCTTGCCCAGGTTGTTGCACTGCCGGATTTAACAAAATCGGACGATTTGGGATGATCCGTTCCCAAGCCCACATACATACTAGCGTCATCGCCCCGGCAATAAGTGAACGTGTCGAGCTTGTGGCTCTACATAAATGGTTGTACGTGTGTGACAAACACGCACTACCCCAGCTGTAAGAACCAATTGCCTCTACATTCTCTAGAAGTGGCAACCAGTATGTGTTGACCCTCGCATCACTAGACTCGGGAAAAAGAATGCATCCGATAAGTCGCAATATGTTCGCTCGAACATATCATTTTACGACCTCATCACCAGCATCAATCGGGATAGTAGCAGGGTCAAAATGGTCATCGAACCATTTAAGGGCAATTTGGTTTTTCCAAACCATTCCAGGGGTATCTGCCGGGTTACTGCCAAATAGGCGTACGCAGAACTCGTGCCAATCAGGAGGTGTCTGCAACCCTGTTATTGGGTGTCCATCGATAGGAAGCCCGAACAACACAGCAATGTCCTGAAGAGTAACTGTCATCTCACCCACAGGCATATGGAAGGTATGGGTCTCGGGCCGCCACCGCTCCACCAAGGCTGTAACAAATGCTGTTTCGAGAATGACCCAGCCAATACACCACACATCCCAGAAACCTGCCTCCTTCATATAGGCTATAAAGGCCTCGTTCTGTACATGAGACACCGTCCATTTCTGTCGGTGTATCTTCAACAATGTGTCCTGATTATCGTTAATCCCTTCACGAACCTCACGGTTCCACACGTCCTGAGAACGGTGCACATCCTGGTGCACTAATACCGACGTATCTAAGGGTCCTCCATTCCCTCCTGAAGAGTAACTGTCATCTCACCCACAGGCATATGGAACGTATGGGTCTCGGGCCGCCACCGCTCCACCAAGGCTGTAACAAATGCTGTTTCGAGAACGACCCAGCCAATACACCACACATCCCAGAAACCTGCCTCCTTCATATAGGCTATAAAGGCCTCGTTCTTCACATGAGACACCGTCCATTTCTGTCGGTGTATCTTCAACAATGTGTCCTGATTATCGTTAATCCCTTCACGAACCTCACGGTTCCACACGTCCTGAGAACGGTGCACATCCCGGTGCACTAATACCGACGTATCTAAGGGTCCTCCATTCCCTAGAAGATGCCCGTATGGCTGTGCATCCATATCTAAACAACACAATAGACATATTAGAACATTATATTAACTTACCAATATATTAACAAACTTAGCAAATCCAACAATGTTAAACATTGAACAATTAGAACATTAATCAAAAAATTAATTAAAATAGCGTTATTACAGACCATATTACGGTCACACTGTTTAACGGTCAAACCACTCAGACCTTATTTTGGTCAAACTGGCCGGACCATATTTCGGTCAAACTGGTCGGACCATATTTTGGTCAAACCGGTCGGACCATCTTTCGGTCAAACCGGTCGAACCATCTTTCGGTCAAACTGGTCGGACCATTTTTCGGTCAAACTGGTCGGCCATTATTTCAGCAAAACCGGTCGGACCATAAATTGGTCAATTTGGTCTGATCAATTTTTTGGCCAGACCGGTTAGACCAAAATTTTGGTCGCACCATTCGGACCAAATTTTTTTAACCAATTATCTACAAATTACAATTAACCAACATCAATAATTAACCAATAAACTATTTAACTAACATCACCAATTTACCAATAAACTAACATTCACAATTAACTAATTAAAAAATTTACCTAATACGACGTCGGGGGCCGGACCGAGAGGCGGGCGAGCCGGCGAGCGGGAGCGGGGAGCGGGGAGCGGGAGCGGGGACTGGGAGCGGGAGCGGGGAGCGGGGAGCGGGGAGCCGGAGCGGGGAGCGAGGAGCGGGAACGGGGACTGGGAGCGAGAGCGGGGAGCGGGGAGCGGGGAGCGGCGAGGCGAGCGGGAGCGAGGAGCAGTAGCGGCGAGCGGGCAGCGGCGACCGGGAGCGGGGAGCGGCGAGGCGAGCGGGACAGACAAAGCGAGGGAGGGCGAGGATTAGTCGGGGACGGGAGTGTGAGCGACAGAAAAAGTCAGATTTTGGTGTTTATACCGACCGAAATCTGACTTTTTTTGTTGGATCTTGTTATAGTTGGATCTCGATATTCTTCGGAAATCCACTTTACAGCGGATAGGATTATCGACCAAGATCCGACTAAAAAAGTCGGATCTTGGTCATCCGACAAAAACGGTCGGATCTTGGACCAAGATCTGACTTTTTTAGTCGGATGATATATCCGACTAAAAAAGTCAGATCTTGGTCATCCGACAAAAAAAGTCAGATCTTGGTCCAAGATTTGACTTTTTTCGGCGTCCGTGCCACATGGACACCGTCCCCGCAATACTTTCAAATCGGACGCTTTTTTCACAAAAAATGATGAATAGTAACACCATTCAGAAAAAAAACCCAGTTAGACCCACGTTGGTAAAGTAAGACCCGACCTCATGAGTATTTCTACCCCTAACATCATCACTCAAAATAAAAAATTGATTTTTAAATTATTGAAAAATAAACACAAAAAAATCAAAATAGAAGAGCCTCGAAGGTATCGTACTTATGGAATGTTGCCGAAATGACTAGTCCTCAAAGCTAATTTTTTTTGTTGGAAAATATCCACCCACTCTCCATCGGAGATATCATACTTTATTCCACCAAAAAATATATATCATTAGCGTCAGAAAAGCCTAGAAACTCTCTAGACCAATCCACCCCTCTCTCCTTGTCCTAAAACTCCCGGAATTATCCAGAAAACTTACAAACTCACTCTCTCAAAACCCAACTTATAAATTTAACACCCTCCTCCCTCCATTTCCAAACAAACAAGAGAAACTTCAATTCCAAGAAGTTAAGATTATTATATTATGGCCAAACCAGTGTTCCAACTTGCCCTACTCCTGGTTGCCCTAGCGATGGCGACCCAGAAAGCAACTGCGCTAATGCCTTACACGAAGCCGTCCTTATGGGACATGATGATGCTCCCCACCGAGGACCCTTTTCGGATCCTCGAACAAAACCCACTCCCCATCCCAACCGGCGAGGACAGTGTCCTGGCGTTGGCTAGGGCAGACTGGAAGGAATCCGCGACGGCCCACGTGATCACCCTGGACGTTCCGGGGATGAAGAAGGAGGACGTCAAGGTGGAGGTAGAGGAGAACAGGGTGCTGAGGGTGAGCGGGGAGAGGAAGAAGGAGGCGGAGGACGAGGCGGAGAAGAACACGTGGCACAGGGCGGAGAGGGCTAGTGGCAAGTTCTGGAGGCAGTTCAGGATGCCTGGGAACGCTGATCTCGAACACGTCGAGGGTCACCTTGAAGATGGTGTTTTGAAGATTGTTGTGCCCAAGTTCCCCGAGGAGAAGAAGAGGCAGCCTAAGCTCGTTGAAATTGGAGGCCGGGAAAGGAGCTCCGGCGAAGATATTAGGGCTACCAAGGCTTAGATGTGAGCTATCCGAAGTGTAGGTCAGCTGCTGCAACCTCATTTTCGGGAAAATTCTATCTTCTTGAAAGAAGATAATAAAAGAAAGTATGGGGGGGTTAAATGAATATTGCTAGTTGCTTGCTGCTTTTGTGTTATACTAGTACCTAATTTGCGTTGTACAATATAGTTGGTTTACTAAAATTATCATAATGGTACGGGTTTGTTTGAGTTTTGTATTTTTAGATTTCAAAGTTATAAAGATGATCCGAGAATACAGATGGAATACATCGGAGTAGAATACATGCGAACAGAGTATAACAAAATACGTGCGGGCAGAGTAGAGTACTAACAGACTAAATACATATTGAACAAATATGAATATAGCAAAATACCTACGGACAAACCTATACGAAAAAAATACGTACACACAAAATAGCTACAGGCAGAGACCTATACGAACGAAATACGTACGCACAAAATGCCTAAAGACGGAGATCTATATGAACAGAATACAACGGGGCGAGACCTATACGTACAATAATAGTGCCGTGTTTTGAAAGCAAACGCTTACCTGCTACCGTTTCCTGGGTAAATAGAAACACGCACGCTACTTTTTTGTAAGAAAAAATTACGCTCAGGTCCCTGTAGTTTGGCGTCCCTCCCTCTGGGGTTCCTGTATTTCCGAAATCGTTCCTGACGTCCCCGAAGTTTAGTTTTAGAAACTCTCGGGTCCCTGACGGTTCTTTTTTTCATTTTTGTTCATGAAATGACCAAAATACCCTTAAACAAAAAATAAAAAAAATTTACCTTCTTCAACCTTTGAACAAAAACAAAAACACCAACCACAAAAAATAAACCAAAAAATAAGATCAAACTAACCAAAATTAAGAACACAACCAAGAACAAAAAATACTAAATTAACTAATGACCAAATTAAATCTAGGAGCCCTAATTTCTAATGGGAATCCTCAACCTAAAACCATTGATCATCATCTCATTCTCCCCATCCCCATTATCAAACGAAGAAAGGAAGGAAGACGAAGGAAGATTGGGTCATACCGCCGAGTGCTCCCCGCGCCGGTACACCACCACCACCGCCTCGTTTGCACCCCTGTTGGACGGCATCGTCAGTTCCTCTGCCGCAGTTGCCGTCGCTGCTGCGGACGACGATGTCGGGGAGGGCGACGAGGACGAAGAAAGGACCGCCTCCGATGAACTATACTTCATTTTTGTCGTCATTTCAGATGGCCAATTTTTTCATTTTATTTCTTTTTAAAAAATTTTGATTCAGGGGAGAGGAGGGGCGACGTGTGGGCGAGAAGGTCAGGGGAGAGCGGGAGGAGAGCGATGAGCTTCAAGCCGGATCCCTCGAAGCTCTAAAATGAGGCCGAGATGGTGGAGGAGTTCTTGAGAAGAAGAGAGCCAGATCTGAAGTTCTTTTGGTTGTGTGTTTTATTTTTGTTAGTTTGATCTTATATTTGGGTTAATTTTTGGTAGTTGGTATTTTTTTCAAAGGTTGGAGAAGGTAAAATTTTTTATCTAAAGGTATTTTGGTCATTTCTTTGACCAAAAATAAAACAAAGAGCCATCAGGGACTCGGGAGTTGATAAAACCAAACTTCGGAGACATCAAGAATGATTTCGGAAATGCAGGGACCCCAGAAGGAGGGACGCCAAACTACAGGGATCTGAGCATAATTTTTTCTTTTTTTATGAATGGAAATACTTTTTCCTAAAATTCTATTTGGGGAAATAATTTTTTAAGGAAAATTATGCTTAGATCCTTGTAGTTTGGTCTCCTTGTCTCTAGGGTCCCTACATTTCTAAAATCTATTTTGGCGTCCCTCGTGTTTGGTTTTAATATACTCTCAGGTCTCTCGCTGACATCATCAACCATTTTTTAAGTAAATGACTTATTTACTCTTAAAAATAATTAATATTTACCCTCGGTGGACAGCCCCGCCTAGCCGACGATGTCGTCGTCATCGTCCACAAGCACCGGTGGATAGCTCGTCGTCGTCATCATCCGCCAGCGTCGGTGGACAGCTCGTGTCCCTCGGGGATCGTTCCCTGCACTGAAATCGTCCACCATCGTCCGTCCCTCGGGGATCATGTCCCTCGTGTTCAATGACATCGTCGTCATCGTCCACCAGCGCCGACGAGATCTCTGCCCTACCTAGCCGACGAGATCTCCGCCCCGCTTAACCATCTTCTTCTCCGACCCAGTAAGATTCGTCTTATCCGTTGTTGATTCAATCGAAAAAACCTCGTCTCCAGCACTTGACCCACGCTGATTCCGGACAGAGATCTGAAATGACGAGCGAAAAAATCCAATAACATGTCACCTTCATAGGGGCGACGATGGGGTGGACGGGATTTAAGGGCATTCGTCCACAGCGAGACCTCCACGGTCCAGTCTTTCGCCGGAGCAGGTCCAATGGCTGTTCGGCGTTGAGCACTTCCTCGGTCGGAGGAGTTGCCATAGTTGGGAAGGCATTTTGTTTTTTGTTTTAATTTATTTTTTAAGGGCATTTTGGTCATTTTTATGACAAACAATGAAAAAAATGACTCATGACGTCAGCGAGGGACCCGAGAGTTTCTAAAACCAAACTTGGGGGACGTCAGCAAGGATTTTAGAAATGCAAGGACCTAAGAGGGAGGAAGACCAAACTACAGAGACCTGAGCATAATTTTCTCTTTTTTTTAACACCTCTGCAAAAATTTACCCCTTTGTTTCGTGTCCATTCTTGTTAGCTTTAGTGACGCTACTGGCCCTCATTTTTAGGAACGATCATATGATCAAAGGAAAATGTAATTATTTATCAATAGTTTTTGAAATGTAGATTAAGATATGGGCATATGTTATTAGGAAATAAAGTTAACTGAAACAACAATTAAAGTTCAATATTGGTTTCGTTACTTGAAATTAATATTCGACGATATGTGACAGAGCAAACAACAAATACTCTCTATTTACACATTTGAAGAGGCAACCCATCTGACCACAACCCATATCATAGATGTGACAGATGAACAGACCACAAAATTATGTTGGTACTTAGCAACTATTGGCATAAAAAATACGGATACATTACGTTCTTACACAATTTGCATAATAAAGAAGTTTTTATCTGTTTTTCACTTGCGAATCTTTAATTAAATTTAGAATGAAAGAATTTTTTGTTGGACAAGCTTAAAGGCAGGTTGTGTCTACCTTAATTTAATCTTCTTTTACTAAACTTTTTTTTATCAAAAATATACTACAGCCAAAATCGACTTATCTTCAAGAACAAAAAAATTTATTATGCTAATTGTTTTTAGTTTGATTTCCATCTCTTTTAATTCTGACATTTATGTAAAAAGTTTTTTCTTCACAAAATTATCCGAAACCTATATTTTTATGAATCAACTCGTAGATGTTATGCTAGTAATCCATGTTATTATAAAAATAATATGCTTTGTCAAGAAGAAGAGATTTCCATCTCCTCTAAACTGGTCTTGCTACATGAATATCACCAAGTGTCCTATATCGTCGAGAGACATTCTTACCGAGGTGCGCATTGATATTATACACCCAAATCAAATAATGCGTGCCATATTTTAATCAGATCAATGCTATCCATTTGACTACATTCAACAAAAGCCAACCCAATCCATTTTGAGCCAATCTCCACAGCTAATCAAATTCCCAAAATAAAACATTTCCCGGAGCTATCTAACACAACCCTACCGCAAGTCCCCAACCAGACAAACCTGGGTCCCCACCGGTATTAATTCGGTGCCAGTCCTGACTTAGGACTCGTTTGCATCTCTAGTGGGTGGCTATTGGTCCAATCCTTTTTTTCGTCTAAACTTCATGTATCCAAATTGGTTCTAAATTTTTTATTTTGTGAACCTTCAGACATTAAAAGGTCAGCATTGTCGGATATAGATGTGGATCTCTTAATAGTACTCGTAAGACTTAATACAAAATTTTCTTAAATGTATCCAACTCCGAAATTTAATTGCGTCACAAATGAAGTTGATCTCCGGAATATGTATATATATTTTAAAAAATTACAATTTTATCTATTAAAAAATAAATTGGTTAAATAGTAAGTAATTAAACTTACTATTTATTGCACCTTGTATGCTCATGAGCACATTTCACATAAACCAACATAAGAAAAAAAACTTAACTAATAAGCATCGCTTAAATAGAAAAGGATTATCTTACGATTAATCCATGAACATATAAGATAATTTTTATTTTTAACTCATCTTACGATGAATCCATGAACATCTTCCAAGATAACGTCTGACAAATTTGTATGAAGAGGATTTTTCAAGGGAGGCGAGATGTCTTGCCAACTCGCTTGAAGAAAAGTCCTTGTTGAATTTATTTATCTCCATATTGATATCGATCGCCTTGAAAGTAGATTTTTTGAGCCTATAACTCTTCCGAATATGTATATGTAAAAATTTGGATTCACTAGAGTTATAAATTCAAATATTGCGATTGTAAATGATACAATTTGTAAAATCACTCTTAAATAAGACTATACCTTCTACTAGAGATATCAATCAAAAATACTAGCTATATAATCAGTTGCAATTTTAATTATTTTTTAGTATATTGATATTTATCAAAATATCACGGAGAACAGTTCTCTCAACGACACAAAGTGTAATTAAATTCAAAATCAAATATTTTGAATATTTAGCTAATTATTCAAAAAATATATGTGATCTTACCAGCTCGCTTCACATATCGAGACAAAATTTTTTTAGCGCATTTTGTTCTCACTCACACGCATCGTGGAAAACTTTCCAAGAGGTTACCCATCCTGAAATTACTCTAGGTCAAGCACGCTTAACCTTGGAGTTCTCTCATGATGCTGGCCAGAGAAGAAGGTGCACTTCGATGATATAGATAGTACAATCAAATCACTTTAGCCTCTCTTAACATATACGCGGTATTACATTCACCCCTACTGAAATCACTTTAGCCTTTCGTACAATCCCATGATCCCTCGTTTTAAAGTGTGAGATCGGTTCTTCTATGTCTCCTTTCACCTAGAATGCTTTCCAGGAGCCGCTCATTGTCTGTGCACTCTCACACCGGCAATCACTCCCCACCCTCTAGGCTTTGAGCGTTACATGCCCATGAGCTTTCGCTTGATTCGTCCCCAAACCACACTGTGCTTCTAGAGGCACTGCTCTGATACTATTTGTAACGCTACGTGATCCAACCAATTGGCTCCACAAACCAACACGAGCCTTTTTTAACGTATTTTTTCTCCGCTCACACACATCTTGAAAAATGTTCCATGAAGTCACCTTTCCTGAAACTGCTCCAGGCTAAACACTTTTAGCCTTGGAGTTCTTTTGTGGTGTTTGACCCAGTTATTTGATGAGCTAAGCCTAAGCGTCTGACAAGTCAAAAGCTAGCCTTACGATACATGGGACCCAGTATTAATAGTAAGCAACTTGGTGTAAGTAGTAAGAAATTTTGATTCATTTGAAGGAATTTCGAGTTCAAGTCTTACAAAAATATAAAAAGATGTCATTAGGAGAATCGTCCCCTAAAATAAGATATGATACTGTTTTTTTTAATATGAAACTTTATTACTAAATAAAAGAAAAGTAACAGAATGATGGTGAGAGAGAAAACACTAAAAATAGAGTCAAGGCCTAAACGAGCGACCAAAGTGAAAAACCCGTTGCCATATCTAGTAACTCACCCAAGCTACTGAAAGGAAGGTTTTTCACCCCCCTTTGCAATAATGAGTAAGTAAGGGATTGTCGTCCCACAAGGTCTAAGGTAGGCCGCAAACTCGACTTCACCACTAGTCTAGGACTAAATGAGAAGGTTTTTTCAAGTCTAAACACACAATCTATTAGTCAAAATAACACTACTACTAAATAAGATAATTTTACAAATAAAATAAGAGTGGGCAAGGTACCAATGACAAACTAAATGACCAAATAATTCAAGGGGTTTACTAAGTTCGTGTTATGACCCGAGTGTTTCTAAGGCAACTAATCTACGCTCTCGCCATAAATTAGTCTTAAATGATCATTTACTAGGCCTAGATGAACTAAATGCGCCTTCGCCACAAAATAGCCACCTAACCTAACTAACAACCAAATATAATCTCCACTCCAAGGACAACCAATCACCTAATGAGATCTCTCATGAAAAGACAACTAGTCAACTAGTCCAAAGGTCCATTAATCCTAACCCCTCTCGGCGATTAGCATTAAACAACTCATAGTCAAGGTGATCAACCAAAACTAAGCTTTAAGCTCCAAAACTAGAACATAATCCTAAACATTTAAACCCCCTAAACCATAGGTTAAATAGATGTCAAGGCACCCAACCCACTAATCAACTACTTCAGCTTTTGTGCAACTTCTGGACACCACGAAAGAAATAGGATCACGCCTTTTCTTAGATATATCTGATCATTTTGAGTTGTCTAGCCTTCCAAGTTCCAATGGAGTCCTGAAATATATGGCTGGAACTCGACTTCCCCCACACGCTTCAGTACTTTGTGGACTTGTTAGAAACAAGGTATGTATTTTATTGTGTTGCAAGTTTCTGTTTCACTTTTGAGTTGGTTCCCTCTTCCTTTCTGTTCTAGTGGTTCTAATAATGGCATTTTTTCCAGGTTTACTCCGATTTAGAGGTAGCTTTCGTCATCTCCGAAGAAGAATCAGTGTTTAAGGCTCTCTCCAAAACAGTTGAAGTGCTGGAAGGGAGCACTGCTCCAATCCGGCAATACTATTACGGATGTCTATTTCATGAGCTTCTAGCTTTTCAGCTTGCAGATAGACACCCCCTTGCAGAGGTTTGCTATGTTGCTAGTTATTGATATTACGTTGTTGACGCTATCATTAAAAAAATGTTGTTTTGACATGCTGCTTTCTGATGTACATGTTTTTCTGCTTCTATCCACGATTCTATTTTTCTTCCCATGTTTTCTTGTTTCCTTTTTGATGACCTGCTACTGTGCCAACAGCTTCTGCATGTCATTGGCATGCATTTGCTTACAGAAAGGAAGATATATAGGCAGCAAGCAGTCATTAGTGTTGCGCTTAGTCTTCTTACGAGATTACATTCCCGTGGTCCACCTTTTTCCTCCAAAATTTCTTAGATATCTGATTTAGAACAAAGATTTTGATCTGAATTAACCTTCAAGGACACTGATGCAGTGTTATTTATTTTTTTATGTTTCTGGGGTTATTTGTTTTTACAGTTTTATTTACACGCAAGTATAGTAAGAAACTTTTATCCGCTCTGTAAATTTGTGGTTCTTTTTTTTTCTTATAAGTTCAAGCGAGTTCTTTTTGGCATTAACGTTTATATTCGTTTTACTTGTGAAATATTTTCGCCACTTGATTTATTTGAATGTGATACAGAGGGAATGCACAAAAGACAGTGCAGTCGATCTGATTGGCTTTAATAGCTCTGCTGTTGAGGTTCTCAAAAGCTCAGAATTATCAATAAATGAGGCAAGCAATTCATCATTGATTCACATGGATGTAGATGAATCTTTCTTGCCAAGTCCCGCTTGTGCCAAGGCTGCCATTTTTGAAAGTTTTTCACGTCAGAATATGGCAGAACCAGAAACTGATGTTACGCCCAGCATCAAGCAGTTCGTTATGAGCAACTATGGTTTTCCTATTTCTAGTAGCACTGAATTTGTCTATTCGGATACGTCACAAGCTCTTTTCAATCGGCTAATCATGTGCTGCATTGAGGAGGGTGGCACATTGTGTTTCCCGGCTGGATCAAATGGGAACTATGTTTCTGCAGCCAAATTTCTGAGAGCAAACATTCTTAATATTCGTACGGAATTGGAAACAGGCTTTAAGTGGACTGACAAGATATTGAATCAAGCACTGAAGTCTGTGAAGAAGCCATGGGTTTACATTTCTGGTCCAACTGTTAATCCTACAGGCAGCATTTACTCCGGAAAAGAGATGGATAGCATCTTAACCACTTGCGCACATTTTGGTGCGAGAATGATTATTGACACTTCATTCTCAGGGCTGGAATTTGATCACGAGGGTTCGATTGGTTGGAACTTGGCTTCGACGTTGTCTAAGCTTGACTTGTCTGGCGACTCTTCCTTCTGCGTGTCATTACTTGGAGGACCGTTTCTGAATATCCTCAGTGGAGCACTCAAGTTTGGATATCTAATTTTTAACAATCCCCATTTGATCGATACATTTTACAGCTTTCCAGGAATAAGCAAGCCTCATGGTACTGTCAGATATGCCATAAAAAAGCTACTGGGTCTGAAAGAGCAAAAATCAGGACTCGCAGACGCTATAGCAGAAGAAACAAGAATTTTGAAACATAGATATGAAAGATTGAAGGAGGTAAAGAACACTGCTACTTCTTTTGTTGTTCATTGATTAGTAAATACTCATTATTTCGGTTTTTGCTGCAGACGCTAGAAAAATGCGGTTGGGAGGTGTTGAAATCTAGTGGGGGTGTTTCCGTGGTCGCGAAGCCCTCTGCTTACCTGAACAAGGTCTTTAAGATCGAGCATTCACCTTCAGGTGATGCTAATAGTGCTGCTGCTACTTGTCAAGGTAAGCTGGACGATACGAATATTAGAGAAGCCATTTTCAAGTCCACTGGTCTGTGCATCAACAGTGGCTCATGGACTGGTATTCCTGGCTACTGTCGCTTTAGTATCGGCTTGGACGAGAGGGACTTCAAGCGAGCATTGGATTGTATAGTTCAATTCAAGAATGTTCTTGATAATCCTGCTTGATTCAGTTCGAAGACCCGTCGTATTGCAGCGACAGGCGAGGGAGAGGGCTCATCTCCCATTTAGACTTCCAAATTCAAGCCAACCATTTGCTACCAATTGAATTGCTTATTCCTTGTAACCATATCATTTTCGGTTTCGTCGTACCGTTCTCAAGGTATGAAGTGTGACTTTTCTGGCATTACAAGAAGCTCAGTAGATATCTCGTTACTGAGTATGATGTCTGAAATATTTGTTTCATAATAAAGTGGAAGATGAATGTAGTTTGGATAATGAGGAAAGGTGCGTGGGTTTTTGTTCATAGGTTGAATCTTTTATCGTGGCCTCCTTTGTCTCGTATTTTATTTCTTCAAATTACAGTACTATTGACTAGAACCGTGTTGTTTGGTGGTGCCCCAATGTAGTTAACTGAGTTGATGGGGAATTTGGTGGGGTAGACTCCATCGGACTTGCTGGTTAGCAGGATTAAAACGTCATTAGGCGCAGTTAATATCATAGTTTTTTACAAATTGGTAGGGCTTCAATTCACTTAAAAATGATTTGAATTTATTTAAGGAGCTCTTGAGTTTAAGTTTTAATAAATATAAAAATATTATTGATAATCTCATTTTAAAATAAGACACAATAATGCTTGATTTTGAATATCAAAACTTACACAAAACATATCATTGTTTGCGGTACTATTTTTAGACGTTTTGATAATTTATCGCATGTGACCGGGTAGTGTAAGTTCTATGATTAAATAATTTGATTTATGGAATATGAGAGATTAAAGAATACTTTATTTGTTTAGATTAATAAATTTTTTCAAATATTATAAATCTATGACTATTTTGTCCAAACAAAATTTTATATTGGACATATACCCTTATCTTCAATACGGTCTGCTGATACTTAAATTTTAAGGAAAAGTTCACATTTGATACCTGTGATTACACAGTTTTTGCGAATGATCCTGTGGTCTGAAAATGCCAATATTGATCCTGATGTTTATCCCTTTTTTGCGACAGAGGCTCGGGACCTCTCCCGAGCAAAAATTGGCTCCGAACCTAATTGGCAATATGAGGTGGCACCCCACGTCGAGTTTTTTTAACCGGTTGACAATATGAGGTGGCATAAAATTAAATATCATTTTTAATCCTATAGATTTTTATAGTTTTTAAAAACATCCCCCTTTCTTCTTCTTCTTCCTCCTCCCCTCTCTCCCTCCACCCTCCCCCTCTCTCTCCTCCCTCCTCCGCCTCTCTCTACTCCCTTCCAAGAGCAACATAGCCACTTAATCAAAAAAAGCTCCATTTTTTCTACAACTTTGAACTCCCACATAACTAAAAGTAGGGCCGGGATCGATAGGCTGGACCCAAGGCATGAACTCCCACATAACTAAAAATGGAGATGGTGTTGTGGGTTGGGTTGCGGGTTGAAGGAGATAGATTGGGTTGGGTTGGGTTGGGAGTTGAAGGAGATAGATTGGGTTGGGTTGGGTTAGGTTGAAGGAGATGGGTTGGGTTGGGTTGAAGGAGATGGATTGGGTTGGGTTGGGTTGCGTTGAAGGAGATGGTGTTGTGGATTAGGTTGTGGGTTGAAGGAGATGGATTAGGTTGGGTTGGGTTGGGTTGGGTTGGGAGTTGAAGGAGATGGATTGGGTTGGGTTTGGTTGGGTTGGGGTTGAAGAAGATGGTGTTGATTTTTTGGTATTTAAATGACGTTTTTGAAAAGTCAATAGGACTTTTTTGAAAATTTTTCTAAAACCACGTCTTTACCAAAGGGCTAAAGAAATTGCTGAGGTGTTATGCCACATCAGGGTTAAAAAAGCGTCGTTTCTAGGTTCGGAGCCAATTTTGGCTCGGGACCTTTCCCGAGCCTCTGTCGCAAAAAATGGGTAAACCTTAGGACCAATATTAGCATTTACAGACCACAAGATCATGTCGCAAAAATCGTGTAACCACAGGTACCAAATGTGAACTTTTCTCTAAATTGTATATATAAATTCAAATAAATCATAAATGCAAGACATTTACACATTAACATTCAATAAAAATTTTAAGAAATAATAAACACCAAATTTTATAATTTAAATTAAACGGTAGAATATTTTTTCTTTCAAATTACAAATACATAAACATGATAAATACGTGAAGATTATATTTAGTAAATCAATAAAAAATTACAATTATATAATCTTGAGTTTTAGAATCAACATCATCTGAAACATATTTCGGAATATATACATTTTTTTATAAGAGAATATATGAAAACTTTTTTTTGATAAGGGGAATATATGAAAACTTTATTACAATATAAAAGTAAAAAAAATAAAGATAAAGAGCGGGTAGACTCCGAAAGATGGTAAAATGATAAGAATAAAATATAAATTTATAGGATTCGTACCATATCCTACACCGAACCTCTAGATACTACCCTAGACTAAAGTTAGACGGGTTTTTTTTTTTCTGAATGGTGTTACTATTCACCATTTTTTGTGAAAAAAGCGTCCGATTTGAAAGTATTGCGGGGACGGTGTCCACGTGGCACGGACGCCGAAAAAATTCGGATCTTGGACCAAGATCCGACTTTTTTTGTCGGATGACCAAGATCCGACTTTTTTAGTCGGATATATCATCCGACAAAAAAAGTCGGATCTTGGTCCAAGATCCGACAAAAAAAGTCGGATCTTGGTCGATAAGCCACATCCGAAATCTGAACAGGAGATTTCGGATATGACCAAGATCCGACATTTTTTGTCGAATATATCATATTGGTCCAAGATCTGACTTTTTTGGTCGGATCTTGGTCGATCATATGGCCTATATAATGGATACCTCGCAGAGGCCTTTTGTCATCCATACGAAGACGTCCTGCATACCATAGAAGACCCTGCCCAAAACCAGGTAAATTAATTTACTTTAATATTTTGGTATATATGTAGAGTTTGTTCATTAATTAAAAATAATTAGTATATTTTAGCTTTGAAATTATTAATTCCTTCTATTTTTTGAGTGTGATATCTGATTGTTTAAAATTTTGTGGGTGTATATATGTAGAGTTTGTTCATTAATTAAAAATAATTAGTATATTTTAGCTTTGAAATTATTAATTCCTTCTATTTTTTGAGTGTGATATCTGATTGTTTAAAATTTTGTGGGTGTATATATGTAGAGTTTGTTCATTAATTAAAAATAATTAGTATATTTTAGCTTTGAAATTATTAATTCCTTCTATTTTTTGAGTGTGATATCTGATTGTTTAAAATTTTGTGGGTGTGCTGATTTTATAAACTGACCAACCCCAATGGCCAGACTGGTTTAATGAGTCAGACCGGTCAGGTCGGTCGGACCGCTCTGGTCGGTCGGACCGGTCAGACCGGTTAGAGTATGAGTGCGTTTTCTTGGTAAGTTCTAATTGGTCCGACCGGTCTGATTAGTCTGACCAATCCGACCGGAACGACCAGTCAGATAGTGATTTTTTTCTTGGTAAATTCCGGATGGTCGAGTACAAAAAGTGACCACCCTGCCAGTCCGATTAAATTTCAGCTGGTTCTTAAGGTGGTCTCGGACCAAAAAATTGATGGAGAAGAATGTATGTTTATATGATATTTTCGTTAATATAAATTATGTTTTGTTTTGCTAATATAGAATTGCATACTGTTTTCTTTTGTTGTAGTATTCATAATGGCTAACCGGGTTATGAGAATAAAGTTGAAATACGATGGAGTAATTTTCAACAACAATGAAACCGGTTTTGATTACCAAGGTGGTGGGAAAGAGAAGTTGAAGTTTCATGCAGCATTTGTTAGATACAATATCTTGCAGAAAAAAGTTAACGAAAAGATCCCAATAGGTCCAAATGAAGAATTTGGGCCATTGATATTTAGATGTCCATTTGGAAGAGGACAATTTGGTCCAATATTTATTAACGACGATGAAGATGTTAGGATAATGCTGGAGACCATGATTAACTTCTTTGGACCAATGGTGAAGGAGATTAAGCTTACAATCATTGTGAAAAAGAGGGTTAATAATTACAACCCGTTTGTCGTTGAAGCTGGTACGTCAACGGGGATGGATGTTGCTCATGAACCAATATTTGATTGGTTTGAAAATGATCCTAGAGAGACGGGTCCATATGCCACATACAATTTTGATCGTGAAGACGAAGCAGAAGAAGTAGAAAACGAAGACGAAGCAGAAGAAGACGAAAATGAAGCAGAAGAAGATGAAGATGAAGAAGAAGTAGTAGAAGAAGAGGAACAACAATACCGAGAATAACAATACGGTGAACTCGCTCTAACTGATCCCGGTGAACAATCATCGATGACTGTTTATGGTGAAGAATGGGATTGCGACCGAGCAATAGATGGAAGTTGTTCTGGTTTGTTGAAAGATGGTATGATTTGGAAGAGCAAATTTGATGCAAAGAGGGAGATCGAGGCGTTCGTAATGAACGATGGGCGTGAGTTTGTCCGAAAAGAAACAAGGCCAGAAACTTTTTCTGTGAAGTGTAAAAAATGGGAGATCCGTGTCTCACAGGAAAGAAGGGGCACACTTTTCAGTCCATGGAAAATCGTGAAACACACCTACCCCCATACCTGTGGTCGCCTACGAAAGTCGCAGGATCATAAACAACTCACTTCTGCTTTCATTGCACAAATTATTAAGAAACGAGTAGAGGAACAACCAGAAATTCGTGTGGCCACTTTAAGGTCAGAGATCCACGACCATATGAAGTTTAGACCCTCGTATAGGAAGACTTGGTGGGCAAAAGAGAAGGCATTTCAAGATTTATGGGGGGATTGGCAAGAATCTTACAATCGCCTTCCGCAATGGTTTGCAGCATGCAAGGCAAATAATCCTGGAACTGTTGTTGAATGGGAATATTATCACACCCTCCTTGGTTGCGATCATTACGTGGAAGCACTGATGCCTGGAACAAATATCTTTAAGCGAGTTTTTTGGAGCTTCAAGCCTTGCATTGAAGCTTTCAAACATTGCATGCCTGTCTCGGAGATTGATGGAACGTTCTTGTATGGAAAATACAAGCATGTCCTCCTGATCGCCACTGCAATTGATGGTAATAATGCTATAATTCCAATAGCATTTGCTCTGGTAGAGGGTGAGAACACGGATAGTTGGCCGTGGTTCATGAAATAAGTCTGGAAGCAGGTCACGCCTGCCGACATGGAATATGTGTTATTTCTGATCGACATGCTGGCATATTAAAGGCAATGGATACGGAGTATGGTTGGGGAGAAGACATTGATGCCGCCCATCGATATTGTCTTCGACACGTAGCAAGCAATCTTAACAAACACTTCAAAAATGACGCCATGAGCAATGTCATGAAGATTGCAGGTGACATGCACAAATGTTTTGTGGTCTAAAACTATTTTACAAGTTGTTACTCCACATTTAATATTTTTACTATGTTGGTTGTAGGAATGCAAGCTCAACTGTGGAAGTTGGAAGCTAACATGCGAGAAATATGGAATGTCGACCAGGAGGTCTTCAACTTGATGTATGAACAGGAATTGCCCAAGTGGAGCTTAGCGTGGGATGGCGGACGCCGATATGGTAACATGACGATGAATTTTGCCGAGTGCGTAAATATGATCTTCAAAAAAATTCGTCATTTACCGGTGACGGCCTTGGTGGCAGAGACATTTAACAAGCTAACCGAATATTTTGAAGAGAGATCAACTAAGTGTATGAAAGAGAGCTGTACTAGCAAAATATTGATATCACAGAAGCTCCTAAACAGGTTGGAGCGGTGGGAGGGAAAGGCCAATGGACATAGAGTACGAGTTTCTGACAGTACAGTTGGATCGTACGAAGTTCGCACTGGGTACGATATGAGAAGACAAAAGGGAGACAGAAAGCATTCAGTTAATCTTTCCACAGGATTTTGTGGCTGCGGCAAATTCCAGGATTACCACTATCCGTGCTCACATGTGATGGCGTGTTGTACTGAACTTGGCATCGATTATAAGATATTTGTGGATAAGTATTATCACCTGGAAACCACGCAAGCTTGCTACCAACTGAAGTTTGTTCCTCTGGGCAATCCTAAATATTGGCCGTATCCTGAAGATCCAACGGTTGTAAGGCTCATTCCAGATGAAAGATTAGCGAGGGGTAGAGGACAGTCACGGAAGTGCATACATAATGAAATGGATACAGTGCCTTTCGTCCGCTGTACGCTCTGTAAAGCTAGGGGTCACACAAAAGCCAATTGTACTAATATAAGAGCAGTTGCGGTGGCAAGAGCGGCTAAAGCAGCTAAAGCGGCAGCTGTATCCATAGGGGCAAGTACGAGTAGACGCCGTCGTGGACGTTGAATTGTAATTAATTTTGAACTGAAAGGATTGTACTTTGTAATATTTTGTGAAACTCTATGTGGGTTGTGTTGAGTTTCTTTGTAACAGTCTGAAGTTTAAGTTACTCTATCTTAGCAGAATAATAACGCATTACACATTTTATGTATATGTTTATTGTCATAATTGTTCAGGTGTGCCGATGAGGAGAAGTGGCAAAGAGCCAATCGCACATGATGACGAAGAGCCGGAGCATCCTCAAATCGATTGGAATGCTCTATGTGGTTCTAAGTTTGGGTATATTTTCAAACGATTACAGAGGCCATCCAACGATAGATCAGAAGTCCCTCCTCAGAAACCTACCAAAAGCAACTGTTATTACAAGCTTGTCAAGCGAGATCCAGAACCGTGGAGTAGAGCCATGGACTTTCTGACAGTTGAAGGTATTCCGTATTTCTATATTGGATCACATAATATTTTTATTAAATTTTAATTTATTTTACAGGGATGATGATAGGAACCTGTTTTAAAGGGACAAGTATTCAGAGCTTCAAAAATACCTATAGTGGTACTACAGTTATGTCGGTAAGAAACTTTACATTATCCTTTAATTTGAGTTAGCATCATAGTCAATTTTATAACAAGTATTTTGTATTTGCTTGTAGATGGTTGTAGAGGTGACCCATTTTCAGCGTGTCGGAATTGGCGCACTTGCGACATTAAAGGTACAATTAAAAGAATTTTATTTATTCTTAAATATTTATGTTATGTGAGAAATTTTTTAAACTTTTAATATATTATAGGATTCTACAGGCAGTATTACTGGTACCATAAATGACTCTACCGGTCTTGTTGAAGCTGGATGTGTGTTGTATCTTAAAAATGTGAGCATATCCTTTTTTTTCTCAATAGTCCCAGATAGTTGTTTACTGATTTTCTGGTTCTTCAACAGGTAAAAGTTGACTCGTCTCCATACCCGAACAACAAATTATTTAGCATTACTGATGAGAACGTGGTCAAAGTGTTCAAGAAAAATAGAGAATCTGATGAAGATTCCCAAGAACAAACTCGTCCAGCACCATCCTATGATGGTCGTCGTCCTTATCCTCCAGCACCATATCCTGAGGGACGTGGTGCCGATTTGAAGGCACTATATGGCTCAGAGGCCTTTGAGTGGCTCCAAAAACAAAAGAGGTTAGAGCTGCATAAAAAGGAAGCTGAAGCTAAATCAGCCCTTATAAGGAAAGCCATACGAGCTGAAGCAGACCGCAAAGCCAATGACATTTTCAACAATGAACCATGGACAACAGCTATTGAATTTGTTCTATCTCACGGTATTACGAAAATACTTATAGATACTTGTTACTTACATTTATGGAGTATCTAATTTTTAAATTTTTTAGGTTTGATGTATGGAGCTAATGTTGATGGAGTATCTATTGAGGATGTAAAAACAATCTCTGAAAGCATCACAATTCCACAGGTAACATTTGTACATATATGAAAATTTTACAATTTGCAAGTAATGTTATTGTTAACTAAGAGACTTGCAGATGGTTCTGTACGTGAAAAAGAAGAAACATGTATACGGCAATAGTTTCCGAGCAGTTTTTCAGGTATTATAATATAATGTATTATTTGTTTCTTAATCATATTTTTTAATTATCAAAGACTTCATATCTATAAATTTATGAAGGATCCTACTGGCAAAATCACGGGGAGTTTACAAGACATTGAGAGTACCTACTGTGATGGATGTGTGTTGCTAGTGAAAGATGTAAGCTTATATTATCATTACGTCATCGTCAGTAAATTATTTTAATATAATCATCGACCTAATTAAGTATTTTTTGAACAGATTTATGTCTCGTATGAAGAAAATCGAATACATTTCAGTGTTGATCACGAGAATGTTAAACGATTTTTCAAGGAATAGTGGCAAATATTTCCCTACCGGGGATTCTGATGATAATTGTGGCAACGTGTTGAGAAACATAAAGACATTTTTTTATCTGTTATTTCAGATTGTTGTCATCCTATTTTAGTATTGCACTTCTTAGTTTTGTCATGTCGTATTTCCTTATACCGTACTTTGTTTAATATCTTGACGGCATACTTATCTAGAAAGGTATAACGTTTGAAAAGTTTCGAGAACTAAAACACAAATCATAAAAAAAGTGAAGTTAATACAGTCATAAAAGCATCCAACGAATGTCTAGTACAGAAGCATAAACTACTTCTTCTTCTTCTGAGGCTTCTCCTTTTGATGCTTATCTGCGTGAGCATTCGCCTTCCCCTTTCCCTTTCCAGGCACATTCAGGTGTGCTCCTGTAAAACATCGCACACCAGCCTCTCTAGTTCCCCGATTAGGCTGACGCCGGACCAGAGGTATTTCTTCATCCTCAAAATCGGTTGGATCGTCAAATGAAGAGTCACCACTACCATGAGTTGAAGTATCACGTGGCGAAGTCCTATTATAAAATATCATACAAATTTATCAAAATCAACAAATTATGTTATCAACACAATAAAGCCATACAATCAATTCAAAATTTTTAAATAAAATTCATAATTTACACACACCAAATTGTAGAGAACCAACCCCTGTGTAGGTGTCTCAAATAGTTGGGATGTCTGTATACCAGACCGGGTCAAACCAAAACTGGACTGCGTGTCGGACGTATGAGCCCTAGTTTGGGGCCAACCAAATATATTTTCCCTGAATAATGGATGAGCAGCGGAGGGGGCGACGCCGAAACTCGATCCGGAAGGGCCCAGTCCGTAAGAAAATGGCTGCACAGACCTAGCTGCCGTTGTACCATCTCCAATGAGAACACCCCTAATAACAAAACCAAAAATTTATATAATAATGAAATCAAATCAATTGAACATATTGTAATGAAATTCATAATTAACACCACAAATTAAGATAAACAAATACCTCTGCCTAGGGGGAGTAAACAGCTGGGAATGCGGCACCCCAGTATGAGCTAGGTCGTAACTCGAGTGCTGGTGGGAAGGCTGGGAAGCAGAGCCGGGGGTGCCAAAATCTGTGTGCTGGGAGAATGGATGAGAGGCGGAGGTATCCATACTGACAGACGTCACTGTGTCTGCTGGAATCTGCGATCTCGACCGATAATCTTCCCAGACCATGGGCTCCACTTGATAACCAGGTACGGGCTCAGGCCGGGGTATTGGTTGCCGCTTGTTGAAAAGGGTAGTTTTGCGTCTCACGACAGATACCCTCTCTGATTGAGGAAGATCGTATGTCATGTGCTCCGCCAGTCCCACAGGTGGCTGGCTGTCGCGGAGACCTAGGTACCGTCAAAAATTCAAGGTTGCAAGTTTAAGAAGGTGGTTGACTCGACACACAAAACACACAAAACATCCCCACACTCAGAAAACAACATGTCTCTAAACATAATTATACTAGTGACTCCCTACATACCCACACTTAGAAAATAACATGTCCTCGTGGTATATAGGTTGACTCTAAATATAACAAATAGAATAAAATACACAAGACATAATAAGACACGTGAAACAGAATACGAGAAAACTAAAATATAACAAATGAGTTCAGGGTTTAAGGCTCCCTTAGATGGTGTGTTGCGAAGATCGACGGTTGGCACTGAGTCCATTCCTCTCTTTCGTTTATCTTGATTGGCACGCGTAACATTGTTCTTTGGGGGCATGATAAAAATTGGAGTGAGAAAAGAAATTCGACGATTCTGTTGGTATAATGAGACTAAGTTGCTGTCCCTGTAAAAGAATAAGTTAAAGTAAGCATAACAGGGGTTTAAATATATAATAATAAAAAAAAAGAATAATGGGGCGAAAGAGAGTCCAAATCCCTTAGAAATTCTGAAAAGGAATTCAATTAAGACTAAAATTCTCGGGCTTGGAAAACGGAGAGAGAATCTTTGTTTCCGTAAAAAAAATCGTCGGCTTGGGCTTTGAGATGCACTCGGCTCCAGCGGCTCGGCTTCAGCTTGGTGTAGAAGGAAAAACTAAAGTTGACGTGCTTGGTCGGCGCCAGGTGGCTTTGTCGGTGCGAGGAGAGAAAATTCCTCTGGTCACTTCGTCGCGAAATGGCTTCGGTCGGTTCGATAAATTTCCAAAGTTTCTGTGCACTTCGTGGCGTGGATTTCTCGCCTCGACTTAACCCTTTTCTTTTTTTTCTGCAAAACTAGAAGACATCGATTAGAAACTAAAAAAAAAGAAAAATTCTAAAAATAAACTACTAAGATCTAAGAAGGAAAAAACCAAATTGGGTTGCCTCCCAATAAGCGCTTCTTTTTTAACGTCATAAGCTAGACGCCTCTTTGTTCCTTCAATCGGGATTAAATATCCAATTTTGGTCTCGAATCTTCATCTTAACTCGGGAAGGTTGTGCAATCTTCCTCTTCATTTTCACTCTTTGTGCCTTGTCATCCTCTTCCATTATATCTAGTACGTACACATACTCAAATTGATACGAAAACATGCTATCTATATAGGGACCACCAACTTTAACTTCGAACACCAATTGTTGTGATTTTGTTGGTGTTACCATAGGTAGTATGATCTCTAGTGGTTCTTCGTTGAGCTGCGGCACGATCATCACCTCACATTCCTTTTGTTCCTCTTCTTCAAGGTCAACCACTTCCTCTTCGTGTTGTATCCCAACCTCTACTTCTTCAATCTTAAGTTCTTTGCATTCCACGTTCTGACAGCTTTCTTTAATCTCTCTTATATCAGCTGCAAGTTGAGATATGTGCTCTTCAATATTCTTGATGCTTGCCTGAGTTTGGTTGGCGAGATTCTGAATGCTTTGATTCGTGGTAATGGCCAATATCCGAATAAGATCTTCCAATGAGGAGTTGGATGCTAGTTGTGAACGTGGTTGATAAGTATGAGCATAAGGATCATGATTCCATTGAAATCGATCTCCATAGTACTCTATAGGGTAGTCAATCCATCCATCACAATCTGGCTCAAGCGTAGAGGTTGGTCGACCTGCATATGAAGCTCTATTGAACATAATAGGTTAGATCAATTAAATAATATGTTTACCTCCCCGGCAACGGCGCCAAATTTTGACGAGCGTGTCGAGGCCCCTCAAAATAAACTGATATTTCCCGGCTCACTAATTTATAGCAAGCAAGGAAAGTACCGAGTCGGATCCAAGGAGGAACGAATACTCAATTAATCTAACTAATAACACAAAAGTAAAAAGAGGGGGTTTTGTGAATTCAAAGTTGTACGAAATCAACGAACACAAAAGAAAGTAGAAGTAGTGAAATCAATAAGAGAAAAGTGGCAGATTCGAGATCGGAGTATCACGACAGGTTGGTTGATCACTGGATCACAAAAGATAATATAATAAATGTAGCAAGTAGGTGTAAATCTCCCGCAACCGCAAAGAGACCACAAACATCCAACAATCAACTAGCCAAACGACCGCCTAACTAGTTGTTTATCACCTAGTAGATAGAATATCAACCGATTTCTATTCTATAAGATAATAGCATTAAGAATAGATGTTCCTACTCCTAGCGATTATACTCAAAACCTTGGTATCTACAAACTAGCCTTACTTATTCCTAGTTAATTAGTTTGGTAACGACCGTTCCTCGCTGAATTAACCTTGCTCCTAGTTCAATTCCTAACTGCGACTGCTAATTAAGAATCGATGGCAACATAAGTTCTAGAATAAACTCACAACCGCAAATCATTCAAGAACAAAAATAAGCACAAAGAATAAATAAATACTACTGAAATAGATTGATAAAACCTGATCCTCATAACCAAAACCTGGGTCTCCTTCCTAGAATCAACCTAGAGGTTTAGTTCCTCATAGTCATGACAAAGGCAAAAATAAGGTATATATTCTCTGGAATCAAAAAGTTCTCTTAAAATAAGTCTAGAGGGTTATATATAAGCCCTCCTAAATGTAAAAACCTAATGGGTCGTCCCCAGTGTCCTAAGGGATCAGAAGACCGAATTTCCAAAATTGGCCCTTCATATTCGCTGATAATAATCTGCCAGACCAGCCTTTAGTATTTTGGTCGTAACTTTCTTTTCCGATCTCCGATTTAGGCATTCTTTATATGTACGAAAAGAAAAAAGAAATATCTTCAATTGTCTGTCAAATACGCATCCTCTGATTCGGCTCCAAAGTTGACCGAAATGCCCTTCCAAGTCAGCTGTCTCTGCCAGACTTCTTCTCCAAGTATAATTCTTTCCAAATTTGCCTCCTTTTCCTACAATTTAGCACAAAGAACTTATTAGTCACCCAAAACTCAAATATTTACTAAAATGATACTAAACTAAAGACAAACATGCAATAATGACTCAAAATCCTATGCATTTAATGCGTGTTTTAGACACACATCAAACATCCCCACACTTAAACTTTGCTTGTCCCCAAGTAAGACTCTAAACTAAGACAGACTCAAAAGACTCATATAGAACACGCAAATAGATATTGTCAACACGAGCACTAGCATTTTAACCACACTGAACTTATGAACCATCAACAACAAACTATCCCTAGGAATCCTCATGCCAAGTCAATTTCACAATTCAAGTCTAGCCTACAAATTAAAGTAGTTCTCCATAATTTTAATCATTCAGAAAGCGGTGAAGACCACTAGAGACTCAACATCAATAAGCACCAGGCATGACTGGATATTAAGGCACTTATAGTGCTGTTTAGCTTGGCCTCATCCCAAAATATTTTAGGTTAGCATGGTTAGCACTCAACTTGCATGGCACTTGGGACTTCACTCTTAGATGTCAATAGGCCGGGTTACAACTTTTTATTGCTCCGATTGTACACCTATAACGATCTTCAAGCTCCATCCTAGTCAGGCCGGAGGCAACATCAACTCCAATTGTTTACCTAACTACTGCCCTTCCGCCAGAATTCATTCACATTCCACCTCTACATTCCACATTCCGCATTTCAATTTTCCTTCCTTCCTTTCCCATTCCTTTCAAACATTTTTTTTCACAACTTAGAAGGGCAGCAAGTTTTCTTATACGCCACTCGGTTAATCCTCACGCAAGTCAGCAAAAAATATTTTTATGATACAGGCGGGAGTTGGTTACTACAGCCGTGTCACCCGAATTCTCTCAAGTGTTATGTCTGTCTTATACACTAGTGGTCGCTTAATCCAATTATGAGATTTTTGAAAAGCAAAAACTACTTCTCAATATGGGCTTTATCCTATCCTTGCTAATTTCATCTTGGCATGAGCTTTCCTAAGGATATTAAGTTACTAAGGGGTCAAAAATTCAAGGTTGCAAGTTTAAGAAGGTGGTTGACTTGACATACAAAACACACAAAACATCCCCACACTCAGAAAACAACATGTCTCTAAACATAATTATACTAGTGACTCCCTACATACCCACACTTAGAAAATAACATGTCCTCGTGCTATATAGGTTGACTCTAAATATAACAAATAGAATAAAATACACAAGACATAATAAGACACGTGAAACAGAATACGAGAAAACTAAAATATAACAAATGAGTTCAGGGTTTAAGGCTCCCTTAGATGGTGTGTTGCGAAGATCGACGGTTGGCACTGAGTCCATTCCTCTCTTTCGTTTATCTTGATTGGCACGCGTAACATTGTTCTTTGGGGCATGATAAAAATTGGAGTGAGAAAAGAAATTCGACGATTCTGTTGGTATAATGAGACTAAGTTGCTGTCCCTGTAAAAGAATAAGTTAAAGTAAGCATAACAGGGGTTTAAATATATAATAATAGAAAAAAAGAATAATGGGGCGAAAGAGAGTCCAAATCCCTTAGAAATTCTGAAAAGGAATTCAATTAAGACTAAAATTCTCGGGATTGGAAAACGGAGAGAGAATCTTTGTTTCCGTAAAAAAAATCGTCGGCTTGGGCTTTGAGATGCACTCGGCTCCAGCGGCTCGGCTTCAGCTTGGTGTAGAAGGAAAAACTAAAGTTGACGTGCTTGGTCGGCGCCAGGTGGCTTTGTCGGTGCGAGGAGAGAAAATTCCTCTGGTCACTTCGTCGCGAAATGGCTTCGGTCGGTTCGATAAATTTCCAAAGTTTCTGTGCACTTCGTGGCGTGGATTTCTCGCCTCGACTTAACCCTTTTCTTTTTTTTCTGCAAAACTAGAAGACATCGATTAGAAACTAAAAAAAAAAGAAAAATTCTAAAAATAAACTACTAAGATCTAAGAAGGAAAAAACCAAATTGGGTTGCCTCCCAATAAGCGCTTCTTTTTTAACGTCATAAGCTAGACGCCTCTTTGTTCCTTCAACCGGGATTAAATATCCAATTTTGGTCTCGAATCTTCATCTTAATTCGGGAAGGTTGTGCAATCTTCCTCTTCATTTTCACTCTTTGTGCCTTGTCATCCTCTTCCATTATATCTAGTACGTACACATACTCAAATTGATACGAAAACATGCTATCTATATAGGGACCACCAACTTTAACTTCGAACACCAATTGTTGTGATTTTGTTGGTGTCACCATAGGTAGTATGATCTCTAGTGGTTCTTCGTTGAGCTGCGGCACGATCATCACCTCACATTCCTCTTGTTCCTCTTCTTCAAGGTCAACCACTTCCTCTTCGTGTTGTATCCCAACCTCTACTTCTTCAATCTTAAGTTCTTTGCACTCCACGTTCTGACAGCTTTCTTTAATCTCTCTTATATCAGCTGCAAGTTGAGATATGTGCTCTTCAATATTCTTGATGCTTGCCTGAGTTTGGTTGGCGAGATTCTGAATGCTTTGATTCGTGGTAATGGCCAATATCCGAATAAGATCTTCCAATGAGGAGTTGGATGCTGGTTGTGAACGTGGTTGATAAGTATGAGCATAAGGATCATGATTCCATTGAAATCGATCTCCATAGTACTCTATAGGGTAGTCAATCCATCCATCACAATCTGGCTCAAGCGTAGAGGTTGGTCGACCTGCATATGAAGCTCTATTGAACATAATAGGTTAGATCAATTAAATAATATGTTCACCTCCCCGGCAACAGCGCCAAATTTTGACGAGCGTGTCGAGGCCCCTCAAAATAAACCGATATTTCCCGGCTCACTAATTTATAGCAAGCAAGGGAAGTACCGAGTCGGATCCAAGGAGGAACGAATACTCAATTAATCTAACTAATAACACAAAAGTAAAAAGAGGGGGTTTTGTGAATTCAAAGTTGTACGAAATCAACGAACACAAAAGAAAGTAGAAGTAGTGAAATCAATAAGAGAAAAGTGGCAGATTCGAGATCGGAGTATCACGACAGGTTGGTTGATCACTGGATCACAAAAGATAATCTTATACATGTAGCAAGTAGGTGTAAATCTCCCGCAACCGCAAAGAGACCACAAACATCCAACAATCAACTAGCCAAACGACCGCCTAACTAGTTGTTTATCACCTAGTAGATAGAATATCAACCGATTTCTATTCTATAAGATAATAGCATTAAGAACAGATGTTCCTACTACTAGCAATTATACTCAAAACCTTGGTATCTACAAACTAGCCTTACTTATTCCTAGTTAATTAGTTTGGTAACGACCGTTCCTCGCTGAATTAACCTTGCTCCTAGTTCAATTCCTAACTGCGACCGCTAATTAAGAATCGATGGCAACATAAGTTCTAGAATAAACTCACAACCGCAAATCATTCAAGAACAAAAATAAGCACAAAGAATAAATAAATACTACTAAAATAGATTGATAAAACCTGATCCTCACAACCAAAACCTGGGTCTCCTTTCTAGAATCAACCTAGAGGTTTTGTTCCTCATAGTCATGACAAAGGCAAAAATAAGGTATATATTCTCTGGAATCAAAAAGTTCTCTTAAAATAAGTCTAGAGGGTTATATATAAGCCCTCCTAAGTGTAAAAACCTAATGGGTCGTCCCCAGTGTCCTAAGGGATCAGAAGACCGAATTTCCAAAATTGGCCCTTCAAATTCGCTGATAATAATCTGCCAGACCAGCCTTCAGTATTTTGGTCGTAACTTTCTTTTCCGATCTCCGATTTAGGCATTCTTTATATGTACGAAAAGAAAAAAGAAATATCTTCAATTGTCTGTCAAATACGCATCCTCTGATTCGGCTCCAAAGTTGACCGAAATGCCCTTCCAAGTCAGCTATCTCTGCCAGACTTCTTCTCCGAGTATAATTCTTTCCAAATTTGCCTCCTTTTCCTACAATTTAGCACAAAGAACTTCTTAGTCACCCAAAACTCAAATATTTACTAAAACGATACTAAACTAAAGATAAACATGCAATAATGACTCAAAATCCTATGCATTTAATGCGTGTTTTAGACACACATCACGAACCCAAGTGCAACCTGAGACAAATTCTGAATTTCTGAAATGTCTGAAGACCTGTGGCGTATATGCTCAATAACATCCGCCTACAAATAAAATTTTATTATCATTAGCATTGTGGAACATCGCTATTAAAATTAAAATAGACAACATCTTTATTTAACATAGCTAAATTGACTTACACTCATGTGTAACATTGCGCTAGCAGGGCTGATGAATCGCCGAGTAATCTTCCTGTACCAATCCATATATCCATCATGATAATGGATATACGGCGATGTAGGTACTCCGTGATACACATATCTTGTCCGAAATTCCACCCAGATCTTCACATGGCCTTCGTAAATAGCATTCCAATTTTGGCCAGCCTGACCCCGACCATCCACCGCACTATGTGTCGCCTCATCGATCTCAGGGCTAGCCGGAATACCCTGGAGTAATCCGAACTGTCGTAACACCCGATCAGGATAATGCCACTCCACATGCAAAAAGCATATCAACGGGACTCGTGCCAACCATAAGCCACAATCACGATGGCATATTGTCGGGAGATTGCCAAGAATCTCGTCGTTATACGGCATCCATACAACCTGTAACAAATGCACACAGTCGTAGCTCGTCCAAATGGTCATGGTTATATGTATGCAACACAGTATGATTTAAGTCAAAACTATTCATTAAAATTTAATAAACAAATTACTTACATCTGATTCTCTAAGCTCATCCAACCTGCGTCTGTAAACAGATACGGTTGTTATTTTTTTGCTGGCCGCTCTGTTTAATTTTCCACTCCACCTGCACAGTGACATAAAAATATCACGTCAAGTCTATAAGGTTAATCAGCGGCTACAGCGCATTAAGTAATAATTTGTACCTGATGCCCAGTGCTTGCCCAGGTTGTTGCACTGCCGGATTTAACAAAATCGGACGATTTGGGATGATCCGTTCCCAAGCCCACATACATACTAGCGTCATCGCCCCGGCAATAAGTGAACGTGTCGAGCTTGTGGCTCTACATAAATGGCTGTACGTGTGTGACAAACACGCACTACCCCAGCTGTAAGAACCAATTGCCTCTACATTCTCTAGAAGTGGCAACCAGTATGTGTTGACCCTCGCATCACTAGACTCGGGAAAAAGAATGCATCCGATAAGTCGCAATA
Source organism: Hypericum androsaemum (assembly GCA_963995505.1). NCBI lineage: Eukaryota > Viridiplantae > Streptophyta > Magnoliopsida > Malpighiales > Hypericaceae > Hypericum > Hypericum androsaemum. The sequence goes on from OZ023199.1 coordinate 4,413,901, forward strand.
TGTTCGCTCGAACATATCGTTTTACGACCTCATCACCAGCATCAATCGGGATAGTAGCAGGGTCAAAATGGTCATCGAACCATTTAAGGGCAATTTGGTTTTTCCAAACCATTCCAGGAGTATCTGCCGGGTTACTGCCAAATAGGCGTACGCAGAACTCGTGCCAATCAGGAGGTGTCTGCAACCCTGTTATTGGGTGTCCATCGATAGGAAGCCCGAACAACACAGCAATGTCCTGAAGAGTAACTGTCATCTCACCCACAGGCATATGGAACGTATGGGTCTCGGGCCGCCACCGCTCCACCAAGGCTGTAACAAATGCTGTTTCGAGAACGACCCAGCCAATACACCACACATCCCAGAAACCTGCCTCCTTCATATAGGCTATAAAGGCCTCGTTCTGTACATGAGACACCGTCCATTTCTGTCGGTGTATCTTCAACAATGTGTCCTGATTATCGTTAATCCCTTCACGAACCTCACGGTTCCACACGTCCTGAGAACGGTGCACATCCTGGTGCACTAATACCGACGTATCTAAGGGTCCTCCATTCCCTCCTGAAGAGTAACTGTCATCTCACCCACAGGCATATGGAACGTATGGGTCTCGGGCCGCCACCGCTCCACCAAGGCTGTAACAAATGCTGTTTCGAGAACGACCCAGCCAATACACCACACATCCCAGAAACCTGCCTCCTTCATATAGGCTATAAAGGCCTCGTTCTTCACATGAGACACCGTCCATTTCTGTCGGTGTATCTTCAACAATGTGTCCTGATTATCGTTAATCCCTTCACGAACCTCACGGTTCCACACGTCCTGAGAACGGTGCACATCCCGGTGCACTAATACCGACGTATCTAAGGGTCCTCCATTCCCTAGAAGATGCCCGTATGGCTGTGCATCCATATCTAAACAACACAATAGACATATTAGAACATTATATTAACTTACCAATATATTAACAAACTTAGCAAATCCAACAATGTTAAACATTGAACAATTAGAACATTAATCAAAAAATTAATTAAAATAGCGTTATTACAGACCATATTACGGTCACACTGTTTAACGGTCAAACCACTCAGACCTTATTTTGGTCAAACTGGCCGGACCATATTTCGGTCAAACTGGTCGGACCATATTTTGGTCAAACCGGTCGGACCATCTTTCGGTCAAACCGGTCGAACCATCTTTCGGTCAAACTGGTCGGACCATTTTTCGGTCAAACTGGTCGGCCATTATTTCAGCAAAACCGGTCGGACCATAAATTGGTCAATTTGGTCTGATCAATTTTTTGGCCAGACCGGTTAGACCAAAATTTTGGTCGCACCATTCGGACCAAATTTTTTTAACCAATTATCTACAAATTACAATTAACCAACATCAATAATTAACCAATAAACTATTTAACTAACATCACCAATTTACCAATAAACTAACATTCACAATTAACTAATTAAAAAATTTACCTAATACGACGTCGGGGGCCGGACCGAGAGGCGGGCGAGCCGGCGAGCGGGAGCGGGGAGCGGGGAGCGGGAGCGGGGACTGGGAGCGGGAGCGGGGAGCGGGGAGCGGGGAGCGGGGAGCCGGAGCGGGGAGCCGGAGCGGGGAGCGAGGAGCGGGAGCGGGGACTGGGAGCGAGAGCGGGGAGCGGGGAGCGGGGAGCGGCGAGGCGAGCGGGAGCGAGGAGCAGTAGCGGCGAGCGGGCAGCGGCGACCGGGAGCGGGGAGCGGCGAGGCGAGCGGGACAGACAAAGCGAGGGAGGGCGAGGATTAGTCGGGGACGGGAGTGTGAGCGACAGAAAAAGTCAGATTTTGGTGTTTATACCGACCGAAATCTGACTTTTTTTGTTGGATCTTGTTATAGTTGGATCTCGATATTCTTCGGAAATCCACTTTACAGCGGATAGGATTATCGACCAAGATCCGACTAAAAAAGTCGGATCTTGGTCATCCGACAAAAACGGTCGGATCTTGGACCAAGATCTGACTTTTTTAGTCGGATGATATATCCGACTAAAAAAGTCAGATCTTGGTCATCCGACAAAAAAAGTCAGATCTTGGTCCAAGATTTGACTTTTTTCGGCGTCCGTGCCACATGGACACCGTCCCCGCAATACTTTCAAATCGGACGCTTTTTTCACAAAAAATGATGAATAGTAACACCATTCAGAAAAAAAACCCAGTTAGACCCACGTTGGTAAAGTAAGACCCGACCTCATGAGTATTTCTACCCCTAACATCATCACTCAAAATAAAAAATTGATTTTTAAATTATTGAAAAATAAACACAAAAAAATCAAAATAGAAGAGCCTCGAAGGTATCGTACTTATGGAATGTTGCCGAAATGACTAGTCCTCAAAGCTAATTTTTTTTGTTGGAAAATATCCACCCACTCTCCATCGGAGATATCATACTTTATTCCACCAAAAAATATATATCATTAGCGTCAGAAAAGCCTAGAAACTCTCTAGACCAATCCACCCCTCTCTCCTTGTCCTAAAACTCCCGGAATTATCCAGAAAACTTACAAACTCACTCTCTCAAAACCCAACTTATAAATTTAACACCCTCCTCCCTCCATTTCCAAACAAACAAGAGAAACTTCAATTCCAAGAAGTTAAGATTATTATATTATGGCCAAACCAGTGTTCCAACTTGCCCTACTCCTGGTTGCCCTAGCGATGGCGACCCAGAAAGCAACTGCGCTAATGCCTTACACGAAGCCGTCCTTATGGGACATGATGATGCTCCCCACCGAGGACCCTTTTCGGATCCTCGAACAAAACCCACTCCCCATCCCAACCGGCGAGGACAGTGTCCTGGCGTTGGCTAGGGCAGACTGGAAGGAATCCGCGACGGCCCACGTGATCACCCTGGACGTTCCGGGGATGAAGAAGGAGGACGTCAAGGTGGAGGTAGAGGAGAACAGGGTGCTGAGGGTGAGCGGGGAGAGGAAGAAGGAGGCGGAGGACGAGGCGGAGAAGAACACGTGGCACAGGGCGGAGAGGGCTAGTGGCAAGTTCTGGAGGCAGTTCAGGATGCCTGGGAACGCTGATCTCGAACACGTCGAGGGTCACCTTGAAGATGGTGTTTTGAAGATTGTTGTGCCCAAGTTCCCCGAGGAGAAGAAGAGGCAGCCTAAGCTCGTTGAAATTGGAGGCCGGGAAAGGAGCTCCGGCGAAGATATTAGGGCTACCAAGGCTTAGATGTGAGCTATCCGAAGTGTAGGTCAGCTGCTGCAACCTCATTTTCGGGAAAATTCTATCTTCTTGAAAGAAGATAATAAAAGAAAGTATGGGGGGGTTAAATGAATATTGCTAGTTGCTTGCTGCTTTTGTGTTATACTAGTACCTAATTTGCGTTGTACAATATAGTTGGTTTACTAAAATTATCATAATGGTACGGGTTTGTTTGAGTTTTGTATTTTTAGATTTCAAAGTTATAAAGATGATCCGAGAATACAGATGGAATACATCGGAGTAGAATACATGCGAACAGAGTATAACAAAATACGTGCGGGCAGAGTAGAGTACTAACAGACTAAATACATATTGAACAAATATGAATATAGCAAAATACCTACGGACAAACCTATACGAAAAAAATACGTACACACAAAATAGCTACAGGCAGAGACCTATACGAACGAAATACGTACGCACAAAATGCCTAAAGACGGAGATCTATATGAACAGAATACAACGGGGCGAGACCTATACGTACAATAATAGTGCCGTGTTTTGAAAGCAAACGCTTACCTGCTACCGTTTCCTGGGTAAATAGAAACACGCACGCTACTTTTTTGTAAGAAAAAATTACGCTCAGGTCCCTGTAGTTTGGCGTCCCTCCCTCTGGGGTTCCTGTATTTCCGAAATCGTTCCTGACGTCCCCGAAGTTTAGTTTTAGAAACTCTCGGGTCCCTGACGGTTCTTTTTTTCATTTTTGTTCATGAAATGACCAAAATACCCTTAAACAAAAAATAAAAAAAATTTACCTTCTTCAACCTTTGAACAAAAACAAAAACACCAACCACAAAAAATAAACCAAAAAATAAGATCAAACTAACCAAAATTAAGAACACAACCAAGAACAAAAAATACTAAATTAACTAATGACCAAATTAAATCTAGGAGCCCTAATTTCTAATGGGAATCCTCAACCTAAAACCATTGATCATCATCTCATTCTCCCCATCCCCATTATCAAACGAAGAAAGGAAGGAAGACGAAGGAAGATTGGGTCATACCGCCGAGTGCTCCCCGCGCCGGTACACCACCACCACCGCCTCGTTTGCACCCCTGTTGGACGGCATCGTCAGTTCCTCTGCCGCAGTTGCCGTCGCTGCTGCGGACGACGATGTCGGGGAGGGCGACGAGGACGAAGAAAGGACCGCCTCCGATGAACTATACTTCATTTTTGTCGTCATTTCAGATGGCCAATTTTTTCATTTTATTTCTTTTTAAAAAATTTTGATTCAGGGGAGAGGAGGGGCGACGTGTGGGCGAGAAGGTCAGGGGAGAGCGGGAGGAGAGCGATGAGCTTCAAGCCGGATCCCTCGAAGCTCTAAAATGAGGCCGAGATGGTGGAGGAGTTCTTGAGAAGAAGAGAGCCAGATCTGAAGTTCTTTTGGTTGTGTGTTTTATTTTTGTTAGTTTGATCTTATATTTGGGTTAATTTTTGGTAGTTGGTATTTTTTTCAAAGGTTGGAGAAGGTAAAATTTTTTATCTAAAGGTATTTTGGTCATTTCTTTGACCAAAAATAAAACAAAGAGCCATCAGGGACTCGGGAGTTGATAAAACCAAACTTCGGAGACATCAGGAATGATTTCGGAAATGCAGGGACCCCAGAAGGAGGGACGCCAAACTACAGGGATCTGAGCATAATTTTTTCTTTTTTTATGAATGGAAATACTTTTTCCTAAAATTCTATTTGGGGAAATAATTTTTTAAGGAAAATTATGCTTAGATCCTTGTAGTTTGGTCTCCTTGTCTCTAGGGTCCCTACATTTCTAAAATCTATTTTGGCGTCCCTCGTGTTTGGTTTTAATATACTCTCAGGTCTCTCGCTGACATCATCAACCATTTTTTAAGTAAATGACTTATTTACTCTTAAAAATAATTAATATTTACCCTCGGTGGACAGCCCCGCCTAGCCGACGATGTCGTCGTCATCGTCCACAAGCACCGGTGGATAGCTCGTCGTCGTCATCATCCGCCAGCGTCGGTGGACAGCTCGTGTCCCTCGGGGATCGTTCCCTGCACTGAAATCGTCCACCATCGTCCGTCCCTCGGGGATCATGTCCCTCGTGTTCAATGACATCGTCGTCATCGTCCACCAGCGCCGACGAGATCTCTGCCCTACCTAGCCGACGAGATCTCCGCCCCGCTTAACCATCTTCTTCTCCGACCCAGTAAGATTCGTCTTATCCGTTGTTGATTCAATCGAAAAAACCTCGTCTCCAGCACTTGACCCACGCTGATTCCGGACAGAGATCTGAAATGACGAGCGAAAAAATCCAATAACATGTCACCTTCATAGGGGCGACGATGGGGTGGACGGGATTTAAGGGCATTCGTCCACAGCGAGACCTCCACGGTCCAGTCTTTCGCCGGAGCAGGTCCAATGGCTGTTCGGCGTTGAGCACTTCGTCGGTCGGAGGAGTTGCCATAGTTGGGAAGGCATTTTGTTTTTTGTTTTAATTTATTTTTTAAGGGCATTTTGGTCATTTTTATGACAAACAATGAAAAAAATGACTCATGACGTCAGCGAGGGACCCGAGAGTTTCTAAAACCAAACTTGGGGGACGTCAGCAAGGATTTTAGAAATGCAAGGACCTAAGAGGGAGGAAGACCAAACTACAGAGACCTGAGCATAATTTTCTCTTTTTTTTAACACCTCTGCAAAAATTTACCCCTTTGTTTCGTGTCCATTCTTGTTAGCTTTAGTGACGCTACTGGCCCTCATTTTTAGGAACGATCATATGATCAAAGGAAAATGTAATTATTTATCAATAGTTTTTGAAATGTAGATTAAGATATGGGCATATGTTATTAGGAAATAAAGTTAACTGAAACAACAATTAAAGTTCAATATTGGTTTCGTTACTTGAAATTAATATTCGACGATATGTGACAGAGCAAACAACAAATACTCTCTATTTACACATTTGAAGAGGCAACCCATCTGACCACAACCCATATCATAGATGTGACAGATGAACAGACCACAAAATTATGTTGGTACTTAGCAACTATTGGCATAAAAAATACGGATACATTACGTTCTTACACAATTTGCATAATAAAGAAGTTTTTATCTGTTTTTCACTTGCGAATCTTTAATTAAATTTAGAATGAAAGAATTTTTTGTTGGACAAGCTTAAAGGCAGGTTGTGTCTACCTTAATTTAATCTTCTTTTACTAAACTTTTTTTTATCAAAAATATACTACAGCCAAAATCGACTTATCTTCAAGAACAAAAAAATTTATTATGCTAATTGTTTTTAGTTTGATTTCCATCTCTTTTAATTCTGACATTTATGTAAAAAGTTTTTTCTTCACAAAATTATCCGAAACCTATATTTTTATGAATCAACTCGTAGATGTTATGCTAGTAATCCATGTTATTATAAAAATAATATGCTTTGTCAAGAAGAAGAGATTTCCATCTCCTCTAAACTGGTCTTGCTACATGAATATCACCAAGTGTCCTATATCGTCGACAGACATTCTTACCGAGGTGCGCATTGATATTATACACCCAAATCAAATAATGCGTGCCATATTTTAATCAGATCAATGCTATCCATTTGACTACATTCAACAAAAGCCAACCCAATCCATTTTGAGCCAATCTCCACAGCTAATCAAATTCCCAAAATAAAACATTTCCCGGAGCTATCTAACACAACCCTACCGCAAGTCCCCAACCAGACAAACCTGGGTCCCCACCGGTATTAATTCGGTGCCAGTCCTGACTTAGGACTCGTTTGCATCTCTAGTGGGTGGCTATTGGTCCAATCCTTTTTTTCGTCTAAACTTCATGTATCCAAATTGGTTCTAAATTTTTTATTTTGTGAACCTTCAGACATTAAAAGGTCAGCATTGTCGGATATAGATGTGGATCTCTTAATAGTACTCGTAAGACTTAATACAAAATTTTCTTAAATGTATCCAACTCCGAAATTTAATTGCGTCACAAATGAAGTTGATCTCCGGAATATGTATATATATTTTAAAAAATTACAATTTTATCTATTAAAAAATAAATTGGTTAAATAGTAAGTAATTAAACTTACTATTTATTGCACCTTGTATGCTCATGAGCACATTTCACATAAACCAACATAAGAAAAAAAACTTAACTAATAAGCATCGCTTAAATAGAAAAGGATTATCTTACGATTAATCCATGAACATATAAGATAATTTTTATTTTTAACTCATCTTACGATGAATCCATGAACATCTTCCAAGATAACGTCTGACAAATTTGTATGAAGAGGATTTTTCAAGGGAGGCGAGATGTCTTGCCAACTCGCTTGAAGAAAAGTCCTTGTTGAATTTATTTATCTCCATATTGATATCGATCGCCTTGAAAGTAGATTTTTTGAGCCTATAACTCTTCCGAATATGTATATGTAAAAATTTGGATTCACTAGAGTTATAAATTCAAATATTGCGATTGTAAATGATACAATTTGTAAAATCACTCTTAAATAAGACTATACCTTCTACTAGAGATATCAATCAAAAATACTAGCTATATAATCAGTTGCAATTTTAATTATTTTTTAGTATATTGATATTTATCAAAATATCACGGAGAACAGTTCTCTCAACGACACAAAGTGTAATTAAATTCAAAATCAAATATTTTGAATATTTAGCTAATTATTCAAAAAATATATGTGATCTTACCAGCTCGCTTCACATATCGAGACAAAATTTTTTTAGCGCATTTTGTTCTCACTCACACGCATCGTGGAAAACTTTCCAAGAGGTTACCCATCCTGAAATTACTCTAGGTCAAGCACGCTTAACCTTGGAGTTCTCTCATGATGCTGGCCAGAGAAGAAGGTGCACTTCGATGATATAGATAGTACAATCAAATCACTTTAGCCTTTCTTAACATATACGCGGTATTACATTCACCCCTACTGAAATCACTTTAGCCTTTCGTACAATCCCATGATCCCTCGTTTTAAAGTGTGAGATCGGTTCTTCTATGTCTCCTTTCACCTAGAATGCTTTCCAGGAGCCGCTCATTGTCTGTGCACTCTCACACCGGCAATCACTCCCCACCCTCTAGGCTTTGAGCGTTACATGCCCATGAGCTTTCGCTTGATTCGTCCCCAAACCACACTGTGCTTCTAGAGGCACTGCTCTGATACTATTTGTAACGCTGCGTGATCCAACCAATTGGCTCCACAAACCAACACGAGCCTTTTTTAACGTATTTTTTCTCCGCTCACACACATCTTGAAAAATGTTCCATGAAGTCACCTTTCCTGAAACTGCTCCAGGCTAAACACTTTTAGCCTTGGAGTTCTTTTGTGGTGTTTGACCCAGTTATTTGATGAGCTAAGCCTAAGCGTCTGACAAGTCAAAAGCTAGCCTTACGATACATGGGACCCAGTATTAATAGTAAGCAACTTGGTGTAAGTAGTAAGAAATTTTGATTCATTTGAAGGAATTTCGAGTTCAAGTCTTACAAAAATATAAAAAGATGTCATTAGGAGAATCGTCCCCTAAAATAAGATATGATACTATTTTTTTTAATATGAAACTTTATTACTAAATAAAAGAAAAGTAACAGAATGATGGTGAGAGAGAAAACACTAAAAATAGAGTCAAGGCCTAAACGAGCGACCAAAGTGAAAAACCCGTTGCCATATCTAGTAACTCACCCAAGCTACTGAAAGGAAGGTTTTTCACCCCCCTTTGCAATAATGAGTAAGTAAGGGATTGTCGTCCCACAAGGTCTAAGGTAGGCCGCAAACTCGACTTCACCACTAGTCTAGGACTAAATGAGAAGGTTTTTTCAAGTCTAAACACACAATCTATTAGTCAAAATAACACTACTACTAAATAAGATGATTTTACAAATAAAATAAGAGTGGGCAAGGTACCAATGACAAACTAAATGACCAAATAATTCAAGGGGTTTACTAAGTTCGTGTTATGACCCGAGTGTTTCTAAGGCAACTAATCTACGCTCTCGCCATAAATTAGTCTTAAATGATCATTTACTAGGCCTAGATGAACTAAATGCGCCTTCGCCACAAAATAGCCACCTAACCTAACTAACAACCAAATATAATCTCCATTCCAAGGACAACCAATCACCTAATGAGATCTCTCATGAAAAGACAACTAGTCAACTAGTCCAAAGGTCCATTAATCCTAACCCCTCTCGGCGATTAGCATTAAACAACTCATAGTCAAGGTGATCAACCAAAACTAAGCTTTAAGCTCCAAAACTAGAACATAATCCTAAACATTTAAACCCCCTAAACCATAGGTTAAATAGATGTCAAGGCACCCAACCCACTAATCAACTACTTCAGCTTTTGTGCAACTTCTGGACACCACGAAAGAAATAGGATCACGCCTTTTCTTAGATATATCTGATCATTTTGAGTTGTCTAGCCTTCCAAGTTCCAATGGAGTCCTGAAATATATGGCTGGAACTCGACTTCCCCCACACGCTTCAGTACTTTGTGGACTTGTTAGAAACAAGGTATGTATTTTATTGTGTTGCAAGTTTCTGTTTCACTTTTGAGTTGGTTCCCTCTTCCTTTCTGTTCTAGTGGTTCTAATAATGGCATTTTTTCCAGGTTTACTCCGATTTAGAGGTAGCTTTCGTCATCTCCGAAGAAGAATCAGTGTTTAAGGCTCTCTCCAAAACAGTTGAAGTGCTGGAAGGGAGCACTGCTCCAATCCGGCAATACTATTACGGATGTCTATTTCATGAGCTTCTAGCTTTTCAGCTTGCAGATAGACACCCCCTTGCAGAGGTTTGCTATGTTGCTAGTTATTGATATTACGTTGTTGACGCTATCATTAAAAAAATGTTGTTTTGACATGCTGCTTTCTGATGTACATGTTTTTCTGCTTCTATCCACGATTCTATTTTTCTTCCCATGTTTTCTTGTTTCCTTTTTGATGACCTGCTACTGTGCCAACAGCTTCTGCATGTCATTGGCATGCATTTGCTTACAGAAAGGAAGATATATAGGCAGCAAGCAGTCATTAGTGTTGCGCTTAGTCTTCTTACGAGATTACATTCCCGTGGTCCACCTTTTTCCTCCAAAATTTCTTAGATATCTGATTTAGAACAAAGATTTTGATCTGAATTAACCTTCAAGGACACTGATGCAGTGTTATTTATTTTTTTATGTTTCTGGGGTTATTTGTTTTTACAGTTTTATTTACACGCAAGTATAGTAAGAAACTTTTATCCGCTCTGTAAATTTGTGGTTCTTTTTTTTTCTTATAAGTTCAAGCGAGTTCTTTTTGGCATTAACGTTTATATTCGTTTTACTTGTGAAATATTTTCGCCACTTGATTTATTTGAATGTGATACAGAGGGAATGCACAAAAGACAGTGCAGTCGATCTGATTGGCTTTAATAGCTCTGCTGTTGAGGTTCTCAAAAGCTCAGAATTATCAATAAATGAGGCAAGCAATTCATCATTGATTCACATGGATGTAGATGAATCTTTCTTGCCAAGTCCCGCTTGTGCCAAGGCTGCCATTTTTGAAAGTTTTTCACGTCAGAATATGGCAGAACCAGAAACTGATGTTACGCCCAGCATCAAGCAGTTCGTTATGAGCAACTATGGTTTTCCTATTTCTAGTAGCACTGAATTTGTCTATTCGGATACGTCACAAGCTCTTTTCAATCGGCTAATCATGTGCTGCATTGAGGAGGGTGGCACATTGTGTTTCCCGGCTGGATCAAATGGGAACTATGTTTCTGCAGCCAAATTTCTGAGAGCAAACATTCTTAATATTCGTACGGAATTGGAAACAGGCTTTAAGTGGACTGACAAGATATTGAATCAAGCACTGAAGTCTGTGAAGAAGCCATGGGTTTACATTTCTGGTCCAACTGTTAATCCTACAGGCAGCATTTACTCCGGAAAAGAGATGGATAGCATCTTAACCACTTGCGCACATTTTGGTGCGAGAATGATTATTGACACTTCATTCTCAGGGCTGGAATTTGATCACGAGGGTTCGATTGGTTGGAACTTGGCTTCGACGTTGTCTAAGCTTGACTTGTCTGGCGACTCTTCCTTCTGCGTGTCATTACTTGGAGGACCGTTTCTGAATATCCTCAGTGGAGCACTCAAGTTTGGATATCTAATTTTTAACAATCCCCATTTGATCGATACATTTTACAGCTTTCCAGGAATAAGCAAGCCTCATGGTACTGTCAGATATGCCATAAAAAAGCTACTGGGTCTGAAAGAGCAAAAATCAGGACTCGCAGACGCTATAGCAGAAGAAACAAGAATTTTGAAACATAGATATGAAAGATTGAAGGAGGTAAAGAACACTGCTACTTCTTTTGTTGTTCATTGATTAGTAAATACTCATTATTTCGGTTTTTGCTGCAGACGCTAGAAAAATGCGGTTGGGAGGTGTTGAAATCTAGTGGGGGTGTTTCCGTGGTCGCGAAGCCCTCTGCTTACCTGAACAAGGTCTTTAAGATCGAGCATTCACCTTCAGGTGATGCTAATAGTGCTGCTGCTACTTGTCAAGGTAAGCTGGACGATACGAATATTAGAGAAGCCATTTTCAAGTCCACTGGTCTGTGCATCAACAGTGGCTCATGGACTGGTATTCCTGGCTACTGTCGCTTTAGTATCGGCTTGGACGAGAGGGACTTCAAGCGAGCATTGGATTGTATAGTTCAATTCAAGAATGTTCTTGATAATCCTGCTTGATTCAGTTCGAAGACCCGTCGTATTGCAGCGACAGGCGAGGGAGAGGGCTCATCTCCCATTTAGACTTCCAAATTCAAGCCAACCATTTGCTACCAATTGAATTGCTTATTCCTTGTAACCATATCATTTTCGGTTTCGTCGTACCGTTCTCAAGGTATGAAGTGTGACTTTTCTGGCATTACAAGAAGCTCAGTAGATATCTCGTTACTGAGTATGATGTCTGAAATATTTGTTTCATAATAAAGTGGAAGATGAATGTAGTTTGGATAATGAGGAAAGGTGCGTGGGTTTTTGTTCATAGGTTGAATCTTTTATCGTGGCCTCCTTTGTCTCGTATTTTATTTCTTCAAATTACAGTACTATTGACTAGAACCGTGTTGTTTGGTGGTGCCCCAATGTAGTTAACTGAGTTGATGGGGAATTTGGTGGGGTAGACTCCATCGGACTTGCTGGTTAGCAGGATTAAAACGTCATTAGGCGCAGTTAATATCATAGTTTTTTACAAATTGGTAGGGCTTCAATTCACTTAAAAATGATTTGAATTTATTTAAGGAGCTCTTGAGTTTAAGTTTTAATAAATATAAAAATATTATTGATAATCTCATTTTAAAATAAGACACAATAATGCTTGATTTTGAATATCAAAACTTACACAAAACATATCATTGTTTGCGGTACTATTTTTAGACGTTTTGATAATTTATCGCATGTGACCGGGTAGTGTAAGTTCTATGATTAAATAATTTGATTTATGGAATATGAGAGATTAAAGAATACTTTATTTGTTTAGATTAATAAATTTTTTCAAATATTATAAATCTATGACTATTTTGTCCAAACAAAATTTTATATTGGACATATACCCTTATCTTCAATACGGTCTGCTGATACTTAAATTTTAAGGAAAAGTTCACATTTGATACCTGTGATTACACAGTTTTTGCGAATGATCCTGTGGTCTGAAAATGCCAATATTGATCCTGATGTTTATCCCTTTTTTGCGACAGAGGCTCGGGACCTCTCCCGAGCAAAAATTGGCTCCGAACCTAATTGGCAATATGAGGTGGCACCCCACGTCGAGTTTTTTTAACCGGTTGACAATATGAGGTGGCATAAAATTAAATATCATTTTTAATCCTATAGATTTTTATAGTTTTTAAAAACATCCCCCTTTCTTCTTCTTCTTCCTCCTCCCCTCTCTCCCTCCACCCTCCCCCTCTCTCTCCTCCCTCCTCCGCCTCTCTCTACTCCCTTCCAAGAGCAACATAGCCACTTAATCAAAAAAAAGCTCCATTTTTTCTACAACTTTGAACTCCCACATAACTAAAAGTAGGGCCGGGATCGATAGGCTGGACCCAAGGCATGAACTCCCACATAACTAAAAATGGAGATGGTGTTGTGGGTTGGGTTGCGGGTTGAAGGAGATAGATTGGGTTGGGTTGGGTTGGGAGTTGAAGGAGATAGATTGGGTTGGGTTGGGTTAGGTTGAAGGAGATGGGTTGGGTTGGGTTGAAGGAGATGGATTGGGTTGGGTTGGGTTGCGTTGAAGGAGATGGTGTTGTGGATTAGGTTGTGGGTTGAAGGAGATGGATTAGGTTGGGTTGGGTTGGGTTGGGTTGGGAGTTGAAGGAGATGGATTGGGTTGGGTTTGGTTGGGTTGGGGTTGAAGAAGATGGTGTTGATTTTTTGGTATTTAAATGACGTTTTTGAAAAGTCAATAGGACTTTTTTGAAAATTTTTCTAAAACCACGTCTTTACCAAAGGGCTAAAGAAATTGCTGAGGTGTTATGCCACATCAGGGTTAAAAAAGCGTCGTTTCTAGGTTCGGAGCCAATTTTGGCTCGGGACCTTTCCCGAGCCTCTGTCGCAAAAAATGGGTAAACCTTAGGACCAATATTAGCATTTACAGACCACAAGATCATGTCGCAAAAATCGTGTAACCACAGGTACCAAATGTGAACTTTTCTCTAAATTGTATATATAAATTCAAATAAATCATAAATGCAAGACATTTACACATTAACATTCAATAAAAATTTTAAGAAATAATAAACACCAAATTTTATAATTTAAATTAAACGGTAGAATATTTTTTCTTTCAAATTACAAATACATAAACATGATAAATACGTGAAGATTATATTTAGTAAATCAATAAAAAATTACAATTATATAATCTTGAGTTTTAGAATCAACATCATCTGAAACATATTTCGGAATATATACATTTTTTTATAAGAGAATATATGAAAACTTTTTTTTGATAAGGGGAATATATGAAAACTTTATTACAATATAAAAGTAAAAAAAATAAAGATAAAGAGCGGGTAGACTCCGAAAGATGGTAAAATGATAAGAATAAAATATAAATTTATAGGATTCGTACCATATCCTACACCGAACCTCTAGATACTACCCTAGACTAAAGTTAGACGGGTTTTTTTTTTCTGAATGGTGTTACTATTCACCATTTTTTGTGAAAAAAGCGTCCGATTTGAAAGTATTGCGGGGACGGTGTCCACGTGGCACGGACGCCGAAAAAATTCGGATCTTGGACCAAGATCCGACTTTTTTTGTCGGATGACCAAGATCCGACTTTTTTAGTCGGATATATCATCCGACAAAAAAAGTCGGATCTTGGTCCAAGATCCGACAAAAAAAGTCGGATCTTGGTCGATAAGCCACATCCGAAATCTGAACAGGAGATTTCAGATATGACCAAGATCCGACATTTTTTGTCGAATATATCATATTGGTCCAAGATCTGACTTTTTTGGTCGGATCTTGGTCGATCATATGGCCTATATAATGGATACCTCGCAGAGGCCTTTTGTCATCCATACGAAGACGTCCTGCATACCATAGAAGACCCTGCCCAAAACCAGGTAAATTAATTTACTTTAATATTTTGGTATATATGTAGAGTTTGTTCATTAATTAAAAATAATTAGTATATTTTAGCTTTGAAATTATTAATTCCTTCTATTTTTTGAGTGTGATATCTGATTGTTTAAAATTTTGTGGGTGTATATATGTAGAGTTTGTTCATTAATTAAAAATAATTAGTATATTTTAGCTTTGAAATTATTAATTCCTTCTATTTTTTGAGTGTGATATCTGATTGTTTAAAATTTTGTGGGTGTGCTGATTTTATAAACTGACCAACCCCAATGGCCAGACTGGTTTAATGAGTCAGACCGGTCAGGTCGGTCGGACCGCTCTGGTCGGTCGGACCGGTCAGACCGGTTAGAGTATGAGTGCGTTTTCTTGGTAAGTTCTAATTGGTCCGACCGGTCTGATTAGTCTGACCAATCCGACCGGAACGACCAGTCAGATAGTGATTTTTTTCTTGGTAAATTCCGGATGGTCGAGTACAAAAAGTGACCACCCTGCCAGTCCGATTAAATTTCAGCTGGTTCTTAAGGTGGTCTCGGACCAAAAAATTGATGGAGAAGAATGTATGTTTATATGATATTTTCGTTAATATAAATTATGTTTTGTTTTGCTAATATAGAATTGCATACTGTTTTCTTTTGTTGTAGTATTCATAATGGCTAACCGGGTTATGAGAATAAAGTTGAAATACGATGGAGTAATTTTCAACAACAATGAAACCGGTTTTGATTACCAAGGTGGTGGGAAAGAGAAGTTGAAGTTTCATGCAGCATTTGTTAGATACAATATCTTGCAGAAAAAAGTTAACGAAAAGATCCCAATAGGTCCAAATGAAGAATTTGGGCCATTGATATTTAGATGTCCATTTGGAAGAGGACAATTTGGTCCAATATTTATTAACGACGATGAAGATGTTAGGATAATGCTGGAGACCATGATTAACTTCTTTGGACCAATGGTGAAGGAGATTAAGCTTACAATCATTGTGAAAAAGAGGGTTAATAATTACAACCCGTTTGTCGTTGAAGCTGGTACGTCAACGGGGATGGATGTTGCTCATGAACCAATATTTGATTGGTTTGAAAATGATCCTAGAGAGACGGGTCCATATGCCACATACAATTTTGATCGTGAAGACGAAGCAGAAGAAGTAGAAAACGAAGACGAAGCAGAAGAAGACGAAAATGAAGCAGAAGAAGATGAAGATGAAGAAGAAGTAGTAGAAGAAGAGGAACAACAATACCGAGAATAACAATACGGTGAACTCGCTCTAACTGATCCCGGTGAACAATCATCGATGACTGTTTATGGTGAAGAATGGGATTGCGACCGAGCAATAGATGGAAGTTGTTCTGGTTTGTTGAAAGATGGTATGATTTGGAAGAGCAAATTTGATGCAAAGAGGGAGATCGAGGCGTTCGTAATGAACGATGGGCGTGAGTTTGTCCGAAAAGAAACAAGGCCAGAAACTTTTTCTGTGAAGTGTAAAAAATGGGAGATCCGTGTCTCACAGGAAAGAAGGGGCACACTTTTCAGTCCATGGAAAATCGTGAAACACACCTACCCCCATACCTGTGGTCGCCTACGAAAGTCGCAGGACCATAAACAACTCACTTCTGCTTTCATTGCACAAATTATTAAGAAACGAGTAGAGGAATAACCAGAAATTCGTGTGGCCACTTTAAGGTCAGAGATCCACGACCATATGAAGTTTAGACCCTCGTATACGAAGACTTGGTGGGCAAAAGAGAAGGCGTTTCAAGATTTATGGGGGGATTGGCAAGAATCTTACAATCGCCTTCCGCAATGGTTTGCAGCATGCAAGGCAAATAATCCTGGAACTGTTGTTGAATGGGAATATTATCACACCCTCCTTGGTTGCGATCATTACGTGGAAGCACTGATGCCTGGAACAAATATCTTTAAGCGAGTTTTTTGGAGCTTCAAGCCTTGCATTGAAGCTTTCAAACATTGCATGCCTGTCTTGGAGATTGATGGAACGTTCTTGTATGGAAAATACAAGCATGTCCTCCTGATCGCCACTGCAATTGATGGTAATAATGCTATAATTCCAATAGCATTTGCTCTGGTAGAGGGTGAGAACACGGATAGTTGGCCGTGGTTCATGAAATAAGTCTGGAAGCAGGTCACGCCTGCCGACATGGAATATGTGTTATTTCTGATCGACATGCTGGCATATTAAAGGCAATGGATACGGAGTATGGTTGGGGAGAAGACAGTGATGCCGCCCATCGATATTGTCTTCGACACGTAGCAAGCAATCTTAACAAACACTTCAAAAATGACGCCATGAGCAATGTCATGAAGATTGCAGGTGACATGCACAAATGTTTTGTGGTCTAAAACTATTTTACAAGTTGTTACTCCACATTTAATATTTTTACTATGTTGGTTGTAGGAATGCAAGCTCAACTGTGGAAGTTGGAAGCTAACATGCGAGAAATATGGAATGTCGACCAGGAGGTCTTCAACTTGATGTATGAACAGGAATTGCCCAAGTGGAGCTTAGCGTGGGATGGCGGACGCCGATATGGTAACATGACGATGAATTTTGCCGAGTGCGTAAATATGATCTTCAAAAAAATTCGTCATTTACCGGTGACGGCCTTGGTGGCAGAGACATTTAACAAGCTAACTGAATATTTTGAAGAGAGATCAACTAAGTGTATGAAAGAGAGCTGTACTAGCAAAATATTGATATCACAGAAGCTCCTAAACAGGTTGGAGCGGTGGGAGGGAAAGGCCAATGGACATAGAGTACGAGTTTCTGACAGTACAGTTGGATCGTACGAAGTTCGCACTGGGTACGATATGAGAAGACAAAAGGGAGACAGAAAGCATTCAGTTAATCTTTCCACAGGATTTTGTGGCTGCGGCAAATTCCAGGATTACCACTATCCGTGCTCACATGTGATGGCGTGTTGTACTGAACTTGGCATCGATTATAAGATATTTGTGGATAAGTATTATCACCTGGAAACCACGCAAGCTTGCTACCAACTGAAGTTTGTTCCTCTGGGCAATCCTAAATATTGGCCGTATCCTGAAGATCCAACGGTTGTAAGGCTCATTCCAGATGAAAGATTAGCGAGGGGTAGAGGACAGTCACGGAAGTGCATACATAATGAAATGGATACAGTGCCTTTCGTCCGCTGTACGCTCTGTAAAGCAAGGGGTCACACAAAAGCCAATTGTACTAATATAAGAGCAGTTGCGGTGGCAAGAGCGGCTAAAGCAGCTAAAGCGGCAGCTGTATCCATAGGGGCAAGTACGAGTAGACGCCGTCGTGGACGTTGAATTGTAATTAATTTTGAACTGAAAGGATTGTACTTTGTAATATTTTGTGAAACTCTATGTGGGTTGTGTTGAGTTTCTTTGTAACAGTCTGAAGTTTAAGTTACTCTATCTTAGCAGAATAATAACGCATTACACATTTTATGTATATGTTTATTGTCATAATTGTTCAGGTGTGCCGATGAGGAGAAGTGGCAAAGAGCCAATCGCACATGATGACGAAGAGCCGGAGCATCCTCAAATCGATTGGAATGCTCTATGTGGTTCTAAGTTTGGGTATATTTTCAAACGATTACAGAGGCCATCCAACGATAGATCAGAAGTCCCTCCTCAGAAACCTACCAAAAGCAACTGTTATTACAAGCTTGTCAAGCGAGATCCAGAACCGTGGAGTAGAGCCATGGACTTTCTGACAGTTGAAGGTATTCCGTATTTCTATATTGGATCACATAATATTTTTATTAAATTTTAATTTATTTTACAGGGATGATGATAGGAATCTGTTTTAAAGGGACAAGTATTCAGAGCTTCAAAAATACCTATAGTGGTACTACAGTTATGTCGGTAAGAAACTTTACATTATCCTTTAATTTGAGTTAGCATCATAGTCAATTTTATAACAAGTATTTTGTATTTGCTTGTAGATGGTTGTAGAGGTGACCCATTTTCAGCGTGTCGGAATTGGCGCACTTGCGACATTAAAGGTACAATTAAAAGAATTTTATTTATTCTTAAATATTTATGTTATGTGAGAAATTTTTTAAACTTTTAATATATTATAGGATTCTACAGGCAGTATTACTGGTACCATAAATGACTCTACCGGTCTTGTTGAAGCTGGATGTGTGTTGTATCTTAAAAATGTGAGCATATCCTTTTTTTTCTCAATAGTCCCAGATAGTTGTTTACTGATTTTCTGGTTCTTCAACAGGTAAAAGTTGACTCGTCTCCATACCCGAACAGCAAATTATTTAGCATTACTGATGAGAACGGGGTCAAAGTGTTCAAGAAAAATAGAGAATCTGATGAAGATTTCCAAGAACAAACTCGTCCAGCACCATCCTATGATGGTCGTCGTCCTTATCCTCCAGCACCATATCCTGAGGGACGTGGTGCCGATTTGAAGGCACTATATGGCTCAGAGGCCTTTGAGTGGCTCCAAAAACAAAAGAGGTTAGAGCTGCATAAAAAGGAAGCTGAAGCTAAATCAGCCCTTATAAGGAAAGCCATACGAGCTGAAGCAGACCGCAAAGCCAATGACATTTTCAACAATGAACCATGGACAACAGCTATTGAATTTGTTCTATCTCACGGTATTACGAAAATACTTATAGATACTTGTTACTTACATTTATGGAGTATCTAATTTTTAAATTTTTTAGGTTTGATGTATGGAGCTAATGTTGATGGAGTATCTATTGAGGATGTAAAAACAATCTCTGAAAGCATCACAATTCCACAGGTAACATTTGTACATATATGAAAATTTTACAATTTGCAAGTAATGTTATTGTTAACTAAGAGACTTGCAGATGGTTCTGTACGTGAAAAAGAAGAAACATGTATACGGCAATAGTTTCCGAGCAGTTTTTCAGGTATTATAATATAATGTATTATTTGTTTCTTAATCATATTTTTTAATTATCAAAGACTTCATATCTATAAATTTATGAAGGATCCTACTGGCAAAATCACGGGGAGTTTACAAGACATTGAGAGTACCTACTGTGATGGATGTGTGTTGCTAGTGAAAGATGTAAGCTTATATTATCATTACGTCATCGTCAGTAAATTATTTTAATATAATCATCGACCTAATTAAGTATTTTTTGAACAGATTTATGTCTCGTATGAAGAAAATCGAATACATTTCAGTGTTGGTCACGAGAATGTTAAACGATTTTTCAAGGAATAGTGGCAAATATTTCCCTACCGGGGATTCTGATGATAATTGTGGCAACGTGTTGAGAAACATAAAGACATTTTTTTATCTGTTATTTCAGATTGTTGTCATCCTATTTTAGTATTGCACTTCTTAGTTTTGTCATGTCGTATTTCCTTATACCGTACTTTGTTTAATATCTTGACGGCATACTTATCTAGAAAGGTATAACGTTTGAAAAGTTTCGAGAACTAAAACACAAATCATAAAAAAAGTGAAGTTAATACAGTCATAAAAGCATCCAACGAATGTCTAGTACAGAAGCATAAACTACTTCTTCTTCTTCTGAGGCTTCTCCTTTTGATGCTTATCTGCGTGAGCATTCGCCTTCCCCTTTCCCTTTCCAGGCACATTCAGGTGTGCTCCTGTAAAACATCGCAATCCAGCCTCTCTAGCTCCCCGATTAGGCTGACGCCGGACCAGAGGTATTTCTTCATCCTCAAAATCGGTTGGATCGTCAAATGAAGAGTCACCACTACCATGAGTTGAAGTATCACGTGGCGAAGTCCTATTATAAAATATCATACAAATTTATCAAAATCAACAAATTATGTTATCAACACAATAAAGCCATACAATCAATTCAAAATTTTTAAATAAAATTCATAATTTACACACACCAAATTGTAGAGAACCAACCCCTGTGTAGGTGTCTCAAATAGTTGGGATGTCTATATACCAGACCGGGTCAAACCAAAACTGGACTGCGTGTCGGACGTATGAGCCCTAGTTTGGGGCCAACCAAATATATTTTCCCTGAATAATGGATGAGCAGCGGAGGGGGCGACGCCGAAACCCGATCCGGAAGGGCCCAGTCCGTAAGAAAATGGCTGCACAGACCTAGCTGCCGTTGTACCATCTCCAATGAGAACACCCCTAATAACAAAACCAAAAATTTATATAATAATGAAATCAAATCAATTGAACATATTGTAATGAAATTCATAATTAACACCACAAATTAAGATAAACAAATACCTCTGCCTAGGGGGAGTAAACAGCTGGGAATGCGGCACCCCAGTATGGGCTAGGTCGTAACTCGAGTGCTGGTGGGAAGGCTGGGAAGCGGAGCCGGGAGTGCCAAAATCTGTGTGCTGGGAGAATGGATGAGAGGCGGAGGTATCCATACTGACAGACGTCACTGTGTCTGCTGGAATCTGCGATCTCGACCGATAATCTTCCCAGACCATGGGCTCCACTTGATAACCAGGTACGGGCTCAGGCCGGGGTATTGGTTGCCGCTTGTTGAAAAGGGTGGTTTTGCATCTCACGACAGATACCCTCTCTGATTGAGGAAGATCGTATGTCATGTGCTCCGCCAGTCCCACAGGTGGCTGGCTGTCGCGGAGACCTAGGTACCGTCAAAAATTCAAGGTTGCAAGTTTAAGAAGGTGGTTGACTCGACACACAAAACACACAAAACATCCCCACACTCAGAAAACAACATGTCTCTAAACATAATTATACTAGTGACTCCCTACATACCCACACTTAGAAAATAACATGTCCTCGTGGTATATAGGTTGACTCTAAATATAACAAATAGAATAAAATACACAAGACATAATAAGACACGTGAAACAGAATACGAGAAAACTAAAATATAACAAATGAGTTCAGGGTTTAAGGCTCCCTTAGATGGTGTGTTGCGAAGATCGACGGTTGGCACTGAGTCCATTCCTCTCTTTCGTTTATCTTGATTGGCACGCGTAACATTGTTCTTTGGGGGCATGATAAAAATTGGAGTGAGAAAAGAAATTCGACGATTCTGTTGGTATAATGAGACTAAGTTGCTGTCCCTGTAAAAGAATAAGTTAAAGTAAGCATAACAGGGGTTTAAATATATAATAATAGAAAAAAAGAATAATGGGACGAAAGAGAGTCCAAATCCCTTAGAAATTCTGAAAAGGAATTCAATTAAGACTAAAATTCTCGGGCTTGGAAAACGGAGAGAGAATCTTTGTTTCCGTAAAAAAAATCGTCGGCTTGGGCTTTGAGATGCACTCGGCTCCAGCGGCTCGGCTTCAGCTTGGTGTAGAAGGAAAAACTAAAGTTGACGTGCTTGGTCGGCGCCAGGTGGCTTTGTCGGTGCGAGGAGAGAAAATTCCTCTGGTCACTTCGTCGCGAAATGGCTTCGGTCGGTTCGATAAATTTCCAAAGTTTCTGTGCACTTCGTGGCGTGGATTTCTCGCCTCGACTTAACCCTTTTCTTTTTTTTCTGCAAAACTAGAAGACATCGATTAGAAACTAAAAAAAAAAGAAAAATTCTAAAAATAAACTACTAAGATCTAAGAAGGAAAAAACCAAATTGGGTTGCCTCCCAATAAGCGCTTCTTTTTTAACGTCATAAGCTAGACGCCTCTTTGTTCCTTCAACCGGGATTAAATATCCAATTTTGGTCTCGAATCTTCATCTTAACTCGGGAAGGTTGTGCAATCTTCCTCTTCATTTTCACTCTTTGTGCCTTGTCATCCTCTTCCATTATATCTAGTACGTACACATACTCAAATTGATACGAAAACATGCTATCTATATAGGGACCACCAACTTTAACTTCGAACACCAATTGTTGTGATTTTGTTGGTGTCACCATAGGTAGTATGATCTCTAGTGGTTCTTCGTTGAGCTGCGGCACGATCATCACCTCACATTCCTTTTGTTCCTCTTCTTCAAGGTCAACCACTTCCTCTTCGTGTTGTATCCCAACCTCTACTTCTTCAATCTTAAGTTCTTTGCATTCCACGTTCTGACAGCTTTCTTTAATCTCTCTTATATCAGCTGCAAGTTGAGATATGTGCTCTTCAATATTCTTGATGCTTGCCTGAGTTTGGTTGGCGAGATTCTGAATGCTTTGATTCGTGGTAATGGCCAATATCCGAATAAGATCTTCCAATGAGGAGTTGGATGCTAGTTGTGAACGTGGTTGATAAGTATGAGCATAAGGATCATGATTCTATTGAAATCGATCTCCATAGTACTCTATAGGGTAGTCAATCCATCCATCACAATCTGGCTCAAGCGTAGAGGTTGGTCGACCTGCATATGAAGCTCTATTGAACATAATAGGTTAGATCAATTAAATAATATGTTTACCTCCCCGGCAACGGCGCCAAATTTTGATGAGCGTGTCGAGGCCCTTCAAAATAAACTGATATTTCCCGGCTCACTAATTTATAGCAAGCAAGGAAAGTACCGAGTCGGATCCAAGGAGGAACGAATACTCAATTAATCTAACTAATAACACAAAAGTAAAAAGAGGGGGTTTTGTGAATTCAAAGTTGTACGAAATCAACGAACACAAAACAAAGTAGAAGTAGTGAAATCAATAAGAGAAAAGTGGCAGATTCGAGATCGGAGTATCACGACAGGTTGGTTGATCACTGGATCACAAAAGATAATATAATACATGTAGCAAGTAGGTGTAAATCTCCCGCAACCGCAAAGAGACCACAAACATCCAACAATCAACTAGCCAAACGACCGCCTAACTAGTTGTTTATCACCTAGTAGATAGAATATCAACCGATTTCTATTCTATAAGATAATAGCATTAAGAATAGATGTTCCTACTCCTAGCGATTATACTCAAAACCTTGGTATCTACAAACTAGCCTTACTTATTCCTAGTTAATTAGTTTGGTAACGACCGTTCCTCGCTGAATTAACCTTGCTCCTAGTTCAATTCCTAACTGCGACTGCTAATTAAGAATCGATGGCAACATAAGTTCTAGAATAAACTCACAACCGCAAATCATTCAAGAACAAAAATAAGCACAAAGAATAAATAAATACTACTGAAATAGATTGATAAAACCTGATCCTCATAACCAAAACCTGGGTCTCCTTCCTAGAATCAACCTAGAGGTTTAGTTCCTCATAGTCATGACAAAGGCAAAAATAAGGTATATATTCTCTGGAATCAAAAAGTTCTCTTAAAATAAGTCTAGAGGGTTATATATAAGCCCTCCTAAATGTAAAAACCTAATGGGTCGTCCCCAGTGTCCTAAGGGATCAGAAGACCGAATTTCCAAAATTGGCCCTTCATATTCGCTGATAATAATCTGCCAGACCAGCCTTTAGTATTTTGGTCGTAACTTTCTTTTCCGATCTCCGATTTAGGCATTCTTTATATGTACGAAAAGAAAAAAGAAATATCTTCAATTGTCTGTCAAATACGCATCCTCTGATTCGGCTCCAAAGTTGACCGAAATGCCCTTCCAAGTCAGCTGTCTCTGCCAGACTTCTTCTCCAAGTATAATTCTTTCCAAATTTGCCTCCTTTTCCTACAATTTAGCACAAAGAACTTATTAGTCACCCAAAACTCAAATATTTACTAAAATGATACTAAACTAAAGACAAACATGCAATAATGACTCAAAATCCTATGCATTTAATGCGTGTTTTAGACACACATCAAACATCCCCACACTTAAACTTTGCTTGTCCCCAAGTAAGACTCTAAACTAAGACAGACTCAAAAGACTCATATAGAACACGCAAATAGATATTGTCAACACGAGCACTAGCATTTTAACCACACTGAACTTATGAACCATCAACAACAAACTATCCCTAGGAATCCTCATGCCAAGTCAATTTCACAATTCAAGTCTAGCCTACAAATTAAAGTAGTTCTCCATAATTTTAATCATTCAGAAAGCGGTGAAGACCACTAGAGACTCAACATCAATAAGCACCA
This sequence comes from Hypericum androsaemum, assembly GCA_963995505.1. Classification (NCBI taxonomy): domain Eukaryota; kingdom Viridiplantae; phylum Streptophyta; class Magnoliopsida; order Malpighiales; family Hypericaceae; genus Hypericum; species Hypericum androsaemum. Next base: position 4,438,718 of record OZ023199.1, read on the forward strand.
GGCATGACTGGATATTAAGGCACTTATAGTGCTGTTTAGCTTGGCCTCATCCCAAAATATTTTAGGTTAGCATGGTTAGCACTCAACTTGCATGGCACTTGGGACTTCACTCTTAGATGTCAATAGGCCGGGTTACAACTTTTTATTGCTCCGATTGTACACCTATAACGATCTTCAAGCTCCATCCTAGTCAGGCCGGAGGCAACATCAACTCCAATTGTTTACCTAACTACTGCCCTTCCGCCAGAATTCATTCACATTCCACCTCTACATTCCACATTCCGCATTTCAATTTTCCTTCCTTCCTTTCCCATTCCTTTCAAACATTTTTTTTCACAACTTAGAAGGGCAGCAAGTTTTCTTATACGCCACTCGGTTAATCCTCACGCAAGTCAGCAACAAATATTTTTATGATACAGGCGGGAGTTGGTTACTACAGCCGTGTCACCCGAATTCTCTTAAGTGTTATGTCTGTCTTATACACTAGTGGTCGCTTAATCCAATTATGAGATTTTTGAAAAGCAAAAACTACTTCTCAATATGGGCTTTATCCTATCCTTGCTAATTTCATCTTGGCATGAGCTTTCCTAAGGATATTAAGTTACTAAGGGGTCAAAAATTCAAGGTTGCAAGTTTAAGAAGGTGGTTGACTTGACATACAAAACACACAAAACATCCCCACACTCAGAAAACAACATGTCTCTAAACATAATTATACTAGTGACTCCCTACATACCCACACTTAGAAAATAACATGTCCTCGTGCTATATAGGTTGACTCTAAATATAACAAATAGAATAAAATACACAAGACATAATAAGACACGTGAAACAGAATACGAGAAAACTAAAATATAACAAATGAGTTCAGGGTTTAAGGCTCCCTTAGATGGTGTGTTGCGAAGATCGACGGTTGGCACTGAGTCCATTCCTCTCTTTCGTTTATCTTGATTGGCACGCGTAACATTGTTCTTTGGGGGCATGATAAAAATTGGAGTGAGAAAAGAAATTCGACGATTCTGTTGGTATAATGAGACTAAGTTGCTGTCCCTGTAAAAGAATAAGTTAAAGTAAGCATAACAGGGGTTTAAATATATAATAATAGAAAAAAAGAATAATGGGGCGAAAGAGAGTCCAAATCCCTTAGAAATTCTGAAAAGGAATTCAATTAAGACTAAAATTCTCGGGCTTGGAAAACGGAGAGAGAATCTTTGTTTCCGTAAAAAAAATCGTCGGCTTGGGCTTTGAGATGCACTCGGCTCCAGCGGCTCGGCTTCAGCTTGGTGTAGAAGGAAAAACTAAAGTTGACGTGCTTGGTCGGCGCCAGGTGGCTTTGTCGGTGCGAGGAGAGAAAATTCCTCTGGTCACTTCGTCGCGAAATGGCTTCGGTCGGTTCGATAAATTTCCAAAGTTTCTGTGCACTTCGTGGCGTGGATTTCTCGCCTCGACTTAACCCTTTTCTTTTTTTTCTGCAAAACTAGAAGACATCGATTAGAAACTAAAAAAAAAGTAAAATTCTAAAAATAAACTACTAAGATCTAAGAAGGAAAAAACCAAATTGGGTTGCCTCCCAATAAGCGCTTCTTTTTTAACGTCATAAGCTAGACGCCTCTTTGTTCCTTCAACCGGGATTAAATATCCAATTTTGGTCTCGAATCTTCATCTTAATTCGGGAAGGTTGTGCAATCTTCCTCTTCATTTTCACTCTTTGTGCCTTGTCATCCTCTTCCATTATATCTAGTACGTACACATACTCAAATTGATACGAAAACATGCTATCTATATAGGGACCACCAACTTTAACTTCGAACACCAATTGTTGTGATTTTGTTGGTGTCACCATAGGTAGTATGATCTCTAGTGGTTCTTCGTTGAGCTGTGGCACGATCATCACCTCACATTCCTCTTGTTCCTCTTCTTCAAGGTCAACCACTTCCTCTTCGTGTTGTATCCCAACCTCTACTTCTTCAATCTTAAGTTCTTTGCACTCCACGTTCTGACAGCTTTCTTTAATCTCTCTTATATCAGCTGCAAGTTGAGATATGTGCTCTTCAATATTCTTGATGCTTGCCTGAGTTTGGTTGGCGAGATTCTGAATGCTTTGATTCGTGGTAATGGCCAATATCCGAATAAGATCTTCCAATGAGGAGTTGGATGCTGGTTGTGAACGTGGTTGATAAGTATGAGCATAAGGATCATGATTCCATTGAAATCGATCTCCATAGTACTCTATAGGGTAGTCAATCCATCCATCACAATCTGGCTCAAGCGTAGAGGTTGGTCGACCTGCATATGAAGCTCTATTGAACATAATAGGTTAGATCAATTAAATAATATGTTCACCTCCCCGGCAACAGCGCCAAATTTTGACGAGCGTGTCGAGGCCCCTCAAAATAAACCGATATTTCCCGGCTCACTAATTTATAGCAAGCAAGGGAAGTACCGAGTCGGATCCAAGGAGGAACGAATACTCAATTAATCTAACTAATAACACAAAAGTAAAAAGAGGGGGTTTTGTGAATTCAAAGTTGTACGAAATCAACGAACACAAAAGAAAGTAGAAGTAGTGAAATCAATAAGAGAAAAGTGGCAGATTCGAGATCGGAGTATCACGACAGGTTGGTTGATCACTGGATCACAAAAGATAATCTAATACATGTAGCAAGTAGGTGTAAATCTCCCGCAACCGCAAAGAGACCACAAACATCCAACAATCAACTAGCCAAACGACCGCCTAACTAGTTGTTTATCACCTAGTAGATAGAATATCAACCGATTTCTATTCTATAAGATAATAGCATTAAGAACAGATGTTCCTACTACTAGCAATTATACTCAAAACCTTGGTATCTACAAACTAGCCTTACTTATTCCTAGTTAATTAGTTTGGTAACGACCGTTCCTCGCTGAATTAACCTTGCTCCTAGTTCAATTCCTAACTGCGACCGCTAATTAAGAATCGATGGCAACATAAGTTCTAGAATAAACTCACAACCGCAAATCATTCAAGAACAAAAATAAGCACAAAGAATAAATAAATACTACTAAAATAGATTGATAAAACCTGATCCTCACAACCAAAACCTGGGTCTCCTTTCTAGAATCAACCTAGAGGTTTTGTTCCTCATAGTCATGACAAAGGCAAAAATAAGGTATATATTCTCTGGAATCAAAAAGTTCTCTTAAAATAAGTCTAGAGGGTTATATATAAGCCCTCCTAAGTGTAAAAACCTAATGGGTCGTCCCCAGTGTCCTAAGGGATCAGAAGACCGAATTTCCAAAATTGGCCCTTCAAATTCGCTGATAATAATCTGCCAGACCAGCCTTCAGTATTTTGGTCGTAACTTTCTTTTCCGATCTCCGATTTAGGCATTCTTTATATGTACGAAAAGAAAAAAGAAATATCTTCAATTGTCTGTCAAATACGCATCCTCTGATTCGGCTCCAAAGTTGACCGAAATGCCCTTCCAAGTCAGCTATCTCTGCCAGACTTCTTCTCCGAGTATAATTCTTTCCAAATTTGCCTCCTTTTCCTACAATTTAGCACAAAGAACTTATTAGTCACCCAAAACTCAAATATTTACTAAAACGATACTAAACTAAAGATAAACATGCAATAATGACTCAAAATCCTATGCATTTAATGCGTGTTTTAGACACACATCACGAACCCAAGTGCAACCTGAGACAAATTCTGAATTTCTGAAATGTCTGAAGACCTGTGGCGTATATGCTCAATAACATCCGCCTACAAATAAAATTTTATTATCATTAGCATTGTGGAACATCGCTATTAAAATTAAAATAGACAACATCTTTATTTAACATAGCTAAATTGACTTACACTCATGTGTAACATTGCGCTAGCAGGGCTGATGAATCGCCGAGTAATCTTCCTGTACCAATCCATATATCCATCATGATAATGGATATACGGCGATGTAGGTACTCCGTGATACACATATCTTGTCTGAAATTCCACCCAGATCTTCACATGGCCTTCGTAAATAGCATTCCAATTTTGGCCAGCCTGACCCCGACCATCCACCGCACTATGTGTCGCCTCATCGATCTCAGGGCTAGCCGGAATACCCTGGAGTAATCCGAACTGTCGTAACACCCGATCAGGATAATGCCACTCCACATGCAAAAAGCATATCAACGGGACTCGTGCCAACCATAAGCCACAATCACGATGGCATATTGTCGGGAGATTGCCAAGAATCTCGTCGTTATACGGCATCCATACAACCTGTAACAAATGCACACAGTCGTAGCTCGTCCAAATGGTCATGGTTATATGTATGCAACACAGTATGATTTAAGTCAAAACTATTCATTAAAATTTAATAAACAAATTACTTACATCTGCTTCTCTAAGCTCATCCAACCTGCGTCTGTAAACAGATACGGTTGTTATTTTTTTGCTGGCCGCTCTGTTTAATTTTCCACTCCACCTGCACAGTGACATAAAAATATCACGTCAAGTCTATAAGGTTAATCAGCGGCTACAGCGCATTAAGTAATAATTTGTACCTGATGCCCAGTGCTTGCCCAGGTTGTTGCACTGCCGGATTTAACAAAATCGGACGATTTGGGATGATCCGTTCCCAAGCCCACATACATACTAGCGTCATCGCCCCGGCAATAAGTGAACGTGTCGAGCTTGTGGCTCTACATAAATGGCTGTACGTGTGTGACAAACACGCACTACCCCAGCTGTAAGAACCAATTGCCTCTACATTCTCTAGAAGTGGCAACCAGTATGTGTTGACCCTCGCATCACTAGACTCGGGAAAAAGAATGCATCCGATAAGTCGCAATATGTTCGCTCGAACATATCGTTTTACGACCTCATCACCAGCATCAATCGGGATAGTAGCAGGGTCAAAATGGTCATCGAACCATTTAAGGGCAATTTGGTTTTTCCAAACCATTCCAGGGGTATCTGCCGGGTTACTGCCAAATAGGCGTACGCAGAACTCGTGCCAATCAGGAGGTGTCTGCAACCCTGTTATTGGGTGTCCATCGATAGGAAGCCCGAACAACACAGCAATGTCCTGAAGAGTAACTGTCATCTCACCCACAGGCATATGGAACGTATGGGTCTCGGGCCGCCACCGCTCCACCAAGGCTGTAACAAATGCTGTTTCGAGAACGACCCAGCCAATACACCACACATCCCAGAAACCTGCCTCCTTCATATAGGCTATAAAGGCCTCGTTCTGTACATGAGACACCGTCCATTTCTGTCGGTGTATCTTCAACAATGTGTCCTGATTATCGTTAATCCCTTCACGAACCTCACGGTTCCACACGTCCTGAGAACGGTGCACATCCTGGTGCACTAATACCGACGTATCTAAGGGTCCTCCATTCCCTCCTGAAGAGTAACTGTCATCTCACCCACAGGCATATGGAACGTATGGGTCTCGGGCCGCCACCGCTCCACCAAGGCTGTAACAAATGCTGTTTCGAGAACGACCCAGCCAATACACCACACATCCCAGAAACCTGCCTCCTTCATATAGGCTATAAAGGCCTCGTTCTTCACATGAGACACCGTCCATTTCTGTCGGTGTATCTTCAACAATGTGTCCTGATTATCGTTAATCCCTTCACGAACCTCACGGTTCCACACGTCCTGAGAACGGTGCACATCCCGGTGCACTAATACCGACGTATCTAAGGGTCCTCCATTCCCTAGAAGATGCCCGTATGGCTGTGCATCCATATCTAAACAACACAATAGACATATTAGAACATTATATTAACTTACCAATATATTAACAAACTTAGCAAATCCAACAATGTTAAACATTGAACAATTAGAACATTAATCAAAAAATTAATTAAAATAGCGTTATTACAGACCATATTACGGTCACACTGTTTAACGGTCAAACCACTCAGACCTTATTTTGGTCAAACTGGCCGGACCATATTTCGGTCAAACTGGTCGGACCATATTTTGGTCAAACCGGTCGGACCATCTTTCGGTCAAACCGGTCGAACCATCTTTCGGTCAAACTGGTCGGACCATTTTTCGGTCAAACTGGTCGGCCATTATTTCAGCAAAACCGGTCGGACCATAAATTGGTCAATTTGGTCTGATCAATTTTTTGGCCAGACCGGTTAGACCAAAATTTTGGTCGCACCATTCGGACCAAATTTTTTTAACCAATTATCTACAAATTACAATTAACCAACATCAATAATTAACCAATAAACTATTTAACTAACATCACCAATTTACCAATAAACTAACATTCACAATTAACTAATTAAAAAATTTACCTAATACGACGTCGGGGGCCGGACCGAGAGGCGGGCGAGCCGGCGAGCGGGAGCGGGGAGCGGGGAGCGGGAGCGGGGACTGGGAGCGGGAGCGGGGAGCGGGGAGCCGGAGCGGGGAGCCGGAGCGGGGAGCGAGGAGCGGGAGCGGGGACTGGGAGCGAGAGCGGGGAGCGGGGAGCGGGGAGCGGCGAGGCGAGCGGGAGCGAGGAGCAGTAGCGGCGAGCGGGCAGCGGCGACCGGGAGCGGGGAGCGGCGAGGCGAGCGGGACAGACAAAGCGAGGGAGGGCGAGGATTAGTCGGGGACGGGAGTGTGAGCGACAGAAAAAGTCAGATTTTGGTGTTTATACCGACCGAAATCTGACTTTTTTTGTTGGATCTTGTTATAGTTGGATCTCGATATTCTTCGGAAATCCACTTTACAGCGGATAGGATTATCGACCAAGATCCGACTAAAAAAGTCGGATCTTGGTCATCCGACAAAAACGGTCGGATCTTGGACCAAGATCTGACTTTTTTAGTCGGATGATATATCCGACTAAAAAAGTCAGATCTTGGTCATCCGACAAAAAAAGTCAGATCTTGGTCCAAGATTTGACTTTTTTCGGCGTCCGTGCCACATGGACACCGTCCCCGCAATACTTTCAAATCGGACGCTTTTTTCACAAAAAATGATGAATAGTAACACCATTCAGAAAAAAAAACCCAGTTAGACCCACGTTGGTAAAGTAAGACCCGACCTCATGAGTATTTCTACCCCTAACATCATCACTCAAAATAAAAAATTGATTTTTAAATTATTGAAAAATAAACACAAAAAAATCAAAATAGAAGAGCCTCGAAGGTATCGTACTTATGGAATGTTGCCGAAATGACTAGTCCTCAAAGCTAATTTTTTTTGTTGGAAAATATCCACCCACTCTCCATCGGAGATATCATACTTTATTCCACCAAAAAATATATATCATTAGCGTCAGAAAAGCCTAGAAACTCTCTAGACCAATCCACCCCTCTCTCCTTGTCCTAAAACTCCCGGAATTATCCAGAAAACTTACAAACTCACTCTCTCAAAACCCAACTTATAAATTTAACACCCTCCTCCCTCCATTTCCAAACAAACAAGAGAAACTTCAATTCCAAGAAGTTAAGATTATTATATTATGGCCAAACCAGTGTTCCAACTTGCCCTACTCCTGGTTGCCCTAGCGATGGCGACCCAGAAAGCAACTGCGCTAATGCCTTACACGAAGCCGTCCTTATGGGACATGATGATGCTCCCCACCGAGGACCCTTTTCGGATCCTCGAACAAAACCCACTCCCCATCCCAACCGGCGAGGACAGTGTCCTGGCGTTGGCTAGGGCAGACTGGAAGGAATCCGCGACGGCCCACGTGATCACCCTGGACGTTCCGGGGATGAAGAAGGAGGACGTCAAGGTGGAGGTAGAGGAGAACAGGGTGCTGAGGGTGAGCGGGGAGAGGAAGAAGGAGGCGGAGGACGAGGCGGAGAAGAACACGTGGCACAGGGCGGAGAGGGCTAGTGGCAAGTTCTGGAGGCAGTTCAGGATGCCTGGGAACGCTGATCTCGAACACGTCGAGGGTCACCTTGAAGATGGTGTTTTGAAGATTGTTGTGCCCAAGTTCCCCGAGGAGAAGAAGAGGCAGCCTAAGCTCGTTGAAATTGGAGGCCGGGAAAGGAGCTCCGGCGAAGATATTAGGGCTACCAAGGCTTAGATGTGAGCTATCCGAAGTGTAGGTCAGCTGCTGCAACCTCATTTTCGGGAAAATTCTATCTTCTTGAAAGAAGATAATAAAAGAAAGTATGGGGGGGTTAAATGAATATTGCTAGTTGCTTGCTGCTTTTGTGTTATACTAGTACCTAATTTGCGTTGTACAATATAGTTGGTTTACTAAAATTATCATAATGGTACGGGTTTGTTTGAGTTTTGTATTTTTAGATTTCAAAGTTATAAAGATGATCCGAGAATACAGATGGAATACATCGGAGTAGAATACATGCGAACAGAGTATAACAAAATACGTGCGGGCAGAGTAGAGTACTAACAGACTAAATACATATTGAACAAATATGAATATAGCAAAATACCTACGGACAAACCTATACGAAAAAAATACGTACACACAAAATAGCTACAGGCAGAGACCTATACGAACGAAATACGTACGCACAAAATGCCTAAAGACGGAGATCTATATGAACAGAATACAACGGGGCGAGACCTATACGTACAATAATAGTGCCGTGTTTTGAAAGCAAACGCTTACCTGCTACCGTTTCCTGGGTAAATAGAAACACGCACGCTACTTTTTTTTAAGAAAAAATTACGCTCAGGTCCCTGTAGTTTGGCGTCCCTCCCTCTGGGGTTCCTGTATTTCCGAAATCGTTCCTGACGTCCCCGAAGTTTAGTTTTAGAAACTCTCGGGTCCCTGACGGTTCTTTTTTTCATTTTTGTTCATGAAATGACCAAAATACCCTTAAACAAAAAATAAAAAAAATTTACCTTCTTCAACCTTTGAACAAAAACAAAAACACCAACCACAAAAAATAAACCAAAAAATAAGATCAAACTAACCAAAATTAAGAACACAACCAAGAACAAAAAATACTAAATTAACTAATGACCAAATTAAATCTAGGAGCCCTAATTTCTAATGGGAATCCTCAACCTAAAACCATTGATCATCATCTCATTCTCCCCATCCCCATTATCAAACGAAGAAAGGAAGGAAGACGAAGGAAGATTGGGTCATACCGCCGAGTGCTCCCCGCGCCGATACACCACCACCACCGCCTCGTTTGCACCCCCGTTGGACGGCATCGTCAGTTCCTCTGCCGCAGTTGCCGTCGCTGCTGCGGACGACGATGTCGGGGAGGGCGACGAGGACGAAGAAAGGACCGCCTCCGATGAACTATACTTCATTTTTGTCGTCGTTTCAGATGGCCGATTTTTTCATTTTATTTCTTTTTAAAAAATTTTGATTCAGGGGAGAGGAGGGGCGACGTGTGGGCGAGAAGGTCAGGGGAGAGCGGGAGGAGAGCGATGAGCTTCAAGCCGGATCCCTTGAAGCTCTAAAATGAGGCCGAGATGGTGGAGGAGTTCTTGAGAAGAAGAGAGCCAGATCTGAAGTTCTTTTGGTTGTGTGTTTTATTTTTGTTAGTTTGATCTTATATTTGGGTTAATTTTTGGTAGTTGGTATTTTTTTCAAAGGTTGGAGAAGGTAAAATTTTTTATGTAAAGGTATTTTGGTCATTTCTTTGACCAAAAATAAAACAAAGAGCCATCAGGGACTCGGGAGTTGATAAAACCAAACTTCGGAGACATCAGGAATGATTTCGGAAATGCAGGGACCCCAGAAGGAGGGACGCCAAACTACAGGGATCTGAGCATAATTTTTTCTTTTTTTATGAATGGAAATACTTTTTCCTAAAATTCTATTTGGGGAAATAATTTTTTAAGGAAAATTATGCTTAGATCCTTGTAGTTTGGTCTCCTTGTCTCTAGGGTCCCTACATTTCTAAAATCTATTTTGGCGTCCCTCGTGTTTGGTTTTAATATACTCTCAGGTCTCTCGCTGACATCATCAACCATTTTTTAAGTAAATGACTTATTTACTCTTAAAAATAATTAATATTTACCCTCGGTGGATAGCCCCGCCTAGCCGACGATGTCGTCGTCATCGTCCACAAGCACCGGTGGATAGCTCGTCGTCGTCATCATCCGCCAGCGTCGGTGGACAGCTCGTGTCCCTCGGGGATCGTTCTCTGCACTGAAATCGTCCACCATCGTCCGTCCCTCGGGGATCATGTCCCTCGTGTTCAATGACATCGTCGTCATCGTCCACTAGCGCCGACGAGATCTCTGCCCTACCTAGCCGACGAGATCTCCGCCCCGCTTAACCATCTTCTTCTCCGACCCAGTAAGATTCGTCTTATCCGTTGTTGATTCAATCGAAAAAACCTCGTCTCCAGCACTTGACCCACGCTGATTCCGGACAGAGATCTGAAATGACGAGTGAAAAAATCCAATAACATGTCACCTTCATAGGGGCGACGATGGGGTGGACGGGATTCAAGGGCATTCGTCCACAGCGAGACCTCCACGGTCCAGTCTTTCGCCAGAGCAGGTCCAATGGCTGTTCGGCGTTGAGCACTTCGTCGGTCGGAGGAGTTGCCATAGTCGGGAAGGCATTTTGTTTTTTGTTTTAATTTATTTTTTAAGGGCATTTTGGTCATTTTTATGACAAACAATGAAAAAAATGACTCATGACGTCAGCGAGGGACCCGAGAGTTTCTAAAACCAAACTTGGGGGACGTCAGCAAGGATTTTAGAAATGCAAGGACCTAAGAGGGAGGAAGACCAAACTACAGAGACCTGAGCATAATTTTCTCTTTTTTTTAACACCTCTGCAAAAATTTACCCCTTTGTTTCGTGTCCATTCTTGTTAGCTTTAGTGACGCTACTGGCCCTCATTTTTAGGAACGATCATATGATCAAAGGAAAATGTAATTATTTATCAATAGTTTTTGAAATGTAGATTAAGATATGGGCATATGTTATTAGGAAATAAAGTTAACTGAAACAACAATTAAAGTTCAATATTGGTTTCGTTACTTGAAATTAATATTCGACGATATGTGACAGAGCAAACAACAAATACTCTCTATTTACACATTTGAAGAGGCAACCCATCTGACCACAACCCATATCATAGATGTGACAGATGAACAGACCACAAAATTATGTTGGTACTTAGCAACTATTGGCATCAAAAATACGGATACATTACGTTCTTACACAATTTGCATAATAAAGAAGTTTTTATCTGTTTTTCACTTGCGAATCTTTAATTAAATTTAGAATGAAAGAATTTTTTGTTGGACAAGCTTAAAGGCAGGTTGTGTCTACCTTAATTTAATCTTCTTTTACTAAACTTTTTTTTATCAAAAATATACTACAGCCAAAATCGACTTATCTTTAAGAACAAAAAAATTTCTTATGCTAATTGTTTTTAGTTTGATTTCCATCTCTTTTAATTCTGACATTTATGTAAAAAGTTTTTTCTTCACAAAATTATCCGAAACCTATATTTTTATGAATCAACTCGTAGATGTTATGCTAGTAATCCATGTTATTATAAAAATAATATGCTTTGTCAAGAAGAAGAGATTTCCATCTCCTCTAAACTGGTCTTGCTACATGAATATCACCAAGTGTCCTATATCGTCGAGAGACATTCTTACCGAGGTGCGCATTGATATTATACACCCAAATCAAATAATGCGTGCCATATTTTAATCAGATCAATGCTATCCATTTGACTACATTCAACAAAAGCCAACCCAATCCATTTTGAGCCAATCTCCACAGCTAATCAAATTCCCAAAATAAAACATTTCCCGGAGCTATCTAACACAACCCTACCGCAAGTCCCCAACCAGACAAACCTGGGTCCCCACCGGTATTAATTCGGTGCCAGTCCTGACTTAGGACTCGTTTGCATCTCTAGTGGGTGGCTATTGGTCCAATCCTTTTTTTCGTCTAAACTTCATGTATCCAAATTGGTTCTAAATTTTTTATTTTGTGAACCTTCAGACATTAAAAGGTCAGCATTGTCGGATATAGATGTGGATCTCTTAATAGTACTCGTAAGACTTAATACAAAATTTTCTTAAATGTATCCAACTCCGAAATTTAATTGCGTCACAAATGAAGTTGATCTCCGGAATATGTATATATATTTTAAAAAATTACAATTTTATCTATTAAAAAATAAATTGGTTAAATAGTAAGTAATTAAACTTACTATTTATTGCACCTTGTATGCTCATGAGCACATTTCACATAAACCAACATAAGAAAAAAAACTTAACTAATAAGCATCGCTTAAATAGAAAAGGATTATCTTACGATTAATCCATGAACATATAAGATAATTTTTATTTTTAACTCATCTTACGATGAATCCATGAACATCTTCCAAGATAACGTCTGACAAATTTGTATGAAGAGGATTTTTCAAGGGAGGCGAGATGTCTTGCCAACTCGCTTGAAGAAAAGTCCTTGTTGAATTTATTTATCTCCATATTGATATCGATCGCCTTGAAAGTAGATTTTTTGAGCCTATAACTCTTCCGAATATGTATATGTAAAAATTTGGATTCACTAGAGTTATAAATTCAAATATTGCGATTGTAAATGATACAATTTGTAAAATCACTCTTAAATAAGACTATACCTTCTACTAGAGATATCAATCAAAAATACTAGCTATATAATCAGTTGCAATTTTAATTATTTTTTAGTATATTGATATTTATCAAAATATCACGGAGAACAGTTCTCTCAACGACACAAAGTGTAATTAAATTCAAAATCAAATATTTTGAATATTTAGCTAATTATTCAAAAAATATATGTGATCTTACCAGCTCGCTTCACATATCGAGACAAAATTTTTTTAGCGCATTTTGTTCTCACTCACACGCATCGTGGAAAACTTTCCAAGAGGTTACCCATCCTGAAATTACTCTAGGTCAAGCACGCTTAACCTTGGAGTTCTCTCATGATGCTGGCCAGAGAAGAAGGTGCACTTCGATGATATAGATAGTACAATCAAATCACTTTAGCCTTTCTTAACATATACGCGGTATTACATTCACCCCTACTGAAATCACTTTAGCCTTTCGTACAATCCCATGATCCCTCGTTTTAAAGTGTGAGATCGGTTCTTCTATGTCTCCTTTCACCTAGAATGCTTTCCAGGAGCCGCTCATTGTCTGTGCACTCTCACACCGGCAATCACTCCCCACCCTCTAGGCTTTGAGCGTTACATGCCCATGAGCTTTCGCTTGATTCGTCCCCAAACCACACTGTGCTTCTAGAGGCACTGCTCTGATACTATTTGTAACGCTGCGTGATCCAACCAATTGGCTCCACAAACCAACACGAGCCTTTTTTAACGTATTTTTTCTCCGCTCACACACATCTTGAAAAATGTTCCATGAAGTCACCTTTCCTGAAACTGCTCCAGGCTAAACACTTTTAGCCTTGGAGTTCTTTTGTGGTGTTTGACCCAGTTATTTGATGAGCTAAGCCTAAGCGTCTGACAAGTCAAAAGCTAGCCTTACGATACATGGGACCCAGTATTAATAGTAAGCAACTTGGTGTAAGTAGTAAGAAATTTTGATTCATTTGAAGGAATTTCGAGTTCAAGTCTTACAAAAATATAAAAAGATGTCATTAGGAGAATCGTCCCCTAAAATAAGATATGATACTGTTTTTTTTAATATGAAACTTTATTACTAAATAAAAGAAAAGTAACAGAATGATGGTGAGAGAGAAAACACTAAAAATAGAGTCAAGGCCTAAACGAGCGACCAAAGTGAAAAACCCGTTGCCATATCTAGTAACTCACCCAAGCTACTGAAAGGAAGGTTTTTCACCCCCCTTTGCAATAATGAGTAAGTAAGGGATTGTCGTCCCACAAGGTCTAAGGTAGGCCGCAAACTCGACTTCACCACTAGTCTAGGACTAAATGAGAAGGTTTTTTCAAGTCTAAACACACAATCTATTAGTCAAAATAACACTACTACTAAATAAGATGATTTTACAAATAAAATAAGAGTGGGCAAGGTACCAATGACAAACTAAATGACCAAATAATTCAAGGGGTTTACTAAGTTCGTGTTATGACCCGAGTGTTTCTAAGGCAACTAATCTACGCTCTCGCCATAAATTAGTCTTAAATGATCATTTACTAGACCTAGATGAACTAAATGCGCCTTCGCCACAAAATAGCCACCTAACCTAACTAACAACCAAATATAATCTCCACTCCAAGGACAACCAATCACCTAATGAGATCTCTCATGAAAAGACAACTAGTCAACTAGTCCAAAGGTCCATTAATCCTAACCCCTCTCGGCGATTAGCATTAAACAACTCATAGTCAAGGTGATCAACCAAAACTAAGCTTTAAGCTCCAAAACTAGAACATAATCCTAAGCATTTAAACCCCCTAAACCATAGGTTAAATAGATGTCAAGGCACCCAACCCACTAATCAACTACTCACACATATCCAAGAAATAGCTCAACATATTCATTAAACTATGCAAGCAAAACATGAACAAAAGAGGGAGTAAGAGAAAGCTCAAGATGATCTTCAAAGCTTCCTCAACATCCTCCTTCCTTCTTCCTTCACGTTTTCTTACAAAATCCTTTTTCAAGGTTTACCAAGTTTTCTTCTAAATCTAAGAGTTAGTGGAGAGTTGTTACCAAAATATCTAATGTATCTCTAAAGGAAAGCCAAGCAAAGGCTTTTATACAAGATTTTTTCCCCCAAAATGTCTCAGCCACGAAATTACAATTAAAGCCCAAAATGGGCCCAAAACAAGTCTTCAAATTCGGCCCACTTGTGATAAAATTTTGACAGAATTGGACCACGACATTGAATCAAGCGTTCTCCCCTCTTAGACTCCGAATTTGAAGAAGACCACTAGAGACAAAGTTGTAGCCCCGGATGTCTTATTTCCAGAGCCATCTCACTCGTCTCCTTCGGACTTCGGATGAGAAAGTTATCAGCATTGGAGTCACAAGAGGTCCACCTCGCCCACGTCTTCGAGGTCTCGATTAAGCGTCCTCCCTCCCGGCAAATCAAATCGCATACGATGACCCAAGGTGACTTCACTTCCTCCACTTCACCTCACCAAATCTCCTAGCATGAAGAAAATACAACAAAAACATAAGACTACACTAAAATAAACAATGCACGATAAATGACATTACGACAATGAAGAACAAACAAAAGCAATAGAAACAACGGTAAATCTACTCTAAAATAAACACAAAAGATGAGTGTTTCCACACTCATCACACCCCATTGCTTGTCCCCAAGCAAAGCTCAACACATGAAAAATGAAAACAACATCACACAACAAGGAAAAACACAGCAAGGAATAGACTTGGCATGACAAGTTCACAATTTAACTTCCCTCAAAACTTCAAGCTCACATCAAAAGACCACCCACACTTAGCTAGTTCATCTACCAAAATACAAAAAGTAAGAACCGGTAGACACCTCAGCACTCAATTGCTTAAACAAGTGTTAACACTATGTAAAAGACACTAGAAGGTTAACCACTCGAAGAATCGGAAATTTTTCGCACTCAATTTATAAGTGGTCAACTTCCTATCACTCGCATACGTGGCCGATATCTTTCAAAGTATCCTACGTCCTACTCATTAATATCTCAAAGTCGCATGGTTGCTCATTATCGGGGGGGCTTTACATCGGGTTGTAATGGGGCTAAGGTAAAGGTGAGGTAAAATATTTGGATAGTAGTTAAACCACCCAATCCGAGGACAAGTTACAAAAGCAAACTAGTCACTCGTCTATTCTAAACATCCTCCCCATAGATAATTCAAACACACTCCTCAATTCACCCAATTTCTATGACCGCGTAGCACGAGTTTTGCCAATAAGTGATGCCTTATACAACATTAACTTCCCTTTCTTTCTTTTTTTTCTCATTTTTTTTCTTTTTCACACACACAAACTTGGCATTTTCTAGGCAAAAACTCGGCTTCTTTGCATGGCCTCTCAACTACCCAAATTTTCAATAATTAACCTATAAGAACACTAAGCTACCAACTACACCCAATACATATCATTCCCCAAAAAATGTAAACTTATGCGTCCTCGGATAGGATGACCAAAGGTTGGGAGGATGGTGGATATACGGCTTAAAATTGGTATACATATAATATGATCAAAGGATGGATAAGCTCAATGGGTTAAAACAATTGATACTAGAAATTTTGGCTCTAAAGCTCTATATCAAAGAAATTGCCCCCATCATCTCACTAACGCCCACACAACCAAGACTATGACAAGTACTAGCAGGATACCTCAATCAATCGGACTCAAGTATGCACCTCATGAAAAAAAAAATGAAGACGGGTGTCTCCTCCTTCGGCTCAAAGTTTCTCACAAGGTTCACTCATCAACCTTCTAGTCTAGTCTACATAGCGAGACCACTAGTCTAAACAACCGAGTGTGAGGTTTCTACAAGTTCCTAATCTTTGTGCTCGAGCTTAATCCGTCTATACCTAAACAAGACCATACAAGACCATTTAAACCTAAACACATAAAAGATTCACCCTCCCCCACACTTGAAAGACATATTGTCCTCAAGGTGTCAAAACAAAACAGATAAAAATAAGTAAAGCAAAGTCAACGAAGCACAAACCATAAATAAATAGGAAGAATCACACAAACAAAGTAACATAAATAAACATCACATTAACCGGACGACAGGACATCAAAATAGAAAATAAAAGAAAAAGGTAGTGGAGTGCTCCTTGGTCAATCTTGTGGAGGAGGAGGTGGAGGCGTGAAGTTGCTGCCAAAGTTTTTGGCCCCTGCCCTCATCCAGTCGGCGTGGGCTTGTTGTTGAGCATAGTGTGCTTGTTGGGCCTCGAATTGTGCTTGCTGGGCTGCCTCCATACGAGCATTGTACTCATGTTGTCTCTCCCAATTAGCCGCATTAGTAGTGGCATAATCTTGCAGCTGCACCTGCATAGCGTTAAACTGCGCATGAAGTTCATTGAGTTGTACCTGATGGTCAGAAATTGGTATTGGGGCATTTGCTTTGAGGCGTTGTTGGACAGCCTTGCGATTTGCCCAAGCCTTGTAAGTTACGATCTACTCGCCGTCGCGTTTAGTTTTCTCGATGAGCTTGCTTAAGTGGAGCTTTTTGATGTCAAGGCCCACCGGAAGAACTTTGGTCCCTTCAAAGGCTGCATATTTCTCAGGGAAAAAGTGATGTGCAAGGCGGGAGATAATATGACCTAGATACAAACAGGCAGGATTTTCCGCCAGAGTACGTGCAAAGACATCCATAACCATTGCAAACGTACTAAACGGTTGTTTGTAACGTAAACAATGAATGGCATACAGCTGAGTACGAAACACCTTACTCTCTTCCCACTGACCACTAAAGGTGAGACTCATAAAACGATGCAAAATGCCAATGTGGGGTTCCTTAATGAGTACGTTAGGTGCTTTACCAGACTCATATTTCTCAAAACCAGAGATTTCAAACCATTCATGATGAGCAAGGTCTTGAGGCGAAAAATCTAAGGCACTACCCCCTGGACAAAGTTTGAAGAGTCTATTGAACGTTTGTGCATTAACCATAAACTCAGTATCAAATAAATGTGCAGTAAAGGAGTTACGATGATCAGCTACGGTCAATGTGCAATAGAACTCATACGACAACTCCCATCTAGCAGCCAAACTATGATCAGCAAAATATTCCCAACCAAAGTGTTTCAATGCATTTCGCAATGGCTCATCTAACCCCAACTTGCGCATATCATCCCAATCAATCTTAAAATGACTAACAGTGTCAATGTCAGAGAATCGGAAATACCTCTCTCCCTCCCAATCGTGGTAGATTACAAAGGGAACTTCATATTGATCGGCGATGTTTTGTTGGGGTGGAGGTGGAGGCGGAGGTGGAGGTGGAGGTGGAGAGTTGCGGGCACGCTTGGTAGGTGGCTTGCGTCCTGCACGGCTTGAGCTTGCTCCGTCAGCCATGATGGTGAGCCTATAGTGAACTCAAGAAAAACAAAAATTAGGGTTTTACCTTTTATCTTTTTAGCCTTGTGGATGGTGAGCCGGAGGTGTAAGGAAAGTTGAGGAGGAGTGGTGGTGGTGGAGGTGGAGCTTGGGTTCTTGTTATTTTTGGGGAGGAAGAGTTGAGGAGGAGTTGTGGTGGTGGAGGTGATTTTGTTTTTTGGGAAGGAAGAGGGGATTTCGATTTGAGTTTTATGTTGGCTGGGCAAACCTGGCGTACGCCAGAAATATGGCGTCCGCCAACATCCCGAAATTCTCAGCCCCCCTTTAAGTCACCTGGCGTACGCCAAGGACATGGCGTCCGCCATGTTTCCAACATTAAAAACCCCTGTAACTTTCCTGGCGTACGCCAGGTACATGGCGTCCGCCAACTCCTGAATACTCGAGCCCCCCTCTAACTTGGTTGGCGTACACCGGGAAGGTGGCATCCGCCAAGCCCTGACGAACAAAATCCCCTGTAACTTTCCTGGCGTACGCCAGGTACACGGCGTCCACCAACTCTTGAATGCTCGAGCCCCCCTGTAACTTGGTTGGCGTACGCCGGGAAGATGGCGTCCGCCAAGCCCTGACGAACAAAATCTCCTATAACTTTCCTGGCGTACGCCAGGTACATGGCGTCCGCCAACTGAGCCAAAAATCAAGTACAAAAGTAAAGTTATAAAACTCACAATACATAAAATAAAAGTACAAGAAATAAACATACGAAACGTGCTAATTTTAAGTCATTAGCTTGACTTACTACCCTTTTTCATGCGTCGAAGGAGAAGTAACGGATTGCACCTCCGAACTTTGCTTAATGTCC
The DNA here is from genome assembly GCA_963995505.1 of Hypericum androsaemum. Taxonomy (NCBI): domain Eukaryota; kingdom Viridiplantae; phylum Streptophyta; class Magnoliopsida; order Malpighiales; family Hypericaceae; genus Hypericum; species Hypericum androsaemum. The sequence continues at coordinate 4,457,476 of OZ023199.1, forward strand.
CCACCAAGGTAAATCTTGTACCTTTGGCCATTCACTTTGAAAACTCCTCCATCTCCACTTTGTAACTCGAGTGCTCCGAATGGGAACACTCTTGCAATTTTGAATGGGCCACTTCACTTTGACTTGAGTTTTCTCGGGAAGAGTCTCAACCGGGAATTGTAGAGAAGAACTTGTTGGCCCTCCTTGAACTCTTTCTTGACAATATGGGCATCATGTCTCTTCTTCGTACTCTCCTTGTAGAGTCTTGAGCTCTCGAATGCCATGTCTCGAATTTCATCCAACTCTTCAAGTTACAGCACCCTTCGTTCACCGGCCTTTTTGTAATCGTAGTTAAGGGTCTTAATGGCCCAAAATGCATGATGCTCAAGCTCAACCGGAAGGTGGCACGCCTTGCTATATACAAACTTGTAAGGCAATATCCCGATAGGCATTTTGAATGCCGTTCGATAAGCCCATAAAGCATCGTCAAGCTTGTTCGCCCAATCTTTTCTTACTCCCCCGACCATTTTTCCAGGATTTTCTTGAGTTCCCGATTCGAAAGCTCAACTTGACCACTTGTTTGGGGGTGATAAGGTATAGCAACCTTGTGAGTGACCCCATACCTCTTTAATAAAATCTCAAATGGTCTGTTGCAAAAATGCGAACCACCATCGCTGATAATAGCCATTGGTACTCCAAATCTCGAAAAGAGCTTTTTGATCAAACGAATAACCACTTTAGCATCGTTTGTTGGTGAGGCCGAAGCTTCGACCCACTTAGAAACGTAGTCCACTCCCACCAAGATGTACTTGTTGCCATAAGAGGTTGGGAACGGTCCCATAAAATCCAATCCCCAAACATCAAAGAGCTCTACTTCAAGAATTCCAGAGAGCGGGATCTCATTCCTCTTTGAGATATTCCCGGTCCTTTGACATCGATCACACTGAGCAACGAACAAACGAGCATCCTTAAAGATATTAGGCCAATAAAATCCACATTCAAAGACTCGCGATGCGGTTGTCGCTCCATAGTGACCTGAGTATGGGGTATTATGACATTGCTCCAGAATATTCACAACTTCCCAATCAGCAATACACCATCTAAACACCCTATCAATACACCTCTTGAAAAGGTAAGGATCATCCCACACATAGAGTTGAACATCTCTTAGAAATTTCTTTCGTTGGGGATAACTCAAGTCTATAGGTATAATGTCTCCAACTAGGAAGTTGGCAAAATCTGCAAACCAAGGGGCCTCCCTATTATTCACCAACATTAAAGATTCATCCGGAAACTCTTCTTGAATTTTGCCGTGAGCCTCCATTCCGTCACTTTTCTCGAGCCGAGAGAGATGATCCGCGACAACATTTTCTGAGCCCTTTTTATCCTTGATGGACAAGTCAAATTCTTGTAGCAACAAAATCCACCGCATAAGTCGAGGCTTAGCATCTTGTTTAGAGAATAAATACCTCAAAGCTGCATGGTCCGTGTAGATAATCACCTTCGACCCAAGAAAATATGGACAAAATTTATCACAAGCATACACGACCGCAAGCATCTCCTTCTCGGTGGTTGTATAATTGAGTTGGGCACCCGCCAACACTCTACTTGCATAGTAGATGACATGAAGCTTTCCCTCCTTCTTTTAACCAAGCACACATCCCAGAGCAATATCACTCGCGTCACACATCATTTCAAATGGTAGCTTCCAATCCGGAGAAGAGATAACCGGAGCTGTGAAAAGAGCTTTCTTCAGAGAATCAAATGCTTGACGACATGGCTCATCAAAGTTGAAAGGTACTTCCTTAACTAGCAAATTGGTAAGCGGTTTTGCGATGAGAGAGAAATTCTTGATAAATCTTCCGTAAAATCCAGCATGGCCAAGAAATGCTCTCACTCCTTTAACTGAAGTAGGTGCTCTCATCTTCTCTATTGCTTCCATCTTGGCTCTATCAACTTCCATACCAGCTTGGGAGATTTTATGCCCAAGAACGATCCCCTCATCCACCATGAAATGGCACTTTTTCCAATTGAGAACGAGGTTCTTCTCTTCACATCTCTCCAATACTTTATCTAAATTAGCCAAGCAACTTTCAAAAGAGTCTCCAAACACCGAAAAATCATCCATGAAGATCTCCATAATCTTCTCATTCATCCCCCAAAAGATAGCCTCCATGCATCGTTGGAATGTTGCCGGAGCACAACTTAATCCAAAAGGCATACGTCGATAAGCAAAAATACCGAAGGGACAAGTGAAAGATGTCTTTTCTTGATCTCTTGGGTAAATTGCGATTTGGTTGTAGCCGGAGTATCCATCCAAGAAGCAATAATGAGAATACCCAGCAATTCTCTCCACCATTTGATCAATGAATGGGAGAGAAAAATGATCCTTGCGTGTGGCATCATTCAACTTTCGGTAGTCAACGCACACCCGCCATCCGGTCACCGTTCTTGTGGAAATGAGCTCGCCTTCATCATTGATCACAACAGTCATTCCTCCCTTTTTTGGGACACAATGGATCGGGCTTACCCACTCACTATCCGATATGGGATAAATAATGCCAGCCTCGAGGAGCTTGATCACCTCTTTTTTTACAACTTCTTTCATGTTGGGATTCAATCTCCTTTGCCGATCTACCCTCGGCTTCGCTCCCTCTTTCATGTGGATATGATGCATCACAATTTCAGGACTTATCCCCTTTAATATCGGATATTTGCCAAGCCATGGCCTTAATCCGTTTGTTCACAATTTTGAGCACTCTCTCCTCTTCCTCCTTGGAAAGCTTGTTGGATATGATAATAGGGAGTCTCCCTCCATCTTCCAAGAATGCATATCTCAAATGTGAGGGTAGCTCTTTCAACTCTAAGGATGGAGCCTTAATAATAGAAGGTGGAGTACGATACTTCAAATGAAACTCCAAACCCTTATGGAGAACTTTGTTTTCAGCTTCTTCCTCGAACTCTTCTATGTTCTCCTCTTCTTGTTCTTTATATAACGCACCCTCTTTCTCATCTTCAATCCTTGATACGCTCTCCTTGCCGAACTCGAGGACACATTCCTCCACCACATCAATCTTCATGCACATGCCTTCATCGAGAGGGTGACGCATCAAATTAGACATCTTGAATTCTACTTTTTCATCCCTTATCCGGAGAACTAATCTTCCATCATGAACGTCCACCAAGGCACGTGCCGTGTTAAGGAAGGGTCTGCCAAGAATTAATGGACAACTCTTATCCTCAACAAAATCCAGCACCACAAAGTCCACGGGAAAGATGAATCTGTCAATCTTCACTAAGACGTCCTCAACAACCCCGAATGGCTTCTTTATAGTTTGGTCGGCCAACTGGAGAATCATAGAAGTTGCTTTCACCTCACACAAACCAAGTTTCCTGAAAATAGACAAAGGCATCAAGTTAATGCTAGCGCCTAAATCACATAAACATCTGGGAAATTCAACATCACCAATAAAACAAGGAATAGTGAAACTCCCTGGGTCTTGTAACTTTGTCAGGAGATCCTTTGAGATGAGAGAACTACATTTTGCTGTGAGGACTACCGTCTCTCCATCGTCCCACTTCCTTTTCTTTGTGATGAGTTCCTTCAAAAACTTGGTGTAGTGGGGAACTTGGTCCAACATCTCCAAAAAAGAGACACTAATTTGGACATTTTTCATTTTCTCCATGAACCGAAGAAATTTCTCGTCCATCCCATTCTTCCTCTTAACCCTTTGAGGATAGGGTAGAGAGGGGGTCTTTGGGGGTGGTGGAACATACACTTCTTCATCATCAATCTCAATATGTGGACGTTTCTCTTTCTCCGTCTCTTCTTTGTTTTCTTCATTCATTTCTTCATCATTGGCCTCCACATTGTCTTCCTTGCCCTTTCGATTGATCTCTTGAGAAGATATTTCCTTTCCGCTTCTCAAGGAAATTGCATTCACATTTCCTCGAGGGTTTGCTTCCGTTGAGCTTGGAAGAGAGCCAGACTCTCTATGGGCACTTGCCTTTGCGATTTCCCCAAGTTGCATCTCCATATTGTGCATGGCGGTTGCTTGACCCTTGAGAATTTATTCTAAATTATTCTGCCTTGCTCCTTCTTGATTTATGGCTGTCAGAATTTGTCCTTGTTGGCTAACCACCCCACCAACTTCTTGCATAAACTTGGCCATCTTATCAAACTTCTCCTCCATAGCTCCCATTCTATCCCCCAAGAAAGCACGTGGTTGAAAACCCGGAGGTGGCCCTTGATGCAGAATACGTAGAGGAGGTCATTTATCTGGGACAATCGCCATATTATCTTCATTATTCCCTCCTTTCCAAGAAAAGTTTGGGTGATTTCTCCACCCGGGATTGTAAGTAGAAGAGTACGGGTTGTTTCCCATCCGATTTGCTCCTCGCCCTTGGCCATCAACAAAATTCACTTGCTCCATATTGGAGTTCATCATTGCACACCGGTTCATCTCGTGACCAAAATTACCACAAACCTCACAAGTTGTTTGCACGGCTACCGTATTGACTTTGTTCAAGCTTAAATCATTCACCTTTTTTGCCAATAATGCTAATTGAGCTTGAATGGAGGAGGCAACATCAAGATCAATCACTCCTTTTTGCTCCCTGTTGGGTTGCCTTGTTCTCTCATTTGCCATTAAAATATTTGTAGCCGCCAACTCCTCCAAGATGTGGTAGGCGTCATCCCTCTCCTTTCTCAAAAAGGATCCGTTAGAGGCAGCATCAACCGTCGTAGATGGTCCAAGACTAAAGTAAAACGTTTGGAGCAAAGACTCCTCTGTCAAGTTATGGTGTGGGCAACCCCTTTGCAATCCCTTGAATCTCTCCCAAGCTTCACTCAAAGACTCATTCTCAAATTATTGAAAGTTGTTAATCTCCTTCACGAGTCTATTTGTCTTTGAGAAGGGAAAATACTTGTTAAGGAAGGCGTTAGCTAACTCCTCCCATGTGATTATTGATGTCCCGACCAATTGCTTGTACCAAAGCTTAGCCTTGTCCTTCAAAGTAAATGGAAACAACCTAAGCTTCACGGCATCATCGGAAGCTCCATTATACTTGAAAATATCGGCTATCTCCATAAAGTTAGCAATATGATCGTTGGGGTCTTCACATGGTAATCCATAGAATTGGACCGAAGCTTGAAGCATGTGAATCACGGCTGGCTTGATCTCGAAGTTGTTAGCCTCTATAGTAGGCCTTTGAATTCCGGACATTGCCCCCCTTAAGGTAGGCCTACCATAATCCATGAGAGTCCTTCGTGGAGCTCCATCTCCTTGCGCATCTTCTTGCACTTCTCCTTGCGCCTCATCCCTTTGGTGAGCGTGTTGGTTCATCCTTTCTTGAATTCTTCTTTCTTGTCGCAATATCCTTTCTAAATATCCAATGTCCACTTCGATTTTCACAGGCAAATTGTTGGTGGAGCGAGTTAAGGGCATGCGACAATCTAATACCTTGCAAGACAAGCAACAAATGCACTAAGTAACCGAGTAAACAAAATAAATATCCTAATCCAAGTTCGTAAGCCAAATTAAGCGTCTATCACTAAGTCCCCGGCAACGGCGCCAATTGAAAGGAAGGTTTTTCACCCCCCCCCCCCCCCCCCCCTGCAATAATGAGTAAGTAAGGGATTGTCGTCCCACAAGGACTAAGGTAGGCCGCAAACTCGACTTCACCACTAGTCTAGGACTAAATGAGAAGGTTTTGTCAAGTCTAAACACTCAATCTATTAGTCAAAATAACACTACTACTAAATAAGATGATTTTACAAATAAAATAAAAGTGGGCAAGGTACCAATGACAAACTAAATGACCAAATAATTCAAGGGGTTTACTAAGTTCGTGTTATGACCCGAGTGTTTCTAAGGCAACTAATCTACGCTCTCGCCATAAATTAGTCTAAAATGATCATTTACTAGGCCTAGATGAACTAAATGCGCCTTCGCCACAAAATAGCCACCTAACCTGACTAACAACCAAATATAATCTCCACTCCAAGGACAACCAATCACCTAATGAGATCTCTCATCAAAAGACAATAGTCAACTAGTCCAAAGGTCCATTAATCCTAACCCCTCTCGGCGATTAGCATTAAACAACTCATAGTCAAGGTAATCAACCAAAACTAAGCTTTAAGCTCCAAAACTAGAACATAATCCTAAACATTTAAACCCCCTAAACCATAGGCTAAATAGATGTCAAGGCACCCAATCCACTAATCAACTACTCACACATATCCAAGAAATAGCTCAACATATTCATTAAACTATGCAAGCAAAACATGAACAAAAGAGGGAGTAAGAGAAAGCTCAAGATGATCTTCAAAGCTTCCTCAATATCCTCCTTCCTTCTTCCTTCACGTTTTCTTACAAAATCCTTTTTCAAGGTTTACCAAGTTTTCTTCCAAATCTAAGAGTTAGTGGAGAGTTGTTACCAAAATATCTAATGTGTCTCTAAAGGAAAGCCAAGCAAAGGCTTTTATACAAGATTTTCCCCCCCAAAATGTCTCAGCCACAAAATTACAATTAAAGCCCAAAATGGGCCCAAAACAAGTCTTCAAATTCGGCCCACTTGTGATGAAATCTTGACAGAATTGGACCACGACATTGAATCAAGCGTTCTCCCCTCTTAGACTCCGAATTTGAAGAAGACTATTAAAGACAAAGTTGTAGCCCCAGATGTCTTCTTTCCAGATCCATCTCACTCGTCTCCATCGGACTTCGGATGAGAAAGTTATCAGCATTGGAGTCACAAGAGGTCTACCTCGCCCACGTCTTCGAGGTCTCGATTAAGCGTCCTCCCTCCCGGCAAATCAAATCGCATACGATGGCCCAAGGTGACTTCACTTCCTCCACTTCACCTCACCAAATCTCCTAGCATGAAGAAAACACAACAAAAACATAAGACTACACTAAAACAAACAATGCACGATAAATGACATTACGACAATGAAGAACAAACAAAAGCAATAGAAATAACGGTAAATCTACTCTAAAATAAACACAAAAGATGAGTGTTTCCACACTCATCAGCTACCGACAAGTCGGGTGGTCAAGGATGATATAAAGTAGCCGGGATGCCTCAAAAATTTACCTCATACTCTGACCAGCAGAGATCCTCACCACTGTAGGTAATCCCCGTCCTCTTCCTCGCCTGATAGCGGGTGTTTCTGGCAGGTGGGCCAAAATATACAAATATGTCCCCAAATCTACCTCATCTGCCAGGTACCCTTTGGCATCTTCACCGTCGCGTCCATGAATCTCAAGGCAACCACTTTCGTACCTGCTTGCCCCGGGATGGACAAGGGGTCTGTCGGCGGCAAGGCTGAAGCATGACCCAAAATCGATGGCCTTGAATCCTGTAAGATCGGGCTCCGTCTTTCCATAAAATCGAACTTCAAGCCTTTACCCTTAGAGACTTTAGACCCCGAAGATCGAGAAGGAAGAACACCTCCTGCTGCAACATAATCCGCCTTTCGCGTCTCCACTTTTGCCAAGTCCTCAGTAGATAACGATGCCAATAAATTAGCAGAGGTAGGGCCTTTCTTGCGCCCCATTTTGTTACTTGATTTTGAACTAGAACCATGGGAGGCCGGAGAGTCATGAGAACTCGAGCCTTTGGACTTATTAGCACCCGTCTTCGAGTTGACTTGCAGACCTGTACCATCATCCTGAAAGTCCAGGTTCAACGGTTCAGTGTCAATAGGACTGGTAGTCCGGTGCCCCGAACTCGGAGTGGCATGCAAGACATTCTCAATTAGCACACCGCGATCAGGCGTGCCCTCGATCTCCAATTCCTGAAACAAGCTGCACAAATCATGATTGAAATCCTGATTAGTCTCAACTTTGTCAGCCGTGCGCAATTTAACAGGGGTCAAAGCAAGAGAGTTAGCAAGATCTGTTACTGGTTAACTCTAAATAACAGAGATTAAGAAAAGCTAGCCGTGCAACTAAAAGCAAGTTGCATAAGTCATGCTTGGATACAAACAATATCGAGTATACATTACCCATATCAGGGGAAGATTGCTAAACATTATCCGAACGAACAGTTGCCTTGACAGGCGGGACAAGTGACTCGACAGAGTGGCCATTATCCACGAACACTGTACAACATCAAATAATTGAAATCGGGCTACTTTCCAAGAGATCAACCCCGATCCGTCGTGTCTTATATCCACAATCCAATTCTCGGATTCGATTTTTGTAGTCGGGATTTTTTTATGAATCACTAACTCCATGGTTTAATTGGTCCGGCATTGGAGATGTCTATTGCATGCAAGATTTAGTCATCATCTTGCAAAATCTAGCATTTCAGCGCTAGTTCACTTAGTTTTAGTGTTATTCTAAAGGTTGCCTAACTTGGGCAATCAGTAAGAGCAGAGCAAACAAATTTGTGATTGCAATTATGAATCAATTGTAGCTATTATTTTGAATAAAAGTTCGACCTATTAAAAAAGCATCAAATAATTTACAGCTCGCTTTTGTTGACCAACTAAAACTGGAATTATTCAATACCAAACCATTTACGGACCAGTAGAATCATGTAGTGTACAAATTTTTCGAATGAAAAAATTTTGGTGTTTGAATTCGAATGCTATAAATTTTAAATAACTTATTTATATATATATGTGTGCGCCATATCTTGGGAGCCACAAGTTCCATCCCAACCAACCTACAATACCAGTAGAAAACCCAACATAAAGCAAAAATTATTAAGATCCTCCCAAGAAAAATATATTGAGAGACCAAGGCTCCTGGTGCTGTAGATAATCAAATCCAGCCCATCACCATGAACTTCGTTGGTGACCATGATAATGACGATGATGCATGCCTCCACACCATGCAATATGTGATGGGAGCTCTAAGCTCGATGACTGTCAATGCAGCCATGGAGCTCGGGATATTCGGGATCATTGCGAAAGCCGCTCCTAAAACACAATTGTCTGTAGCTGAGATAGTGTCTCAACTGCAGAGGAAGAACCCGAACACTGCTTCCGGGTTGGAGAGGATGCTTAGGCTGCTGGTCACCCACTCTTTCTTGACTTGCGCCTTGCGAACCCTCGAGGATGGCTCCGTGGAGAGGGTCTACGGGCTTGCTCGTGCCGCTCAGTTCCTTGTTTGGAATGAGAGTGACGGGTCCTTGGGTTCCATGATTGCCCTTTCTAATCATCGAGCCTTCACGGACTATTGGTATGGTGTGCTAGCTTCATGTAATACTCACTTTCTCAATTTATATCGGACCTTATTTAGGCGATGACCCGTTTTTTTTTTGTCATCATTCAGGACGCACATGAAGGACGCTATTGTTGAAGGGGGGGTCAGATCACTACAAGAAACACAAACGGGACATCAATTTTCGAGTACATGCACTCGGACCCAGCGTTCAACGAGACCTACAATAGCGCCATGGCCGGCATTTCGACATTGGTGATGACGAAGATTCTCAAGGTCTATAATGGCTTCCATGCCCTCAACTCAGTGGTCGATGTCGGTGGTGGTACGGGTAAGATTCTGAGTATGGTTGTCTCCAAGTACCCTTCCATTAAAGGGATCAACTTCGACTTGGCTCATGTCATTCGAGACGCACCGTTCATCCCTGGTAACGATTATTCTACTTGCCATCTCTCACTATCTGTATAATTATATATATAATTATCATAACAAAAACACACAACACATCAGATCTAAGAGGAAAATTACAAGACGGGAAAAAATCCACCAAAAAATAATAGTTTACAACATGAGTTAAATCGGTATAAGTTACAATAACTCTTTCAAGAAATTTCTCAAACTTTATAATTCTAAACTACACATGAGTTCTAGAATATATTTGCATATATAGAAACAATCTAGTAATCTCGAGCTCAAGGCTAAATAACATAATTTGGGACAAATACATAACAATTACTATTTTTGAGAAGTTGAAATTAGAATACTTTAAATAAATGGAACTCTGTATTGTTCTGATTAATTACACAAAACTAGAATTTATTAACATAATTAAACTTCACACGATATTATTTTTTAGTAAGGAATTGGTATTTGACATGCAAGTTTGATCAATATACATGTAGGTGTCGATCATGTTGAAGGTGACATGTTTGCTAGTATTCCCTCAGCCGATGCCATCATTCTGAAGGTAATATTTACAGTTTTTCAATAGAATATAAATTTCGGGTGGTAAAGCAAATTACTAATAAATAGCGACTTATATTTATATTTTATGCTTTAGATTTGCAAGAGGTCACATTTTGTATTTTTTATTAGTAAATAATTTTTTTCTTCCAATAATAGTTACACCACATTAGAGCGCGATATGGGAGTAGTTGTACCTGAGAGTTACTATAATCTCGGCTGAACTTTATCTCATTGACTCTAAATAAAAAATAAGATCCTAGTTACATATTTTTTTCATAGAATTCTACTAAGGTAACCATTCTTGAACATGAAAAAAAAAAGAAATAGACCAGTAACTCGCGGTTACAATCAGCGCTCTGGAAAATAATTCGATTCTTATAATTTCACGTCACAGATTTTATTTTATCGTGATAGGACGTCCTTCACAATTGGAGCGACGAGCACTGCATCAAACTATTGAAGAATTGCTGCGAGGCGCTACCCGAAAACGGGAAAGTGATAACTATAACTATGATTCCGCCGGAGGCACCGGACTCGAGCCTATCGGCGAGATACCTCGCCGGAATAGACTACATAATGCTGCTGCATTATTCGGGAAGGGAGAGGAGTGAGAAGGAGCTTCAAGTCCTATGCGAGGCTTCTGGGTTTTCAAAACTTGAGATGCCTTGTTCGGCTTACGGTGCTTGGAGTGTTGTTGAGTTCTACAAATGATTAATTACAATCGTTGTTTACTGCTTCTAAACTGCGATGTTAGGGTGTGTGTTTGCTTTTTATTTTTTAAAGGTAAAATGTGGACCTTGTCAAATCGTACTTATATTTTGTGTCATTAGGTCAAATGATATTGGGTGTCTGTTTTTAATCAATTGAAATCAGAGACTGCTATGTAAACTACCCCACATATCTCTTCTCTCGGGCATGCTTGCCTAATTTGTGATAGTTCTTTGTGTTGTTTTGAGTTTTGATTACTTGTATTGTACAATCACTCGTTGAACGGAATAAATTTAACTTCATTTTTTGGGTGAAAAGGATGGGTCAAACACCTATATAAATACAAAAATAAAAGCTGTTACACCTTAGGATCTTTGATTTATGCACTTATTATTGATATGGTTCTTACTGTTTAATTTTTTTTGTCATTCTCGTAATTTAATTAAATACTACTCTCAGTTTAATTCAAATTTTTGCCTGATAAAATATTTACTTCTTGAATAGGTGCATTCCTAAGAAACTAGACTTTATTTTTTTCCAATCAATGATATGTTGAGCATGTATTTCGTATTTTTTACATTAGTAAGACTTGGACCTAATCTCTCTAATAACTAAAATTTATTTAATGTCAAACAAATAAGTAATTGGATTGCATAATCATTCTTCTGTATTCTGGTTGTCCAACATAAATATAAGAATTATCTGTTATTTTTCTAGAGGTAATTATTTGTGTTTTCGGTAATTTCTCAAATTATTGCATATTTTTGAGAAATAGCATCACATTTTAGGAAATGGTTCCTAAAAATTTCACTGTTTCGGATATCACGTTAGTTGAATACAAGTCTCAAGTAACCTATCTATCAATAGCTTTAAACACATACCCTAGATACCTAGTAACGTATCTACCTACCGAAGACAAACTTTCTTAACCATCAAAATATAGACACATCCCACCACCACTCTCCACAAAGATTCCTATCCTTAAAGACAGCATGCCACGAGAATAAGATCACGATCGTATTTGTATGGAGATTTTTACCCAAGTTCCCATGTTGGACAGTGAGGAGAGGCCAGATTGTTCACAAGAACTAATAATTAAGATACTTTTTTAATGTTCATTTTCTTATTCCTCAACCAAATACACTACTTTCTATGTAAATGTATACCTTTATTTTTTATTTTTTTAAACACCATCACATTTAAGAGAATAGTTCTTGGAAATTTTATTGTTTGATGAATCACGTTTATTGGATACAAGTCTCGAGTAATCTATATATGTCAATAGCTTAAACACATATCCTAAATAACCAGTAATATATATCTACTTAAGACAAACTTCTATAACCATCAAAATAAATGCACATCCCAACACCACTTGGCACAAAGATTTGTGTCCTCAAAAATAGCATGGCACTAAAAACATAAATCAGTCTTAAGGTCTAATGTGCACTCAAAATAATCCTCAAACTATAAGTCTGAATAAGATGTTTATGAGTATGACTAAAGATGCCACGTTTTTTGCAAGATATTTGTCCCTCATGGCATAATTTTTCAGATGCTCAATATTATCAAATGCAACAAAAGAGTGAAATTTTATTTGAAAAAATATGTCTCTAGAAAAGTGTAATGCTTTGATTCTTTTTTTTTGCAACATTATTTACTCATGTTTCTATCAATTGCCATTTGAAAGGAGTTTAATTTCAAAAATTATTACCAAAATTCAAAGAAGTCAAAAGATCAAACTTGGTGAAACTTAAAATAAACCTTACTCGATGGTAGGATTTGAAACTTTCTTGGGTTGGGAATTCGGACAAAATAAGTAAAGGCAATCAGAGTATATGGATGAGGCGTGGGAATTTATAGAGAGGGATAATTACCATGTCTTATTTGATGCTATCATTGTGAAGCAACAGTCGGAGGGTGTAGCTGTGCCAGAGATTTCTATTGATGTTCACAACGATATGCGCTTGGACATCGTTGGAATGTCATATGAGGAGCTCTTTGCACTAGGAGAGCAGATTGGTGATGTACCCATTGGACTGTCCGTGAATATGATTAGAAGTCGATTGAAGACGAGGATGTTATCGTCCCCAGCTTCCATTGGCTATGAGTCTTGCATCATATGTTTGGATGACTATCAAGGTCTAGAGACCGTTGCGACTCTAGATTGCGGACAAGAGTTTCATGTACACTGCTTAAGGAAGTGGCTAGGCATGAAGAACTTCTGCCCTGTTTGCAAATCACAAGCACTCAGACCACAAAGAAGCGTTTGAACTACTCCATCTCATCCACTTTGGCTGCTCTTTGCTCCTAGTTAGCTTAGTTGTTAACTCTTTTGTTTATTCTGTCAACAAAGATTTCAAGGTGAATTGTAGTTGCCTGGTCGTTGTCCTAGTCACTTTAGATGATAATAATAACTTCTATAATTCATTCCTTGCTTGTTGAATTCCACTAGTTGCTGCTGATATTAGTTTTAGATGTCATTTTTTATGAATTTTTCAATCATTTAAAAAAAAGATTGCTTACTCGCTGAGATTTGCAATTATTGTAAGTTTTTTTTCTTTCTATGTAGCGATCATGAGAAATTAAATAAAAAATAGAAATCTAGAATATCAGAATTCTAATAAAATTAGAGAAAAAAATAAACAATATAGAACTTGATACATATTTAAAAAATATTGAATCATAACCGTTTAATATATCAATTCATATTTATATATTATAACCATAATATATCAATTTATCATGAAAAATTAAATGAAAAATAGAAATATAAACTAATTCAATTCTAATAAAATTAGAGAAATTAAATGAACAATGTAAAATCTGGTATGCATCCAAAAGAAGTTGAATCATTAATTCATATTTATATATTATGAATAAGATGTTTATGAGTACGACCAAAGAGGCCGCTTTTTTTGCAAGATACTTGTCTCTCATGTCAAGATACTTATTAAGAACACATATAACGACACCAAATAAAAGATAAAAAAATAGGTGCCTATGGCATAATTTTTCACATGCTCACTATCATCAAATGCATCAAAAGAGTGAAATTTCTATTTGAAAAAATATATCTCTAAAAAAGTGTAATGTTTTGATTCTTTTTTTTTCAACATTATTTACTCGTTTATCTATCAATTGTGATTTGTAAGGAGTTTAATTCCAAAAATTATTACAAAAAATTCAAAGAAGTCAAAAGATCAAACTTAGTAAAACTTAAAAGAAACCTTACTCGGTGGTAGGATTTGAAACTTTCTTGGGTTGGAAAATTCTGACAAAAGAGTAAAGGTAATCGGAGTCTGCGGATGAGGCGTGGGAATTTATAGAGGGGGATAATTACCATGTCCTGTTCGATGCTATCCTTGCGAAGCAATAGCCGGAGGGTATAGCTGTGTCAGAGATTCCTATTGGGCGCTTTAACATAGACGGAATGTCATACGAGGAGCTCCTTACACTGGGAGAGCAGATTGGTGAGGTACCCATTGGACTGTCTGTGGATATGATTAGAAGTCGATTGAAGACAAAGATACTATCGTCCCCAGCTTCTATTGACCATGAGTCTTGCATCATAATTTCGGATGGCTATCAAGGTCTAGAGACCATTGCGACTCCACATTACAGACATGAGTTCCATGTACACTTCTTGAGGAAGTGGCTAGGTATGAAGAACTTCTGCCATATATATAAATCGCAAGTACTCAGTCCAGAATGAAGCATTTGAACTGCTCCATCTCATCCACTTCGGTTGCTCTTTGCTCCTACTTAGCTCAATTGTTAACTATTTTGTTTATTCTATCAACAAAGTTTCCAAGCTCAATTATAGTTGTCTAGTCATTCTCTTAGTCGCTTTAGATGCTAATAACAATTTCTATAATTCGTTTCTTGCTTGTTGAATTCCACTAGTTACTGCTGGTATTAGTCTTGCCGTCATTTTCTATGAATTTTTCAATCATGTAAAAAAAGAAACCTTACTCTGTTGGTATTTGTAGTTATTGTAAGTTTTCTTTCTTTCTATGTAGCGATCATGAGAAATTAGATTAAAAAAATAGAAATCTAGATTAATAAAATTTTAGAAATCAAATGAACAATGTAAAACATATATATTAAAAAGATGTTGAATCATAATCGTTTAATATATCAATTCATATTTATATATTATAATCATAATATATCAATTCAACATGAGAAATTAAAAGAAAAATAGAAATATGGACTAATTGAATTCTAATAAAATTAGAGAAATCAAATGAACAAAGTAAAATTTGGCATGCATCTAAAAGAAGTTGAATCATAACCGTTTAATATATCGATTCATATTTATATATTATAACCATAATATATTAATTCATGATCACTATCATATTTGAATGGTGACTTTTACCCGAGTTCCCATGTTGGATAGTGAGGAGAGGCCAGATTGATCACGAGAATCAATAATTGAGACATCTTTTGAATGTTCATTTTCTTATTCGTCTATCAAATATACTATTTTCTATGGAAATGTCTTAATTGAGTAATGCCTTTATTTTTCATTTCTCTAAAAAAATAGCATCACATTTAAGGAAATTATTCTTAGAAACTTTATTGTTTGATAATCACGTTTATTGGATACAAGTCTCGAGTAACCTATCTGTCAATAACTTCAAACACATATCCTAAATAACCAGTAACATATTTCTATACCTAAGACAAACTTCCATAACCATCAAAGTAAAGACACATCCCAACATCACTCGGCGTGGAGATTTGTATCCTCAAAAGTAGCATGGCACTAGAAACATAAATCAATCTTGAGGTCTAATGTGTAATCAAAACAATCCTCAAACGATCAGCCTGAATATGATGTTTATAAGTGTGACCAAAGAGGCCTCTTTTTTTCAAGATACTTACTTGTCTCTCATGTCAAGATACTTATCAAGATGTTATGGTGTTCC
This sequence comes from Hypericum androsaemum, assembly GCA_963995505.1. Lineage (NCBI taxonomy): Eukaryota > Viridiplantae > Streptophyta > Magnoliopsida > Malpighiales > Hypericaceae > Hypericum > Hypericum androsaemum. The sequence goes on from OZ023199.1 coordinate 4,473,245, forward strand.
TATTTATTGGATGAACCATATTTCATACTTCCAATAATCGTGTTGATTTATGCTTTAACTGAGTTTATCTTAAAAATTATTATCATTACAAAGTATGATCTTAGGGTTAACGTTGACGTCTTGGAAAATATTGCTAGTTTTCAAGTTGTTATGAATTATCTTCAATCTAGAGAACATGTGAAGGTAAAGCGTTCCTTGAACTATTCCTTTAATAATTTCAAAGTTCTTATTACAATTTAATAGTTTCTTTGTTGATTCATATGCATTAAAGAAACATGCATAAATGTCAGATCTTAAATTGCAACTCCTTAAAAAAAAAATCTCAAATCACCACCGATGCATATGATTTTGTGAAATCTAACTACAAATTAGCAAACAAATACTTACGATTTTGTCAAATCCAACTACATATTTTTCCTAAAGGCAACATCCAATCCAAGCTCTTATTAGATATGCATTAATTACCAACTCATTTTTTAAAATTTATGTCAGAATATATATATATATATATATCAAACTCAAAAGAGGTTGATCAATTATAAACATGACTCAATCAAACGCCAAAATCTCAACAAATCAACTTTTATCATTGAATGTTCATTTTCTTATTCCTCAAACCAAATGTACTAATTTCTATGGAAATGGATTAATCGAAGAAACATGTTTTTATTTTTTAATTATATATTGCTCTTCATTCCCTTTTGCTCATTTATTTTTGGTTTGATTTAACATAAAGAAAGTTTAACTCATATACAATATCAAATCAATAAGTACATGTCAATAAGAAAAATACAATTTAAAATCGCATAACCAAGTAGAAAGAATATTTACAGTTTTTACTAATGTATTAAGTTTTTCCTCTTGTCTCATAAAAAAATTTAATGTACATCATTGTTTTTAAAAATATGGTCTGACCGGTCGGACCAATAGTAAGACTAAAACATGTGTCTCAAAAGGTGGTAAGGACGCCCACCTTACGAACTGGACGAATCTGGTCGGACCGAGCGAGTTGGTTATTTTTTTGACTCGGACTGCCTGGTCCCACCAGATTTTAACCAACCCAACCTAACCCAACCCAAAAAATTAAAAATAATTAGATTACTCGCTCGATTTTTTCAAAATTAATACAAAATAAACTAAACCAACAAAGAAAATTATACTAGATATGAAATAAATTGACTAACATATCGAGAATATTAAATTTTAAACCTATTATATAGATTATATATTATTTTAAAATAGGAAATATATAAAAATAGGTCCACATTGCAGTTGAATCGGTTGACTCGGAGGTCGGACCAAATTTTGGGTCAGCTTCCGGGTCGTTTTTTAAAACAATGATGTACATTTGATATTGACATTGAAATTTTAGTAGCTTTTTGAATTTTAATATGTATTATTTGTAACTATCATAAAAAATAGAAATCTAGTCTAATAAAATTCTAATAAAATTGCATCTCATATCCAATCATTTGTAGAGTTATCAACACGCTTGCTAATACAAGATTCTAGGTCCACAGTGCCTCTTGGATTGGTAAATGCTAGTTGCATTGGAGATGCCAATTGGGATGCCTTGCTAGTTAACATGGTGACGTAGGCACATTGTATTTGGCTTTTTTTATTTATATTTATCTACGTTGACCTTGCGAGGTCTTTATCTACAAGTTTAGTATTAAACTTGTCGACACGTCCCAAGTTTGATAAAGACCGGTTCCAGTCTCAAAGTGAGCGATGTAATTTCGAAGTGATTGGTGTGGTCTCAAAGTGACCGGTGTGATTTTAAAGTGAGCGGTGCTATCTCGAAGTGAGCTGTCTGGTCCCAAAGAGATCGCTTCTGGTCTTGAGTTAAGTAGAAATCGTCGATGGTCTCCCCTCGGTCGAGACCTATGACGGTCTTCTATTGGTCGAGACCAGCGACGGTCTTCCCTTAGTCGAGACCGGTGATGGTAGACCGCCTTGGCGTGTTGTCTTCGGTTCTCTTCGACTTGTCGTCCTTGGATGAGAACATCCATCCTTGGTAAACTGACCGTTATAGACAAGTAGGTTGGAACGAGGAAATTCTTGCGGCATTGGATAGATAAGATATGTATCTATAACTTTGTTTTCTGGAAATTCTTGCGCCAAGTCTCAGTGTTGGTTTGTTTGATGAGTTCGACTTTGGTAGATCAACCGTATTTTTTGACTCAGGCATCGTATTGAGTTGATTCCTTTGACTATGAAAGGCAAGACAAAGACCTACAACTTTTAGTTTATGACTTCTTCATATTCGAAGCGGAAGGAGGTCAAAGTTAGAGGTCAAGACGGACGCCCGCTTTGGATATGCGAGCGGTAGCCAGTTTGGGCTGTTGGCAGGGGAGATGCCCGTTTCACTTTGGGCTGGAGATGGGCTGCTTTAGTGTGGGCGATCACGTGCTTTGCTTGGGCTCGCCTTGTTTAAAGCGAAAGCCCGCCTTGCAAAGGGGAAATCTGCTTTTAGCTTGGAAGCGGTAACGAGCTTAGGGGTGATAACTTGGAACGTTGGAGAAAGTCGAGTCAGCCAAGGTTTTCCTTTTTTAGGTTGGCATCGCTTGCTGAGAATGGTCTAGGAGTTCTTGTTTAGAGCTGGGTTTCCTATACTAAGCCGGGGTGAATCTCCCTACATTGGAAACGGCCTAAACATAATTTTCATATACGGTGCACGATCTAAGTTAGAAGTTTCCTATACAAAGGGACAGATCTAGGTAAGCGTCCTCTATATAAAGAGAGTTTTGCGAAGGAGAAGGCATCCTACACACAACACAACGGACCCCACTTTACTTTCTTGTATGGTTTTTTCCTTTTCGTAGCTTAGCCCGTAGTTTAACTTAGCATCACACTTTTAACCCCTCTTCGTTAGGTCGACCTTAAAACGACCACTCCATTGGTCTTCTTGACGTTCTTTGTACTCTTTTCCCCACAATATATGTATAATTTTTCGCTCCAACAAATAATTAGGAATAGAAATAGATTTTCTCGGAAAAATACGGAGAGTGAGTAGTGACTAGTCTCCCCAGCGGTCATCTAGCATAGTGTATATGCTTAAATAAGCTTGTTCACAGCTAGCTGAGCTTTTGAGGTGTCTTTGCCCTTCAATTAGGTGGTCTGTTTATGGATTGTTCATTATTAGTGTTGTTTTCAGTTATTTTCTTCGTATTTATATAGGGACGTAAACCTACCATTTCCAAAAAAAAAAAAAAGCTAGCTGAGCTTTTTACCGGTCTCCCAAGGGCACCGAATATCCGTACAACCCAAAATGGACCAAGACGAAACCAAAACCCTAACCCCTCAGAACGAACCAATGGACACCGCCAACGACGACGACGGCGACGGCAGCGACGGGGAACCTACTCCAGGAAACCCTAGGACCAGCGGAAACGGAGCCGGCGACGACTCTGACTCCGACTCGGACGATTCCGACTCGGAAGATGAAGCCTCTCTTCGTGAGGAAATCGCCAACCTGGAATCTGAACTCGCTGTCAACCCCTCCTGCTATGACGCTCACGTCCAGGCAAATTCTCGAATCGTTTTTCATTTCTGTCGATGGCTATTTCGAGGTGCTAATTGATGATGTCGCGGTTGTTATCTTTCAGTACGTGAAGCTGTTGAGGAGGGCATATGAGATAGAGAAGCTGAACAAGGCGCGCGAGGCGATGAACGTGTTGTTCCCCTTGTCCCCCACGATGTGGATGGAATGGGCTCGGGACGAGGCCTCTCAGGCTCTATCCTCCGGGTTCGACGGTTTCTTCTTCGATTCCTCTTTTTTGTTTTAGGATTTAAGATAGGTAGGTTAGGTCTGGCCTGTTCGATGCTTGAAGAATGCTATGATATAGAAAACCTAACGCGATAGAAGAAATTACTAAACGTAATGTGAACAATATGTTAACTTATGCTTGCATTTTTTCAGTGATTACTTGCTCTCACTGATAATTTAATTGATAAGATTTAACCGATCAAATTTGTAGGCCGGAAGCATTTTCATCCGTGGAGAAGTTATATGAACGAGGAGTCTTGGATTACCTGGTAGGTTTCCTGTTGTTGCAAAGACTCTTTTCTGACACCAAGCCAATGCAAGAAAGTGATCTGGTGGCCATTTGTTATGGCAAGTTATAAATAATCAATCGTGCACTGCAACATTTGCAATTGCAGCTAGAGTAACTTATCACTAGGTAGCTTTGGACAAGATTGGCATGCAAAATTGATGCACTGGGCATTAATTGATCTATTCTTCCCCCTTCAAGGACCAAGGTTACTTTTCATGTTAGATGCAATGTCCAGTTCTGTCTCTTATGCTAAGAGATCTTAAAGCGAAGGGAGTAGTCAATTGGTCAAACTAGGTTCACTTACTAGGATGCCCATAGAATATTCGTGGGATGGCTTATGTTAAATGAACCTTTTTTTGTTCACCGGAAATCTATTGAAACCAAACTGAGTAGACATTTTGTCAACCTATATGACATTATTAGTCACTATCTAGTTTGTGATGTATATTTAATTCTGTTTTCTATGCTTGATAAGATTGGAGCTGAGCTCGTTACTTTTTGATGCAGTCTGTTCCTCTCTGGTGTGATTACTTGAATTTCGTTCAACAACATGATCCTTCTGTGGCCAAATATTCTCCTGATGGAATTGCGAAGGCCAGAAACCTCTTTGAGCGTGCGATAACTGCTGCTGGTTTGCATGTTGCTGAAGGAAATAGGGTATGGGAGGCCTACAGGGAATTTGAACAGGCTATTCTTCTTACCATAGATGAAGCTGACCATAAGGTTGTGGTTCTTTTGCTGTACAGTTATGGTATAATCATGTTCAGCCTTCTCGTCCTTTTTACTTTCTCGGCTAAGATTGTAGGGGGTGCATTCTTCAAAATGGAATTCTCTAGATTTTACTATTTCATCAACAGCTTGATGATTCCTTTGATTTGCTATAACGAGTAGATCAGATGGCAATACGTACATCATGATGAAATGGATCCATGATGGAGCTTATTTATGAGTAGCCAATTCGATGGCCACTCTAATGTTTCATTTGATTGTTGACCATTTTTAGTACTTAAGGCTCATGATTCCTTGCTACCAAGTCTTCCAATTTGAGGATGTTGAGATGAAAAGGGATCTGTCAGCATTCTTCTGAGCAATTGTCTTCTTTTCCTTTTTTAATTCCATCTGTGTATTGATCTGTTCTGGTGTTACCGCAAAGGTACTTTTATAACATGATGCAATACATTTTATTTTGATCAGTGTCAACTGTTAATAATCATTTGGTTTTGTTATTCTGAATGTGTGTGCAGGGAAGGGAATTGCAGGTCCAGCGCATCCGGAGTATATTCCACCGTAATTTATCTATCCCACATCTTGATATGAAGTCAACACTACTTGCCTACAAGGCCTGGGAGTTGGAACAAGGGAATGCTGGTAATGCTGAATCTGATGATGTGGAAGGGATTGCCTCTCATGTTTCATTGGCATACCAAAAGGCTTTGAATATGTGCAATGCTCGTCTGGAACATGAGGAAAGGATCTCCAAGAAGGATATATCTGATACCGAAAAGTTTCAATGTTATATGGTAACTAGTGCTTAATTTCTGTATAATCAAAGAATATTTTATTAGTGCAGATATTGACATTCTACAGTACATTCTCTTGTCCGATCATTTCATAAAACATGATTACACTATTTGTCATCTGAAATCCTAATGTGAAGCTAAACTTCTTGCTCGTTTGACCGAAACTTTCTCCCTAATTTGCAACAGATTAAGGATCCTTACATCAGACGTCTTGCTTTTTAGTGTTGTATGAGTATACCATTGACATAGTTCATTTACTTTTCTTGATTGGCAAATGCAATATTTGAATGTTGGGGTTGCTACTGTTGCTGTTTCAGAACTATTTGAATTTTGAGAAGACCACAGGCGACCCGGCGCGAGTTCAACTTCTTTATGAACGAGCTGTTACTGACTTACCTGTTTCAAGTGATCTGTGGCTGGATTATACTCACTATTTAGATCGGACCTTGAAGGTTTCTCTTATATTTCCCATTAGATTTTTCCCCTTTTACTCACACATGATGACGAGAGTAATATCGACGTCTTCTTTTTCCAGGTGGGAACTGTTGCGAAGGATGTTTATTCCAGGGCAACAAGAAATTGCTCTTGGGTTGGTGAAATTTGGGCTCGGTATTTGCTGTCCTTAGAACGCAGCCAATCATCTGAAGGGGAGATATCCGCTGTATGTTTCAGTTCTCTTCTTTGATCCTCTGCTTCTTCAAATCTTTACTTAAAAGTGGTTGCTATTTGGATTGTCTGGCTACTAGTTCTGTCAGCTGAATCTGTTTCACTGGACAAGGTCATCGTAACTTTTTTGGTTTTTGTTAAGAGGGTTTTATGCACTTGATGTTTCCTTGCTTCTTTGACTTAAAGCCTGAAGTTTTTTTTTGAGTGGCTTAATGCTTGAAGTTTACTTTGACGTCTATTGAACTATGAGTAAATTGTGTGGTTATCATGTGTGGTTCTTTCAATTTTTTATCCGACTTTTCCAAATCACTTAAATTTTGTACTCTCAGGTGCCGTCTTTTCCTTAATTTCTATCTCTGTTTAATTGATTTCAGGTATTTGAAAGGTCTTTGCAGTGTACTTTTTCTACTCTTGAGGAGGTACTCCTAACTTCGTACGTATCTTAGGCTTTTGTAGTTTCCTTTGGGTGGAATGATTGCCTATTTTCTTACTGGTGGGTGTTCATGTGCTTCAGTATCTGGATTTATTCTTAACACGGATAGATGGACTGAGGAGAAGAATAGTGTCCGGTAGAGTAGCAGACACGGTTGATTACTCCTTGATTAAACAGACATTTCAGGTACTTGCTGTCATGACCTTTTTGCATCTTTGTGGTTCTTGAGAACCGAAATAGAAGTGTTAATTTTTTGATTATGCTTAAAACTCATCAAGTAGATTGGGTACTATAGTCCATTAAGGCAAACTGCTATCTTGGATTTATTGTCCCGTAGTTTGTGCGGGAAAATGTTATGTTCCGTTCTTACAGCCATTCCATACAATCTCATTATGATTTATGCGCACTTATCAAAACAATTATTGTTAGTTTTCATGCATCTCTGACCTTTTTATTCAAATTCAAGTATGCTTCAGATTATTTGTCGCCACAAATGAAGAACACAGATGATCTAGTCCATCTTCATGCTTATTGGGCACGTTTAGAGCTAACTTTGGCTAAGGACTTGATTGCAGCTCGTGGAGTTTGGGAGTCATTGCTTAAGATCAGGTTTAAAACGTGTTGATTGGGAGCTTTCGATTTCACGTGTTTCATTTAGTGACAACAAAAGGGAGGACTTACGGTTTACTTTCCCTGTATGGCGCAGTGGTTCCATGCTGAAAGCTTGGCAAGGTTATATAGCAATGGAAATTGAGTTGTCTAATGTAACTGAAGCAAGGGCCATTTACAAAAGGTGTTACAGCAAAAGATTCCAGGATTTCGGGTCTGAGGTATAACTTCTGTTCCCTTCTTGACATTTTTACCTAACTTGGTGATCTTCAAGAGTTGCTTTATTTTGCTTACAAACCAGTGCATGTTGTAAAAGATGTAGGTTTGCTACTAGTTCCGTAATCTAAGACGTTAGCATCTTTATCATTTCATTTTCTGTCCTTCATCTGTTGCAAATTACAGGTGAAAGGCAATGTTAAGTTGCATTAAAAAGCTAGCATGATCCAGTAAATTTACCCTAGTGTATCACGAAGTGGGGGAGTGATGAATGTGTGTATAAAGAAGTTGATTAAGTTTGTTGCTTCTTCAACTTTATTGTTTCCGTCGTTTGGATCTCTGTGTCATATGTTACCGTAATCAGTATTTCTCGTAGCTTGAGAAATTTGGTATAATGCTTTCTGTCCTGGACCAGATGATGCCTTCCTTCGCTAACTATGAGAAATCTTCAGGAAATATGCCGTTCTTGGTTGCGCTTTGAGAGAGAATATGGGATGCTGGAAGATTTTGATCATGCTCTTCTTAAGGTGTGTTAATATTTTAGTTATTTTTGTCTTTATGCTGCTTCTGGTATTACTCGAATTCTTTTTTGCAACTCCCTCCAGTCCACAAAAGTGTTAGGGCGAAACCTTTTGTTTTCAGAATTAATACCATTTTTATTTTGAGGTGTAGAGCTTGATTTATTCCATCACCTTCTTTTTTGGTTGTAGCACTGCCATAACTGCTTTAAGCACTCAGGTTCGCCTATTTAATCATTTTGTAAGTGGATTCTTGAAAAGCCGAGATAACCTCAGGAACGTGGGATTCCAATTGCTAAATTTTGTATCATGACAGAAGTTTGTTATTTGGCAATCTTCGAAAACAACAATGAAAAGAAACTTCATAATTTATTCGTTCAATTCTGTAGCATTCGCTGCTAACCTATTCAACATAGTAGATCTTTAAGCGCCGCTGCTTTTGTGTTTTTCCCAGTGCAATGGAATCTGAAATCATCTAGGCTTTATTTGTTGATCTGATGACAGTTATCTGATTTGATTGAAATGCTCAAACTCTATTGCCAGGTTACTCCTCGTCTTGAGGAGCTGCAATTGTTCAAGATGCAGCAAGAGTCGAAAGGCTTTACTGGTTCTGTCATTCAGGGGAAGAACCTGCCTCCAAAAGGTTCTCGTGAAAAAAGAAAAACAGGCCCAAATAATGCAGACGAGCGCTCTCCAGCGAAAAAGCAAAAACAAGATGCCCAAGTCCAAACAAAAGGGCTGGATAAACGTGATGATGGCAAGCAGAAGGCAGCAGCTAAAAATAGCACAGAAGAGGGTAAAGTTGATGCAGAACGCATTCAAGGAACCCAAAGCAATAAGACTGACTCCGAAGTTGGAAGAACAAAGCTATATACTGATCAGTGCACTGCATTTGTGTCAAATATTAATCTGCAGGCAAGTAATCTTTTACCTCTTCTGTACCAGCTCAACAACCGAAGGGTCATTCAATCTTGTCTTGTCTGTTCCTTTGTTACTTTTGACAAGCAGCAACTCGGCAATTTACAGTTATGTTATCCCATGATAGGCCAAGTATGAAGATTTAGAAAAATTCTTCAGCGATGTTGGTGGGGTTGTCTCCATCAGGATTCTGCATGACAAATTTACAGGGAAATCAAGGGTCTCTCTCTCTCTCTCTCTCGCACATACACAATGCTCGTGATATATTCGTGTGTCAGGTAGAATCTTCGCGTAACTGATGTCATGCTTTCACTTGATTGTGGTGTAGGGACTAGCATATGTGGATTTTTCAGATGATGAACACTTGATTGCAGCTATAGACAAGAACAAGCAAACACTAATGGGAAAAAGGCTAAGCATTGTGCGCTCCAATCCGAAACAAAACAAAAAGGATGGCCGTGCTTTATCCAAGAATCAAGGTTAGCCAAATAATAATGTCCGACTTTTCTGCTGACTTCTGTCTTGTTTAGCAAAAGATAAGATTCTTGTCGCGTCCACATCTGCATACCTTATTTAATTTTTACTTGAACTAGTAGAGGACGCAGGTGACGGGAGTGGAAAAAATGCAGAATCAACTGAACCGGCGTCAACCGTTAAGGACACTGGTGCACCTCCACCCCAGCGGTCTACATCACGTAGGAGGGATGAAAATGTTCAACTTAAAGGGTCAAACACATTTGCAGTCCCAAGGAATGTTCGACCGCTCGGTGCGAAGCCAATGACTGCCACAGCCAATCAGGAAGACGAAACACCAAAATCTAATGACGAGTTCAGGAAAATGTTCATCAAGGACTAGGCTCTCTCCAAGGGTATGGAGCGGATGGAGACTGTCACTCCCAATTGTAAGTCGTTTCGTCAACGAGCAGAAAATTTCTTCGTATCACTCCGTTCTTGAACGATCGACATGGCTATCTATGACCGGATGATGTTACTGAATCTGAATTGTTCATCGTTTTTTTTCTATATGCTTTCTTCTGTGCAGACTAGCATTTAGCAACAAGCAGCTGTATGATGTTCAATTTCTTAGTGTAGTTGAGGTTTTCTTTAGAGGCATGGGAATTTTACTGAGCGGTAAAACTTTTTCTCTCATTATCAAACTGCCCAACAAGTTAATATAGCTATTATATGATTTGTATTTTTCCTGTGGGAAAGAAAACTAGCAATAGAAATTCAACGATTGAAAGTATTGTTTGGAAGGATCCTGAACGGAATTATTCTAATCACGTAAAGAATGTATGGCAAATTGTCACTGGTAAAATTATTCTAATAATGTTAAGAATGTATGATAAAAAGAAGGAAAAAGTACACCTAAGTACCTTGTAGTTTAGCGCTTTTTAAGATAAGGCTATGTGGTTTTTTCTGTCCAAAATCAGTCCATGTGGTTTGTTTTCTCAGACATTTCTAAGACCCGAGCAGCTCGGGTAAATGCCTGGCCACATGTCTGTCCATGGGGAATCCTCTTGTATTTGAGGAAAAATAAAAAATATTGTTCCGAATTGAAAAAATTTCTGAAATTTTTGCCGAAAATCTTAAGTATTTAGAGGATTCTCCATGCCAAATTTCAGCTCAATCTGACTTATATTCTATTTTATATGCCAAATTTTTAAAATCGTGGGGTTTTAAAAAAATAATTTATTTCAAAATTGAGACTAATTTGAATATCTTCTATTTGCCACGTCATCTGATTTACACATGTGGATTATCCACGTAAGACAATAAACATCATCGTTTTGGCGGACGTGGCACCCACGTTTTGGACAGACATGTGGCCGGGCATCTATTCGGGCTATCCGGGACTCGAAAATGTCCGAGAAAACAAACCACAGGGACTACTTTTGGACGGAAAAAATCACATGGCTTTATCTTGGAAAGCGCTAAACTATAGGGTACTTAGGTGTACTTTTCTCTAAAAAGAAACAATCGATCTAGAAACAAAACAAAGTGAATTTCGCACATAGCACTTAGGTGTACGGTGTACCAAGTCATATCTGCAGATTATTCTAAATAAAAAAAAGTCATATCTGTAGATTTCGCAGCAACTTCTCTTTCTTGCACGCTTCACCTTGTTCAAGTCTTAAACGGAAAAGTTGCATTTTCCTCGGGCGTTGAACCCGTGTTTGGGTTGGTGATGATGCAAGAAAAGTTTTGTAGGTAAATTACACTTGGGTCCATGTATGGTCAAATAAACGAGCGGTCCTTCATTTTACAAAATGCATGTAACTTTTTTTTGTTTGATTTTATTATACTCTCTGGTCTCACTCATATAGGAAGTTAATATAGTTTAGCCAATTTTTTTTATAAGTAGTTATTTCTCCAAAAATTGTTGCACCAGTGTAGATAAAAATAGTCAGAATAGTTACATGAGAATATAACAGAAACTCGGATCAATTTTATCTTTATTTTACAAATAGTAACAATTTTTTCTAAGCGACTCCAGGTATAACATGCGGTCTTGGTTACGATCATTCATATACTTGAAACTAGATAGACTGAATCAATATCATTCTGTGTTTTTTTCTTGGAGATGATCTTTCTGTGAATCTAAATACCCTACATAATATCACCAAAATGGGGCATACCATATTCTCCAAACCACTAAGCCTGTCTGTACAACAAGATTACAGAGTAACTCCACGGAAATTGAAATCAGTAAATAACTTGTGTAGGCATTTTATGTTATGTTACGAAAATAAACCACAATTGATGGTAACGGCCAAATAGGGCCCACCAAACGGAGCATGCGAGAAATTCACTTTGTTTTTTATACCCCATAATTCAAGTTCAAACACCTTACAACTTTTGAAATATGTCAAAAAAAAATTAATTAGTATTTAACACAAATATGTGTTAGAACTTAAATTTTTTTGGTTAAACTTAAACAACTATCTTATATTTTATTCTAAGTGTCTGTAGAACAAGATTGCAGACCTTAAAAAAAGGATGATGTGTATTTTATTTTGAAGTTATTTTGGTAAAAAAACATTTGGTCATCACTCATAACGGGAGAGACAAGGTTCAGCCTTTCCCTTCGAGGACGGATTGAGTGGGGACTAATAAAAAGTTATCCATAGGTGGGGATTAGATTTATAGCCCTTAGATTCGATTTAAAAAAAATTTACATCCAATGGTCAATAACCAATCAGGGACATTTTTGACTTTTTAAACAAAAAACTAGGTTAAACCAACCATCTCTCTTCCTCTCCCACCCTCTCTTTCACTAATTAAAAAATCTCTCCCTCTCTCTCTCCTCTCTCTCTCTCTCTCCTCTCTCTCTCTCTCTCCCCCCCCCCCCAACCAAAGAAATCACCCACCTCCGGAGAAATCCAGGAAATGGATCCCATGGTGTTGGTGACGGATCTGCTGGCCGAGTCCCGTCCGCTGCTGCCCGACGTCACCCCACCGTCGAGGAGAGAGAGAGCTCGGCGGAAGAAGAAGGAGCCGTCAAGGAGAGAGAGAGAGCTCGGGGAGAGAGCCCACGAACCCGCGCCGTGCCTAGAGGAGACGTGCTTGCCGTCGCTCGTCTGTTGCCTAGAGTACCGCCGTCGCTTGCTGTCTGTGAAGAAGAAGAAGAAACGACGGAAGGAGAATACAGTAGTGATATTGGTTTTCTACGGTAGTGATAATGGTTTTCTACAGTAGTGATATTGGCTTTCTATAGTAGTGATATTGGTTTTCGCGACCTCTTTTGTTTGGTTTGAGTCTGTAATGATATTGGTTTTAGTTTGTATGATATTGGTTTCAATCACTGATGATATTGGTTTGAGTATGTATTAATATTGGTTTTCAGATGTAATGATATTGGTTTGAGTACGTACTGATATTAGTTTTTGTCTATACTGATATTGGTTTTACTCTGTACTGATATTGGTTTCAATCGCTAATAATATTGGCTTGAGTATGTATTGATATTGGTTTGAGTACATCTTGTTATTGATTTGATTACCTATTGATATTGGTTTTAGTACGTATTGACATTGGTTTTAGTCTGTACTGATATTAGTTTTCAGATATAATGATATTGGTTTGAGTACGTACTGATATTGGTTTGAGCACGTACTGATATTGGTTTGAGTACGTAATGATATTGGTTTGAGTACGTACTGATATTGGTTTGAGTACGTACTGATATTGGTTTGAGTACGTACTGATATTGGTTTGAGTACGTACTGATATTGGTTTTCTATTGTATTTTCGTTCTTTGGTTTTTTGAGTTTATTTAAAAAATAATAATCTGGTAGGTGGTAGAATTTTTGAATTTGACAATAATTTAATGAGAGAGAGAAAGAATCCCTTCCTCTTTTAACGTGAGATTTATTTTTTTATTTTTTTTACCTTTTTAGTCTTTCCATAAAAAGTGTGCCAGCTAATTTTCCATCTCCCCTTTTGTTTTTATTAGCTTTCCAATTGTACCCTTAATTATTTTGTTAATACCTAAATTGTCACAATCTTTCTTTTATTTCCCAAATTTGGAGATTAGCCTTGTCCCCATAGAATCTGCCCCTTTCCCTTCTCTACATGCTCCCTTTATTAAGCATGCATCTCTCTCTCTCAACACAAAACATTAATTTTCTTTTATGGGATCACTCAATATGAAATGCATTTATTAAGCATGCGTCTCTACGGAAAATTGAAACATTTATCTTGTTACACAAAAAATAATGTTCCTAATTGATTATGGTTTGGTTTTCTTTCAGAACATAAATTGGTCAGCCTTGAGATATTTATCACATCACTGGTGTAACCATCTCCTTTAATTTATTATGAATTTTTCTATCAAGATAAATTTCCGAACTTTTTATTATAATTATTAACATGGAGCTTGGGTGTTGCCTAAGTATTGAATTTCAAATATATATATATATATGTTATTTTACTTTTTAGATGTGCATATATATAAAATAATTTTATGTTAATATATGCAAAAGTTTCATGAGAAAGTTCAATCGTTTTAGAATAAAAGTTTTGCTATATAAATACTTCTAGCTACAGACAACTCTAGCATACTATCATTTTCATCATTTTAGTTTGGGAAAAAAACTAATAGGTCCCTTAAGTTAGATAAACTATACTTGTATAGTTTTAAGTCTCTAACTTTTGAGAAATTGAATTATTCAGTCCCTATGTTCATTTTTGGTCAATAATTTGCCAAAATCACCCTTCTCTTCGACCTAAATCTACTATTTTACTATTTTATATAACTAAGTTTGGACGTGAAGACCAATCATTTCAATTTTTTAAAACTCGGTGGCTAAAAACTATGAAGTAGGTCTTACATTATATCTAATCTTAGGGACCTATGATTTTTTTATTGTTCGTTTTAAATTTTATTTTGGTCACTTGGTATATGTTTTCTGACTATTTTTTTGTGGAATGGTGGAGCTAAATGTTTTCTGATTAAAGCTGATAAATAAAGATAGAATATACTATATTTTGTATTTGCATCAATAGGGTCCCATGGGTTGCGTATTATAAAAGAAGGAGATAAGAAAGATCAATATTTTTCTAGAGAATCTATATTATGTGCCACATCATTAATTTCATGAATAATTTCATATATTCATGGTTCTAGCATTTACTTATCATAAATACTTATTCAAACAATTTTGCCACTTGTCGACTTTTAGAGTGAATACCATTCGTTAGCGGGTAGCACTCAATGGAGATAATTTTCGAGGCTACCTATTTTTTAAAATTTTAGTGCGTGACAACTTATTTATAATATTTTTTAATAGGATTTTCTGGTATTAAGAAAAATCTCTCAAAGTCAAAATCGCATCAATTATTTTGTTCTTCTATTTTTTGTCGCCAGGGAAATCTTTAATCTCACATTAAAGAAGGAACTTTGGCGGGGTCCAGAATAAAGAGAAGGATACTAACGGAATGTGTAAAAGAAAAGGCAGTCTTTTCGTATTTTGTTGTTTCCTTTGCTTTGAATCTCATGCTCATGTCTTTGTATTGCCTTTAATTTGGTCATTTCCATGTCCAGACAAATATAGAAAAGCCAATGGAATGTTCCCAACGGCCGGCTACTCTTTACTTTTTGCATGTCGATTTTTCAAGTTAATTATTTTTCAAATCTCAATATTCCCTCTTGAACGAAGTCCATTTTAACTGTTAAAGTTTTCAGTGGTTAGTATAGGTGTCGGGTAAGGTTTGAATACTTTGTCTCACATATCGTGAACGATATCGTATAATCTAAGGATCGAACTTAATCTGATAAAATTTTTTATCCGGTCCAAAACAACAATCTAATATGTAGGTGAATTTTTTACACTTATAAATAAATCAACAACAGTTTCAACTAATAATGTAGTAATCTCAACAATAAATTATGAAATATGTGATTAGTTCAATGTATCCATTAGAAAACGATTGCAGTGAAAATTGCATAACGATAAGCAGCAATTTTAACATGAAATTTCTCAAACATATATCTTAAGCTCCATCAATTCATTTAAGCGGAAAGTAAAACTAATTTTGAAAGCGAATAGGAAAGAAAAAACTCTAGTGGAAGATAAAAAAGAGCCTTGCTCTTTTAGTTGGTTTGAGCTTTCCAAATATACAGTAATTACTTGCTACTCTTTTCTTAAATTATTTCGAGTGTTTAACAATGTATGTTGATATTGTTGGACTATATTTCTCTGAAAAAAGAAGATTTAGTTTGAAAATAAAAGGCACATCATCATGATGTATGTGTCACGTTTGGTATAAATATGTACGCAGAAGGACTTGGAGTGTGCAAGCTTTATTGGCATACAATAGTATGTTTTGAAAATAGAAAAGTAGAGGCTTAAAACAATCAATCAAAGAGCGGTGCATGATTTCAAGATATATCGCTTAAAATCAAATCTGGGAACCAAACGATATTAAATATATCTATTGTCATCATTTAAAAATTGTACTAGTCAAATCTGGATTAATTAATCTAGTAATTATCCGGGTAACAAGTGGCTAGAAATAAAAGTGCATGAGAACGACAGAAACATAAAACTGACCGAGTGACTGAACATTTGAAACTAAAGGAAACCAGAAGTTGGTTTCCCTTGGTGGAAAACGTGAAATTCACCCAATTTGAGGTAAAGTAGAAGAAAGAGTATGGATTTATCAAGTATGATGGACATTTCCTGAAGCTAGTTGGCAATGCGGTAGCTGCCTCTCAATATTGGCATATTTTGCATTTCAACTTTAGTGCAAACAAGAACACGTAGCGTCGGGTATTTGTCCATTGAAAAAATGGGTTATTTAATTTATATCCTACCCTTGGATAGGTAAACTTAACAACAACAAAAAACGACCCAAAGAGCATTGGAGTATATAAATAGTACTATCACACACAAAAAAGTACAGATCAACTTCTATTATTTATTTTTAGGTCTCGATTTTGTATTCTTGAAGTGTGGCGTTGAAAATTTTTGAGATAAGACTTTGTCAACTTGTTTGTACTCCCTTCGATAGAATTATAGATTATAATTATGCATGGATCGGATAATGAATTGTGTAAATTTGCGATTGTTCATTTTTTTAGGATTTAACATATGGAAATTCGTTGTAACTCCTCCGGAGAATGTGATAACTATGTACATTGTTGCAATTCAATTGGCAACTTCATGCGTCGATCGTGGAATGTGCTTGAATTTACATTTACAATTTTTTGGGTGAAATTCTAGTCAAAATAACTTCATTTTCGATTTGTCAATCTATCAATCTTAAATCATAAATGATATAATCTTAAATCATTTTCTTTTACTGTTGTCCATACAGAGATACCTTAATTTTGTTGTGAGTGTATTTTACTATCAAATCAAAGAAATGAAGAAAGATGGATAGGAACGGCCGAGGTTTACTCTAATATTGAGGCACCTTAAACCTGTGGCGCTAAGCAACTTTTTTTCCTTTTTTATTGAAAAACTAATTAAACTAAAACCTCAAAATGTACAAAAAAATATATAAAATAGACAAAAATTTGTTGAGAAATAAGATCGAAAATGAGTAAAACACGAGACAATAATTACGTGGAAACTCCAAGACGGGGAGAAAACCACGGGCAAAGGAGAGTCGTCCACTATGTGAGTCCAATCGGTTACAAGGCCTCTGTGAGGGTTCTCTCTACCTCACAACTCTCAACTATGCCAACATTCTCAGCTTCATCAGACAACTCACCATGAGTAGGACCATGGCAATCAACATCACGGAAGGAACTCGCTTCTGGATCAACATCAAACTCCACCTGCACTTTTGACTTTTGCAAGTCCACACTTGGAGCACTGGAAACACCAGGTGAAGAAACATCCTCCCTCTTACTCAGCATGTCTGTCTCTTTGAAAATAACATTCCTACCCAGCAAGACTTTAGACAGCTCAGGACACCATAACTTGTATTCCTTCACTCCAGAAGCATAGCCAAGGAAGATACATTTCACAGATCTTGGCTCTAACTTGCCATTGTTCACATGAGCATAGGCAAGACACCCAAATATCTTCAAAATAGCATAATTAGGAGAATTTCCAGACCACAATTCTTCAGGTACCTTGCCATCAAGTGATGCATGAGGTGAACGATTGACAAGGTGACAGGCAGTGGAAGCAGCCTCGGCCCAAAATGACTTAGGCAAACCAGCATTTGACAGCATACAATAAACTTTCTCTAACACAGTTCTGTTCATTCTTTCAGCGACTCCATTCTGTTGAGGTGTACCCAAGATTGTCTTATGCCTGACAATACCCTCATTCTTGCAGAACTCATCAAACCAACTAGAGCAAAACTCTAATCCATTGTCTGTGCGGAGATGCTTGACATCTCTCCCAGTCTGCTTCTCAATCATAGTCTTCCACTGCTTGAAAGTGACAAAGACATGATCCTTGCTCTTCAAGAAGAACGCCCATACCTTTCTCGAATAATTATCAATAATAGTCAGCATATACTTGGAACCATTCTTTGTTGCAACTTGAGACGGTCTCCAAAGATCAAAATGAACATAGTCAAGTTTTCCCTTTGTAGTGTGCACACCTTTCTGAAAACTGACTTTCTTCTGCTTGCCAAACACGCAGTGCTCACAAAATTACAGCTTCCCAATACCCTGTCCACATAATAATCCTCTCCTATTTAGCTTGGTCATGCCTTTCTCGCTCATGTGACCAAGTCGCATATGCCACAATGAGGTATTATCAGAATCTGTCAACGAGCCAGATGCAGCAGCAACAGTCCCTGTAACTTTAGAACCCTGCAAAACATACAGATTTCTAACCTCCTTTTTGGCCTTCATATGCACTAATGAGTTCTTACTCATACGAAGAACTCCACCTTCTCCGATATACTTGTACCCCAATATATCAAGAGTACTCAGCGAAATCAAGTTCCGCTTCAAATCAGGGATATGCCTCACATTCATCAAGGTTCGAATGACACCATCATGCATCTTGATCTTCACTGTGCCGATACCAACAACCTTGCAGACAAAATTATTTCCCATGAGAACATTACCCTCTGCACGTTCATATGTTGAAAACCAGTCCCGGATGGGATACATATGAAATATACAAGCAGAATCAAGGACCCAAGCAGCATCAACTTTAGACTTTCCATCAATCACAGATAAAAGGTCTCCATCAGATTCTTCTTTCTGAGTGGTGGTGGCAACACTAGCACTGCCGCTATCAGAACTTTCTCCTTTCGGAGCATTGGACTTTTCACCCTTCTTCTTGTTCTTCAACTCCGGACAGAACCATTTAATATGCCCAACCTTATGACAGTTGAAACAAGTCTTATCCTTGTGCCTTGACCTTGATTTGCTTCTGCTCTTCTTCCTCGAACAAGACTTAGCATTCCTCTCCTCAGACCTCCCTCTCACGACCAAGCCAGTCCCTTGGCTATTTTCAGAAGAACTCACAGTGTGTTTATCAATTCTCTCTTTCTCCAAGAGCAAATCATGAACATTATCCCAACTCAGAGTATCATGGCTGAACAACAAACTATCTCTGAATTGCTGATAAGAAGCAGGCAACGAGCACAATAACAATAAAGCAAGATCTTCATCATCATATTTTACATCCAGAGTTCTAAGATCAGCCACTATATCCTTAAATTTATTAAGGTGGTCGTGAGCAGACTTATCTTCTTGCATCCGGATAAAAAATAGTCGTTGCTTCAAACACAGTTTGTTGGTCAAACTCTTGAGCATGCACAACTTTTCAAGCTTTGCCCATAATAAGGAAGCTATTGTCTCCTTCAACACGTCCCGCAAAATATCATCTGACAGATGCAACTGGATCTGACTCACAGCCTTACGGTTCTTTGATGCCTTCATCACAGCATCCCAACTCGGAGGTATCGACTTCTCATCAAGTAGAGTCTCATCCAGCTCTAAATGTGTCAGAATTGCGCATCTTGACCTGCCACAAGGAAAAATTAGTTTTTCTCGTCAACTGAGAAATCTCGTACTTCATCGAAGTCATCCTGAAATAACTCGAACCAAGAAAATCAGCCCAAAACTGGTTAGAAAACTAAAATCAGCCAAATCAATTGACTTTCGGTCAACCAGTCAAACTGTTGACTAGTCAAAATGTTGACCAGTCAAACTGTTGACCAAGTCAACTCGGGAATAGGTTTTTTTTTTCAACCCAAAACTCCCTCTTTTTCTCTCCCAGTTTTTTTTTCTCTCCTTCCGCCGTCGGTCTCCTCTCTCTCACCGGAAACGGTGAGCGACGGAAAAGCTCCAGGCGAAGGCGAGCTCTCCTCTCCTCGCGATTCCTTTTTCTTCTCTCTCTCTGCGACGAACAAACAGAGCTCCGCCCTGGCGCGGCGACGGTGCGGGGGGGTGGTCGCCTCCTCTAGGCGACGTCGAGGACGAGGGGCGGTAGGGCTGGACGGTGCGGCGGTCGGCGGCGGGCGGCAGCGACTCCAAGGGTTTCAAAACCCTAAATTTTGATTTTCTCCCAAATCGGTTACTGTTCACGATTTTTTTTTGTCAATACTCGAAACTCAGATCTAGCTCTGATACCAATTGTTGAGAAATAAGATCGAAAACGAGTAAAATACGAGACACAAGAATTACGTGGAAATCCCAAGACGGGGAGAAAACCACGGGCAAAGGAGAGTCATCCACTATGTGAGTCCAATCGGTTACAAGGCCTCCGTGAGGGTTCTCTCTACCTCACAACTCTCAACTACTACAAATAAGACCTAGGCATAGACCGTATATATATAGGAGACTAGTACTCTATTCTGATCAGGAAATAGAGCCCTACTCTAATTAGGAATTTGGAACAATCCCTAACAAAATTAATGAAAACAGTTGCAACTCGAAAAATGAAAACAAACCTGACTGGTGAATGAGCTTTACTTAACCTAGATCCAAAATCTCGTGCTCCACTGATCACTTGCACGTTTGTATACAATTAGAAATCGAAACTGTAGGTCCTCTTATTTGTAAAATTTTTAGTTGTTGAACTTTTGTATTTAGAGTGAGTAATGTTAGACATCACTGATAATATATTTTTTATTTGAAAATATTGAAATTATTGCTGCACCTTTTCTGTGACGACATTTTTCAGATACTGCAACGAGAAGGTTACTGATGATACCGGTTAATGGGTCCACAAGAATAAATGTTGCAAAGACACAACATTGATCGCAATTTTCGAGAAACCTATATATTGTCCCAATTTTGATTTCTTCCTTCAAGCACAGTAACATATCCATCCGGATAAATAAAAAAAGAGTAACATATCCATGGATGTTGTTAAGACAGCGAAATCATTTTCGATAGATCCATGTACAATAACACAGAGATAGGAGAATAATAAAAAACACTGAGGATAGTTTGCGGGGAGTTTCTGATTGGTTTGTGTTCAGGTTGCGGGTTGTGCAACCATTAGTATCCTTTCGACTGGTTCTTGTAAATTTGGTGGTTGAAATAATATACTTACCCATTACAAAAAAAAACTCTAACTGTACCCATAAAACTTAAATATAAATTTACGTATATAAAAGTAATCTACTAGACCGAACTTAATAGAGCCTCATAAAACACAAATGGGATTTTTAGTGGCTGGAGTTGGAGATTCCAATGAGCAACCATTAGCAAACGAGCCTGTGTTTGCACCTCCAATGATAAAGATATATGAACAAACCATTTGATCCTTAAGTGCAATAATATAATTTGTGTCGCATACCATCAGAAAGAAAAGATGGGTAAAGTCTCTAAATGTGATTATACATCGTGGAATAAAGATTCTGATAAAGAAGAATAAAGTGAGAATATAGAAAACATAAATTGTCCATAGTATATACTCTCCCAAGTTATAACAAGTCTTTCTTGTCAAAAAAAAGTTATAACAGGTCTTCAAAACCATCACTTCTCATCAGTTCGCACGCAGAAAAGTGTTTTCAGCTAATTTTGGGATTGGACCTTGTTAGAAAATCAACTCTCTAACTATGGACGTGCAACAGAATTATCTCTGTTCTAATGTAAGAAAACAAGAATGTAAAACGAACAGAAGAGAATTACGTAGTTTGGTAAGTTGTCTACGTCCACAGAAGAGAGGAAAAGATCTTATAGATAAATTTTCTCTTACACCTAAGCTCACTCATTAAAGTTAGAGCCCATATCTATTTATAGCGAACTCTAATAATCTATGGAGTATATCTAAGTCAAAAAAGAAATCTAAAACGGAATCTTTATCAAACATGAAATTCTAGATTTTGAGTAATTCTTCAACAATCTCCACTTTGGCAAGAAATCACCTCTTAGAAGAACTATGCAATTCTACCTGAAATCAACTTGACTATACTTTGAACATTAGCCACTCCATCCTCAACAAAAATCATCCTTCTCTCTCCATCATTGTCCAATGACTTGGAGATATCTTCCAAACTCGAACATACCCCGAGCATGCATGATGTATTAGCACCTCCAATCACCTTGGAACCCGAATACGTAAGTTTTTTGCATAGTAAACCCATGACAAATATACACCTCACTATTTTTCCAGTCATTCCTATACTTTACAACCTCAAATCGCTTTATCATTGGACCTTGTTCTTGTTGTCGCAAACCAATTCTTTAAGTCATAGCATACATAAGACAGTCCTTTGTGCTACCTAGTAGAACTCTTAATATGTTGTGAACTTCATTGTTTGCTCTTAAGTGAGATAAAACCTAATTTTTCTTAGGTGTAATCTACGGTTCACATTCTCAATAACAAATCAATCGATCACCTTTATTTTTCATGTGCCTTGAGACAACCATAACTTCTTGCTAAGCATGTCTATATGAGACAACCATAGCTTCTTTCTAACTATACCTCTGCGAATACCCATTACAATAACTATTTTGGTTACACTGAAGTCATTCATGTCAAGACCTTGCTCCCTCGTATGATCTAATCTCATATTACTTGAGTGTTTCCAACTCCTTCAGACTCCATTGATATGATTCCATCTACAACAGTGTTTTTTACCAACCTGTAAGTATTCTTCAAGTCTCTTTTCACCCTTCATCCCTACCATAGCATCATACTCTACCTTCATTAGCCTACATTTATAACTATACTCATTATAATCCAAGGTCCATAATGAAAATAAATTATCAGAATGCTTTGAACTTGATGAGACAGAAAGCTAATCACTATCATACATGTCTGAATATTTGGCCATGTATGTGGATGTCGATGCCTTTCCTACATTGCCTTGATTCCTAGTTCGTCTTGGACTTCATATGTTATTTTTCTCTGCACTTTAAGCAACTTCAATTGAACTTCGTTGACACTGACTTGGATCATTTTTCAATTTTTTCTTTTATTCGATCCTCGTCTTTATGTAGACCATTCCTTGCCGAACCAACAGATCATTGACACGCCTTTGCCGTAACCTAAAGCTCGTCATACGTTCACATGGTCAAACTTTGCAGCAAAACCAAAACTTTCCCTAAAAGCTCTAATACCAATTTGTTAGGAAATCAACCTACTCTAGGAATGGATGCGTAGCAGAATTACCTATGTTCTAACGTATGAAAACAAAAATGTGTAACGAACACAAGAGAATTACAAGGTTCAGAAAATTGCCTACGTTCAAGGGAGAGAGGGAGAGATTTTATTGATGAGTTTCTCCTTACACCCAAGCTCACACATTAGGGTCAAAGCCACTATCTATTTATAAATAAATCCTAATAATCCATGGATTACATCTTGGTCAAAATAGGAATCTAAAAAAGAATCCTTGTTAAACAGGAAATCCTAAATTTTGTGTCATTCTTCAACATATGTTTACCACACCAAAGGACATTTAGTTTAACAACACAAGGGTTGTACTACCTCAAGAAAATCTAATGTTCAAATCTTGTCAATTGTAGTCATGTTTTATTTATCTTTCGAAAAATATATGTTTTTCACGAATTTGAGATTCCATCTTGATCCAAACATTTGAATCACATCTTTCCTCTCTTCCCAAGAGCCAAACAATAGTTTTGATTGGTTTGGAACCAATGGACAAAGTTCAAATTCTGAAAAACTATTAGTATTAAAAGTTTTCACAAAGAGATTGACTTTTCATTATTTGAGATCTTGCTCAATTGTAACTTGAAATAATGGACTATATTGCTTGGTTATCTCAATATAAAAATAGTCAAAAGGCACTCAGTATTATGATACAAGATATACAAGGTTCCATATTTACTAGGTATAATTTTTGGCGTAAAAATTTACCTTTAAAAAAAATAGAATAATAATAATAACTTATTTTTTGTTATAAAAATTAGAAGAATTGTAGAATCTACATATAACGCCATGTGATTCGATTGACTGTCTCCACAGATCAACA
Organism: Hypericum androsaemum; assembly: GCA_963995505.1. Taxonomy (NCBI): domain Eukaryota; kingdom Viridiplantae; phylum Streptophyta; class Magnoliopsida; order Malpighiales; family Hypericaceae; genus Hypericum; species Hypericum androsaemum. The sequence goes on from OZ023199.1 coordinate 4,497,057, forward strand.
CGGGTCTTTTCTAGCGTGTTTTGTCCTCATTCACATGCATCCCGAAAATTTCTCATGAGGTCACCCATCCTAAGACTATCTTAGGTCATGCGCATGTAACTTTGAAGTTTTCTCAAGATACGTGCTAGAAAAGAAAGTTCACGATAATCAAATCAAATCACTTAAATTTTTTAGACAAAATATATCATTTACGATGTATCATACTACATTACCAAAACATAAATTGAATATGAGCTCGGGATTCTCTGCGGCTTTGTCTTATCTCCTCTCTGACTCAAAAAAAATATATATCTCCCCTCTGGGACACTGCTCGCCATATGTCGTAAGAACTCGATGACTGAGTGCAAAAGCAAACGCTCCACTACTTCTCCTAATGCTTGTTTTTTTCTCCCTTATGAGTGTCTTGTCTACTCTTTTTTTTGTCAATTTCAACATTTCCCCTTCTCTTTTTTTTAATCAGTAAATATAATTATTTTATTTTAATTAATGAAGTCTGAAATTCAAGTCTTCTAAAATGCTACATTGTTAACTACTTAATTGGAGAAATTTACTTCAATTCATAATTCAAATTTAAATTAGTTGATTCTCTTAATATTCAACTACAAAATAATACAAAATAAAAAACTTAAACCAAATAGAATTCCTCTCTTTTTCGGTAACAAACACCGCTTCTCATTTCTCTTTCCTCAATGTATTATTTTCTCCATTTTGTATGCTTTTGGGGGCTTCAAACTACTGCTATAAGCTCCTTGCTTAGTGATGGCAAAACCCACATCCAAAACTCATCACTACACCGCTCACACTCATTCCCTTTCTTCAGCTACAACCCTTCCATGTTAAATCTTCATTTGGGCTTCCTTCCTCCATCTTTTCCCACAAAAGCACCTCTCTTCATCCAAATACAAAGGAACTTTAGTTCAAGCAAACAGGAGGTCTTTAAGCCAGGCAAGTTCTTCAGCTTCTCATAACATCCATTACTAAGTATTTACTTAAAGAAGGTTTCCTACCCACCAATTTCTCTCTCTCTCTCTCTCTCTCTCCACATAAACACACAAGTAGATGTCCACAAGTAAAGTTTTTTGGTTGATGATGTGTGAGGTTACTAAATAAGAAGAGTCCATAGTTATATACAAAGTGCGTTTAGTTAATTTGTGTGCTCCTTAAAGAGTGGCCAATAGTGATAACCACCAAAGTCTTACCCTGGGAGTTTATGAAGGATAGATATAAGGAAACATACTTTACATCATTATAATCATTAGGCATACTCTAATCGCCCCATCTTGTCTTGTTCTTTCTCTTTTGGTCTCCAAACCAACAACCAAAAAAAAGGTCATCAGGAGAGAGAGACCAAATAGAGAATTAAGGACATGGAAATTTCAAGCCATGAAGGGGAGATCCCTATACCAATAAACAGTGTATATGGGCATATGATCCATCATCATCACCATCACAACAACAACAACAACAACATCATCCCTTGTACTAATTCAGGCACCCAACAAGTGATCACTATCCCTTCACCTCCTCCTCCTCCTCCTACCACCAATGGCCTTGAGCATCATGACCACCACAACATCATCCACAGCAACAACAACAACATTGTTCATGGTTCTCGAAGCTACGAAAAGAGCGCGGTGAAGTACAGGGAGTGTCTGAAGAACCATGCAGCAGCAATGGGTGGGAATGCCACTGATGGGTGTGGAGAGTTTATGCCAAGTGGGGAAGAGGGCAGCTTGGAAGCACTCACTTGCTCAGCCTGCAATTGCCACAGGAACTTCCACAGGAAAGAAGTACAAGGGAAACTCTTTCTAGGGCACCACCACCCCAATGCCCTAATGTACTCCTCCTCCTCTAGGGCTGTCCCCACCACACCACACCAGCAGATGATAATGCCCTACAGTGCCATTGGGCCTCACCTCGCCTCGGAGTCCGATGAGCATGACCACCATCATCATCATCACCATCACCAACAGGTGGTGAAGAAGAGGTTCAGGACCAAGTTCACACAAGAGCAGAAGGAGAAGATGCTGAGGTTTGCAGAGAGAGTAGGGTGGAAGATACAGAAGGAGGAGGAAGGTGTGGTCCAGCAATTGTGCCAGGAGATTGGTATCAAGAGAAGGGTCCTCAAGGTGTGGATGCACAACAACAAGACCAAGAAAGCCATCGTCAACCCTTCATCCACTAGTACTGCTTGATGTTTTTGTCTTTACTTCTCTCGGAGAGCAGACACAAGATTAGCTATTACTACATGGGTTTATTATGTTTTGTATGTTTGTGGTTGGTTAAATGTTAATGGAGTCGGGTGTTAATTGTTCCTAATAATATCGTTGTTCTAGTTTAACAAAGATGTTTCAAGTTCGAACTCTTGGGAATATTATTTGTTGAGAGAATTTTATCACTTTCGATGGTCCTATCCGACTTGAATCTATATTAGTCAGAGTGATTTTCAGATATGAGGTAGTTTATAACAAAAATTGTTCATTTAGTTGGTTGAGGAAATGTGTCTTTGTTGTTCAAAATAAATAAAAATAATATAAGATTTTTTCATTTGATATTATTTATCGGAAACACTTTTTTGTTGGGTCGCTAACGTATGCACGAATATTTCATAGTTATTAATTGGAGTTTTATTATTAGATATTTTACTATTTCGAATATGTATGTCTTATTTCACTTTTATTTATTTTTAGGTCTTCTAGGTTATATTAAGTTTTGATATTTTCATTAAATAGGTTAGTTTATGGCAGAATATAGAAAGTTTAAAGATTATTGTTATGAATCATCCCGAGGATTTTTTGTGAAAGAGAGTTTCTCTTTCATTGTAGTCGAGTCATATTTTTTAATCTTTTTTTCTTAATCGAGCAATGATACGTTCAAACCCGTCCTCTAGACAATCCTACAAAGTTAAGTGATACATTGAGCCCCTTCCGATCTAATTTTATCTCGGCAGATTCCACATCAAATTTGTCATATCTTTTATTTTATATATTTTTAGCTTTCGCTATGTCAGTTGCTTAATATTTGGGTAAAATTTCAATGTGATCCAAAGTTCTCCTTACTTATTTTTAACACGCGAGCTAATTAAATAACAGTACTTAGAAGTTCTATTTCATTGGTTTGATAACAAATACTTAAGACACCCGTTAATTAGGGATGGCAATTAGACCCTTACCCTGAGGGTCTACCCTGATCCAGACCCGAAGGGTCCAAGATCCGTTGACTTTGACCGGGTCTGGACCCTGATCCTGCCCAGATCCTGATATTTTAAAAGGATAAGGGCATGGATATGGATCTATAGGATCCTGCCCTGATCCTACCCGAATTTTTTTAATTAATATAATATATATTAATTATTAGACATAATACCAAATTCTCAATTTTTTGGTAGATAAATATTCTCTATTAAAACGAAAATTTAAAACAGAGCAAGCGAAAAAAGAAAGACAAGATACATGGTCCCGATATTTACATCGGTTACAATCTCACCCCCGACCAAAATATTCTCTCAATCTCAAGAGGTGAAGAAGAGGGACCTATGAATCTTTGTAGGCAATCAAGAAAGTGAGCAGCGATTGATTGTGAATGATCGAGGCATTCGTCCAAAAGACCCACTCTTGGGCATGAAAGAGCACAGAATTCAAGAGAAGCTCATTATCGCACCTCGCCTCATTGAAGATAATACCATTACGAAGCAACCACAGGCCCCAAGTAATAGCAGTGAAAATCACGAACCAAATTCTCAATTTTAACTTACCCAACTTCAACTTTTTTATTTGCTTGTTTGATTTCTTTGTATTGATATGTTTAATGAATAAAAATATCTCATTGCTATTTGAAAACTATCAAAAGATAATTTAATTTTTTTGAATTAAATATTTTATAAAAAATACGGACCCGCGGGTCGCCCTGATCCTACCCGGTTTTTTAGGACACAGATCCTGCCCGAATCCTTATTTTTAAAGAGGATAAGGGTAAAGATCTGGATCGACCATTTAAAAAGAGGATAAGGATCTGGATCCTATGGATCCTACCCAGATCCTGCTCACTACCATCCCTACCGTTAATATACCAAATCGCACTTTCTCTTATGGTAAAAGGGAAAAGTGAGATGCGGAGTGACCAGGTTTCAAGTATAGGTACTAACCAAGAATCTACTTTCTTTTATAAGTATAATTGTATCTATTTAGAAAAATACTCGCCAGCAATAGCAAATAGTTACATTTTCTATTGACTACATCGTCTATAATATCTTTTGACATTAAACTCCTACGAATATATGCTACATAAAATTATATCATATTATATACGCAATCCCGATTTTTTGGTAAAAGAATTAAAAAATTACGAAAAAAGAATAACAAACTCACTATTTTCTCTAAATTAGTAGCTTTATAAAAAGGAAAAACATAGAAGGGGAGGCGACCTCCGGTGATCAGCACATGTCCGCCAATTTTTTTTACAATTTTTTTAATTTTTTTTTGAAGAAACTGTATATAAAATAAAGTGAGAAAATTATTACACAGATGAGTCATCAACTCTAATAGTGGATGTTGTATCCAATTGGGTGCACATCGCCCACATCTAGATTTTGTAGCGACCCAATTGCCCACACCAAGAATCTACTTTTTTATAAGTATAATTTTATCTATTTAGAAACATACTCGCCAGTAGTAGCAAGTAGTTACATTTTCTATTGACTACATCGCCTATAATATCTTTTGACATTAAACTCTTACGAATATACACTAGATAAAATTATATCATATTATATACGCAATCCTAATTTTTTGGTAAAAGAATAAAAAAATTCCTGAAAAGGATAACGTACTAACTATTTTCTCTAAATTGGTAGCTTTATAGAAAGAAAAAAATAGAAGGGGAGGCGGCCTCTGGTGATCAACACGTGTCCGCCAATCTTTTTTTACAATTTTTTTTATTTATTTTAATAACAAACACACTGATGTATATAAAATCAAGTGGGAAAGTCATTACACAGATGAGTCCTCAACTCTAATGGTGGATGTTGTATCCAATTGGGTGCACATTGCCCACATCTAGATTTTGTAGCGACCCAATTGGCAACCTCATTCGCCTTTCGTGGAGTATAATCTAGTTTACAGTTACTAAAATTATCCAACGCAAGCTTTGCCAACAAGGCCTAATTTTCTACTTCCCATTCAATCGAGCTGGTTCGTCCCCAGATGAAATTCACTGCAGATGAGCAATCTAAGAGAATCATCACTTCAACATCTGCAAGGCCCGTGCTCCTATCCTCTTTAAGCCACGCCGCATCGCAATTAACTATCACCTCTTGTGGTTGAGGTGATTGCCAACTTTGGAAAATATTTGGACTCGTATTTCCATCATCAGATGACTCTATATACAACAGTGGATTGTTCCTCCATTCACACCAATAGTTAACAGCAAGTTGGACTGTCGTGGTTGGGTTCGGGTATGTGCCTTCAAAGATAGCTGCATTCTGAGTCTTCCAAATATGCCAACAGAGAAAAATCAAAAGCGTGATGAGTTCTCGCTTTCCAGATTGTGTAATTATTCTCTGCATTTAGCCAGCCATTCAGCAAAGTTCAGTGCCTGAAACTGATCAATTCTAAGTCATAAAGGGCTCAAGAACCAAGCCACTCTAGCATGTGGCATCTCCAAATCAGGTACAAGATAGTTTCAAATTCAGTTCCACATAATCCACAGATATCATCAAAGCCAAGATTCCTATGTTTCAGGTTAAAAGCAGTAGAAATACTCCATGTAGATAGTTTCCAGCTGAAATGTCTGAGTTTAGGAGGTACATCCATCTTCCAAATTGCTCTCCAGAAACTTTCAAGGTGTTCACCTGCGATGATGAAAGCAGGTTGTTCACGGTATTTTCTTCTCCAGTTCAGATCCTCCAAGCTGGTCTGTCCAAGTAAGAGACCTACAATTTTAGGATTTCATTTCTTTCCTGCAAATTAAAAAGCTCAGAAAGGATGTCAGTATTCCATCCTTTTGTTTTTTTTATCAACTAAATCAACAACTTTATCACAAATACCAGCGATTGGTTTGGGTGAGATAATCATTTTTTGGTCAGGGTATACTAACCATAGATCCTCCCAAATATTAATAGGTTGACCATTCCCAATTTTTCAGATCACACCCTCCTTAATGAATTCCTTACCTCTATAGATGCTCTTCCACATCTATGAACATCCTTGCCCACAGTGTGAATCCAAAAAGGTTTGGTTAGGAAAATAGAACCCCTCACGATTTGCTAAGATTTTCCAAGCTTGCTTACCTAACAAACCATTGTTAAACTCTTCCATCTCTTTAAATCCTAACCCACCCACCCCCTTCTCCTCCACCACCCCCCCCCCCCCCCCCCCCCAACCCAAAACTCTTAGAATGAGTAATCGTATTCCATTCCATGACATCCAATATACTTTTCTCATATCTAAATCTTCTTACCACCAAAACTTGGCAAGCAAACTATTCAGTTTAGTACAAAAAAATTTAGAAAACTTGACACACTGTATAGTACGTGAGAAATGAAGAAAGGATAAACTTTATCATTACCTCCCACCCAGCATTGGACAAAAGTATTTGTTTCTAAGACTAGGCCTTCCTGGTCACTTGCTCTAAGATTAAAGTGAGAGCTTTGCATTTAGACTTGTCCCAAAATGAGGGTGGATCAAGATATCATGTGTAATCTTATCCATCTGAAGGATTGTTTTGATGGACTCTCAATGTTCAGTTTTGAGACCAGCATTGAAATGAACACTTGACTTATCCAGATTGAAAACCTGTCCGAAACCCCTTGAAAATTTTGACAGCAACTTTCTAATGGCTGTGGCTTCTTTGGCATTTGCTTTCCAAAAAATTAGCGTATCATATGCAAACAAAACATGAGTTAAAGTAGGGCAGTTTGCATTGATCTTAAGGCCATAAATTAAGTTGCATTGTAAAGCCTTTTTGATATACAAGGAGAAAGGTTCAAAAATAAGGAGAAAGAGAAATGGAGACAAGGGATCTCCCTGTCTCAAACCTCTAGATGGACTAAACCACTCTAATGGATTACCATTCAGTAACACAGAATATTAATAGTTTCACCATTCCCAATTTTCCTGATCACATCCTCCTTAATGAATTTTTTACCTCCATAGATGCTCTTCCACATCGATGAACATCCTCGCCCACAGTATGAATTCAAAAAGTTTTGGTTAGGGAAATAGATCCCATTGAGCAGTTTAGCATATAACAGTTAAGGATTTGCTAAGATTTTCTAAGCTTGCTTACCAATCTTATTCCATGACATCCAATGTACTTTTCTCATATCTAAATCTCCTTACCGCCAAAACTTGGCAAGCAAACCATTTAGTTTAGTACAAAAGAATTTTAGGAAACTTGACACACTGCATAGAGTACGTGAAAATTGAAGAAAGGACAAACTTTATCATTACCTCCCGCCCAGCATTGGATAAAAGTCTTTGTTTCTAAGACTGGGCCTTCTTGGTCACTTTCTCTAGGATTAAAGTGAGAGCTTTGCATTTAGACTTGTCCCAAAATGAGGGCGGACCAAGATATCATGTGTAATCTTATCCATCTGAAGGATTGTTTTGATGGACTCTCAATGTTCAATTTTGAGACCAGCATTGAAGTGAACACTTGACTTATCTAGATTGAAAACCTGTCTGAAATCCCTTCAAAAATCTGACAGCAGCAGCTTTCTAATGGCAATGGCTTCTTTGGCATTTGCTTTCCAAAAAATTAGCATATCATATGCAAACAAAATATGAGTTAAAATAGAGCAGTTTGCATTGATCTTAAGGCCAGAAATTAAGTTGCATTATAAAGCCTTTTTGATATACAAGGAGAAAGGTTCAAAAATAAGGAGAAAGAGATATGGAGACAAGGGATCTCCCTGTCTCAAACCTCTAGATGGACTAAACCACTCCAATGGATTACCATTCAGTAACACAAAATATGAAAATGAGAAAATATTTGCCATAATACACCTAATCCAATTTTGAGGAAAACCCATATTCTCCATAATTCCTCTCAGATCCAACTTATAGCCATCAAGCCTCATTTGGACCTCTTATATTTTCTCAAATGGTGAAAAACCTTGTATGCAACAATAATATTATCTGAAATGCTTCTACCCTCAATAAAAGTACCTTGATTCTCACCAATTATATCATCAATCCAAGCCTTCAACCTATTAGCAAATAATTTAGAATATATCTTGTAAGCATAGTTGCACAATCTAATAGGTCACAAATGTGAGATATGATCAGGTTTTTTTAGTTTTTGGGATTAAAACAATATATGTTCTGTGTAGAGCGATGAGTTGATGCCCGGATATGAGTAATTATTTATTTTGTGTATAGCTTAAAAAGTTATATTAAAAAAATCATTTGAACGCCATGCACCTTTTATTGCATTTCAATTTTTTTTTTTTTGTGAATCTCTAAATTTAGAATTTAACACTAATAGATCTTATTTTATGGGTGACTCTCCTAATAACTTTTTTTTTACAATAAGAAAAATTAAACTCAAAATTTTCTCAACTGAATAATAATTTCTTAGCACTTATACTCGTAATTTAAACCCAACACTTTGGATACCTTTGTCAATGAGGGGACCAGCACTTTGTCAAATGTTGGTCTAAAACCAGTAATAATATTTATCTTCCGACAGCCCCAGAAAAAGGAAAAAGATATGTCCTATACAGACACCTGGTTATAATTGGATGGCAGGTATTAATATATATATATATATATATATATATATATATATATATATATCATAAACATGATTATTTTCGTTCAAGAAATAAGCAAAATTAGCTGCACAACCAATTAAAATGATTTAGTTTACACCAAAAAATTAAAATAATTTAATTCAGCAGTGCAAGGACGCAATGTCCATTTTTGTTTGCCATAGAATGTAAAATAGTATAAAAAGGAAAATAGTCAAAATTATGAAGGTTGGGGATGTAACAGTAATTTGTCTAAGGTACTTATTGGTAATTTTTCGTTCAACCTTTGGAAGCAATATAGAGTTTGTGTTAATCTTTACCATGTTTGAATTTAGTATTTTTTTTAAAAAAATTTCTGATATTTAGAATCGAATATTATTGATGATTATTTGGTGACGGTTGCTCCAATAAGAAGATAATTATATCCGTCTTTTCACGTGCATATTATGTGTCGTGCACCAAGGCATTAATTATACTCGATAGGCAATTGAACAAAGGAAAACTGATGGTCATACATGTGGATTCAGTATTAAATAATACAGTCATTGACCTAAAAAACTAAAGATGGGCATTATTCTGTTTCTCTTGTCAAAATACCGTTCTTTAATGTTCTTCTATTTAGATTACAGAATTATAAAATGAGAAAAGTTATTTTCATTTTCTGTTTTTTGATAAATTTTTAGGTCAAGTACATTTATTTTAGTATCATTTGGTTCGGCATATTTTGTACAAATATTATGTAATTTAAAACACAACAGTTGAGTGACAAAACCCTCAGTAACTTATTATTGAATTGACTTTTTTCCTGAAAAATAATACTCTGAACTTTATAAATAAAAAATCCATAAAAGTTTTGAAGAAAGTCTACTCTCTCTTCCCTTCCTCTTTTCTTTTAATTTGTACCTTCTGTTTCTTTCACTTTTGATTTTAGAGTAGTTGTGATAACCATAAAACTAAATTAAATAACAATAGAAAACTTAATGATAAATTATATATTTTTTCTTGCTTAGAAAACCCGTAATCTTAAAAGAAAATCAATCTTGGATTTTATGGAGCACCTCTAGTTGTGGGTGTCATCCAACAATGAAATATTGGTGGGTTGGAGCAAAACTCTGAGAGTTTGTTCCTTACATATTAAGAATGATTTTGGAAGATATGTTATTTTGAGGTTTTCAATGATTGTCGGCCAATATGATTATGGAGGAGAAAGAGTAATCTTGTGTTCTAGAAAACTCCTCATATTGTTGGTGAAATCCAAATTTAAGAAGTTTATTCATAATACCATGCGCAAGATTCATGACAGTAGAGATATTGTTTGGAAGTGTCTAAGGCTATATACACAAACCAACTTTAAAAATTTTGAAACTGAATAAAATAGGAATATAAGTCATTTTCCTCCTTAGATTTGTGTGTTATTTGTATTTTTGGCTTATTTTCGTGCTTTATGAGTTTTGTTTACTTTGTTGCCAAGTTTGTGACGTGGTATTGTTTCCTGTTGGTTACATTTGCATAGTTATGGTTTATGTTTCTCTAACGTCTCATTATTTGACCAACTGTCTTTACAGATCTTAAAATTTTTCAAGAGGTCACTATCCTAAAATTGCCCCATTCAAAACTTGTTTAACCTTTGAGTTCTTTAAAGATGTGCCCCATAAAAGAACGTGCACTTTGTTAATATGAATACTAATAATCAAATCACTTAAGTGTTTCTAAACATATCAAACATTTCTAACATATTCGGAGTATCACAGTTTCATTACATGATGTTATATTTATTTCCATTGGATTTTCTATGGTTTATGTTTGGTTTCGTTGGACCTATTTATTGTCTCTCGCTGTTTCACACCTCTAATGAAACATCTTTGGTGTCTCTCGTCGTTCTCCTCCTATCCATAATCGCCCTTTTATTTTATTTTTTTCAAATTTTGGGTTTTTTGGGTATGAACATGGACAGGGCCTTAAAAAATTGGGTCAATTACAGTTCAAAACCGATGAACGAATGGTTCTGTCTGGTTCCCATATCTTTCTTGCAACGGTTCTCATTGTTCGATTTGGTCCGTCCCAACGCTTTGCTCAGCCATGCCCGGTATAGACAACAAAGTAATGGTGTGGAAGTCGATCAAACCACAATCTACTGAAGTTTTCTTTTGCTATTAAACTTCCAACTGTAATAACTAGCATGAGTAGTTTAATTTTTGATCTACCGTCTCATCTATTATTTTGCATAAATATTTGTTCCTCTATCAAACAAACAACATTGGAAATAAATTCTGCCCTCTGTAATTGATAATCCATATGTTTCAGAGACCAAAAATACTTCCAATGATGCTTCTAGCTACCATGAGTTGCCCTCACTTGCTCACATTCCACTTAGAATGCTTCCGTAGGGGACCGACCTCGTAAGATTTCCCTCTCTTTCCTTAGTTTTCACCTTTGAAATTTCTAGCACCCAAAAGGAGACACAGCCACCACTCTTTGCATCTCGAAAATTTTCAAACTTGAATTCAAATTTTACGAATTTAAAAAACGTAATTGAGAGAACCGTCTCTTACGTAAAATCTGACAGTGTAGGATTCAAAATATTAGAAAATCGAAAAAAGCCACCACCCTTCAAAAAGAATTTGAGTCAAAGTCAAAGATAGAGAAAAAAAGGAATAAGATTCAACTTTAGAAACCTTCCATAGCTATTATTTATGGCATTACTTCTTGAGCAAGAAAAGATGGCAAAAAATATATTTTTTATTTCTCTGAGTTTTTTCACTTGAACAGAACTTTTTTAATGATTTCTTAGAAATTTTTTAATATTTTTATTTTGCAATTTTTATCAATTTCGTAGATTGTTTCAATCTTATATCGTCAAAATGTATTTTGGTCAAGAAAAAGTAAATTAGCACCATTTTGGTCTATGCAAAGAGTTCTTTTTCCTGTGAAATTTGAGTCATTTTCTGGAAAATACGACTAAATAGGAGACAAATTTGTGTTAAATTTTGGTAGAAAACTATATTTATTTGATGTTAAGTGGTATCTAAATATTTAGTAGATTCACTAATTCAGATTCGAATCCGTTAGAGTTTTTGAAAGTGATAAAAATTTCTAACAACTATTTTAACATTACTAGTTTACTACAATATTTAGTGTTCAAATTCCAAATTTTGTGAATACGAAAAATCGCATTAAAGATATAGTGAATGATAAGATTCCCGTCCTCATTGAATGAGGATAATAAATAGGTAGCCGAGAATTGTCTGATCCAACCCTATTTAATTTAAGAAGCATTTAATTCCGCTGCTACCGGAAATTGAGATAGTGATCCATATTAGCCCAATTTCATGTGACAGTGAACTGTTGAGATGAGCCCACGAGTCCACCCTATCATCTACTGTAGCGTATAGTTGTCCTGCACATTAATTGCGTAAAATTTAAGCCTCAAAAACTTTAGACGGGTTGACATAAATTTTGGACTCTATGCAGTATTGGGCTTTATTTTTTTCTCAACCAATATTTTTTTATTTCCGCAAAAGATTTAGACTCACCAAAATTTGAGAAACGATGTGGAATTTGTTGTCATCGTACCTACCAACGAACAAACTTTTGTGTGTAGTGATGTGTACTACAACCATTCGGTTTCAATTTTGTGTGGAATTGGGATGAGAGAATCTTTTCCGTCAAGGCATAGAAATTGCAAAGAAAGCTTTATTTATTGCCTAGACCACTTGGAAAAAATGATCTAGAAATCTTTTATTAAATAAGATAAGTATATAGGTCATGCCTCGTAGAGTTGAAGTCACTTTCACGAAAGACCTTTTTTTTTAGAAGAACTTTCACGAAAGACCTATTATTTGCCAGAAGTTGCTCAATCAAAGAAAGACCTATTATTTCAATAAAGTGTAGGCTATTTATAGGAGCCGGTACATGATTCTAGATATTGTACTACTACGGTTTTGGATTGAGTAAGGACAACATAAAAATCGTCCCTACGGAGGGAATTTCATTTAGACCATCACATTTTTTTAAAAACCGTGTCTAAAGATCTGACAGCCATTAAAAACCGTGTTTATAAGTATATTGACTTGATCCATTTCAGTGGGAACAACTCTTATCCCCAATGAATCCGAACTCATTGTACTACTTGACCTTCCATAGGAGCGAAAAATTAATATTTTATCCACAACAACTTCTAGATTCATTTGAATATATAAAATTATTCCTTAACCACAAAGAATCATGCATAACATCCCTACCTATAAAATTATTCCTTAACCACAAAGAATCATGCATAACATCCCTACCTTACAATGCATGTAACTCGAATTTGACCTAAATTGAAGGACTCAAAGCTAACAAAATTCATGAACTTAACCCTTTTCGGGCCTTCTAGAAAAAGTGGCATAACTTACTCTAGAAAATTCCAAGTACTTCCTCGTTTAGGTGTTAGAAACTAGACTCTCCGGGCTTCAAGTCCATGTATGATATGTAAGCTTTTGGACACAATTTTGGAATTTGGGGTTCCAAGCACTTAAATTGCAAATCAATCCTTATGATTTTATCCTGTGTAAGCTTTTGTATTTATCTAGTGAAAAGGGTGGCCGATTGGTTTGCTAAGACCAACCTAGAATCTTTCTTTTTTCTTAAGAGGATTTACTACGAGATCTTATAAATGAGCTCAAGGAATTTATTTTGTATGATTACCATATTTAAACAATAAAGTTCTAGCTTTCCATTTCAAAAGAATATTATAGTTATAAACTAACTCTTTAGATTTATTATTTCTCGACTATTTAAGTGAAAATTTATAATAAAAAATTCAATGTTGGAAAGATATATTTTTTAACTTTATATTTTTTAGAAATTAAAGTAATTCGGATTTGAAGCTCTAGTCGAGCCTCAATTTTCTTTGATTTATGTATTTTTTTGGTGCGTTTGGTACATCTTCCAGACAGGCTTAGAGAAATAGGACAGAACATTACTGGACATAACATAACCATTTGTTCTAGTTGTTCTGTCCGGTATTTGGTACCATGATTAAACATTTAGCACATTTATTATTTGGTACATGTTAGTTCACCTTAAATTTTGGTTAAAGACAAAACTACCTTTCAAAAAAAATAATATGAAAATTTTATTATTCATTTTTGAATGAGATATTCGAACATGTATTTTTATAATGAAGAACTATAAGATATCAAAAAAAAGGATAAGATAATCAGAATTATCTAATTTATTAAATAACATGCCATGTGCGATTTCGTTCAAATACAATATTGTACAAAATTATTTATAGCAAATAGAATGTCATCGGAATATTTTTAATATTTTATCTTATAATTTGACAAATATGTTTTTTTCAAGGATAAAAGAATTATTAAGAACCTTTGGTATAAGGTTGTAATCGAATGCCTTCTTAAAACTCTACTATGGCAAATATGTATGTTTTTAATTAAATATCTAAATTAACTATTTTATTATCTTTAAATGTATTTGTATTCAAGAATATAAAATTTAGAAATTTAAATGGGTATCCAAATATTTAAATCCGAGGTAAAAAAATTGAATATAAGACATGAAAATTATGTATAAGATAAAATGATTAGTCTTAATTAGGTTAAACTTAGTAAATAAAATTAAAAAGGAAAATAAATAGTTCAGGTAAAAGCATATCAAAGAAGTTTTTGTCCTTGGACAAATTTTCTGAGCCGTGAAATAAACGGGACAAAAATTTGGAGGTGTGTTGAACAAACTACCAATTTTGCGCATGTCATTTCTTGTGCTAAATATAGATTTGGACAAAAATCATTCTCCAATTGTTTCCGAAACCAAACACAGCCTTTCCTGTAAAGGTAAAAAAAAATGTAATCCACTTTGTACACTTAACAATTTCTTGGTCATTCGATTTAACCAACACATAAATTAGTGGATGCCGTAACCGATAATATTTAATTCGCAATCATAACTCACCGTCATAGTTAAAGTTTTCATAAACAATAACTTGGAAAAAGTTTTAACCGTAACCAACACTTTCAGTAATTACATATAAACTACAAGAAGAAGAAACTCGGCAAAAGAAAGAACGACGCCGGTTTGAGAGAGAAGAAATATACATCTATAGGAATATAGGAAAACATAAGCTCGAAACGATGGCGAGAACCAAACCAAGAAAACAAAACTAGGAACCTGTATGGTTCCAGTACAATAACACAACCATATTAACGGCAAGCTTCCTGCAGCTAAGACGGTGCAGCTTGTTACGTTTGACTATCTTTGATGGAGGACCGATTTCGACTGAGAGATGCGGCCAGCCAAACTTGCGCAACGGCTTCCACGGTCCAGGTTTGACCGGCTCGTTGGCCTCTTTGTCGTGCACTCGACAGGTTTTCGTGCTTGGTTTTTAACGAGCGCAGATTCTTCCACAGATTTGGAGCGATTCCTCAGTCAGGTGTTTGAAACAAGCCTAGCTCGGCCTGGATTCAGATGGGAGTGCGACATAATCCAACCCTGAAGAGAAAGGTAAAATCATGAACATTGGGCTCCAAAAACATATCCGAGAATCAATGAACAAAAACATAAAAACTCAAAAAGAATATTGACATGCACTTTTTTTATCACATTATCCTAATAAATTCAGTGTAGGTGACTGTTACTCGGATGGGCATCAAGTCCAAATACAGGGGCCAGCATAGAACAAAGGCGACCGCGATTTAAAACCTAGTTAGTCTAAGAGTTGAGTTGTTCCTCCTTTACAGTAAAATCAAAAACTGAGTTAAGAGCACGAGTTATTAATTCTACAGCATCTCAAATGAAGTCTCCATAGTGAGTCAAGTAACTTTCGACATTTAGCATCATTCCTTATGGGCATCGAACGAAAGTATAATCCTTAGAAATTGTTCAAACTTTCATATGTAGTCCTCGCTCTAACAGTTCCTAGATTTTGCATTCATGCTTTTTTCAAAAATATTTTCTCAAAAAAGAAAGATTCTGCATTCCTGTCGGTACTTATTGGACTCGCCATGGATCAAACTCTGCTTGCAAGTACACTCTCTATTGCTCCTTTTTTATTTTTCAAGGTTCAGTGTTTTCCTTCTAAGTATTCAACAGAACTTCTAAAGTTTCCTTCACTATACACATCTTCAAGGGTGAAATTTTTTGAACTTAAAAAACTCGTTACCTGTTCTGCAGCTTTACTTTTAAAGGGACTGTACAAGGTTGAGACAACGTTGCACGAATCTGCAATGCGGGCCTCAAAATCAAGAGCTTGGACAATATCGCTCGAATAGCCATATTCTTGTTGCTTCCACGATGAAGTTTTGCTATTGCTCGATGAATTTATGAAATGCATGAGTACATGAGCCTGTAACAAAAGGAAATGTGAACTAAACTTCATGCTTTTTTGCACAACAAAGTTCCTCATTAGCCTTAATGTTGGGAGCAAAAATGTCGGACATACATGGAATGCTGCTTTCAGAATGTCATCGGACTTGGCTTGATCCTTCAGCAATGCATACACTTTTTCTTTGGAAGGATTGTACGTTATAACATATCTCTCTTTCTGCCAAAACCAACAGCGTATTAAAACATTTTTTTTATGGGACAGCATATTATAACTTGGTGAAACTACAGAATTTGAGAGAATTTACGGAGAAAGAATTGACAGAGAGTAAAAGATTTCCCACTAATGAATCACCTCAAAGAATGGTTTTATTGCTAGATATGCACTTGGGTCTTGGAAAGCATCTTTAAATCTGGATCCTGACAAACAGTAGAACCAAAATTAGCAAAGCACAACACTCCTCTGGAAACTGCAAAGAGATGAAAATATTGTATGCTTACCTATGACAATTGGCTGATCCTTCAACCATGGAAAGTTTAAAATATCTTCCTTCATATTTCCATCTTGCAGTGAAGGAACACGTCCTGAAGTAAGAGATGAAGGATATTTCTATCAAGCGCGATCCATGATTACTGATGGAAACTAAATATGTCTAAGATCTTAAGCAATAACAAATAAGCAACAGTATGTTCTAGATAATGCAAGGATGATATCTACCTGTTTTAAGGAACGAGTCCACTGCCACACTGAATCTTGCTCGATTTAACGTGTGCAGTACAACAGATTTAACCTAGAAAAGTGTAAGCAAGCCATCAGTATGATCAAACTTTCACGCGCAAAAGAGAAACTTGTTGCACAGACATGATAGAAACATCCATCTTTCTACAGAACCAACCTCTTGATAAGAGCTGAGTAAATATCCACATGAAAGCAGGCCAAATGTGATAGCCAAGTTAGGATTTCTCTTCGAAATCAATATGCTCATTCCAGTTCCCAACTACAAAAGACAAATCAGACTGAGATCTATTTTTTATAATGTAAAAGAAATCCAGGAAAAATTAGAACGAGGCAAACATGTTGATCATTCTCTCCACAAAAGTCTAGGGAGATAACTCCAAACACAAACTAGTCATTTCATTGTCACAAATTTACCAAAGAATTGATTCAATAGTTCATTAAAGGAAAAATAAACAGCAATATAAAGGATAAATGGTACAGCTGCGATTTAGTGATAGAAGTATAAAAAATGATATGGTGATATATGTCCGTAGTTCAGCTTATTTTCCTCCTGTGTATCTGTTAACAGAATACAATTCATAATTAAACCCGCTAGTCTCCCTCAATGAAACTTCTTCTAGAAGGTAAAAGATGAAACCTCAAACCCCACCATGAAGAGACAAATCATATCTATGTTTGTTTGTGAATAAAGTAGCTTCTTCCAACCTGTTCAAGTCATCCATGAATCTGAAAGCAGAAATACTTCACAAAATTCCCTTGTAATTTCCTCACCATGACACGTGCACAACATAATAGTCCATTTGAATGCTATTTCCTTTAAAATATCCTGTGGTTTTAGATCCTAAAACTCAAACCTCAGACTTGACGACCATGTATGCTGCAAACCTGACAACTAAAGGGCAAGAATAAAAAATATATAGGGCAGGGTTATATATAAAGCCCACCCACCTATTCAGAATAAGGTTATGTTGTTGTGTCTCCATTGTAATCTAACCTTCAACAAATTCTCTGTTTATAAGTGTAAGTGTGGTGGGCTTGTTTATAAGTGTGGATCATTGTCTTACGGTTTTGGGTTGGATATGGAGATTCTAATGTTCTCAACTTTAGAAATGACTAGAACACTAGAATTCCACTACACATACATCTCATCGAACAACGCCGAAATTGACCAATCTTGAACCGATTGAGATTCACATATTAGAAGAAACTTTTTCTTATTTAAATTGGGCAAGAAATTGGGCAAGAAAACAAGCACATATTTGCAATGTGTTATGGCTCCAGAGAGGAATGGTCCACAAGTATCCTTGATGCATTAGCTAGGTCTGAAGAGCATACCAAATCTGCAACATTGCCTACACATTCTCCCTTAGCAGTGACATCACCGATGTTTTCTCCTTTAGCAAAGGCTTTGTAAATTGGAGTGCGAGTTGATGTCGAGGTCACAGCGGCAACATTCTAGATGTAAGGAAAAAGTTGTAGGGGTGTGAAAAATACAAACTTGTTAAATCATTGATATTTGGCAGAAAAAGGAGAGATACAGGTACTTATCCAACCTTTGCCACGTTAGCAGCACAAGCCATAGGTAAAAAAAGGTTAGGGAAAGCTGCAGTTGCCAACTCCACTCCAGCACCCAATTCCATGAGAAGGTCGCCAGCAAATCTCATCTGCATGAGTAAATCTGAGGTAAAAGATGTCCAGTAAAAACTGACCAAGTACTACAAAACTATCATTTCGTACCTGCTTTAGATCATAATCAAACTTCTTGCCTTGACGTGAGTACAGCATTTTACCAACACGACCAGCACCATCCTGCAAGTAGAAAATAACACAACAGATCAGAATCATCCAAACTGCACAAGTGCGGTCATGATAACGGAAGAACATCAAATAGACTAATCAACATGGCATCCAACTCTCACCTTGAGAATCCAATTGATAGCAACAGCACCTGGAATAGATTTGCTTCTAGAGACTCCAACTGAATTCAGAAGGGTCTTTGTGGTGAAAACACCCATTGCACCCCCAAAAAAATGCTGCGGAGAAGACATACATTGTCCACATTAAAAAACAGGATAGATAAAGTAGAAGGCTTCTCATGAAAATATCATCAGAAAAATATCATTTTTTAACATGATTTTTTCAAAATCTAACAAGACAACATCAGTAGTTCCACCATCTAGAAGCAAGAGTATACCTTCAAAGCTCTCCAGGTCATGTATGGTACATATGATGGAGTAACACTATCAGGGAACCCTTCTGGGACAACGTATGCTCTTACAAATGACATCACTTCCTGCCACATAATATAACAATTGTGTAACCAATGGAAATTTTTACCAATCTAACAGCTCACAGTACGACATTGTTGAGACTATGAATTATACTGAACATGTTTCAAGTCATTAAGTTGTTTATGAACTGAAAACACGGTACAGTTATATACAATCACACAGAAATACACATAAACCAAAGGAATTCATCATATCCTCCGAAGCGCCAGACCAACTAGTACCTAACCAAGGGTGCAGGACAACGCATGTAGAAAGGAGAAACTAATGCCAACAGAGGAGCTTATTAGATATAAACCCAAGACTGACCACACCAACTTCCAGCACATTGAATCTAGAATTTAAGCACCGATCTGTGACAACATAGCGCAGTTTCAATTTCTCGAAAATCCTAACATACTCTCTCATGCTCCCAAGAACTAAGGCCTAAAGAAAAGGGAAACCATTCCCCACAACTCAATACAAATCCAGTCCTTGATACAGCTTCACATGAGAACTGAAAGGCATCAAAACTCGGGTCGGCCGAACAAAAATATATTAAAAAAAGCATGAATAAATCTAGCCTTGTGCTTCCCTTAATAATTCCAAAACACGGCCCTTGACGCCGGGGCAAATTTTAAAAAAAAACTGGAAGAGCAGGTTCAATCCCAGAAAACTTTAAAAAAATCCAGAACACTCTTAAAAGGCTAAGCAGTTTACGAACAAAGATCACAAATTAGCCAACCAATTTAAAAAAAAGTGACTAAAAAGTAAATCCCTTCCAAAATTCATCCAAAGTTTAATAACAATAAATTAAAATAATAAAGTGCAGCCAAAAAGTAATTTAGGTTAGGAGTACCTCAATGGGAGCTAAGGGCGCGTGCAAGCTAACGGCGCGCAGGGAGTTACTCCGGAGCCGGCCGGAGTCGGGGTCCTTGTCGGCGAAGTACTTCCACCTCCGGCCGTCGAGCTCCTCGAGGCAGATCAGCCTCATGCTAGATCCGATGTACTCCTCCTCCACCATCCCCGTCCCCTTCTCGCCGGCAAGTAACGCCACCGGGGACTCCGACGCCAGGTTGGCGCTTATACGGAGGGTCTCCCGCACCAGGAGCCGGGCGTCCTGCGACGTCGCCGTAGCGGTCGCCGTCGCCGTGTTCTGCTTCATCTTGATCGGCGGCGGCATTTTCTGTTTCCCTTTTCCGGTAACCGCTCGAGATATAGAGAGACGATGTCGTTTTGAGGGCGAGGAAGAGGAGGGTGGTGGGAGAGGTATTTATGTGAGTAGGAGCGGAGCTTCGGGATTAACGGAAAGAGTCCTATTTTTTCCTCCACTCTTCGCTTTAATGAATTTAGTTATTTGGTTGGCGATATTTTCTTTAGGATAAATCTCGGGTCCATGGGGTATGGTTAAATAGACGACTTGGTCCTTGTGTTTTCGAGCCGTCCTTGTAGTTTGGTTAAATTATGCAATTAATTTATTTATATATTTTTCCAATACAGAAATGACTATTATATCCTTGGAATTAAAGTCAAACTCACACCGGTTATCTTCCTCCTCGCCTTCGACCAACCTCGCCGACCGGGCTTTCAAATCTTCTTGTCGTCCCGAAAACTTTGCCAACAAATTTCACAGAAGGCGTGCCCGCAAGGTGGGCCCCACTCCCCAGATCCACATCGTCTGTCTCCTCAGTCAGTCGCATCGGGCTCTTCATGGCAGTCCCTGAGCTCTGTTCCCTCGCCAACGCCATCTCCAGGTTTGTCCCAACGGCGGGTGGGCCCGCCTCTTACTCGTCATCGTCGTGATGGATGAAGGTGATGGCGAGGGGGTCGTCGCTACGGTCGACCCTGTGGCTCCACGTGGGGTCCCAGCAACCACCGAGGCCCTTGAAGGACATCCTCTGCTTGAGATTCCTTCACCCCATCGTCGCATCCACAACGTTCAACTTCTTCCGCCCCATTAAAACAAACCAAAAGAAAAAATCAAATGATCGAATACATAAGCCAATCGCGAATTTTTCACAGAAAAAGTAAAAAAGAAGAAGGGAGATTTATCGGGACGACAAGAAGATTTGAAGGCCCGGTCGGCGAGGTTGGTCGGAGGCGAGGAGGAAGACAGCCGGCGTGAGTTTGATTTTAATTCCAAGGATATAATAGTCATTTCAGTATTAAAAAATATATAAATAAATTAATGATGCCAGCGAGCTACCTGAGAGAGTATACTTTAACCAAATTACGGGGAACGGCTGCAACTATTTCGAAAAATAGGGACACAATTGTGTATTTAACCATACTTCATGGGTCTCGAGTAATTTACTATTTTTATATCGTATTTTTGAATCAACCAATTTAGATTTGAGTGAGTGAAAATTTTGAAAAGCTACAAAATTTTCAAAATGAACTTAATATTGATACATTTCTAATGATTCTCACTCGAAAATCTTAATTAAAATAGTATTAATCCAAAATTTTCTTTTTTGATATTTGGTTGGCGATGTTAACTTGGGGGTTGGGCTTCGAAAGTAATGGAAGAGGGCAGCGATAAATTTTATTGTGAGTAGACGGAGACAATGGAGCAAAAGGGTGGGTATTGTGAATCTAAAATTATGGCGAGAGAATAAGCACTTGGATAAATGATGAGAATATTGTTCTAAATTAATCAAGAAGTTTGAAATTTGAGACAAAAAAATGCAGCTATTATAAATAATTATTTTTTTAGGGGTAAACATGCCATCACATTTCATTAATCACATGAAAGTAATATTACAAATGATGAAGCACCACAAAGCCACTCATAAAGTCACTTAAAAAAATCCGAAATTGTGAAAATAATTTAAATCTCACCAAAAAAAAAAGTCACTTAAAATACTCAAGTCGCACACCAGCACGACAGGAGTACTACCCACCTAGTCCCGCCACCCTCTGCCTCTCCCTACAAAAACTT
The DNA here is from genome assembly GCA_963995505.1 of Hypericum androsaemum. Classification (NCBI taxonomy): domain Eukaryota; kingdom Viridiplantae; phylum Streptophyta; class Magnoliopsida; order Malpighiales; family Hypericaceae; genus Hypericum; species Hypericum androsaemum. The sequence goes on from OZ023199.1 coordinate 4,519,076, forward strand.
ATTCTACATACCCGTCCTAGGGTCCAAAAAAATGCACAATAGCACGCGGACGCTACCCACCTATGAAAAAATTACCCTCCAACACGTAGAATTCCCCCCTTTAGAAGAGGTTGCAGCCGCCGGCCTCTGTAAAAACATGTTCCAGAAAATCCGCCCCAACCAGGAAAAAACTGGAATCTGGAAAAGAGTGTATCATGGTAAAAACTCACTCTAGCGGATACACTGCATCAAGCGTGAATTCTACGTGTTGCCCCTATGAACCTACCCATCTCCTAGAACAAGACTATGAACCTCATTTGCCCACCCCAGATAAAACCCTACCCATCCCTCAAAACCCCATTAGCCTCTCCAACAGCAGTGCGTAGATCTTCCGCCAACAGTTCACGGATTATCCTTGGAGGTGTCGAAAAGAACTGGAACTGAAGGTCATCTTGCAGCAGAATTTTTATAAGTGCATAGGCCACCTTATTTTCATCTCGCCGAACAAACATAAAGCGATGGTTCAGGAACTCTCGACATGTTTCTTTGCAATCCGCCACCAACAAGACCAAATCACTTATATCCGACACCTGCTTATTCAGAGCCTGCACAAGAGGTAAGCAATCAGATTCCAAACAAACATACCTGAGGATCAAGGGTGATTGCGAGCTCCGCGCCTATTAGCATCCCTCTAGCTTCCAGTACGGTTGGGTGGATAGGGCCTCAATATCTACGCATAAATCCTGCAATAAAATGTCCAAACTCATCGCCTGAAAAAAAAAAGTGTATACATTAATCCCTGCATCTGTGTTAACTTTGAACCATCTGTATTAATCCTGTGGTTTACGCACACAGCTTAAAGGGATACCGGGTAACCTGAGGTGTGTGTAATCAAATAGACAGAGGGCGTGTGGACTATCTGGACTCGTGGAGGGGATACCTTCCGTCTTCTGGGCCCGCTCTGTGGGAACAGAGGTATTTATCTGTGCTCCACGAAGATTCCGTCATAAATTCTGTGGACTACGGAGCTCCGTTCTGTTATTGTTCTCTATAGCCAATCCATGTCTCTAATTTACGTTTCTGTTGTGAGCTGTGATTATTTTCCGTTGTTGTGATTCACTTACTGAGTTTAGGACTCACCACAATTATTTTCGTATGTGTTTTTCAGACTCTGGGGTGTCGGATCGAGAGTAGGAGTCATAGAGAGAGTTGCATGCATCGTTGAGATTTTTAATAAATTATCGGAACCATGTTCTTTGGTTTCTGAAATCTTAAAACCTAATGTTGGATTTCACATTTAATTAGTGATTATTTATCTTCGAATATTTGGATTTTTCTCTATAATAATATTGGTGTCGTACAAAGTATTAATTCCTCAGACATTTGTCATTTCTATTATCAAGTCGTGGCATGTTATGAAGTATATATTTTTAATTTACTACTAGATTAAAATAACTATCTAAAAATAATTATCTAATTCGTTTTTCACCAAACAAAAAGATCGTAAATTCTACTTTAATCTTCTACATTTCTAAAATATTTCAACAAACAAGAATTTGTCTCTTGTCCATCTCTTTTGTCACTCTCCCTCACTTTCCAACTTTTCGTGTTCTCTTCTTTTCTTGTCCACCTCGCGCCAGTTGCGTACATGATTTTCTTGTTACTTTGTTTGTTTCTGGAAATTTTAAGTATTTTTTCTTGTCACTGGATTGCTTCAGTACTAAAAGGTCGGGTAAATTAATAGGAAAATTTTAAATGGTAAAGAAAGTGATTTGATATATCCACTAATTATAATTCGATTCATAATTTTATGATATTTTTAAAAAATTAATTTTCTCTGTATTTTATAAAAAATTAGTAGTCCAAATATTGTTACAATAATCATAAAATTACAACGACAACGTGTTTAAATTGCAACAATAAATTTGTTAGTTGAGGAAGTGTGATTGGATTTGGAGTCTTACGTATCTTATTGTCGTAGAGTTTTTATACCATTAAATTTTACGGTTGCATAATTTTAACAAGGCTTATAATTGTAAGAGGATTTTACACAAATATGATTAATAAAATTTAGGGAAATTACGTTCAGATCTCTGGTATTTGATATATTCAGTGTTCGCCCGATGAAATTATCTGGTCATCGAATTCGATGAAATCGATGGGGGAGCGGGATGCGTATAGTCATAATCAAGTTGCCAAGTTCAATTGATTTTGGAGGTTTAGCTTCGATGTTCAATTGATTTTGGGGCATTGATTTATTTTTTTTAACAGTGATTGAGCTGGCCGGAGAGAGCGTGAGGTTGAAGATGAAGCTTGAAGGTATAATAGTCTTTTTGTAATAAAATAATAAGAAATTAATTGATTTACGTCAGCGAATGACCTAGAGTATAATAAAATTAAACTTCGGGGAATTTTTAATCGATTACCGAAACACAGGAGGCGAACACCGAATATACCAAATACTAAGGGCCTGAGCGTAATTTCCTCTAAAATTTATCGTTCCAAAAAAAGTTGTGCGACGCCTAGGTGTCATTACGCGGTAGTTTGCTTCCATGGCGGTCCCACTCTACCTCCTCATAAAATTATTCAAAATCCAATGTGCTGCAAAGCGATTTTGTACTTTGAAGTACAATTATCTTGTGCCTCAAACGTATTATAATCTTGTGATTCAAAATTACCTTACTAATTGATAGAGGTTTTAATAGGTGACAATCAAATTACACATATTAATACTAGTTAATTGAGTTATCTTATATGTCATGTCGCATGTAACGTTCGTGATCCGATCGACTGTCTCTACAGACCAACACAAGCTTTTTCTCGCGTATTTTGTCATTATTCGCACGCATCCCAGAAAATTTCATAGGATGTAACCCATTCTAAAATTGTCTCAGAGCTAGCTCGTTTAACTTTGGAATTCTCTTAAGATGTGTGCTAGAAAAATATGTGCAATTTGTTAGTATAGATAGTACAAATCAAATCACTTAAGCATTTCAGACAAAACATATCATTTACGGGAGATCGGATTGAGTGGGAACTAAAGAAAACTTGTCCCCAAGTGGGGACTAAATTTTGGGCTGTTAGATTCGATTGTAATAGAATATCTTTAAATCTGATGATTAATAATCTATCAGGTGATAATGGTTTGCATGTGAAGTGATATTGGTTTGCACGTGTAATGATATTAATTTGTATGTGGTCATGATATTAATTTGTTTTAGTCCCAATGAGTGGGGACTAACCAAATCTGCTCCCCATTTTTGGGATATCACATCACATCAATAATTTCAACATGACATATTGTGGCTCTTGATCTAGACAGTAGACACCGTGACCATAAAAAAAAATCCAAACACCATAAATCTCCTACCGGTCCAAATTTGGATCCGAATGTTACTGAATTTATCTCATTTTTTTATATTAGTGAAGTAATATGACACATGAATAAAATTATTAATATAATATTACACCTAACAAAATTAATAATGTATCCTCACATGGTGATAGCTTAAGTAACCACTTTGTTGTCAATTTGTTAAAACATATGTCACCCGAAAAGAAAATTTAGAAGCACAAAGTTAACTGTGTCGTGTCTAACTCGGGTCGTGACATAATGTTAGTAACGCCGATTCTAACTAATTAAATTTATTGTCATGGCCTTGCACCGTACGGGCCTAGACTAGCAAGACAGAATAGGACAAATTATTCTCTGATATTAAATAATAATCCTTTCGAAAAAAATAGAATAAATTGTTATGCTATAACCAAATCTCCAAAGCCAGATCACGAGACACTTTTGTTTGAATTTTGGTGCTAACAACAAGGGAAAACAAGAAACCAGTGGACCATTTGTCATGGACGTGGGTATGTTGAAAAGAAACAAGAAAGAGCCAGCCATAGAGTTTTGTTTATAAGTGAAATTTTATTATTATTATTTACATCTTATAAAAAAAATAGTGTAGAATTTTCCGGTAACAAAAATAAGCTACAGTCGTAGATGATGTTAAAATCCTAAAAAATCTAATATAAAAAACTGCACGACGAAAAAGGCGTAGGAGCCGGCACAGAGTTGTACGCTGAAGAGAGCAAAACTCAGATTCAAATTCTCTCAAGCGGGATTATAGAAGAAACGGTTTCAATTTCGGTTGGAGTAAAAAAATGTGGGTGGGTAATGTAGATTAATAACCGTATAGGGACAAAAATATTTTGCAACTATGGTCTAAAATTTGTAAAAAACTAATAATGAGTGCCTTTTATGGCTCTATGTTTTTGGTACAATATTTAGTATTTACCGAACTAACTAATTCAAATTCGAATTTGATAAAATTTTTAAAAGATATTAAGTTCATCTAACAAGTAAATAGTACGTGTATATTCTTAAATATTCGAACTCAAAATATAATTAAATTAGAATAATGTTGTAGTACAGAAAATTAAGATAATAGTGCCACGCAAATTTTCCTTTTCTTTTCCGATTCCCCCGCAAGTTGAGGCAGACGTATTTTTATTTGGGGATCTCCCTGGTAGTGCAGGAGATCTCAAAACCTATGACATGGTTTGGAATTGGATAAGCCAAACGAGTCAGCATTTGTTGTCCTTTACCTCTTCGATTCCATTTTATAATATTGTCTGAGTCGGCAACCACGGGACACTCCGCTTGGTTCGTGGACTTGGACCCACTGACATTTTAAATATTGATAAAATTTTAAAGTATTAACAAATTCAGGTTTTTCTGGTCTAAAAATATATTATTAATAGAGTCACTTAAAAAATAGTTGTGACAATACAAAATTCTCAAAAAATTGTCAAAATTCATTACACGTCCATAAGTTGTATTGGAAATAATTGTTGAAGAAGTTCTCGTTATAATACAGAGACTAGCAAACACGTGAACTTATTTTGGTGAAAAGCAAACACTTGAATCAATTGTAAAAAATATTGTTTTAAACTAAGAAATAGATTAGTTTGGGCTCTTCAAAACTCAGCAATATTAAATAATTTTGAGAGAACTTTACTACTTTTCAAAATTCCAATATGACTTGAATCTTTATTAGTAAATGCTTAAGAGATCAAGTAGTTTAGAAAAAAAAAAGTGTAAAACATTGAGAATAGATTATTTACTAAATTTTAGAAAGGGTTGTAGCTTTTTGTGCTTGTAATTGCTAAATTGGACGGCAAATGGGCAGTTTTTTTTTCTCAAGAAAATTTAAGTGGGTTGAACTAAATCTCGAAATTCTAGACAATATTAAATTTTGTTCTCTTCTTAATTAAATTTTTTTTCGTAAGGAAAGAGAATTGACCTACTGTCGAAAACGAGGTAGGACTCATGGGACAGCAAATGGGCAGTTTGACATTTTCCCTCGTAGATAACGAGGAAGGCCCCCACCATTTGCTTTTGTCGGAGAGGCGTAGGGGTTTCCTCTAATTATGACCTGGTTGGTGAATTTGTTGTACAATATCTGTAAGGCCACGAATAATGATTATTATATGCTTCTAAATTCTTTTTTGAGAATTCATATGCTTCTAATTAATGTAGGAAATATACTCTTAAAATCGTTAGGAAATGAATTGGCAGAGCGAAAAACGGAGGCATCTAGCCACTGTGCCAAATGTGGTCGGTCAGGTGCCCTACCCTAGTGTTGGCAGCACTGTTCGGTTAAAAACATGATACTAATATTCGTTAAATGGCACTACTACTTGTAACATGTACACTATTTGCAACATGATATCACTATTATTTATGTATCTTGTATTCCCCATAACAATTTTATATTATCTCTGATATTATAAGTTTATTTTTCGCTCACAGCTTATTTTGTGTTGTCTTTATTCCGTTTGGTGTTACTGGCTCATTATCAACACCCAATCCAAGCTCGTGCCAAATATATTAAAAACCTCTTAATGCCCAAAAAATTTATTGTTGGTGAGTTGGTCAATTGGTAAGAGTCTCAAATTCACTTAAGTAAGTATTGGTTCAAGCTTCAAGAATATAAATTAGCAACATTGAATGAGTTACTCCTAAAATAGGATCTAACTGTTCTCTACTTTGAATATCAGAACTTTTATAAAAGAATTTTTGTTTTCGAGAGAGTAAAAAAAGAGATTTCTTGTTGACCGTACAGTTTGTGCTAATAAACTCTCATTAGCCTTGGTTACAGTTGTGGGATAAACGTCAAAACTTTTTTATTTTGAATAACCGTCAAACTATTTTTGTGTGGAATAACCGTCAAACTTAGGAGCATAGATTGGGAACGGGATATACTATTCCATTCCAAACAAGGGGAAAATATGTAAAAGAGTAAAAAAAAAGTCCAAAAAGAGGTGCACACGGTGGAACCCACCCAAGAGGAAGGGGCTCAAAGGGCCCTCCTTTAATCAGTTTTATTTTTATTTTTTATTCTTATCTTCAATTTCATTTTTTATTAGAAATTAGTTCGAAATTAGTTAGACATAACCAATCATACTACTAGACATAGTCGGACATGTTATTTAATTTATCATTCATATATTATACTAAAATAGCTTAAAATAATATATTATTTAACTAATTATTTAATATTGTATTATAAGTATTAATTAATATTAGTAATTTTAATGTAACATGTCATTTTATCATAACCAGATATGTCATTTATTATACACGGACATACCATAAGTCATAATCTAGCATGTCATTTTAACATAATCGGTTATGTCATTTAATTAATTAATTATAATTTTTATTAAATATTTACCAAACGTGCCATTAAACATAATCGGACATGACATTAGACATAGCCGCGCATGTCATTATTCATAGTTGGGCATGCCATTTAATTAATTAATTTATTATAAATTTTATTAAATATTAGTCGGGCATGCCAGTAGACATAGTCGGGCATGCTATTTTATCGTAACTAGGCATACCATTTTATTGTAACAGTGTATGCCATTTAGTCATAGCCAAGCATGCCATTTAATCTTAAAAGTTCGTGCTATTTAATCCTAACAATTCGTACCACATTTAATCATAACAGTTCGTGCCATTTAATGATAACAGTTCGTACCATTTAATCATAAGAGTTCGTGCTATTTAATCAACCCGGGTATGCCATTTAATTATACCCGAGTATGCCATTTTATCATACCCGGCTATGCCATTTTATCAAATTGATAAAAAATTCTAAATCAAAATCAAAAAAATCCAAATCAACTGATCTCGAACACAAAATTAACCCAAAAAATCCTAATTAACCAAAATTAACCCGGTGGTGCTGTCTGAATGTGCCATTACTCGATTTCTTCTCTCCCGAAGATGCGGCCACCGCGCTGATGCTATCCCTGATCTCATAGTCCTTACTCTGCGAAAGCTTAACCATAAGCTTTGCAATCTGGTTATCCACATCCAACTTCTCTAGGATCGCCCCCCGTCGTTCGCTGAACAACAACCACACCTAACAATCAGATCTACTCTGCCGCGACTAAAACCCCAGGAAAACAAATCAACGAGAGTTAAGGGGAGAGAGAGAGAGGAGAAAGGATACGCAACTAATGGTGACATCATCGTCAGGGTGTGGAGAATCTTGTCCATGCCTTTAGGGCCGAGGGAGGTACGGAGGATGCGGGCGACGACCTTATCGACGCCGATGTTCGCCTTCTGAGCGTCGAGGCCACGAAGCTGCTCTTCTGTTCCTACCCCTTGATTATCATAAACGGCCTCCCGTACTCGTCAAACACCAACATCATTTTTCTTAAAAAAATTTCCTCATTGTCGCTATAAAATGTTCTTATTTGAGAAAGATGGGTAGAGAGGAGAGAGAAGGGTAGGGAGGAGAGAGAGAATGAGGGAGACAGAGAAAAAACTAAAAAGGGAGATAGAATGAGGGAGAACGATAGAGAGGAGAGAGATAGAGAGAGATAAGGAAGGAAGGTAAAGGGGTAAATGACGAAAATATCTATAGATAATTATAACTGTCAGATTTTTGACGCGCGTCTAGTTATCAAGATCAAAGGACAAGATTAAATCTTGTACGGTACGAGCTAAGGCTATTAGTTCCCGTGCCAAATCCACTCCCCAAACTTAGCAATCAGAAATTTTGATTTGACAATCGTTCGATAGCAGTTATAGTCATAGCAGTGTTATTTTAAAGAGAAAAGTCTATTTTAGTACCTGTGTATCGCAAAAAATTATCTTCAACCTTCATCTTCTTCCTCTAGATCAAATACCTTCCTCAACCTCTCTCAAGAACATCAACCCAAAAAAAAAACACAGAACCATTCAAATTTTAAGAACTCATTTACTTGTCTGGGTCTTAATTTCCCGTGGTGCCATCTTCCCTATGTTCGTATTGGGTGCTGAACTCGTCAAACATCCTTGATGGCGTTCATCCCATCGCCGACACCGGAAGCCAGAAATCGATGAGTTCGTCGATGTCAAACACCCAATTTGGAGACCAACTTGGGGATCGATTGTACGTACTAGAAGCCGACAAGCTCGTCGATGTCGAACACATAGGCATCCATCTCATCGCCGACGAGGGCCACGTCTCCAACTCAAGCCCACCTTCATCTCCTAGGTACTAGGGGTAGATTACCACTAGACTTTTTTTTACTTCAATTTACCACTAGACTTTTTTTTTACTTCAATAATTTATCACTAGACTTGACCTAGGTACTAGGGGTAGATTAGTCCATATGCTATTTAAATAGACTTTGACCATCATTCTCTCTTGGAAAAAAGAAATGACAAATTATCCTCTCGTCCGGGTCTATGTTATAATCACTAGTTTGGTTCCTACTATTCAAAAAATTAATTTTTTACCCTAACTTTTTGTTTAAATTTTGGTCTCGGATCCTTGACTGACGTATCAATCATTTTGTTTGTCAGGTGAAATGACCTTTATACTTTTACACAAAAAATATCTTCTTCAACTTAAAGAACACCAAAAATACAACACTAAGAACATAAAAAATACAACACTAAATTAAACAACAACAAAAACTCAATTAAAGTAAAATAAAGGAGAAATTTAAAGGCCAAAGAAGCTACAAAAACTCCTCCGTGTTCGAATCCATAAAATTGTGAAATCCCACTCGATCATATACGACGACACTTTAATTTTTAAAAGCATATCAGTTTTTTACCACTATAATCTATATACCCTTCACTATACAGCCTTTCCTTTGAAACATAGGCCTCGAACTATAACAACACGGTCGCCCTCAAGTTCACGAGCAACGCAAAGAACTACACCGCCCTAGAGAGGGTGTACATGATGACGCATGTGATGGGCCCAAATGGGAGTAGCTGCTGGAGCACCTCTCGTTGCTCTGCTAGTCGGAACACTCCTCGGAGTCGATCAAATCATGACCGTTCAATATTTTAAAACAACGTTTCAAATTTGAGCAAAATAATATTCTTTATTTTGTGTTGTTAGAACTTAGAAGACTCGGAATTCATTCCGGTCTCCAAAATTGTATTAGTCGGTTCGATGGGTATATCAAATATATACACACTACACCCCGTCTATTTCCACCACAATTCCTGTCTAGAAACCCACTCCAGAAGCTCTCAAACACGGGCTCCCGACGCAAAACGAACTATGTTGTCCATCCTGAGACGTACAACCACCACCCTAAACCGCCACCTCGTCCGCCGCCTGACCACCACCCCAACCCCTCCACCGCCGCCGCCTCCCCCCACCGGATACGACCAAATCCGGGCAACGGTTAACTGCCCGCGCTGCGCCTCCCAGATGCCCGTGCTCTTCTCGACCCGCCCGCTGTCCATCTCGGGCAGGGAGGCGGGCATCTTCCAGGCTGTCAACTTCTGCCAGGACTGCAGGTCCGCCTTCTACTTCCGCCCCTTCAAGCTGGAGCCCCTCCTTCAGGGCAGCTTCGTCGAGCTCGGGAAGGTCAAGGCCGCCGCCGCCGCCGATTTCCGCTGCGGCGGCGGCGAGGGGAGCGGGGATAGCAGAATCGGGGCGGAGAGTGGCGTGGAGGCGGACGAGGAGGAGGAGGAGGAGGCCGAAATCGGGCGGGAGCTGCCCACTCCTAAGGAGATTTGTCGAGGGCTTGACGAGTTTGTTATTGGCCAGGACAAGGCCAAGAAGGTTGCTTCTTGTTCTGTTTTTTTTGTGTGCACTTTCTAAGGAGGGTAGTTTGGGAAATTGCGCATTTTTCGCTGTTGTAGCGTTAAGTGGTGTTTGTTGGGATTACCACGTGGCTAGTTGCGAGTGTGGTGGGCTTGTTTATAATTGTAGAAGATCCATCTGCTGACTGCCTTAAGGTTTCGGGTAGGATATGGAGATATCGTTTCATCGCCAGCTCCCCAAGTTGCGGGGTATCGCTGGAGGTATGTTCTTCATTTTTCGGGGTTTTGTTGCTGTTTTGGTTGTTGTTGTAGGTTAGGTGATCGAGGAAATGCCAATGTAGTTACTTGGGGGATGTAGGATAGTGTGTAGGTTCTTTGCGTTTGGAGTCAGAAACCGGAACGAATGTCGGGTTTAGGAGTATGGAGAGTTTGGGAAATTGCGCATTTTTCACGAGCTGTTTGATATTGTTTGCGGTCAGAACTGTCTCATAATTGTATTATAGGACCTACGTGTTGCGAATTTCAGCTGTTTAGACGATTCGAGAATTCAATTTTGTCCTCAGTTTGTTCCCCCGGAGAGGGTCGGGTAATGTGAGTGAAACTTGAAATGATCCATCTCCATGGCAAAAAACTTAGTGCCAGTTGCTGTGGTTAATTTATTTTGCCAGACCAGATTCCGGGATTCGGGATTGCAGCATCTATTTTATGCTTTGCTACAGTTGTAGTGTGCTGAGTTTCATATGTTTCATGTGTATAATTGACCGTATGTTATGAACCAGGTGCTTTCGGTCGCAGTTTACAACCACTACAAGCGAATATCTTACACCTCCCAGCGAAAAGAGTTAGCCTTTTATGCTCTCCTGCTACTTGCTTTGAAACTCGTTCTTACATGTGCTTGTTGGTTGATAGCATGAAGACTCTTAACTAGGAAGTTGCTCGAGTTAGTTTGTATACTTGTTTGTCCTAGATGCCGCCGTTGATCTGGTACTCATTTATAGGGTTTGTGTTAACAAATTCTGATCTTGATAGCAGGTTAGGAGTACGCTTGAGTCCTGACGAGGAGAATGAAATCGTTGAGCTAGACAAGAGCAATGTGCTACTGATGGGTCCCACCGGCTCAGGTATGGCAATTATGTCTACGTATCTTCTCGTCATTATGCAGGCTGGATCTTCTGCTTGTAACAATTGCTTTCTGATTCTTTGATTGTACCTTGGCCACAAGGATAGGGAAGACATTACTTGCAAAAACTCTAGCTCGCATTGCTAATGTCCCATTTGTGATCGCGGATGCAACCACATTGACGCAGGCAAGTCTGACTCGCCAGCCTCCTTTTCTTTTGTCTTCTACTTTTACTTTTACTTGCAAGTAAAACTTCGCCTTGAAGCTTGTTGGACGTATGCAATGGCAAGTCGACTGAAACCTTCCTTTTTTCGTTCATGTCCTTTGCATTTACTTGCAAGTAAAACAACATCTTGGGAGCTTGTTGGACTTATGATGTGTTAGGCTAATGCTTTGAGTTTTTGATATGTGTGCTTCTTTATAAAGCAGTAAAATAGGCCTGATCAGATTTTAACGGAAGCTGGTTCTTGTAGAAAGGGGATTGAATGCACTTGTTTAATTAAGCTGAATGATAATTAAGCACCTATGATGGTCCGTTTCGAGTACTACGATGGCACATCTCCAGTGAAGAGAAATGACGTTCATGCTTTACTGCAGAGTGTCAATCTAGCATACAGCTATCTATTGACTTGAAGTGTGATGATTATTTGTTGTTGTTGTTTTTGTTACTATTATTATTAATCCTACCTTGTTAGCTTCACAAGACTGTATACATTTAAAAAAAAATTCCTTCATCTCAAGTGTCTCTCGTCTACTGTACCTTTACTGATGGACTTGTTGGCACATTTTTCTTGAATGGTGCTCCTTGTTAGAACTTTGTTTGGACCATTTGTGAAACTGTTTTGAGCTCACTCAGGAATCGGTCTTCAGGCAGGTTATGTTGGCGAGGATGTGGAATCCATACTGTACAAGCTACTAGCGGTAGGTTTCTTTTCTATTGTCTCTATAATTCTGGTGAATGATCCTCTTTATCTTTGTAATCGTCGTCCGTTTCATTGCTTTGCTGGAGTGAGAATCACCTTTGCTGAATATATCGAGAAGTTGCTGGTACTAATTCAGAAAACAGTTTCTGATACTTTAATACCATGGGGAAGTATAAGGTTTTACTCAGTGTCACTCTTTTCTTAATACTCTTCCAGTTCTTAACAGGTGAAAGTGGATGTTACTGTTGAGACAAAGACATCATACCCTTAATTGACGTTTCTTTCTATTTTCCCGTTGGGAACAAACACTTCAATGTTTTTCTATTAACTGAAATATTTTCTATTTACTGAGCACTCTATGTATATGTGAATAAATAGTTTTAGGGCAGCCTTGAATGATACAGATTCCGTATATTCCACTGGTTTCGTTCTTGAGATACATAAACCTGAAGATTTAGCTGTAGTTGTTGCACATGTTGGGGGAAAACCATTTGCTGCATCCCCATTTCATTAGATATTTAGCTTGTCCCTAGAAAGCATGCAAATTATGAACTATTCTTTTCTGTTCTGACCATTAGAATGCTAATGGCCATTGTCTTTCTTCTTCCGTTAGAGAATGCATATTTATTGGATAGTTTCCTTGCCATTCAGGCAGCTGAATTCAATGTGGAAGCGGCTCAGAGAGGGATTATCTATATTGATGAAGTGGATAAAATAACGAAAAAGGTCTTATCTTTTGTTATCTCGTGTATCGTTGCTGCATAGCCACCTATCGCTCCTTGGTGAAACTTCTTTTGTATCCTTTGTCCCAGGCTGAGAGTTCAAATGTTGGACGAGACGTCTCTGGAGAGGGTGTTCAGCAGGCACTTCTGAAGATGTTGGAAGGAACTGTATGTTCTTTGGCTGTTCCATTTATATTCAAAAGCTTATCTTCCAAACAGTTATATTCAAAACCTTGGGACAATGTTTTTTCCTTCAATTTCTGTATTGTCTATTTGTAAGAAATAAACTAGCCATGTCAATGACGCTTCACGCATCACACAAAGTACCAACGTTTTTTCTATTTACAAATCAACGTGTTAGTGTGATGACATGTTTGTCAAGGTCTGGCCTTGAGCTTCATCTTCTTGAGTTTATTTCAGTGACGTTTTGATGCTCTCTTGCTGCTTATTTTCTGGTTGCTCGGGATGATAATACAAGTTTTGGTACATGATTGTGACAGTTGATTACATGTCATGCCCTTGAAAGACATTGATTTCTGGACATAGAGATTACTATAATGGTTTGATGTCCTTTCTTGACTTGGTTCTTATTTCTAGGTAGTTAACGTTCCAGTTTCTGATAGGGGAGTCCGGAAGCATCCTCGTGCTGATACAATCCAGGTATCTTCTGCCTTGAGATTGTGAGGACTATAAGGGATTTGTGTGTATGTGATTAGAACAAAGCAGAAAAAGAACCATTATTGTATTTGTAAATACCTGTTCTGTGGCAAATGAAAGAAGCTGGAACAATGGCCTTCAATTTCTTATTTTTACTGTGACCCTGGAATATGCTTGTTACTGGGGGTCATCGTCTGGCATCCTCATGCTTGTGTAAACCTTGGTCCACTATTGGTGTCAGGAAACTAAAATTGCAGTCTCTCTTGACCTGCAAACAAATCATTTGATAAACTTGTCTATCCTTATTCTCCAGTCATATTTTTTGTTTAAGAAGGTTCAGACTTGATTGAGATGATTCTTTTATGTTCTATTTGGATTTCAAGAGCTGTTGTTCTAGCTATGCTAGCTAATAAATGTTTGTTGTACCCTAGTAAACTGAATTTGAAACCACCCACAAGCTGGAATTTTTTGGAGGGATTGTGACCTATTGTTGTGTACCTGACAATAATAGGCACTATAACTGGTCAAAAAACCATCAAGACAAGCGAAGCTGCTTGCTTTAAATGCCCTAACTTTTCAACTACCCAATGCACCAGCGTTACGTTACTTCTTGGTATAAGGCCTGATAAGAATGTACATAGGACAGTTGCTAGTAGTGCCTGTGCTCCCTGGTTCTGTCATCCTATTGGTTTACAGAGTGAATTTAGAGAGAATGCAGGTCTCTGATCCATAATCACAACCTGGGGCCTCGTAAAGTTATGCTGGGGTTTTTTGTTGTGCTATTGACTTTTATTTACTAATGCCATAAAGTATCGCTCTTTGTTGACTATTAGACTGTAGAGGTTTAAGAAATGATATCTTCAATTTTGTTTGTTTTAATGGTTGCAATAAGATATTCATTTCTCTTCCTAGGAATCTCAATAACCTAGTCAGAGAAGGGAAGAGTACTCTGTCTATGCTCTGAATCAATCTGGTATTCTATCTTCAAGATAACTTGTTAAAAAATATGGAATGGAAACCTAGTTTTCTATTCAATTTTAATATGTAGGGTTGATTGATATCATTGATTTTACAAGTGCTTTTGTTATATGTTTGAAATAAAAAAAATTAGTATGAAAAAGATGAAGTTTCTAATCTGCTTATTGACCTGTTTCTATTAATCTAATTAGTTGAATTTTATGTGCAAAAGAAATATTAAAAGATCTTTAAAAATTCTAAACTGCTTGGAGAATGAGAATCCATAAAGCATAGTGCTCATTTTCTTTTCTTTCTACTGCAGGTAGATACAAAAGATATTCTCTTTATTTGTGGTGGTGCATTCATTGACCTAGATAAAACAATTTCGGAGAGGTAAATCATTTTCCATATTTTGTGTCATGTGAAACTTTTTTCTAAAGCTTAAACTGCTTGAAAAGCGGTAGTCTTTGCTTGGAAACAAATAATTTATTGGTCTATTGCAGTTCCTGTCAATATTGTTCCCAGGACATGCTAAACATTGAAACACTTACCATTTTATTCATTTTGGCCATTACTATTCGTTAATCTGTCCCTGTTTCCATTTTTTCCCTAAATCTTCCAAGAGTGGAAGCTGTCAACTGATTGATGCGCTGTTTGTTTGCTCTTTTATACAGACGGCAAGATGCTTCCATTGGATTTGGGGCATCTGTACGGGCAAACATGAGAAATTTAGGAACGACTCGTGCTCTAGTTACATCATCCTTGCTAGAAACGGTGAGCTAAGATACCTTGATGAAGCTAATTGTTTTTGTTCTTGGCTTTAATTTGTGAACAGTTAGTTGATGTTGATGTATGAATGCAATCCTTGTTTCCTTGACTGAAATCCTTTTGTCTTACAGGTGGAAAGTGGTGATCTTGTTGCATATGGTCTCATTCCTGAATTTGTTGGGCGTTTTCCCATCTTAGTTAGCCTGTCAGCATTAAATGAAGACCAGCTTGTTCAGGTAATGCTTGCAACTGAAACTTATCGTGTAGTTGTCATCTATTAATCTATAAAATTTTGTGTGCTTGGGTGCGAGCCTTCATATGTTTGTTCAGCGAGTACTGATTTGTTGAAACGTCTATGTTAATTCATCTACATCCAGTAACTACTTGGGTGTTGGGTTTCATGGAGTTCTTGCCCATAACGTGCGTATAAATGCATCAGTGGTATGCGATTTCCTTGTTGCGCCGGGCCTTGGTCTAATTAATATCTTTCTCTGTAATTAGTTAAAAGAAAGTATTCAAGTTCTGATGTTATATGAAGGACATGCCAAGATGGTAGGGTTGGTGGTCAAGCCTTGAGAAGCAAAAATAAGTGCATTGGGTGTTTCACAGCTAATTGGATAGTTTCTTTCACGTTGTCTGGTTCATACTTGTATAAATTCTAATAAAGTTAAATATGCATGACAAATTTTATTTGACTTTAGGTGCTCATTGAGCCAAAAAATGCTCTTGGTAAACAATACAAGAAGATGTTCGACATGAACAATGTAAGCTGAAAACTATTTATCGCTAATCGTTTCCTCCTGTTCATTGGGTAGAAGTCTGTTGACATAAATCATGCACGCTGGTAAATACTGGCAGGTTAAATTACGTATTACCGAGGACGCACTTAGACTGATAGCAAAGAAGGCCATGGCAAAGAACACAGGGGCACGTGGTTTGCGTGCCATATTGGAAAGTATTCTAATGGAAGCGATGTTCGAGGTACTGCAGTAATTTTTGAAGTATGTTTGCATTTGTGAGCCGGTTAATTGGGTACTTGATGTTGTGTTATCTATGCTTCTTGCTGTTGCAGTTGCGGCCTTTATCTGGTAGCTTTCATTCTCTGGGAAAAAAATAAACGATGTGTTCAATTTGCTTGGAACAACTTGTTACAGGAGTATAGGGATAGAGATTTCATGTTTACGTCAATTGATGATTGCATAGAAGCGTTGTAGGAATCTCTTTATCTTCTTAAAAGGTTAGATACTACATGTAGAAGTTGTCTAATTGTGTTCCTGTACTATCTGTATGAGCTGTTTTACGTCATTGGAAGATCAAGTTTTAATATCGACAGCAGTTTCGCTGTCAATATCTAAAACACCTGTGTCATTTATTACATCCTCAAAATTATGTTCAAAGCAGAAAATATGAAAATATCCTTGTGTTGATCATCGTGCCATCCATCGAATCAGAAAATTTTGCATCCCTATTCGCCGTCCTATTCATTGTTTTCAGTTAGTGTATTTTTTTAGTTTAGAGCTTCTTCTTATGTATAGGTTCCGGAAAACAAGAATGGCAAAGACGACGTTAAAATTGTTTTGATCGATGAGGAGGCTGTCGGTTCCGTTACTGCCGCTGGATGTGGAGCAAAAATCCTTAGAGGAGACGGCACACCAGATCATATCTATCTCCAGACGCAAATGCAAGAACTAACGGTAACTTTTTGCTACCACATTCCTCGCAACTCCAGTATTGTCTTCTTCATTTGCATGTTATTATGGTTATAGTTGACGTGTCATTTGTCTTTGCCAACTTTTAGAATGTGTATAAATAGTTAATACACGATTTCTTAGAATATAAGAGAGTCAATTTCTTAAAGTCAGGGGCCAGCCGTAGTGCACATTGGAGCTTAAAGGCCTCCTTTGGGCACACAGGTTGGGAGTCCCAACATGTGCTACCATTCTCACGTGTCATCCGCTACGATTTTCATCCTCGTACTAAATCTGTTGGTAATGTATACACAATACAGTTCTTACGCTTACGAGGTTTTGATTGATGTTAGAATTTTTGCAAAGGGACCTTTGTCACAACTTTCCTGTTCTTCTCTAAGAAAGAAAATGCTGATGCTTAACTTGAATCTTGTCTAGTTGGACGCATGCCAATGTTCATCAAGTCGAATCCATTCCGAGCTTCATTACCTGATTCTGTTGCTTTCTTTGTTTTGAAAAAATCAATTGCTCTTAATCTTCCTCTCTTTTGAGGGGCCACTAGGATGAGCTCATGGATTTCGTTACATTTTCCTTTTCGCAATCGGGGAGATCACCGATGCAAGCTTTTGCTTTGCAGGTTCAAGGTGCTGTGATCCGGGGCGAGTTGTATGATGATGAACGGGCGCTTCACTCTACGTCGTTCAGCTTATAGCTTATGTTCAGTTATCGCGACGAAGCCATGCCTCCATTGTATCTAATCTTGAAATGTAAGTTTACAATGACGATAAATGAATGGGGAACTGGGTGTTTAACTGTTTAGAGCTAGTGTTTGAGGTGTTTGAAGCCCCTCCGCAGTATATGGAATTCTTCCCAATTATGAGGTTGCAGATTCTCGGTAATAAGGATTATTCTACCTAATGATTCCAATACCTGCCTTCTCTGCAACAGTTCTGAATTTCAAGCACTTGGCTTATTTGCACTTTAAAAATCAGGTTTGAATCTTGGACTTCCGGCAAGTCACTTTTTATGTCATTAGGCCAGACGTCCTTTGGCTCGACTATGGTAGAGCCCGGCAGCAAGATCATGTGGTAGACTTTATCATCAATTCATCCTCTTGAAGGAAATATTGAATTCGAAGTCCAAACTAATCTTTTGCAATCATCTCTATGCCAATCTGTATACATACTTCGACTAGCCAAATGTGTGGGTTAGCTAGCAAGGTCTATAAAATCAAGGCCCCTCAAAAAAAAAAAAAGCTAGCAAGGTCTATAAAATCAAACTTGAAAAAATTATCCAAAATTTTCTCCTTCTGTGTGATTCTCGTGATTAATATAGATACTAACTTTGCTTCTTTAAAACAAATTTTAATGTGCCTAGTATTTATATTATTCCCTTTTTAAAAGATAATACATCAAGTTTTGACTTTTTTTATTAAAAAAAAATATTCGACCCTATTTATTAGGGACATCGTAACACTTAACCAAAACTCTTGCAACCAACTCCCATTCTCATTGGTAAGGCCATCCCAAATCCAATGATTTTTTTTGGCTTTATAGTTTTTTAAATAATAAATGACGGGTTTTATTAAAAAAAAAAGAAAAATGATAAAGTAGCAAGACGATCACACGTTCAAACCCATCCGTCAAAATAACCCACAAGTTGCCTAGTGGAGAGGGTCTGGAAGAGCATTCTGACTTAGTTGGATGGATGGGTGGCTACGATCGCGGTTTCCTTTCACGCGCGAGGGCTCTACTCTCCGATCACCTCAACCACCGCCGACTGGAACATGCCAGGAGGCTGCTCGATCGGACCCCGTCTCCGGGGCCCCACCTCCACACCGTCATGATCAATGGGTACGTGGCCAACAACCAGTTGGCTGACGCCCTCAAACTGTTCGACGAAATGCCTGTTAGAGACTTGGTCTCCTGGAACTCCATGCTCAAGGGCTGCCTCCACTGCGGAGACCTTGGCGCCACCCGGAAGCTGTTTGACGAAATGCCTGAGCGGAATGCTGTCTCCCTAACCACCATGGTTTCCGGGTACCTCAAGTTTGGGAGGGTCCAAGAGGCGGAGCACGTCTTCTGGAGTATGCCGGAGAGGGACGTTGTGGCCTGGAACGCTATGGTTCATGGCTACCTCCAGAATGGCAGAGTTGATGATGGGGTGAAGCTGTTTCAAGCAATGCCCTCCAAGGACGTCATCTCCTGGACTTCGATGATATCTGGGCTTCACTCTAATGGTTGCACTGAAGATGGTTTGGGTCTTTTCCGCGAGATGGTGGCTTCATCTGTCAGGCCTACTCCAACCACGTTTGCGTCCGTTTTGACTGCTTGTGCGAGTGTCAGAAGTTCCCTTTTGGGTGTCCAGGTCCATGCTAGTGCTGTAAGGCGTGGGTGCTGCTTCGACGAGTTTGTGGTGGCATCACTGATTACGTTTTATACCAACTGTAAGGAGGTGGAGAATGCCTGCCGGGTTTTTAAGGGCGCCACGTCGAGGAATGTGGTTGTTTGGACTGCACTTTTGACTGGATACAGTGTCAACTGTATGCACGGTGATGCTTTAAGGGTTTTCTGTTGCATGATGAGGGCGGGCCTTCTTCCCAATCAATCTACTATCACCAGTGCTTTGAATTCCTGTTCAGCACTGGAGGCTGTTGACCATGGCAGCGCAGTCCATGCGTTGGTTGTTAAGTTAGGGCTAGAGACCGAAGCCTTTGTTGGAAATTCGCTCATTGTCATGTATATGGACTGTGGGAATGCCAATCATGCTGTTGCGGCATTCAAGGCAATTGATCAGAAGAATGTTGTGTCTTGGAACGCGATGATTGTCGGGAGCGCACAACATGGTTCTGGAAAATGGGCCTTGGTCTTGTTTAGTCAAATGCTACGAGATGGAGTCGATCCCGATGACATCACATTCACCGGGGTGCTCACTGCTTGTAGCCACTCTAGGATGCTGGAGAAGGGTAGGCGGTTTTTCGAGTATATCATTCGATATAAATCGAGTGCGATGAAGATTCAGCATTTCGCTTGCATGGTCGACATACTAGGAAGATCTGGTAAGTTAGATGAGGCGGAGATGTTGATCAGAGGTATGCCTATGAAGGCAAACCATGTGATCTGGCTAGCTTTACTTGGTGCATGTAGGGTGCATTTGAATTTCGAGCTTGCTGAGAGAGCTGCCGAGGAAATTTTTGAGATGGAACCACAGTGTAGTGCTGCCTACGTTCTGTTATCGAATTTATATGTTTCAGCTAAGAGATGGACTGATGTTGCCTCGTTAAGGGTCCAGATGAAACGTAGAGGAATCACAAAACAACGGGGGTCTAGTTGGGTCGTCCTTCGAGGAAGGAGGCATGAATTCCATTCTGGAGACCGGTCTCATCCTCTCACCAACAGAATTTATGAAAAGCTGGACTGGTTGAGAGTAAAGATGAAGGAGTTGGGCTATACTCCGGATGAGACATTTGCACTGCATGATGTGGAAGATGAGCAGAAGGAAGAGATGCTGTCCTATCACAGCGAGAGGCTTGCTATAGCATTCACCTTATTGACTATTCCGGAGGGTAGTACGATAATGGTGATGAAAAATCTTCGCGTGTGCGGAGATTGCCACTCTGCCATCAAGCTCATGTCGAGTATTGTCAGCCGCGAGATTGTCGTCAGAGACTCGGGACGATTTCACCACTTCAAGAATGGCAGTTGTTCCTGTAGGGACTATTGGTAGCACCAAGTCTGCGTTCGGGTGTGTTTTGGTTACATTAAAAAAAATTAACGAATTGATTTACACAACTTAATGATACATCAATCCTAAACAAGATTATGAGTTATGGATTGAGAACTTAAAATCT
This sequence comes from Hypericum androsaemum, assembly GCA_963995505.1. Lineage (NCBI taxonomy): Eukaryota > Viridiplantae > Streptophyta > Magnoliopsida > Malpighiales > Hypericaceae > Hypericum > Hypericum androsaemum. The sequence continues at coordinate 4,539,812 of OZ023199.1, forward strand.
CTAATTAAATTTGAACAAATTTATGATTACATCTTTGCTAAAGCAAGATTATAAAAACCATAGAACACGCTAGGGCATTGGTGTCAACTCTAAGCCTAGTTTAGCAATTTATGTTTTTGTTGTTGCCTTCTTGGCTTTTATTTGTGAACAGTTTAATTGATGTCGATGTATGGATGCAATCTTGTTTCCTTGACTGAAATCCTTTTGTCGTAAAGGTGGAAAGTGGTGTTCTTGTTGCATATGGTCTCATTCCTGAATTTGTTGGGCGTTTTCCCATCTTAGTTAGCCTGTCAGCATTAAATGAAGACCAGCTTGTTCAGGTAATGCTTGCCACTTTAATCTTATTGTGGAGTTGTCATCTAGTAATCTATATAATTTTGTGTGCTTGGGTGCGAGCCTTCACATGTTTGTTCAGCTGGTACTGATTTGTTGAAACGTCCATGTTAATTCATCTACATCCAGTAACTACTTGGGTCTTGGGTTTCATGGAGTTCTTGCCCATAATGTTGCGTATAAATGCATCAACTGTATGCGATTTCCTTGTTGTGCCGGGCCTTGGTCCAATTAATATCTTTGTCTCTGTAGTTGATTAAAAGAAAGTATTCAACTCAAGTTCTGATGTTTTATGAAGGACATGCCAAGATGGTAGGGTTGGTGGTCAAGCCTTGAGAAGCAAAAATAAGTGCATTGGGTGTTTCACAGCTAATTGGATAGTTTCTTTCACGTTGTCTGGTTCATACTTGTATAAATTCTAAGTAAAGTTAAATATGCATGACAAATTTTATTTGGCTTTAGGTGCTCATTGAGCCAAAAAATGCTCTTGGTAAACAATACAAGAAGATGTTCGACATGAACAATGTAAGCTGAAGACTATTTATCACTAATCGTTTCCTCCTCTTCATTGTGTAGAAGTCTGTTGACATAAACCATGCACGCTGGTAAATATACTTGTGTTGATCATCATGCCATCCATCGAACCAGAAAAAGTTGCATCCCTATTCGCCGTCCTGTTCATTGTTTTCAGTTGGTGCCTTTTTTTAGTTTAAAGCTTCTTCTTATATACAGGTTCCAGAAAATAAGAATGGCAAAGACAACGTTAAAATTGTTTTGATCGATGACGAGGATGTCGGTTCTGTTACTGCCGCTGGATGTGGAGCAAAAGATCCTTAGAGGAGACGGCACACCAGATCATAGCCATCTCCAGACACAAATGCAAGAACAAATGGTAACTTTTCGCTGCCATTCTTGCAACTCAAGTATTGTCTTCTTCATTCGCATGTTATTATGGCTTTGGTTGACGTATCATCTGTCTTTGACAACTTTTAGAATGTGTATAAATTACATGATTTCTTAGAATAAAAAAGAGTCAATTTCTTAAAGTCGGGGGCCAGCCACAGTGTACATTGGAGCTGAAAGGCCGCCTCCTTTGGACACACAGGTTGAGAGTCCCAACATGTGCTACCATTCTAACGTGTCATCCGCTACGATAATCATCCTCATACTAAATCTGCTAATGTATACACATACTACAATTCTTACGCTTAGAGGTTTTGATAAACGTTAGAATTTTTGCAAAGAGACCTTTGTCACAGCTTTCATGTCCTTCTCTAAGAAAGAAAATGCTGATGCTTAACTTGAATCTTGTCTCATTGGACGCATGCCAATGTTCATCAAGTCGAAACCATTCCGAGCTTCACTACCTGATTCTGTTGCTTTCTTTGTTTTGCAAAAATCAACTGCTCTTAATCTTCCTCTTTTCCGAGGGACCACTAGGACGAGCTCATCGTTACATTTTCCTTTACGCGATCGGGGAGATCACGTATGCACGCTTTGCATTGCAGGTTCAAGGTGCTGTTATCCGGGGCGAGTTGTATGATGATGAACGGGCGAAGCCGTGCCTCCATTGTATCTAATCTTGAAATGGTGTAAGTTTACAACGACGATAAATGGATGGGGAACTGGGTGTTGACTTTTTAGAGCTAGTGTTTGAGGCCCCTCCACAGTATATGGAATTCTTCTAAAGTATGAGGTTGCAGATTCTCGGTAATAAGGATAATTCTACCTAATGGTTCCAATACCTGCCTTGTCTCCAACAGTTGTGAATTTCAATTCAACCCGGATCTCCATGAAGTCATTATCTTATGTCATTAGACCAAATATCCTTTATGTCGTCAACAATAAAGTTTTCACTCGGCTTCATCGTTCAGACTGCAATGGGCTCGGAATAAGAGAATGATGTTCTAATAATTGGAAATTGTGAGTTGCAATACTGTCAGGTAATGATAAATTTACTCTTGGTTTGAGTTGTTTCACCTTGGTACTTTGTGATTTGATAGAGGTTAGACAATTTTAACACTCAAGGAAACTGGATCATGGCTCCAAATTTGGCAATTGTTAGTCATTCATTAATTTCATAAAATGATTGATATATTTATTAATCAATATCAATTTAACTTGATGAAAATTTAATGTGCTGTCGAATATGGCTAGCTCGATGATAATCATTTTACCTTAGCGGTACCATCACGATCAAACTCAAGTAGATGTATCATAGTCTTCATCCTCTCATACATCTGGAATATGGTAAAGACTAAAGACAAATATCACTTTAGAGATGTTATCATATAAAAGAGTTTTACATTTTTTTATTCTAAAAAAATTAAAATTGAGTTTTGATCCATAAATATTTAAATACCAAAAATTATTTTGTCTCAAGTCACCTAAAATCTCGCTTTAAAATGTTATTCAAATACTACAATCGATTGAAATATTTTTTTTACGACAAGTTGACGATAACAACGAGCATTTGAAGATGTAAAATTTATCAAATGAGTAAGTCTAGCATGAACTAATATCTTAAAATATTTTTTAAATTTGTTGAATATGAAAAGTATAGATATTTATTCAAAATATCACATTATGCAAAAATTGAGATCGAGATTTAGCAGTAACATTTTTTGAAAAAAATATTAGTTATTATGACAGGGGTTATTAAATTTTAACATAGCTCTCGACTTGGGATCATAAATTTTTTTTTTATCGATTTTGAGAGATTATCACTTTATGAGGAAATCAAAGAGTTTTTACCAAACTAAACTAGAAACAAACTTGGAAAAAGTGATTGAAAATTCTCTCCATGAATTACTTTTGTATGATTGTTGTGATTAATATAGATTCCAACTTTAATCCTTAAAAATAAAAATTTAATGTGCAAAGTATTTATAGTGTTACATAAAGTCTTGACTTTGTTTTTAATATCTTGAATTCAGAATTTTATGCTGTCGGATCCTATTTAGAAAACCCGAAACAAAAACCCTTACGACCGACCAACTCCCATCCCCACCGGTAAGGCTCTCCCACTATTAGTAGAGCTCTCAGCCCCCACTCTCCCCTGGTTCGGCTTCTTCCTCGCTTAGTGATCATCCATCGCGCTCTCTCTCTCTCTCTCTCTCTCTCTCTCTAGGTACGTCCCCTTCTTTCTACGGTTTTATCTCTCCATCGGCTTTCCTTCTCCTCTTTCGACGGCCTAGGGTTTATCCAAGGGCGGTCCCTTTCCCTTTCCGTTGCGTTTCTTTTCACGTTCCCCGTTTTCGGTTACCCAGTGCTTAATTAGGGTTTCTTCGCTTAGGGTTTAGACGCTCTACTTTCGAATCGAACGTTTTTTCTAGGTTGTTGGTGGCTCTGACCCGACGCCATTGTGGCATTTTGCAGGAATCTTTTAGATTAGAAGAAGCCGTTAGGGCATTTGCGGTATCGTAAAGATGGCGAATATTCAGATGACGGGGATCCTCGAAAAGGTAAAACTCGGGGGGCCTGGAATGCGGTGGTACTATGTTGTGATTCTGTTCGAGCTGGCGTTTTTGGATGTTCGTAACTGTGAACCCTTTTTCTGTGTTTTGTGCAGATGACGGGTAAGGATAAAGATTATCGGTACATGGCCACGTCCGATTTGCTGAACGAGCTAAACAAGGAAGGGTTCAAGGCCGATAGTGATTTGGAGTTTAAGCTTACCAATATTGTGCTACAACAACTTGACGATGTAGCCGGCGACGTTTCTGGATTGGCAGTCAAGTGGTATATCCCTTTTGACAGACTCTTGTGCTAGTCAATGAGTTCTTTTCTTCGTTTTTGAGGTCTGCTGTCGGTGTCATTGGTTTCTTTTTTGTTTTATGATTATTTGCTATGATATCAGTTCATGCTTCACTTCGGTTATTGGTAATGTGTAGCACAAGAAGCATATGTTTTTTTCAATACTTTGTTTTATCATCATGCTACTGGCAGGCATGAGTGAGATAGAAATGGAGACTCTGTATGACTGAACCAAGAAGAGGCCTATATCAGTTGCATCTGTCGGATTTCCATCTCATATTCTGTTGTGTATACACTAAAAGAGTGAATTCGTCTCTTTTCAGTATTTTGTTTTTCGATTAGTAAGAAAAATTTTATTGATTAAGAAGCAGTGGTATGGGTGCATCTGTCTACATCATGTACAGTGATTAAATCCTCAACTTAGTCTTTATGATATCTAATACATTACAAAAAAGGTGGACCAAGAGTCTCCCCTGGGTCTCATTGTCATCAATCATTTTGGTTTTGGTGTTTGAGCTTAGAGTATCTGCCATCCCTCATGCTGATATGTGAATTTTTTTTTCTGTATGCAAAACTACGCTCTGAAATTCCGCATAGCTTGTCTGCTGCTAGCCGTATGACACTATAAAATGCGGAAATGGAGTTTGCTTAGCATTTCTGTTGTACACTTTCTTTTCTTTAGTACCTTATAAATATTGGATTGCAGTCTTGCCCCACTGGTGAAAAAAGTTGGCGAGCCAAGAGTCGTGGAGATGACTATTAAACTTTGTGATAAGTTGCTGAATGGAAAAGATCAGCATCGTGACATTGCAAGCATAGCATTGAAGACTATTGTATCAGAAGTGGCTACTCCATCCCCAGCGCAGTCTATTCTTGTTTCTCTTTCTCCTCAGTTGATAAAGGGGATAACTAGTCCGGTTTGTGCCCGATAATTCTATTTAATGGTTCATCGCCTAGAAGCTTTTGATCTTTCATTAATCTGATAACTTTTACTGCAGGTTATGAGGGCGGATATAAAGTGTGAATGCCTTGATATTTTATGTGATGTCCTTCATAAATTTGGAATTCTGATGGCTAATGATCACGAGACACTTCTGAGTGCTCTTCTGTCGCAATTGAATTCCAATCAAGCCAGTGTCAGGAAGAAGACAATATCATGCATTGGTATGTTCTAGTTAATTATCTTAAATTAGTCATATTTCTTCAAGCTTTTGCGCTATCTAGAAATGATCTTTACTTGGCTTTAATTCTAACCTGGTTCTTGTGCAGAAAGGCTTCTTTAGTTAAGGATTCTGAAAGGGTTTGTTAGCCATTTGAAAAGATTTTGATGATTTAGTAATTCCAAAAGATTCAATCTGCCTCTCTATTTCATCTTTTATCAGGACCGAGTTGCTCATGTGCATTTGAACTTAGCAAGGTGCCTCTTGTACAGTAGTTGGCGAATTTTTTCAGAAGCGCAAGCCAAAAATGTATTTGAGTGTCTGGTTGTGGCTATTCTTTCTTAACTACCGGAGTATGTGGGTTCCCCAATTATTAGATGTGTTTGTGCTTTGCCGTTGACTGTAATTATTGCAGAGACTTCAGTCTTTTATTATTTTAACAATTCTGAAGTTCAATCAATCACTTTCTTTTGAAGGGCTGTTATTAGGCATATTATGAAGAAATACAATAATTCTCATAAATAGTTGGTGTGTTCTTTGGTTGTCAGCCTCTCTCGCAGCAAGCTTGTCAGATGATCTGTTGGCCAAGGCAACGGTTGAAGTTGTTCTGAGCTTGAGAAATAAGGGTGCCAAACCAGAAATGACCCGGACAAACATTCAAATGATTGGTGCTTTGAGGTAGGCTGCATTCTGCTTTTATATCCAGAACTTTGGCCTTGAAGTCTTCAGGGTTCTTGGTGCCTGGTGGCAGTTGAGTCCACTAGGTCTTCACGTTTTTGCTACTGGATCTTTTATGTAAAGAGTCAGTTCCATGCTTGACATTTTGCTCATTTAAATGGATGTATTAAGCTTAAAATCATGGATATAAGTGTAAAACTGGTGCTTTTACATGGAAAAAACAATCTGGTGTTCGTTTAAGCATGTTCATTAATTCTCTATGTTATGGTTAAAGTCGTGCTGTGGGCTATCGATTTGGATCACATCTGGGAGATACTGTGCCTGTGCTTATCAACTACTGTACCGGTGCATCAGAGAATGATGAAGAGCTCCGTGAATATAGCTTGCAGGTGCTTAAATTTTACTTCCCAACTAAGTGACTTAAATTTTATTTGCCTCATGCTCTAATGTGATTTATTCGGCTAATGTGGGTGTAGGCCCTGGAGAGTTTCCTGCTCAGGTGCCCAAGGGATATTTCTTCTTATTGCAGTGATATTCTTCATCTTACTTTGGAGTACCTAAGCTATGATCCAAACTTTACTGATAACATGGAGGAAGATACTGATGATGAAAGCCATGAAGAAGAAGAAGATGAGTAGGTTATTAGTGATTATGTGTGGCTGATGATGTGTGTTGAGACTTCCCACTCATGTGTATTTATTTCTGGCTTCCAGTGAGAGTGCAAATGAATACACTGATGATGAAGATGCTAGCTGGAAAGTCCGAAGAGCAGCTGCTAAATGCTTGGCTGCATTGATTGTTTCTCGTCCAGAGCTATTGACAAAGTTGTATGAGGAGGTGTCTACCTTGTCATTTAACATGTTATTGGATTTGCTTACATACTCTTTATTGAAAAGAATTGCGTTTTTGGCATTTTCCATTTCTGCTAATCTCAGGGCCATCATTTAACTTAACAATTTAAAAGATCTCAGTAGCACTTTTTTAATATCAAATTTGCAGTTCTGTGGTTTGATATTTTAAGGTTTAATGGATTTGTTATTCCATGCTGAACTAGTGTCAGACTGTTGTTTAGATTAAGTACAATGTTTAAGTTATTGTTCTTTTTGCAGGCATGCCCGAAGTTAATTGATAGATTTAAAGAAAGGGAAGAAAATGTGAAGGTATGCACTAATTATTTAACTTTATTTGCGTGCTGCTATTATTTTTCTAATTGGTATTGTAATGTGTAGATGGACGTGTTCAATACATTCATTGAGCTTCTGCGCCAAACTGGAAATGTTACAAAAGGACAGACAGATATGAATGAGTTGAGGCAAGTTTTTGCGCTTTGTTAAGGAGATGCTTATTACTGAACACCTCTCTGAAGATTTAGGCTATTCTTGCGTGTATTGTTTGTTTTACCTCATAGCCTCCATCTGTTGCCTCGCGCTCCTCCCTCCCTACCTCAAGCTCACAAATTGCCTCAACGAGTACTTCCATCTCCCTCGTACTTCCACCATAAGGCTCCTTTCTCATCGTCGTCATCCATCCTCCCTCGTCCGCCCCAAATTTGGCCGCCACCACTTTTCTCCAAATGATTTTCTTTCATCCAAATGTTCATAACCATTTGTCCAACGAAGTTCCATTGAAGAGCAAGAATGACTTCAATTAGAAACTTCCACGATGCAAGGGTTTCTTCACTACCATTCAACTCGCTAGGAGAAATGTAAAGTTGTTATCTACATCATCCTATAAGAAAGTGTTTTTATCCTGTCTAATTTCTTTGCCACCAATGTTGGCATGTGTAGAAGCAATATGAAATATGCTGGTCGTTTATAGCTCATTTTGCAATCAGACCAACTTCTCAAATTTATTTTCAAGAGCTCATTTTCCAATCTTCCATAAAGCATGCTGGGCTATATAAAATTTGTTGCACAATTAAATTTTGCTTCACATTATGTGCAGTCCAAGATGGCTGTTGAAGCTAGAGGTGCCAAAGATTGTTAAATCAATCAACAGGCAACTTCGCGAGAAATCTGTCAAGACAAAAGTAAGGAATGCTGATTTCCTCTATTGTTGATTGTGAAGATAGAACTATATTTGTGACCTCCAAAGTAAACATCATGCAGGTTGGCGCATTTTCCGTTCTTAAAGAACTTGTGGTTGTCTTGCCAGATTGCCTTGCTGAGCACATAGGATCACTCATTCCAGGAATTTGGAAGGCTTTAAATGTTAGTCTTCTCCTTCTACTTAAGAGTGTCACACAGAATGTATCCTGGCTTTATTTTACTTGCATTGTGTTATTTTCGTGCCTGATTTATTTTTATTATCTCATTCAGGAGAAATCTTCAACGTCAAATCTAAAAATTGAAGCTCTTATATTTACAAGACTTGTGCTGGCTTCACATGCACCCCCTGTTTTTCACCCATATGTCAAGGTAATAGTAGCTATTGCGCTCTTATAGCCTTGTGTTACGGAAGATCACTGAAATCAGAATTTCACTCTGTAATTTGGCAGTTCGTTTCATTATTTACGAGTAGCGGGTGTATTATCGAACTCGAGTGGAGGAACTTACTTACTGCTTATGCAGGCTCTTTCTGATCCAGTATTATCAGCTGTTGGTGAGCGCTATTACAAGGTTACGGCTGAAGCATTGAGAGTATGTGGGGAACTTGTTAGGGTAGTGCGCCCAGATATTCAGGTAAGTGATGCAATTCACATTGTTCAAGGTAGTGCCCAGCTATGTACTAATTTAGATTGCTTGTATGATAACCTGTAGGGTGCTGGTTTTGACTTCAAACCTTATGTTCGTCCAATATACAAAGCTATAATGTCACGCCTGACAAACCAAGATCAAGACCAAGTGAGTAGAGTTACTGTGCCTTTTCTTCTTTACAAACCGCTACGTAGTTATATTCTTAAGAATCTGTACCTCTGCACAATCGTTTTGTCTCTTCGTGTTTAGTTGTTGACCTCAGATTCTTCTACTTGACCAGGAGGTGAAGGAGTGTGCTATTTCTTGCATGGGACTTGTTATTTCAACATTTGGTGACAGCCTTGGGGCCGATTTACCAGCATGTCTTCCTGTACTCGTTGACAGGATGGGGAATGAGATTACTAGACTAACAGCTGTGAAGGTAGGTCATCCTGAAAGTGTTTCTGTTCTTGGTAAATCTTATATTGTGTAGTTTTTTGTCTTCTATATTCCTTGTAGAATTACATGTTAATGATGTTGCATCTAACTTGCTGCTTTTCTCTCAACATTGGTTTATAACTAAGTCTCTTCATCTTCTGGAATCAGGCATTTGCTGTTATTGCAAATTCTCCTCTTCAGATTGATCTGACGTGTGTATTGGAGCATGTAATTACAGAGTTGACTGCATTCCTGAGAAAGGTGCTGACACTTGCTTGATGTATGAATAAATACTTTTTGGTGAATGAAGGATTCATTTAAAATGTGTTTGTGATATTTTTTTGATGGATAGGCTAATCGGGCTTTGAGGCAGGCAACCCTGGGTACTCTTAACTCTCTCGTCAGAGCTTATGGTGATCAAATTGCTTCATCTTCTTATGAAGTTATTATAGCAGAATTATCAGCCTTAATAAGGTCCCCTCTACCCTCTGGCTACTTTTAGTGGCTTTTTTATTGGCCAGAAAACATTTTTGCATTCTGATAGTTTGGGCTTTTATTTTTTCTCTATCACAGTGATTCTGACTTGCACATGAGTGCTCTTGCTCTTGAATTATGCTGCACCCTGATGTCTGACCGGAGGTCAAGTCCAAATGTTGGTTTAGCTGTTCGAAACAAAGTTCTGCCCCAGGCGCTAATATTAATTAAAAGTGCATTACTACAGGGACATGCACTTATGGTAGTTTCTCTACTTCATCTTTGTTATGTCTCTGTCTAATTTTACTATTGGCTTTTAATTAATTGCGTGATTGATCTTGCAGGCTTTACAAAATTTCTTTTCTGCCTTGGTCCGGTCAGCAAATACCAGTTTTGATGCTTTGCTGGACTCACTTCTTTCAAGTGCAAAACCATCTCCTGGTGGAGTTGCAAAACAGGCGTTGCATTCCATAGCCCAATGCGTGGCTGTTCTCTGCCTAGCTGCTGGTGATCAGAAATGTTCATCCACAGTGGCCATGCTCATGGAGATTCTAAAAGACGAAAGCACTACCAACTCTGTGAGTTCTTTGAACTCGGTACCTTTTTACTTTTATAACCTTAGGTTATCACTTGTGCATTTTAGTCTAGCGTTGTCTTTGTAATTGTAGCTCTTTTATATTTACTTGCTTTGGCTTCTAAGACTTCTTTCTTTGTACAGGCCAAGCAGCACTTAGCCTTGCTATGCCTTGGGGAAATAGGCAGGCGAAAAGACTTGAGCTCTCATGCACACATAGAGACTATCATTATTGAATCTTTTCAATCTCCTTTCATAGAAATAAAATCTGCAGCTTCATATGCTCTTGGCAATATTGCTGTTGGTAATCTGCCCAAGTATTTACCGTTCATCTTGGACCAGATAGATAATCAGCAGAAGAAACAATATTTGCTTCTTCATTCTCTGAAAGAGGTGAGCTTTTATTATTATGAGCATTTTTAAGGCTGGGGCAACTGGATCGGTTGGTTTGATAGACGAGCCGTATGCTCTCATGTATTGCAGGTTATAGTGAGGCGATCAGTAGAAAAAGCAGAGTTCCAGGACTCCAGTGTTGAGACGATTCTTAGATTATTGTTTAATCACTGTGAGAGTGAAGAAGAGGGCGTGCGGAATGTTGTTGCCGAGTGCTTGGGTAAAATTGCACTCATCGAACCTACGAAGCTTGTTCCAGCTCTAAAGGTATTAAACAGTAGAAAAGTCAGGCGGCTCAATTGGAATTAATTTAGCATATCATTGTAGTTAAGTCAATAATAGCATCTTCAGTAACCTTTACCCTCCTGCAGGTAAGAACAGCTAGTCCAGCTGCGTTTACTAGAGCAACAGTTGTCATTGCTGTCAAGTACTCGATAGTTGAGAGGCCGGAGAAGATAGATCAGATCATATATCCTGAGATTTCATCATTCCTCATGCTCATTAGAGATAATGACAGGGTAAGGAGAAGAACTTCTACGTGGCTTGCCAAATGTTTTGCTCAAATGTCATTTTTTTAAAAGTTTGCTCAATGTTATGTGAGACATGTAATATTACCAAAAGAAGAAGCTTTCAGGAACTTGGTTGTTTCCACCACAAAATAACTAATGCTCATTTTCTGATGCATTATGCAGCATGTGAGACGTGCAGCTGTGTTGGCTCTGAGTACCTTTGCTCATAACAAGCCCAATCTTATTAAGGGACTTCTTCCAGAATTATTACCGCTCCTGTATGATCAGACAGTTGTTAAGGTAACTTTCACCATATCTGAAAAATAATGTTTCATATTGCTCAAAGTTACTTAATCCAGCATCTGAAATGTTGTGGCAAACTGCTCGATGTCAGCTATCTTAGCTTTGCGTAGAATTATATATTATAAATGCATTTTCCAATAGTGGTGAGATTTTGTGGCCCATTTTTGTCTTCATCCAACTGGCTTTTCTTTGGATGCTGGTCCATCTTCAATTTTACTTTAGAGGCCCATGGCTTTACTTTGAAGCAAGAGTCAGACCTTACCGTTTTAAGTATTCTGGTACCTTAACATTTGAAAGCTGAACTCGAAGATGTGAGAAATACAGCATGGTTTGTGGTGCTAAGAAATAAATTAATGAAGAACATCATTGGTGATGTGTTCAAAGGGATTATAATTCTCTTGTTTGGTAATTTAAAACTATGTCAGTCTAGATATTTGAGTCGTTAATTTCATTCACTAAACTTAGTACTTTGGTACTTGTTGTTCGTTCCCTGTGCAGTCCAAACCGACCACAAGGTTCTCTATAAAGTTCTGATATTTTGCTTTGCCTTGCTACAGCCAGAATTGATTCGAACTGTTGATCTCGGGCCTTTCAAGCATGTTGTTGATGATGGACTTGAGCTGAGGAAAGCCGCTTTTGAATGTGTAGATACACTCTTGGACAGCTGTCTTGATCAATTGAACCCTTCATCTTTCATTGTTCCTTACCTCAAATCCGGTTTGAATGGTACGAGTTTTATATATTAACTTCATTTTTTTCCTTAAACTAGTCTTAATAATGATTGGTAATGTTTCATATTAACTTCATATGTTTTTAGCTTCTACACTGCCTGAATTCCTAATTTGACTTGACTGCATATCAGTGATTTACTTTTTAATAGGATTTGTATTAATGGATTTTATTTTTCTTTCCTACCTAGCATAATATGTTGTATGAAACTATTTTCTGTAGGTCATGGTTTCCTTTGCTGTTTGTTTCTTTTTTTCTGACAAAGTTCCATTTTTCGCTATCGTGGGATATGCTAGTTTGATTTTGTGCGGGTCTCAAGTCTAATACAGGCCATCAGGCTGGTAATAGTTATAAATTTTTAAATGTCTTAAGAATGTAATAAGCACTGGAGAATTGTTAGTCATAAGTTCGAAGGTAGAGCGAATAAAGAAGTTTTGAAGGCAGTGATACTCTCTTGTTGGAAAGTGCATGAGAGCGTTGTGCGCCCTAACTATGTTCACGCGCACCCTGCATTAGCTGGAGAGCTTTTGTTGTGCACCCATCATGTTACCCTTTATTGTTGAAGATGCAATATCCCTTGTTGCTACCTGTTGACCATTTTATGGATGTTCCAGATCACTATGATGTCAAGATGCCTTGCCATCTCATACTGTCAAAACTGGCCGACAAATGTCCATCAGCTGTATTGGCTGGTAAGAAAAAATATTTAGCTTTGAGATTTGCATCTTCAGGTTCTCTTAACACCTCGTCTTCAGTGCTAGATTCATTGGTGGAGCCTCTCCAAAAAACCATCAATTTTAAGCCTAAGCAAGATGCCGTGAAGCAAGAGGTTGACCGGAATGAAGACATGATTCGAAGCGCTCTTCGAGCAATTGCAGCATTGAATCGCATAAGGTTGGCGTCACAATCACCTCGTCATCTGTCTTATCAACTTGGCAGGATTTCTTTCGGTTTAGATTTTTGCTTCTGCAACTGCTTACGCCAATCGTTTTATGTTGCAGCGGAGGAGATTGCAGCCATAAATTTAAGAATCTTATGAATGAAATATCAAAAACTCCTACACTCTGGGACAAATACTGCTCCATAAGGAATGAGTAACTGCCCTGCTGCTCTTGCTGTTTCGAGGTGGTCCAGAGATTTCGTCTCAACAACCCCAGAAGAGGCTGTTTTAATACATGAAACAGATGAACCAATTCAGATCCATTAAGGACTTCGCTTTGTGGCTAACGAACGGCAAAGTAAACGACTTACGAGATGGGTTTAACCATCGTACATGGAAAAGAATTGTAGCTGCCATTATCGGTATCAATCTCTTCCCTTCCATTGTTTCCTAGCTATCTCATCATGGTTGGAAAATCTATAGGTGGCGCTGCAAATTTTATTACAATCTTGGATCATACCGACTAAAGTTGTAATTCGCACGGCGCTGCAGTTTGATCGTGATTTTTGTTGTAGATAGATCTTTCCTTTCCGGTTTGGTTTGGATTTCTTTCCTCGTCTTTATTTCCCCCTTCCTTTAGTATTTTGACACTATCATCGACTGTAGGATCTTAATTGAAGTAGGAGGTTAGGAAAATAATCTTAGACTTGTACGCCCCAATCATACCAATCCTGCCAACTTCGCTCTTGAGATGGGCCAAGCTCCTCTGTAGCTAAGGCGAGTTTGTGCCCTATAACGATTGGGGCAAGAGGAATACAGGTAGGTTCTTGTGTTGTTGAGGCAAAGTCGGTGAAGCACCTCTTACGTTGTCATGTTGTCGTCATATTGTTATGGACGTGATGGAAGGCGGCACATCAGCGAAATGCTCGGTACCCAATGCTCTCGCGCTTGTGGAGAGGGTCTACGATGTGGTTGGGAAAGCGAGGGTCGTGCCATTGTCGTCATTTTGTTAAGGCGATGAAAGGTGGCACATCAGCGAAATGCTCGGTACCCAATGCTCTCGTACTACAGCAAAATGCTAGATGCCCAATATTCTAGCGCTTGTAGGGCGGGTCAACGATGTTGCCGGTAAGGCAGGGCTGGGGCGAGGCTGGATTCGGTACATAATGGTGGATTATGTACTGTGCAAACCAAAGGAGACAGCAATGGCATATTTGTAAAATAGAATAGAAAATCATGAAACCAAAATAATCAGTTGAAGAGCAATAGTCATGTCCTCACTTCCTGAACGACATGATCTTTCACAATACGTTGAATAACAACATGCATGTCCTCATTTTTTGAACGACATGATATAGGTTTCAGTGAAGGCATGTTTTATATCACTACGATCTATCACAATACGTTGAAGTGCAACACGCATGTCCTCACTTCCTGAACGACATGATATATATTCCATCGAAGGCATGTTTTATTATAGTAAATGGCATGGTATAGGATTCAGTAAAGACGTGATTTCTTGTAGTAAGTGGCATGGTATACGATTCAGTAAAGGCATGATTTCCTGTAGTAAGTGGCATGATATACGATTCAGTAAAGGCATGATATACGATTCAGTACAGGCATGGTTTCTTGTCTAAATGGCATGATATAGGAATCATTACAGGCATGATCTCATGTTTTAAATTGCATGATATAAAAATCATAAGAAGGCTTGGTCTCTTGGTCGAGGAAGACGTTGCCCACGTCACCAGTGGAGTCCACCAGACACCGATCTTCTTGGTCGAGGAAGACGTCGCCCACATCACTGTTGGAAGCCTAGCGCTACGTGGAGGAACTGCTCCACTACGACCCATCTCCCTTGCCTTCAACCACTCCAGTCGTATCGCTTCTTCGCTTCTCCTCCTCAAACGACCCTCTTTAACCTTAACCCTAACAGCGGTGGCAGAGACCTGCCTCCACGAAGCAGAGGTGCCGAAAATGGTCACTCCAAATGAGATAACATGACCTATTCGATTTAGGGACCATCTGTAAAACAAACCTAATCAGATAACATGAAATATCAAAATGGCATAGCCTTTTTACCCAAACGGCATAACGAAATTATGTAAACACAAAAATATCATAATGAAAATGAGGGAACCAAAACAAAAACAGTACGAAAACTTGTTCACAAATAACATGAACCCTAAATCTTGTTTAAACCTGATCGACTAATTAAGAAATTCCTAATAAATAATCCACAAGAAACCATAAAATCAGAAATCTCTAATAAACCCTAAATCCAAACGAACCCTACATCTGTAATAAACAATCAAACCTAAAAATAAACTCAGAAAAATGAAGCTCACCTTAAAGAATTTCAGAAACAATTTGGTTGTCATCTCTTTCAAAAAGAAGCACTTACTCGAAACTAGAAGAACTGTGGAAAATGAGATGGAAGAGCCATAAAACCAAAAGAACCATGGAAAAAAAAGGAAGAGCGTTATAAGTGATTTTGAATTTCACAGAATAATAGATAACCAGATTCAATGAGAGGAAGTTTTCTCTTTGTCACGAGCCTAGTTTAACACGTGATAATTGTTATTTGATTTAGTCCAGTTTGTTATTTTCAATTTCAAATTCCCTACGATAGTGCCATGCATGTTGGGCGTGGACGTAGATTAGGTTGTTGGGGTTGTTACGTGATTGTAGCCGATTGAGGTGTAATAGGTAGCTGGCAGCTCCTATAAGTAGCACGTAGCTCATTCGTGTCAGTATGTATGAAATAATACAATCATCTCTTTATCCCCATCCTATCCTCCTCTTCTTTTCGTTCCCTCTACCTCTCTTTCCCTCCTAAAATTCTGACTCTTCCATCTCAGACCTTGACACTCTTTCCTAAAGAATATGGCGGAAGAAGCAGAATCGTGGCTAAAAACTAGGATGGTTTCAAATTTTCTCTCACAGAAGAATTTCTCTTTCCTATTTATATTTCTCTTTCGAATTTTGCATGAAGCCCAAAACTCGAAAATATCCCTACTGTCTTGTGGTCTGTCAGATTAAATGGCAAATTATGGATGGTTTAGGATTCAATTATGGATGGTACAGAAGGAATTTCTACCATCTGCACTGAATCCGTTCACGGCTAGGGCAAGGTGAGAAGCGGGGATGAGGGTTGTGGAAAGGCTAAGGATTGTCAAGGCTAAACAATTATGTATTGTCTTGAGTAGTTTGTTATGCTTAAATTCATCATTATCCATGAATCAATATTGAATTCTTTATAAAAGATGGATTGTCCAACTTTATAAAAGAGGTATTAATAGTTGTGTAAATGTGGTACTTATCGAGTTAATGGTGGTATATTATGTCGTGAATGATGGTGCAATATACGAGTAGTGATATAATTGCGATGAGTGGCGGCATAAAATTGCGACTACGATTAGTAGTACTAACTAAAAGTTACAAATCATACATCAACATATTATGGACTGACCTGAAAAAATGCACAGATTTTAAGGATCATTTGTATTTTGTCCATCTTCTTTAAATCCATATATTCGTCGAGGAGCCCAACCCTGCCTGATTCCCCTACATCCACGCTCTACTTATATAAAAAAATTAGGTTGTTTTGAAAAAAAAATTTAAATACCAAAATTATCTCTTTAAATCATGATATTGATAAAATGTCAAAAATGATACTAAAAAACATACTTGCAAGTTTCTTATCTAATAGTCCAAAACTTTTTATGTGTAGTCCTTCCTAGTAGTGATTGTTCAGTTCGACTCAGTTCACCCTGAACTGTTAGAACCAAGACCGAAAAAGTAAGGAAACAAAGATCTGAAATGGATCATTTATTTCTTAGGACCGAATTCGATATGGACTAAAAATTTGGTATGGTCCCAGTCCAGACCTATGACCCAAAAAAATATGATGCCGTCCTACTTGGTTGTCCGCATGTGCCTTGAGAAATTTTCAGCAATTAAAAAAAAATTCCAAAAGTTGTCTACTTACTCTAATCATAATCTCGTAAATATAAATATACAAAAAATTATTCAAGTGACAAATTCATAAATTCCAAACATAAAATAATTAAACAAGTGACGAGTCAATAACTTCGGTCTCCATGGAAATCTAGGAGATTGAGAATTAATTTTCAGGAGTGGCTAATTAGGTGAGCCGTGAGGGCACTAGGATAGAGCATGATTAATTTGAAAAATTATGGTTCATTCTAAAATTTTGCAGTTCTTTTAAAAAGATCCGAAATTTGATAACTTGTTTTCTTCAAAAATCAGACCCGAACTAAACTAAATAGTTTTTGGATTTAGTTCATAACCAAAATATCGGTTTCTTATTGGGATAGTTCTATAATTTTTTCGATTTTTTTCTCACCTCGAGAGCAATCGAAGAGCACACGTAGTTGAAGAGCAATTGTATCTTTCCGAAAACCTTTGAAACGTGGAGGATGAAATTGAAATCGTAGGAAAAATAGATGGTCGAAACAAAACTAAATCGGGCTTTTGGGTCGGTCGGGCAAGTCCCAGCGGAAATATCCAAATTGGGTCTGAGAAAAAATCTGGCAAACCAAACAAAAGGGGGAAAACCGACGAGCGAAACCCTAATTTACAAATTCCTCTCGAGTCGGAGAAAAATTCCTTGGCGAAAATTTAGGAGAGAGTGAAGGAAGAAGCATCATGCAAGGAGGAGGAGCAGAAGGAGAAGAGGAAGTGAGCATCGAAGAGCTCGCTTCGAATCTTTCCACTTACAAAGAACAGCTCCAACTGGTAAATTCCCTTTTAGGTTTTTTTTTTCGGTTTTCGTCAATTAATTAGAGGTTGCATCAATTCAACCTCTTTCTGTTTTAGATACTTGTTGTTAGAGGTTGAATTGATGGTGCTAGTTCCTGGATTGTTTTGTGTCTCGTGCAATTAGGGTTTTGGTTTCTTTTGTTTAGGGGGCGTCTTGGAGTTTGATTGATTGGATTGAAATTGGAAAGTAAGCAACGTTCGGTTTGACGGGAGAAAGCTAGGCCATTGTTGGCTCGGATTTTGCCTTTCTATTATCCAAACCGTGACATGTTTGTGGCAAGCGGTTGCTTTTACTGATAATGGAGAGAGAGTTTACTGTTTGTCATGGTTTCCTTGTGCTTCCGCATCTATTGCGAGCTTGATGTTAACGATGTTGGTTCCGTTGGAGGCAATTGGACTATCCTGATGGTTAGATTACTGGCCAGAATTGAGATATGGTGACTGTTAAGAAGTTTGGTGATCATAGATGCATATTGCTTTTCATACAGTAGGCAAATAAGTATCCGATATTCAGTTCGAGGATTTTTCATGTTCACGACCTATCTGATGTTGACTTAGTTCAACCTTATTTTATGCTGTACCTTGGTCTTAATCCATGGGAAATGTATCTTAAGAATGTGAATTTCGGCTCCCTCTCTCCCTCAGAATATATGTGCATGTATATTCCATTGTTATTTCTTCTGCTGTTTCTATTTCCCCTATCATTTTTTCCTGCAGTTTTCATGATTATTATTTTTTGTATAATTTTATGAGCTGTTGTTGCATTGTATGCTTAGTGACTTCTCATCTGGTTGTTTGCCAGGTCAGGCAGCAGTTGGCTGTTGATCCATACAACACTGAGTATGCAGACATGGAAAAAGAGCTAAAAGAGGTTATCCTTTGCAATAGCTGTTGTTACTTTTTTATCTTCTTTGTTTTCTCTTTTCTTTGAAGAATAGTGACAACTCATGTGACTTCGCCTGTTTATGTTTTCAATTTGCATTGTTGACTCCATTTTTGGCATAATTGTGTTTTAACTATCTCTATTTCTCGAGGGATTGCCAAGACAATGGCAGGTGCTGAGTTCTGGTTTCTGGGTAGAGTCTAGTTAAGTCCTGGTTTTCAACAGTTTTTATTGTATTTTTTCCTTCTTTCTTTTGAAGGAATCAACATGTTGCTTATGATAGCAATTTAATTAGCTGCTAATGGCTTCCACGGAGATTTGTTTTCGTTTCAGGGTTGAAAAGGTGAGTGTGTTTCCAATGATGATAGTATAGTATTTAAATCTCCATCATCAGCTTTTCAAAATTTATAATGGAAAATATACTTGGAGAACAATTTAAAAGGTTAGAACCAAAGCAAGTTGTCCATCACCTCTATCTTGGTTCATTTGCAGGTGTCCTTTGTGTCGAGATGGCAAGCCAGCTTCTCTTCCTCTCCTGATTTAAGATGTTCACTATGAGATTATAAGTTCACATTTTAACAGCATTGGCATTCATGAGTTAAATATTGCTTGTTATGCCCTCTAAACTTATCCTAACGTTCCAAATACGCAGGTTATTTCTCTGACAGAGGAGCTTCTTGCAACAGCAAAGCAGAACGACATTTCTGTTTCAGGAAGCTTGTCAGGATCTAGTGCAAACCAAAGTCACCCTCCATTTAATTTAACTCATACGGTATACCTCAAGATTCTTTTTATGTTGCAAGGTTCTAAAGTGTATATTATTATGTTTTAATGCAAGCAAGCACATATAAGATTTCGAAATGTCGAAATGAGTTCCATGCTAGTGTTGCCAAGTTGACTTATCTCTTTTTGTCCTAACTTAGGAATTGCAAACCGTATCAGAGGAGCATCAGTTCTCAGTTGGAGAAAAAGTTCAAGCTGTCTGGAGTGAAGATGGAGAATGGTAATTAACGAGCTTAGAAATATGATAGCTTTGTTAATTCTGGTTGTCTTTACTTTCTTGCTTCACGTTATCCTTCTTCTTTAATTGATTAGATTTTCAGGTATGAAGCAACCGTTGAGGCTCTGACACCAATTGGCTATTATGTGTCCTATAATGAATGGGGGAACAAGGAAGAGGTAGTTTTTCGTTTGCGATGTGGCCAAATTTTTATTGCTTTGTATATTTCATCCAGTGAGGAATTCTGATATGTGTGTATAGTCATTTGCTTCTAATATGTGCGTATATAGTCAGAAAGTTGTTATAACTTTTTTTAACCCTCATATGTTGTCACTTCAACAATATGATTCTTGCAACAGTTTGGCTGGCAGATTTGTATTTGGTCTCACTCTCAAACTGACAGTAGGTATAACTTGATGTTGTATGTTATGTCAATTTTAGCTTTGCTGATTTGTGCAATCAAGACCTCATTATGCGACAGTAAAACTTGTTCATTGGCTCGATGGTCTCTCTCTCTCTCCAGTAATCTGATTGTTGACGTATTTCAGCTATGTAATCTTCAACTTTGAGTTCAGATGTAATTTTCTTTAACTGGGCTTTAAGAATACGAAGTGTTGGTCATTGGCTCTTCAATTCAGTTGCATTACTTTGTGAGCTCTCAGCAGGATATATTATGCATCAATAAAAGTTGGATGGAGAATGTTGCTTTTCACTTTTGGTCTACGGAAATATGAAACGAGTAATATTCAATTGCAAATGATCTTTGATGTTCAGAAAGTAGACTTTTTTTTATTCTTTTATCAATTTCATCCTTCTTGTAATTTATTAATGGTTGTTGATTTGAATCCCTTTCTACTTCCATTAATTTAAAGTCGAGGCATCAGTAATTGTTTCTAATCTCAGGTGGATCATGCAAATGTGAGAGCTATTGAATTTAATGTCTTAGTAGAAGCCGAGAGGGTAGCTGAAGCTACAAAAGAAGCTCTTAAGCGCAAAATTGCACACGCTGCTTCTGTTGACTTCCAATCGCCAAGTTTACCACCTAAGCTTCGCATAGAACCTGACGACCCTGAGGATGTTGTAAGTATTGCTTGCATATATGGCTCTTCCTAATAGCTGGAGGTTTATATTTTTCTTCCGTTTTAAATTTGTATTTATGTAAACCGGTTACTACTTAACCATTCTTGCATATTCTAAACTTGGATGGATTAGTTCTCTTTTAACTCATTCGAGTCGCCTGTTTTTTGTGCTCCCTTTTATATACCTTTCCATATAATGTCTAATATGTAAGCCATAACAAAACATTATTTCCCCTAATACCTGAAAATTGCCGTGTAATGAAGATTGGTTTTAGTCTTAATTTTGAGCTGATAGTTCATGCTACCCAGTTATGCTGCTATCATGAATCATTTGCAAATTATGAAATTTGCAGAAAGCAGCCAAGCGTAAGAAGATACATGCTTTTAAGTCAAAGGTGCGGTTCGAACAACTTGAGGTCTCACAAAATAAGCGGCAAAATGCATGGCAGCAGTTCCAGACGACCAAGGGCAAGACTAAAAAGGTTGCCCGTGCCAGAGCTTATTACTCCTTTTTCTATTGGCGATTCGTCTGTGACAAGCTTGTATCCTTTCCATTGACAATTTGTTTTTTCTCTATCCACTTTCTGTCCAGGTTGGCTTCTTCTCGGGGCGCAAGCGAGAAAGCATTTTCAAGTCTCCCGAAGATCCGCACGGTAAAGTTGGTGTCACCGGAAGCGGGAAGGGCTTGACGGATTTCCAGAAACGGGAAAAGCACTTGCACCTTAAGGGTGGAAGCATGGAGGCTGCCGATGATTAGTTTTGTTCCCTTCCTTTGCATGTGGCATATAACTTTTTCCAATTTCTTGCGAGTGAACTTGTTTGTATTCAGATGTGAGGGAACTGGATAAAGGCAGATGCACCTCCGAGGAGTGTTTTGACATATGTTTTAATGTAGTATGTTCTGTGGGAGGAGATATAGGCTGATTTTCTTGTAGTGAAGTTTCCTCTCTCTCTGCCCAAATCAGTTAAACCTGCAATTACGGAGAAGAGAGAGAGACCGAAGACAAAACAAATACGATTTGTTAACCGACAAACTGATTACGTATGGGTTTGTTGTCAATTCAGAGTTTCTTCCGTATTTTCTGCTGTTCTCGATTACAACGACATCAAGAAGTATTTGTATCGTAAACCCTAATATAGTTGTCCAATCTTAATAGAACCAGTATACCAATCAACCTAACACACCGATATTGGGTTCATCTGCTACATGGGATTGGGTCCAGAGAGGGGTCTTCGGACCCTATGGATCAAAGGGAAGTGGGACTTGCCCCTGGTGGCATTTTTGTAGATTAGGCAATAAGCATGGGCAATATTGAAAAATGCGATGTTAAATATACCCAACTACAAAATAGGAATCGTCATTGGATGAATCAAATGAGAATCATAGTTTTCATAATATAAAATCGGCGAATTATAATTCGAATTCGTCTAAATTCAAACCGTGGTCACCCAATCAAACTACATATGTGCATTTTATGCGTTTAAACCACAAGGTCATACCAAAAAATAGACAAAATCACAAGGTGCTAAAGTGAACTTATCTCTAAAAATAATTGTATATTTAAATTATGAATAATTTATGAAGAGACCTGAATGACTTTTTTATGAAAGCTTCTACAAGTTCAAACAAATGGGTGACCATGAATAGAATCTGATTCATCAAAAATTTGATTTGAATTCAATTCGGCTTATACGAGTCCGATTCGTATTCAAATTTGTCATTGAACGCATGAAATGCGGATCATATCTTTCATACTTCCAATTTGACAAATTATAATTCGAATGTGAACAGTGAACCTTTACATTAAGCCATTCACGAGGAGAAAAAGTTGGAACGTCATTGCCGGGATGATAAGAAGTCAGAAACATAGATACAGTGGGGAACCATGGCTGTCTTTTTCTCGGACATTTTCTAATGCAAACCATACAACAAATGTCCACGGAGAAAGATATGGCCCCTACTCCAACACCAAAACATGTCGGAGACATGTTTTATTGGCGGTAACTTTAACCTGTTTATAATTATAACTAATAACCGTTGGGCAGAAAACAAGACACCCATTATGCTTATTGCTTCTTTCGTATGCTCATAATCTCTCTCAAAATATCATTACTTTTGTGACTAGCGGGTTCTGATTAAATCAGTCACATCTTATTCGATAAAGTTCTTCTAATCAAATTTTAATACAATTACGTTTTTGGACTTAAACTCGAGACAACTGACTAAATGTCAGAGATTAGATAAATCTGAGAGACTTTTTCCTCAACTAATATCGCACTAACTACATCAATTGGGATATGTAGGAGGATATGTTAACTAGTAAGATCCCCATGATCAAGGAACTTTTGTGCACTAATAGAGGAGAAACATGAACAGAATGCATTGAACTCATATTGGATTATATTTTAATAATTCCTCATAGATACAGTGCGACCACTATAAAGTCGGTGATGCTGCGCATCTTTTCTATCCTAAAAGGTATATGTGCATGTGAAATTCGTTTATTTTTCACTACTCTTTTGGCAAGAGATGGGGGCCAACTCCTATACAAGAAGAACCGGATTTGGTTCTGGACATGTATTTTTGTCTAGGACCGTTCTGGCACACGCAATGGATTAGTCAGTTATGATGTAATGGGTTGATCACTTATGATGTAATGGTTCGACAAGCAATGGGTTGGTCAGTTATGATACAATAGTTCGACACGCGCTAAATTGGTTAGTTATGATGTAATGGGTTGCTCAGGACACGCAATGGGTTGGTCAGTTATGATACAATGGTTCGACACGCGATGGGTTGGTCAGTTATGATACAATGGTTCGACACGCGATGGGTTGGTCAGTTATGATACAATGGTTTGGTTTGACACGCAATAGGTTAGTCAGTTATGATACAATGGTTCGACACGCACTGGATTGGTCAGTTATGATATAATGGTTCTCCTAGTTATGATGAAATGGTTCGAACATTTATGATAAAATAGTTTTGCTTTTCCAGGACAGTCCTGGACAAGTGAGTCCAGCACCAAATCCTATCCCAATACAAGAACATTAATGTTATCAAGGGTTAGTTCATTTTTTTTACTGCATGATATCCGGATATTCACTGAACCGATTAATCAAGATTCGAATCGGGTAAGATTTTTAACAAATTTCTCTCAACAAATATTTAACATAAATACATTCCCAAGGATTCAAATTCGAATTCTCTAAATAAAGCTAGAACAATTCTCTTATCAATTAATCTAAGTGTTCATCGATGTTAGTTAGTAATTAGGACAAACTGAGATATGTTTTTTATATAATGACTTTTTTAAATAAGTCAGCTTTTATTAATAAAAAAAAAAGAAATAAAAAGTTACATGAAAATCAACCCGCTAACTCTCATGTGGAAAGCTTATGAAATCCGAAAGACATTAGGCCGCTCCTTCCCCTTCAAGAGCTCCTATTTTGGACCAGGTTGCTAATCCCATTTCTTGCGATCCCGTGATAAAATCTGCAGTAAAATCCCATTTCTTGCGATCCCGGTTGCTAATCCCCTATACACGGTAAAATCCGCATGGTTGCCCGATTTGTTGAGTTACTGCTAACTTCAAGGTACCATATTTGAATATATTATCATTATTATTTTCGTGGGACGTATATTATAATTTGTATTTAGAAGGTTAAGACTTAAACATGGTCTTTCTTTCATTCTTTCCATTATAACTCTTTTACATGTAGCACTACAATTGACATTATGTGAGATCACTTCACTTGAACATAATAACACCAATAATGTGCCATTTTCATGACCTCCTTATTTTCTAGTGTCAACTACGGTATATTTTCATCTCCAACATGCTTAGAAGAAATGAAACCAAAATGGTTGAATCCCTCTCCATCTGTGACAGTCTCTGGATCACTTGCTGTTGTGGATGGAAGATTGCTAGAAGCATACCAATTAGCCCAAAACAAGTAGTGAAGGAAATTGATGAAGCTAAGGATTGCAAGCATCCAATAGAAGAGGTCAAGCCTGTCCTTATTTAGATCATTCTCACTTAGCCATCCATTGGTTGAAGAGCTTGAGGTGATCTTGTTCACTAGGGAGACCAACAAGGAGCTTAGGTAAAACCCAAATGAGTAGGAGCAATATGTCATAGCTGTTAGGAATGATTGCATCCCTTTCAATGATTGTTTGTAGAAGAACTCAATTAGGCCAACAGCTGTCAGCATTTCGGACAGCCCGAAAATCAAGAACTGGGGTGTGATCCAGAATACGGATATGATGGCGCCGGATCCTGCCGCGTCCCGCCTCTTCTTCTCCATGATGGCCGCGGCCACCATGGAGAATGTGGCGGCGAAGAGGCCCGCGCCAATGCGTTGCAAAGGCGAAATCCCGGACTCGTGGCCCGTGATCTTGCGCGCGAACGGGACGAAGAACGTGTCGTAGAGCGGGACGACGAATACGAGGATGATGTAAGGGATGGACTGGAGGGATGCTGGAGGGATGTGGAAGGAGTTGGCGAGCTTGGTGTCCATAGAACTTCCTTGTTGGACCGAAAAGGTTTGGAGCTGAGCCAAGATTGTGTTGAAGACTATTGTGCAAGAGAAAATTGGGATGACCGATATGAGGATCTTGACTTGCTCAACCTGAGTCACAGTGCACAATCTCCATGGACTCTCTTTTGCATTGTTTCCATCTTGGATTTTGATGCATGCTTTGTCTAGGAACCTGAAAGTTACATAATTTGTTAATCATCCATAAAGTTTAAGTTATTTTGTGATTCATGCGAATGAAAAAACACGAGAATATTATATTTACGTGGCAAATCCTAACCGGGAGGAAAACCAGAGACACAAGAAGAGAATTGCATATTGTAAATCAACCGATACAAAAATCGTGAAAACTACAAAGATGGTATTATATTTTAGCGTAATTGGGAAACAACTTATCATTCATTCTGGGTTATCTTTCAATTGTTGCATAGTTCACTCATTAATTACCAAATCAATTTACTATGTTCCAAGTATATACTATATCGAATCCGAGTTCGAATTCTTAAGTACATCATTATTTTGTCGTCTTTAAAATATCTTATATGAATTGAATTTGGATTAGCCGACTTAGTAGATGTTGGATACGCATTAACCAAAAAATATATCCGATATGATGAATAACAGATTTGATGTATCCAATACGAAACTTTTGAAGCCAATGAAACTCTACCTAAATGGGGGCGGTAGGGGCTTAGGGAACAAGATAAATCCGCAACTTCAAAAAGCTCTTAACGATGTCAACGATAGAAATAAAATGATGCAGATAGTGGAAACTTTATCAAACTTAGGATTAGATACATTAAATTAGCAAATCTATATGATTAGTCCTAACACATCCATTTATTTACTTGGATGAGTTGCTAAGTTGGAATTGCCCACGGCTCAAATGATAAATGAATTGTATTTTTTTAAGACGGTTATTAGTTTAAGTCTTGCTAATATAAAACATAATATTAAGAAAACTTATATTTAGTCATAAATAGTACAAGAACAAGAACTAGAGATTTAGAAAGAAAAAAAAGTTAAGAGTTGTCCCTCCAACTACTCTATAGTGCAAGTCCATCGATGGAAACATACAATATTACATGTCAACTCTCATTTTTCAATTGGCGGTGGGGTCTGTTTGGAGTTTTCGTCTCCGACAAAATTCTCTCTCTTTATCATTACACTAAAATTCCGGATCCAATATGTATATTCCTTGTAATTATAGAACATGATTCTGTGTACCAACTTTCGCAATTAATTACTGTTTTATTCATGGTTTATTTATCATAGATGTAACGGATATGTATATATATATGTGTATTTATATTTATCATAGAAATTATATGGGAAAATACACATTGGGACTGAAATAATATACTAATTTAAGATTACCCGAATCTTTGAGTGTGAGGTAAATGATCAGAGCTATAGGACTTTCCGACTGTGTTGCTGTTTGATAAACAGTTGGAGCTTCCGTAAAGCATTTGCGGGTTAGATGGAGGACTAAGCTCCCTCTTTGCTATTGCTGCTACAAAAACCTGAAAACAAAATATTATTTGAAAAAAAATCTTTGTACATTTTTCGACACTTGAGTGAACCCAAAAAATATGTTAATTTTTTTAATAAATAGAGCTTAAATAATTAATTAATAATCTGATCATGTCTTAATTAATTAGGTAAAAATTTACCGATCTCAACACTACTATCGAGTGACATGTTCCTCTTGCAAATTCTTCACTATTTGGATTATTTTTTGGACAAAAATACCCAAAATATAATTAGGAAGAAATTTTGGTTTTGAATTTTTAAGAAAAAAAATCAAATAATGAAAAGGCTCCTCTGCCTCTCTCCTAATATTTTTTATATGATTTTTTTTGTGATTTATAACTTTTAATTTAGTGATAGTTATGGGTATTTTTATCCAAATATATTGTACAAATTATGAGGTGTCAATCAGAAAAATTTCTATCTTTTGGTAGGATATTTTTAAACCACAGAGTAACGGTGTGCAAATTGGCGGGACCATAAGTTACTAACCTGAGCAATGGGGGTGAAAATACTGCCTCGAGGCGGCTTGTTCCTATAATAAACAGTACCAAAGACCAAGCTGATGAGTCCCATAGCCATAGCAGCAGCAGAGACACCGAATCCGACATCCATCCCAGAGTGTGTCTGGACCCAGACCAGCAGGGTCAGTGCCACGAGCTCACCCACGGAGAATGCCAAGTAGGCGGCATTGAAGTACTTGGAGAGCTTCTTGGACTGGGTCGGGCTGGCCTGGCCGAACTGATCCGCCCCGTGGGCGATCATGTTCGGCTTGACACAGCCACTACCCAGTGCCACCAAGTACAAGGCCACAAAGAATATTAGAGCCTGGATCCCTTTCGCCTCTTCGCAGCGCCCTCCTTCGATTAAAATGTCGCATTGAGGTGGTTTCAGTTGGGGGAGGTGTGCTTGCACCGATAATAATATGAATCCCTGCAATATAACAAAAAATCAAAGACTCAAATCTATTGATAATTATGTTTTATAATTTCGAATAATTAGTGAACCGTACCCTTATTTATTCAAGTATCACAATATAATTTCATGTGATATTAAATCACACATGCGGATGTAGTAGATAATAGCAATTGGGGTGTGCTGACGTTTGCATTTAGTAATCGCCACCTTATCATCGAAAGATCTTATGATTTGTTATTCTCTCTCAGAAAATTTGTCGCCCTACTTGTAAAAATATTATTAGAAGAATTATTTTCTAAATAAATTTCAATAGTATTTGACTCTAAATATTAGTGATTAAAAAAATCTTCGAAAAATATAGTTTGTTGTTGACCTCTACAAAGTTCATTTTTTGTACATACACATGCTCACACATAGATTCCCACAAGGGCCTCTGTTTGTGTATATATGAACAACAAAAGCGACGTGAGATTTTTAATGGGTGAATATTTTGGATATTGACAAAATCCAAACTTATGTGTTCCCTTTTCCTTCTTTGAAAGGATTTGGTATCAGAAAATTTATTAACCTAGATTGAAGTTCCATATGATCTCAAATAGTTCAAAAATTTTTCTTATCCTAATGTAACCGCTAACTCCTTTATTTCATATGTATGTGTTCTAATATAGATAACTAATCATTATTAGACCTGGCAATTCTCGACTCTAAATGAATACCAAAGATACACCAAAAAAATATAGATAAGATCATGAAGAGACAACAATTAATATCATCTCATCACAGCTGGCACTGCTAGGAACAGGAATAGTGAAGACAAGAAATAAAAAGAAAAAGGTGAGATGGGATAGAGAGAGGGAGAGAAAAGGAAAGGCATACAGAAAGTTCCACAAAGCCAAAGATGAGCATGGTCCAGAAGCACCCAAGATAAGAGTCGGAGAGGTAACCACCAAGGAGGGCCAATATAAAGACTGTCCCAACAAAGTTGGTCACTACATTTGCTGACTTTGACAGCGACATGTGCATCTCATTTATCACATATGTTATAAGGTTGTTCCCTACTGCTGCTATTCCCATTATCTCAAATGCTTGCAGCCCTGAAATCAATGAAATAATGTTGTTAGAATATTCATATATAACTCGAAAATATAAAATAATCGGCACGTGGAGTCTAATACTCCTGGAATTTATTAAAATTGTTATAATCAAAGTATCTAACCCAAAATTTTAAGATAACGAACATATGAATTTTTTACACTTGTAAATAAGTTAATTTCAACATGTTTCCTCAAATGAAATTTCTTTGAACCACTTGGCTGAAGTTTGTATGACACTTTCCCTCACATGACGTGATATATGTATCGTGTGACTGATGGATAGAACTTACTCAAATTCTATATTAGAATCTTCATAACAAGCCAAATAATATTCGACCTTATTAATATGTAAAAATATACCATTACAAATGATATCGCACATTAGAATTGAAATTAACTCGTGCATTTTTTATAAGATTTAGATTTCTAAACATCAATTAATTTTAAATTTTGGGTTGTATAATAATTTTGATAATTGAAATTCAGAAACTGACTGCAACTAGTACATGCCTAGACAAAAAGTTTTGTTTGACCTATCATTGTATACATCCACGACTCTGATAATTAATTAATCACCAATCATGAACTTCAAAGGATAAGAAATGTATAAGAAAAGACTCGGGATATTTATATATTGTCAGAGAGTCAGAGAGAGAGTGATCCGTTTTTGTTGACTGACATGTATCAACACCCTCTATTATTATGTTTTTTTATATAGACCTCTATTATTAAGTTTTTTAACTTCTCGTATTGATTAAGAACTATCCGATGATATTTATGAATGACTTTGATTATGATATATTTTCTTGCCAAAAAAATTAACACTTGGAATAACTCCAAATTATCATGATAACTGAGAGGAGCTAAAAAAATAGAAATTTTGAGTGTCTGAAGTTCGATGTTGAAGGAAAATAAATTGGACAAGGAATACGACCATAAGGAATCTTTGACATTATCGGTGAGTACTTCGAAGTGGAATCCAATGACTTTCAAACAATCACATGCAATACGTATAGTTCCAGTTAGGCAAGGTCTATAGTGGCAGATATAATAAAAAAATATGGCATATGTGATTAAAATTATAATCGGGTTATAGTTTCAATTATTGGTGTATAACCAAACAATCACTAATTAAGAGAGCAAAATGCTGCAGAGAAGAAATTAAGGAAAATTTAACCAGAAAAAAACTATGCATGCATGAATTCTATTACTATGTAACATCAGGTGATGTCCTTATATTTCTTTTGTGATTTTCTAATATTTCTCATTATTAATTTTTTTATAAAGATATAGAAAATAAAAAACCTAAATAATGAATCAACGGTTAAATAAATTATTTAAAATTTCTTAAATGACCATTACAAACAATTCAAAGTAAACTTTCAAACTTTCATAAATATTCTTTTGACTTTCCATGAACTTTGAAGTAAGCATCGTTAACTATAGTTGGCAAGAATTTATGGGGGGAATCATCACGAATGTAAATACTAATATATTTTTATTAATAAATAAAATTTAGCTAAGAGCTATCTCTAGTGACCTCAACATGGATTGTAGTGTAAAAAGGGTGAATTAATCGAAGCAACCAGTGTATCGTGTGTGTATATATACAATTAATGTGTTAAAATTTGGAATTAAATTGGCAGTCAAAGCAGATCCCCAACTAGAAAGGCTACTAGGTCCTTTCTTATATAAAACGTGGGAAACGTACAAACTGCCCAAATTCTAGTCAAAGCGGGAGGTTTGTATGCCCGATTGAACAAGAAATGATCGGTTGAACCGGAAAATTAGAAAAAAAATAGAGGGCTAAATTGGAAATTACCAAGCACAAAAACTGCAGCTCTAGTCCCACCGTGCTTGTTGGTGTTAGAAGGTCTGCCTCTCCAATCAACTGTACCATCTTCATTATTACTAACAATATTCTTGCTGCTCATTTCTTCCTACCCTCTCTCTCTCTCTCTTCTCGATTTGTATATATTTGTTGCTATGGAAAGAGAAGAATTCGTCTTACTCTTAGATGAAGTTGAAGCATGCAAAGAGCAAGAGGATCATCCTTAATTTATAGGTGCACATCCCTTGCACAAAGGCCTTGTTATGGCGGAAGTTAGTACAAGTGATAAAAATTTAGATTCGCTTAAGAATGTCTTGAGCTTACATCGTACGAATGCGAAAATCATTATTGAAAGAATCACTCTTAAAATAGGATGTGACAATGTTCGACTTTAAATACTAGAAATCTAAATAGAGGCTGCATCTTCCCCTTTTTTTTCTTGTTTAAATTTATTGTTGGTTTTGTTTGTGTGTGTCTCTCTTTAGATTTTTGTTTCTGGGAGCCCCACCATAAAATGTATGTATGTGGGTTATTAGACTCATGATGGATGTCGCTCCCCGCAAAAGTTTTCAACCCGAACGCACTTGAACCACGTGGATCGCACTTTTTAATGCGAAATAAAGGAGTTTAATCAAGGAAAGTCATTCAATATTTTTCTTCATTAATCCAGAAATAGAGAATTGTCATTGATTAACTATGGAACCAACAAGCACTTGTATATGCTCTTAAAAAATTAGATTAATTTGGATCAAAGTTATTCTAATTTAATTAGATATTTTAAATTAGAACCTCCAAATATAACAATATTATAAATTTATTAGGAAGAGCTTTCCACCATAAAAAGATTATACACAGCTTGAATCTATATATTACAAGTTAGTTTAAAAAAAGGATGAAATACAACTGGGTCATGTAGCTGGAGGTAATATACCAGAAGGTCCACAAAATTTCATGCTCATCTATGTAGTTTTTTTTAAATAGAAGCGCTTACATCCACTTTTATTAATATCAAAGAAAATAAAAGAAAAGAAAAGAAAGGAAAAGTTACTTGACAATCCTATGTAGTTGGCAAAATCTCTACCTACCAAAAAAAATACAGTACAATACTCAACTTTATAATAAATACAATTCATAAGATAATAAAAAAATAATAAACGAATCAGTAACCCGAAATTTCTTCTTCCTCTCTTTCTCATCTCTTTTTTTTCAGATAAATTCTCATCTCCAGGGAGCGGAGCTTATCCTCCCTAAGACCAACGAAACTCGGTGCTTAGGTTGGATTATATTAGGAGGGCAGGGTGAGTCGATGAGTGACCGTGGAAGAGAGAGAGAGAGTGAGAAGGGAGGAGAGAGAGAAATTTGTTTTCTTTTTAATTTTTTATTAGATGTTTTAATATTTGTTGTAATGTATTTAGTATAAAGTTGACCATTGTACTGTATTTTGGGGCGAGCAGTATATTGGTCCCATATTTTTGTAAGTCAACACAAATTTAACGAATAGGGACCAAGAGGTACGTTTCTGATTAACTACGTGAACCCAAATGTATTTTACCCAAAAATTAATATAAACTATAGATAGTTTAGTACGGAACAACGAAATTACAAATGGATATAATATATTCAAATGTTTTAATTTTTTTCATATGCGACTAAGTGTACAAGTTACAAATTTTTTTTAATTAAAGGTACGCTCTTGGTATCAGTATTCAACAGAATTAAATCGTTCAAAATACTACAAAAAGAGTAAAATAATATTCTTAGATTATGTAAAAATGATAATATATCCACATATTTGTTTAATTGGGACAACATGTAGCCGTATATGGGCTTCCTGTGGCTGATGATCCACATCACATTTCTGTCCCATTTTCTTTAAAAAAAAAGGGTTGAAAATATGCTGTTGGATGGGAGTTGACATTTGGACCGGCTCTTTTAGTGGCACACTAGCTAGCTAGTTGGACTTGAAGATAAATAATTCTTTACTTTGACTTTTCTATCAATATTTGACTAGTATATACGAAATAACACTTTCAAAAAGTAAATTTGAAAGAAAGGTTCTCTCTCCCTCCTTATCCACACGCGTGTGAGATATAATTTTTTTTAATACCATCTTAATTTTGGAGATTCATAGCAGACAAATCCAGATTAAAAATATTAAGATATTTGAAAATTAATAAAATTTTATTTAATATTGTTGTGTTTTTAAAATTTCCAACTTAAAATTTCTTTACTAAGTTAAAAAACTACCTCGAATATAAGTGATTGATTGGCACATAGACTCACTTCTATGGAGACTGCCGGCTTAAGTTGATTTGGAATCACACTTGAGCGGAATTATAACGACTGATTCATCGGTCTATACTCTATCCTCGTCGTTTTGTCCGAGGAAAAAAGGTGGAGTTTCAACGAACTAGAATATTGATTTTTTCTATGGGTAAAATTACGGAAACAATCATAATTTAGGGGTATAAATACCTTGAATTTGATAAACAATCTACCAACCCTATCTTATGAGAAGGGATTGAGTCATTCCGATAAAAGTTCTTGACAATTGAATGCAATATTTATGGTATTATTTTAGATTTTTTCGTCAATGGTCAAGATTGCACGAAAACATATTTAGTATTTTGAAAATTTTCGAAAAATCTCAAAAAAATTCCTTAAACCTAACCTAATCCCGATTATGAAGTGCCTTCTCATTGGTTATCCATCGAGCATCAAGATTCTTAATGAATATCTTACAAATTTATTAATTGACCTTTCTGTTAATTATGTTCATAGCCTAGATGGACAACCTAGAGCTAGGCATTAAACTCATCGATTAACAACTTCTACACATTTTCACCCTTAACTTTCCATTATGAAAATGTCCAAGGTTCGGGCTCTTGGCCCAATAAAACACTACTCAAATTCATGTAATATAATAAAAATACATAGAATATTGCAATGGGTAGAAGATCATAACATAATGGAGAAGAAAAAAATATTTGTTGAAGAATGACTCAAAATTAAAGAATTTGTATCTTAGTTGGATTTTATGTTAGACTCCTAGTAACATTTTATGTTAGACTTTTAATTGGATTATATTTTAGACTCCTAGGTGATTTAGATGGACTACATGGTTGTATTAAGGTTTGCCTATAAATAAATAGGGGCTCTAGCCCTAAAAGCTGAGTTGAGTTGAGGCAAGCTTGTGTCGACATCAATAAAAGATCTATCTCCCTCCCGTGGATGTAGGCAGTTCGACGAACCACATAATTTCCTTGTGTGTGTTTCACATTCTTATTTTGTTGCATTAGAACGGAGGCAATTTCGATGTGCATCCATACCTAGAAAAGGATGATCTCTTAGCAAATTGGTATCAAGAGCTTTCAGGGAAAGGTGATTGATTTTGGCGCGAAGTTTGACCATGCAAAGTTCGATGGAACGATAAATTTGGGATTACGGCAAAGGTGTGTAAAGGATTTGTTAGTTCAGCAAGGAATTCTCAAAGCTAAGACAGAAAATCGAAGAGACAAAAAAGGTGGAAGAGCATCCAAGTCGGTGTCAAAGAAGTTCAATGGAAGTTGCTTCAAAGGGCATATGAAGAGGGACTATCAAGGACGAACTGGGAATCGAGATAATGAGGAAACAAGATCGATATCCACAAACTAGTCACATATTCAGATGGATCAGATGGTGACTAACTTTTTATCTCATCAAGTACAAAGCATCCTAGTAATTTATTTTTGTTAGGGGTTTTGAATTATAACGGGTATAGTAATAAAGGTAGGCTAATGAAGGTGGATAAAGATGCAATGGTAGGGATGAATGGTGAAAGAGAAAACTTACAAGTTGGTGGGAAATACTATTGTAGGTAGAGTCACATCAATTGGTCTTAAGAAGTTGGCAAAGGCCCAAGTCATATGAGATTAGATTATATGAGGAAGCAATGACTTGACATGAATGGTTTGAGTGCAGCCTAGAGGGTTCTTAGAATGGTTATTCAGAGAGACATGGTTAGCAAGAAGCTACAGCTATTTCACAGAGGCATTGCTAGCAAGAAGCTATGGTTGTCCCGGAGAACATGGGTTGCAAGGAGCTATAATTATCTCACGGCATATGCAAAACAAAGGTGTTGTGGAACCGTGGGTTACACCAGTTTTATCTCACTCAAGGGCGAATCAAGTTTTATCTCACTCAAGGGCGAGCGATGAAGTTAGCAACATGTTAAAGGTTCTACTAGGTAAGACAAATGGTTGTGAAATGTATGATATGACTTATAGCATTAATTTGGGACAAAGAGAAGAAAATCAAATGAAGAAGCGGTTTGAGATAGGTTTGACTGGGAAAATAGAGAGACCTCTATTGATCATAGGTTACTTATGCAGGAGAACTCGTGTGTTAGGAGTCCATAAAGATTGGAGGTGATACATCGAGCAAGGTCGGGAGATGTTCGAGTTTGTGAGACATCTCTAAGTAATTTTGACAAAGATGGAGAGAGGAGGATGGAGTACCTAAGGTTCAAGATGGAGTCGATTTGATTTTAGATGGAGCTTCATGGTTCTTTTAAGAAGAAATTTCTTGTCAATGTGGAGATTATTGAAGTTTAGGTTGAGCTTCATGGTTCTTCTAAGGGATGCTTTCTAGCTAAAGTGGAGATTGTTGAAGAATGACTCAAAATCAAGAAATTTGTATCCTAGTTAGATACTAGTTTGATTCTATGTTAGACTTCCTGTTGGATTATATTTTAGACTCCTAGGTGAGTTAGATGGACTACATGGTTGTATTAGGGTTTGCATATAAATAGATCGAGGCTCTATCCCTAAGAGCTGAGGCGAGCTTGAGGCGACATCAATAAAAGATCTATCTCTCTCTCGTGGATGTATGCAATTTACCGAACCACGTAATTCTCTTTTGTCCTTTTCACATTATTATTTTGTTGCATTAAAACAATGGTAATTCCGATGCGCATCCATACTTAGAGTAGGTTAATTTTTTAGCATTATTGAAGTAAAAATCTCTTATAATGAAATAAGAAAACAAGAGAGAGCATTTATGTGGCCCTAGGCCACAAAGTGGTGGAAAACTCTCTCTGTCTTTTATTGATTTCTAATAATTGTCTCTCTAAGATATTCTCTAAGAAGTGGCTACAAAGTGTCTCTATACCCTAGTCCAAAATATGTAAGGACAAGTCAGACAAAGCGAGAAAAACATAATTTTTTGTTAAATCCCAGACTACTTTGAGCACCCAAAGAGGTTTGCGCATGAAAATCTGTAACTTGATAATTATTAAATACACTCATCAATTTTGAATTTTTATGTTTTTATTGAGTCTTAAGTTGATTTTTTTCCTTTCATTTTTAATCTGGTTTGGGCCATTGTGTGGTAGGTAGTATGCCATAGAATAAATTTTATTTTGTGTGTGTTTTAAGTTTCAGAGCTTTTCTTAAGCAAGCTCAAGAGAACATGCAGAAAAATATTCACCCATATCACTTCTATGAATTTTAAATTTTCTTTCCACCAATATTTTAACCAATATTTTATAACTTTGGAACATAACAAAAGTGTGATTCTTAAAATTCATTAAATAAATACACATATACATAGAATTAGCATCTATGAAAGTTATAAAGTATTGATTGTCACCTCTAGTTAAAACTCTATTAAATTTACAAATGTCTGAATGAATTAATTTGGGAGGTTTGGAATTTCTGATAATCGTAGAGATTGGCTTCTTAGTTTTTTTAGACTCGACACATACTTCACATTTATTTTTTTACTCATTATCATATTAAACTAGTCAACTTTTAGCCATGAATTTTATAGAACGGTGTCCAATATGTGTTATTCGACTATGCCATAAATTAAAAGAGTCAAGCATATGAGCAAAAACTTCAAATTTATTAATATTAAGCTTAAACGTGCTCTCATAACTGTATCCCTTCCCGACAAACATCCCATTCTTGAACAAAATCAAATGATCAACCTAAAGTACAACTTTGAACTCTGTCATGCTTAGTTAGGAAGAAAATTAATTCTTCCTTATATCGGGTGCAAAAAGTACATTCACAAGATTTATGACTTTTTCACAAGTAAATGACAGATCAACAGTTCCTTTAGCAGTGTTACTATTTCCCATCAGTAATCGTTGGTCTTCAATGCTTTAAAACAACTTGAAGAAAGAACGATCATTGCAAATATAGACCATTGCTCCAAAGTTATACAACCAGTCATTGGACTTATTCTCGGTTACCATATTCACTTCAACAATTATGATTATACGCATTTTTTAGACCGTGGCAACGAGGTTGGTCGACAACTATCGACAATCTAGTTTGAAGTGTCCCATTTGTCCATAATGAAAACATGACTTACTTGTCTTGGTGGTGTCAAGAGAAGACTCAAACATTCTCTTTCCCTTCAGATTTATAGGAAGTCTTAGTGCTAGACTCAACACAGTTCATCTTAGATTTTAACTCCTTGAATAATTCTTTAACATGAATTTAAAATTCTTCCTCGGTTCGAACATGTGTTAGGAGATATCTATAATAAGTATCTCTGAAATGTAGAGCAATTTTTTCCAGTAGTTATTTGAGGCAATTTAGCAATATTTTCACATCCTTGAGTTTAGATACCACTAATGTTAATCATTTACTTGATTGATAATAGATTTGTTATCCACTATAGTAAACTCAAAATACTTTATATAAAGAAACTTGTGGTACCTTGTAGTGCGGAGTTATACTTGATGTCTACCATCGTCCATATCTTCTTCAAAGAGTTGATTGATTAGTAGAGATTATATAGTCGGTCGGAGAGAAATTTGAGGATGTGGCCTTAACTTCGAATCTCATTATCCTCTCAGTTTTTGAGCAATATGGGTCTCGCTTGACTCTACCATTGTATAATGATCTCTTTTATTTTATAATGGTGGGGGCTTGTGAGACTGCCTTGCAATCCAATTAATAGAGCACTCAGAGTTCCATGTGTAAAAATTTCATCTTATCTTTCCATCGAGTGGAGCCAGAACCATCAAATCGATCCAATTTGATGAGATCACAGTTGATCACTTTGTTGAAATATGTGGACTCCATATCAATCAAAGTAACACTTTAAGATTATTGTAAAAGATGAAGATGAACCTCACTTTAGGAGAGCCAAAAAACTCAATGGAGCATGAACGATTTTCGAAGGAGAATTAGATTCTTAAGATGTGATTTACTCTACTTAAAATATTATTTCCCACTACTATGAGATACTTAAGTATCTCGACAAGTACACTTCTATAATTGCTCGAGAATTTTGATATTCTAAGTGGCAAGTTATAGAATATCCACCCTAGAACTACATCAAGATGTTATGATAGATAATATAAGAAGAGAAGAAGATATGAATGAATTGGATGGATGAAATGGAAAGGAGAGTGATGGAGATATGAATGGAGATAGATTTATTAGTTATCATTAGCTTTTGAATTATTTTTATGAGTTTGATTTATAATAGAATTCTAGTTAATAGGTTTTTTTATTCTTTATAAATAGGACATCTACTATGTTATTTTGGTTGGTTGAATTTGATTAATAAAAATAAGAGTTTTTTTGAATTATCTATCGCACCAACTGGCCGAGCACCCTCCACCGTTGAAGACCTCCCGGCGCTGCTAGACCAGAATCTATAATAGTCGGCGTCTTCCACAAGGAGAAAATTGCACGCTTGGCACCCGAGGAAGAGGAAACCAGACTGAGGGCTTCAACCTCGATGACGTCGTTGCTCTCACCGC
Source organism: Hypericum androsaemum (assembly GCA_963995505.1). Taxonomy (NCBI): domain Eukaryota; kingdom Viridiplantae; phylum Streptophyta; class Magnoliopsida; order Malpighiales; family Hypericaceae; genus Hypericum; species Hypericum androsaemum. The sequence continues at coordinate 4,578,138 of OZ023199.1, forward strand.
CACCTCCAGTGTCGCTCGACATGAGCTAGCAGTCTGACTCTTGCCTCTGGCCTGCCGTCTGGCCCGATGGCCGCCGCCCCTGCATTGAAGGTTTTGTTGATTTTCCCCTATTTAATTTATGGTTTGGAAATTGGAAATTTAGTCTTGATTGTAATTTGGTAGAACTTTAGTGACCAATCGTGCATTAGATAAAAGTTGGAGGTCACTTTCAGAACTTTTGCAGACGTTGGTGACTATTTCAAAACTTACCACTGGTAAAGTTATAGATTATTCCAAGCAGGTTTTAGATATTCACATATTGATCCTTTTGGGCTTAATTGAAAATGCTTAACTCCAACATGCATATTCCTACTTTTTGTGATCTTCCTGATTTCGACCGGGAGATTTCGACAAGAAGTTTCATTAAGTGGCTTGTCAATGTGAAGATATAATTTGATGTTCACGAGTTTGCGAAGCTGGATAAAGTCAGATTTGTCAAACAACGATTGCGAGGTGATCTTATGCATTGGTGGTCGAACTTAAATCTTCGACAAAATACTGTGGTAAGCAAAAAATATCTCGATGGACTGGGATAAAAGAGAAGCCGATTATTGAGTTATTTTTCTAACATGCTTATGAAATTTGGAATGTCGTTGTTGACAACATCGTCTCTTTTGGGAACAATATGATCATCAAATGGTCGAGAAGTTGCATGAGACTCAAGCTAATTTGGATGATTTGAAGAAACAAATGGCTGAGACCTTGAGGAAACAACAAATTGCACAACCATAATTAGTTGTAGATACTTTAGTTTGGGAAGAGTTTGGTGAATCTGCTGATAACTTATTCGGTGAACCAATTCATGACGACTGTCCTGATGAGGAGGACGAAGTTGAGGCTGAAAATTACTTTGCTGGAGAATATTTTGATGAATCTGAAGCATCATGATATTCTTTGAGAGAGTTGTTTGACGAGTCATGTGTTACTGATACTGTTGACATGAGGCAATATGCAATTTCTATATATACTGGAGTTATTGATGCTGAGATTAAATCCATAAGCCAGGATTATTGGGTTGAGTATGTCGAGCACATTGACTTTGTAGGAGTTCACAAGTTTACATATGTTGAAATTCTCTGGTGCTGAATATGTGAAATGCCCTCAAGGATGCCAAAAATTTTGTTTGGAGACGTGAGTTCTTGGTCTTTCATTTGGAGACTGTTTCTGATTACCCGATTTCCAAATATTTTTTATGTTGGGATGGAAGATATCAAGTGTCACTGCGTCGCTCGAAGTTGTTTAAGAGTGCATGTACGAAGATCCTGAACTGGCCGACCACACCAAATTCGAGGACAAATTTCTCCAACCGGGGGAGAATAATGGAGATATGGGTGGAGATAGGTTTATTAGTTAACATTAACTTTTGGATTATTATTATGAGTTTGATTCATAATAGAATTCTAGTTAATAGGTTTCTTTTGATTCTTTACAAATATGAAATCTACTATGTTATTTTGTTTGGTTGAATTTGATTAATAAAAACAAGTTCTGAATTATCTGTCGCTTTTCGGTATTCTTAGAATCAACGGATCAAGACTATAGCCCATTTTTGGTATTCTGCAGAATCAACAAATTTGTGGTTAACTATCCACGTGCTCCTTCTGCATTAGAGAGTCTTCCTATTTATAGAATTTCAATGGACATGTTCTAAAAGCCATAAATCAATAAACATCCAAAGTCAAAATTCAAATACCATCCATCTTTCCATAAAAAGTTACCAATTTAAAATTGGAACCATGAATATAAGAACATCTCCATCCATCAGTTTTTTTCTCTCTTTTCATAGTAGTTCATTTAATTATTAACCAAATAGTATCATTGAATTTTAAGCCAATTATTATATCATTTGGTATTAAAATAAAATTAGACCAACAGTAGTATAGCAAGCAATTGACTAAAATGAAAGAAGTTATTTGGTTGCAATGGTTGACGCATGATCTGAACATGCCACATATGAAGCTCGTGCATGTTTTTTTTGAAAGAAAAAAACTAGAACTTTATATTAATTATTAGAGTCATACAAAAGGAGCGATAAGAGCACATGAGGAGGGTTATGAACTACCTCCCGAAGGTTTGAACCAAGTCTAGACTCTTTGGCTAGCCAATTCACAACGCGATTAGCTAGCCGAGGTACATACACAACATGACATAGGGAAAACTTCAAAAGATTGGTCTGGACTTCCAATGCTAGCAATTTAACATTCCACTCAATAGTAGAAGAGGAATTGTTGAGGAAGTCAACCAAAACCTTGCTATCGGATTCAACAATTGTCTTGGTGAAGGAAAAGTGTTACTGGATCAAAGTCGCAGCTTCACCAATCGCCAGTGCCTCAACTTCCATAGCCGTTCTAGCCTTGTGTGTAGATATGGAGACGTCCACTAGGCTTTCCTCATAGTTCCTGCAGGCCACCGCACAACCACCCTCATCAGAAGTAGCTGACCACGAAGCGTCAACGTTAAGTTTGATGGTACCTATCTCCGGGGGTCTCCAATAGTGAGCGACTTTGGTAGAAGCTCATGCATGTGGTTTGTGATAATTAGGCACCGTTGTGACTTACAATAAATGTTGCCTTTCATGAGAGGATAAATTTGTAGAGAAAATTATTATTTTGTCGATACATACTCAAGAAGTTGAGTCATAATACATACAAATTATTGATCAATTGGGACACTTGCAATGGTTGAAATATTAGTAGCCAATCAGTATGAAAAATTAATGATAATAGCTAAACTTATTCAGGTGTAGGATTCATTAAATAAAATTTAAGGTAGGCAAAACATATGAAGGTTGGGTTTTTTTAGGTCTATGTCAGTGGATATTCTGACACTCATTATTCTAATTAATTCAGGTTGGGTCATAAAAAGTGAAAAAACTCTCCCAGCAAATATTTAACTTTGTTGTATTCCCATAAATTCGACGTTGAGATATTTTAGTCAAGCTAAAATAATTTAATTATTAGTTGATCTATATATTTTTCGTACTTATGAAGGTTAGGTAGATAAAACAACAAAGTCAACAATGAAGTTCATTTCAAAATGGGTTTTTGTACCAACAACTCTAAAATCTCAACGGCTCAACATAAAGATGCTCAAAATTTGTAATAAAATAAACTCGGAAATCAGAAGCTTGTGTAATTGGATGCCTACCGACAAGTTTCATTGGGCTTAAACAACTTTAAAAAAACTAAAGGAAGGAAGGATACGAAGAGTACGTAATATAATCAATTCAGTTTATTTTCTTGGTAATGAATTTGGTTTATATATAACAAAAAGGATTTAGATTCTCTCTTCTTTCATAAATATTTGTTTACAAAATAAAATTAACTCAATTTTTGAACTAGTTTTCGACGACAGAGTTTCCAATCATACTTTGGCTATAAATTAGTACTGTTGTGTATAATGACAAAATAGAGAGTATTAGTGAAATAAACATGATGGGGTTATGCATCATCAGCTCTGGATAGTGGACTGCTTTGTTCATATACGCGTTTTTGTCGAGGTTCATGAATTAATGTTGTCGGAGATCGAGACAGGGGAACCAACTCAAAATCTTTGTCGGTTTTTATCAAGCAACAGAAATTGACGTTAAGTAATTAATCTCAAACATTTAACAACTACTTAAATTAACCAGTACTTAAATTAACCAGTAGGAGTTTGTTTTACTTTAATCAATATATATATTAAGTTTGATCTATTAGTAATACAATATTGTTAGATAATTATTATAAAAACTTTATCATATTTTAAATATCCTAATCAGTTCGAAACAATATTAATAAGTCCAATCTAAACAAAACATTACTGTTATATCTCTCTTTCTGTAGTGACCTAGTTTTATATTCCCTTAATTTGATTCGAGAAAATCCCGAAGACCAATATTATCCCATTCGTTCGTGCTCCGAGAACCTTCATATGAGCTGGACCATGTATTTTGTTGCAAATAAATTGTTCCATAAAAACTCCCGCGTGGAAATTAAGCAAAATACAAGGGCTATGTGAGAGTACATACTACATCAATATTTTTAGGAAAAAGTTCCATTTAGTACTCTGTAGTTTCAGACTTTCAAAATTAAGGCCATGTGGTTTTAAATTGGGAATTTAGTACCACGTGGTTTACATATTTTTTCCCGGGCAGGTCCAGGGTAGTTGCCCGACCAAATGGGCTTGAAACGCTGTCATTTTTACCCGACGTGGGGGACACGTGGCGACAAGTGGGTTTAGTTGATGATGACGTGTAAACGATAAATTACCAAAATAATCTCTAATTTTTATATTTTTCCAGAAAAACAAAAAAAAATCATCCTGGAACCAAAATCAAAAGCCCCTCCTCCTCCTTCAATTGAAGATGTCGAACCCAATCAACCGGAAGAACGGTGGTGATGGGCTCCACGGCCTTGAGAACCTTCCACTCCTCTGCCCCGCACTCCCTCCTCGAGGCGTAGCCACACTTCTCCCTGTTGTAGTAGGTCCTCCAGAGCAGCTCCTCCAGCAGCTTCCTTGGCTTCTTCTTTGAGGGCTTCCTCTCGCACTCCAGCATGATCCTAACCAACCTCGAAGCCATCTCCTTGACCAGCAGGCTTGTGGGCGTCGCCAGCTCAATGAGGAAGGCCGGGCTGAGTTTGGCGTCCTCTTGGAATGCGATGTGCACGTGACCTCTTTGATACCCGAAAAGAGTACCCACCACTTTGGTCCCTAACCCAGAGGACGAGCTACTCATCTGGAAGATGGTGAGAGCTGACCTGAGCTCATTGAACTTCTTCTTCTTCTTGCTTGCGGGTTTCGGGTTATCCTCGTTTATCCCCTCGTAACCTGAGAAGGAGAAGTGGGAGGAGTTGAAAGTGAGAGTTTCGGCCTCCTCGTCGTTGTTGGAGTAGTACCCTACGTCGCCTTCCTCGACGATCTTCTTCTGCCAGTTGAAGTACCTCCTGGATCCTAAATCCCCAATTCCCAAGGATGAACCCTAAATCCTAATTGGGAGATTTCTTTCTCACCAATTCAACTATTTCCTCAAGCTTGAACTTCCCCGGCATTGACAGGAACAAGATGAAACTCCAATCCTTCTGTTACCGAAAACCCATCAAGATCTGACGACTTTGATTTTGGTTGTTGGAGATGATGATGATGATGGTGCGTTAGAAAAAAAGAAGGTGGGATTGTATCGTTTGGAGGAAGAAGAAAATAGAGATTTTTTTTGGGTTTTTCTAAAAAAATATATAAATTAGGGATTATTTTGGTAATTTATCGTATTACACGTCACCATCAACTAAACCCACTTGTCGCCACGTGTCAGCCACGTCAGATAAAAATGATAACTTTTCAAGCCCATTTGGCCGGGCAACTACCCTAGACCTGCCCGGGGAAAAATGTGTAAACCACGTGGTACTAAATTCTCAATTTGAAACCACATGGCCTTAATTCTGAAAGTCTGAAATCACAGAGTACTAAATGAGACTTTTTCCATATTTTTATCGAAACTACAACTACAAACTCGTATTACAAAATATTTAACACCTAATGCTGTAAATAAACACCTTTTATATATATAAATAAAATTCACTTATAAAAGAATATTATCGCAATAGTAGAGAGCCCTGATTCTGGTTGTTGTCACACAAAGAATACAATAATAGGAGAGGGCTTTGATTCTCGTATGGCTTGAGAGAGTTCGACCATCTCATTTATTTTTCTGATTTAACCAGAATTATATGAATGAGGGTGTCTTTATCAAGACGACTATTGCAAAAGATTAATTGATTCTAATGTAACCAAATTTCTCATGGCACAGCTACAATATTGTAAACGAGATCCCTACACATTTGATGCATCTTTTTTAATGGAGCAATACAAATTTAAATTATAAAAAATCAGATCCCTATAGACAGAGTAACATATAGCCGTGGGGAGGATGCTGGACCATGTATATTCCAGAAATTTATTTCTCTTATTCATAGTACGAAGCTAACTCTAAATAAACAAAAAATAATAGAGAATAACCTGGCATGCAAAATTGTCCTACGTAACTTTTTTATAACTTTTATTTGTTAAGCGACAATATATCTACTCGACACTATCGAATTACTAAGACTGATCTTTGTTCCTGCTCGACACGTGAGTCTTACAGTCAAGCTCTCTTTTGTCTTTTCACTCGAGGACCAATCTCCATCCGCCCTAAGAAAACCTTTGCGCTTCTACGTGATGATTTGGAACACAAGAGAAATAAATTCTAAAAGATAATAGGAATCTAGTTTCGCACCACCAAAAGCTAGATCTATTATGAGAAGAACTAGCTATCTGTTAAGGGATAACTCTGAGCACAGGAATTATGTTTATCCAAGTTATTGTTTGGCCTAATTTCTTAGCGTTTCTCAAATGTGATTCATTATTATGCAATGTCTACGAAATCATTATGTTGCAATGTGCTAATTCATCTTTTGTTGTATTTAATGGAGTGCCCATCTCAGATTTTTGTACAAGTGTACAACAAGCTGCAATACAAAGGGTACCTATTTTTGTTCACAAAATTCAAATGCCAAACTTTGTTTAGAGCAATTAGAAAATTTTAAGTGAAAATGTTCGCCTGTATTTTGTGGTTTGGTACATCTTTTATCAAGTATCCAAAGTGTCAACCGAGAAAACGTTTGTCGCCGGTATAATTTTTTTTTTCCTCAAAAAAAAAGTACTGAATTGAACTTTTCCCATATTTAATAAGAGAAACTGAGATGCGTATTTTTTTTTTTTGTGCGAGGACATTATATTGGGAATAAGAGGGTCTTGGATGATATTATTGCATCCAATAAGGATATAATCCCTTTGTCTCCCACTCTGTCTCCAGCTTTTTCTGTCCTGAATACCTATTGGCTATTGCACCTTGTAGCCTTGTAGCACTTCCTTTTTTCCCCAATCAATGCGGTACTTTAGGAGCTAATTTGATAGACAGAGAATGGAAGAAAGACCAAAGGTCGTATCACTCGAAAACTTATGATAGTCCTTCAACAATATGACTTGATATATTCAATAATCAAGATTTTATTGAGTGATAATTTTATGATAGACTTTACATAATTTACTTTCGTTCTCTTAAATTTTAAAAAATATCAATAATAAAAGTATTATCATTTGCTATAAAAGACGACTCCAATTGAGTTCGAGCTTTTGCACTTGATGAAGTTGGAGTCCAATGGCCGGCAAGCAAATTGGACGTTGCCACGTGTCAAATGGAGTAACCAGCTAACAACGGGACACTGCTAAGCTTCACTTTGTCATGGTTGGCTTTAATACTAAAGGAGCACTCTCTCTTGTCTTCTAAAAATTAGTAGTAGGTCTAGGAGCAAGGTACAACTTATGATTCATGCTTACTAATTTTAACCCTAATTAGAGATAGGTAGATTTTTTTATTCATCGTGTATATATATTTTAAATTTGAGTTACATATAATGCTAATTTTTATATTGATATATCTTTCACATATTCATTATGTTGTACGAAACTAGCTTAAAAGATATTGTGAATGACATACTGGAATCTTATTTTTTGTTATTATTGAACATGTCATTAGAATTTGAAAAAAAATATTTTTGTACCATTTAACTTAAATTACAAATTTGATATTACTTGAATCTGGCACATCAAGTTTTTCAATGGCAAAATCACAATGAAACATCAATTTTTAAAGGCAAATCTGGTTCTTCAACGGTTCATCAACTTTCAAAGGCAAATCAAGTTTTCAACAGAACATCAAGTTTTTTCATTGACAGATCAAGTTTTTCAATGGTCAAATCACAATGGCGCATCAATTTTTTAATGACACATCAGGTTTTTCAATGGCACATCAAATTTATTCAACAGAAAATCAAGTTTCAACGACACATCAATTTTCAAAAGCGCATCGATTTTCAGAGGCACAAACTCAACAACGCGTTAGTTTTCAAAGGTAAAATCACAACAGCACATCACTTTTCAAAGGCAAAACACAATGAGACACATAGGGTTGATCATCATTGGGTCGGGCCGCTTGTTGGACCGATCATTTTTAAATTTTTAAAAACTATTTTAAATTTAAATATAGATAAATAATATGGGTAAATAACTAAATATATGTCTGAAAATGCCTCCTTATCCTTAGATTCTAGAATTCAACCATTAGAGAAATTTAAAATAAAAAAATAGGAAAAAATGGGGAATTTGTAATAGTTTTGTAAAGTTTTTTTTTTATTTCTGGGTGAACCATCTTGTCTGACCAGGAAAATACGGGCAAACTGTCTTAACCGACCAGATTTTGGGCGGTTAGCAAGGTCCCCAAGTTAACCCTTAAATTCGACACATAAACCAGTCCAATTCATAGTTCGACCGATTGGATCGCCTGTCGGAACACATTTTAAAAAACTATGCTAAATATAAATAATTAAACTTTAACAAAAAAATGACAGAATAACATAAAATATCAAATTTATAAGTCATAAATTTATATCTAACAAAATAGTATTGTCACACCCGAGAAAATAGACATGTCAATTATCATAGAATCTATGTAAGACTCGTTCATTCTCAAAGTACGTAGTAAAAACAAAATGTCTTTAAACGTTACATGCAATAAAAATAGTATGTCATAAAACAACCAAAAAATATTTTTTATTCTTAAATAAAATGTGTATGCTAATTTCTATGAATGCATGTTTTTGCTTCTAGCTCTCACTCCTAATTCATCCTTATAGGATATGAAAACAACCAGCGTATGTTGATGAGTTATGCAACTCAGCAAGCCCGCAACAATAACACAGAACTTGTATATCAAAATCATCTTTAACCACCAACATGTACTTAGATCAAATGGTAAGGGAGTTGTTATAGTTTAACCAAGTCTCAGATTCGAGTACTTGGGTACGCAAGAGTATTAAATACTTGTTATGAGAACTTTGCCACCTTTTAAAGGTCCTACCCGACTCAAAATCAGATAAGTCGATCTCATGGGCTGGATACTAATTGGTTAAACCAAAAAAAACTCTAACCAGGATTCTACAATCAAATAAAACTCTCTAGTCCCTGTCAAAGTATGACAAGATTCCTGCGAGACACAAATAAATATTCTCTTCGCTCTTGAAACGCATATACAATCCAATACATATTACAGACCCAAAAGACGCAAGGAGATATAAACTGCGAGCAATGTTTTAAAACCCATGGTCGGACCAGTAGCCTAATCGGTCCGACCATCACCTAGAAAAAAATTGGGTCGTTTATAATCTTATACTAGGAGAACGGTTGAACTGCTCAAAATACGATCTAGCCGGATGGGCTAGAAGCTTGGTTGACCCAATTTTGACTGGTTCAACCAGAAAAAAGTGGTTCTTATTCAGAAAAAAAAATTACGAGAAAATAATAACAAAAAAAATGTGATTCTGTCTGCAACATGTAAAACAAAATCTCCCAAAAGAAAAGGAACCAACTTGACTCAAAACAAATTACATGGGTATCCAAACTCGTATAGAAGTAACCTTAGACCATGGAAACACAAGAGGGGTGAAGCGGGGAAAACGAGTGAAGTGGAGAGTGAAAAAGGAAGAGAGGGTGAAGAGCTTTAAGAGAATAAAGGTTATGGAACCTACTTTTCAGATATTGAGTTTTGGGTTCTTCTGTTGCTTTTTGAATTCGGGATAGTACTTGTTTTGGTGAGTTTAGTGGAAAAAGAAAAGACAAAATCTTATCTTATCTTACTATAATAATGTAAACGTCTTTTTTTGGTAGTTTGGTATGTCATCTGGAAATGTCAAAACTACCCTTTCAATTATAATTTTGATATGTGGGGCAATTGTCCTTGAGACACTATCTCCACGAACCACGGGCGGTTATCCTTCGACTTCTTCGCCTGTGAAACACTCGAAACAAAAGCTGTTAGACGCAGAGAGTGGGAGTGAGAAAAGAGGAAGTCTGGCGAGCATCTTACCAGTGGAGGAGCGAGGTCGGCGATGAGGGATATGAACGGGCCCACCAGAGAGCGGAGTACACTAACTTGGCGGTGGTCGTCGACATTTCCCGAGTCTAACTTTTTTTTTCAAATCATAAGAAACCATAGCTCAAGGGGAAGGGAAGGGGTCACGTTTGTTATAGAGATTTCGTACTTGGGAGAGGATACTAATCATGGTGGCTCGGATGACAGGCCAGGGAGGAGAAGCGAGGCGTTTCTGATCATCAAAGATTGGGAAGCAGAGGAAGGAGGGAGGTGTGTATTTTTGTTTGGTTCAATTATAATAAAAGAAACTTCATTTTTAGGTAGTTTGGTATCACACTGTAAAAATGTCAAAATTAGCGCTAAACCTTAAACCCCAAACCCAAAAGTCCAAACCCCAAAATCTCAAGCCCCAAAGCCAAACCCCAAACTCCCAACTCCAAAACACCAAATTTCAAAATCCCAAATCCTAAACCCTTAAACCTCAAACCCGAACCCGAACCAAAAATCTGAAACTCGAAACCCAATATCCAAACCCCAAACTCCTAACCCCCAACCCTAAACTCCCAAACCCCTCCCGAAATCCCAAACCCTAAAACAAACCCCAAACTCCAGACCCCCAAACCCCTCCCAAAATACCAACCCCAAATCTGAAACCCCAAAACAAACTCCAAACTCCAAACTCCAAACTCCAAAATAAATTCCAAACCCAAAATCCTAAACCCAAAATACTAAACCCTTAAACAAAGCCCAAACCCCAAACCTTAAAATCCCAAACTCCCAAACCCTAATCCATAACCCCTAAACCCCAAGCCCCTCAAACCTCAAACTCCAAACCCTAACCCTAACCCAAACCCAAAACCCAAAAACCCAAACCTCAAACTCCAAACCCAAACACGAAACCCCTAACCCCTAAATTCCAACCCCAAATATCCCAAACCTCAAACCCAAATCCAAAATTTCAAACCCTAAAACACTGCAAACCCCAAACCCGTAAACTCCAAATCCTAAACCCTAAACTCTAAATCCTAAACTCCAAAATAAATCCCAAACCAGAAATGCCAAACCCCAAACTCCAAAATCCCAAAATACCAAAACTCCAATCTCCAAACTCAAGGATGGCAGAAATACCCCCCATACCCTGAGGGTCGGATCCTACCCTTACCCTACAGGCCTAAGGTATGTTGACTTTGACTGGGTCTAGGATAAGGTATGGGTATGGGTCCATATTTAGAGGTAGGGTCTAGGGTAGGGTATGAATCCATAGCTAGACCATGTGGCTCGGACCCTACCTTTACATTTTTATCCTATTTTAGACTATAACCTAATTATACTCTAGTTAGACCCTAATTAGATCGTATTGATAATATATATATATATATATATATATATATATATATATATATATATATATAATATACTTTACAGTTAACTTTAACATATTTATTATGTTATTTCACAACTAGCTTAGAAGATGTCGTGAATGATGGATCACTAGAAGCCGACATGCTACATTTTTCTTTTGTTGAATTGTTTATATACTTCAAACTCTAAAAGAAAAACTTTAGACTATTAAAATTAAATTACAAAATTTGATGTTTCATCAATTTTCTATTGAATGTTGATGTGTAACATAGTTGATGTCTTGAATTTATTTAAATTTTATATAAAAATTAATTATTAATTAAAAATTATCAAAATGCATAACGTTAAAAGGTCGGACCCTGCAGACCCTGTAGACCCTAGGTCTCAAGGAGGGTAGGGTATGAATCTAACAATAAAAATATGGCAAATTACCCTCACGTCCCTGTACTTTGGTCACCCTCCCCTTAGGGTCCCTGACTTTTAGAAAATGATTGTCCCGTCCCTAAGTTTTGATGATAATAGACTATCGGGTCCCTGGAGCCGGAATATTCTATATTCTCCGGTGATACCCCACTTGAAATGACCAAAATACCCTCTCACTAAAAAATTAAAAAAAAACGTCTTTCCTTCCCCTTCTTCTTCCTCCCATTTCATCTTCTTCCTTCCACCTTCAACCAAAATCAAACCTAAAAAACCCAGAAATCTGACAACTAAAACCCAGAAATCTAAGTGACCCAATTCAAAAATTATTCGACTAAAAAGCGTGGCCGCGCGCCCCAACCCCTAAATAGCAAATGCTTAAATAGATAAGGCGGTGTATTCTCTTTTCCCTCCCAAGACTTGGTTTACTTCTTGCTTCAGCGAGAGGAGGAGATCGCGACGGAGATGGCGAGCAGCAGCGGCGATCCGAGGAAGGAAAGAGAGGCGGAGGAGGAAGAGGAGACCTCGGCGGCCGGAGCTGGTGGAGGAGAAGACGAGGACACTGGCGCTCAGGTTGCTCCCATCGTTAAGCTTGAGAAAGTCGCCGTTACTACCGGCGAGGAGAACGAGGACGCTATTCTCGACTTGTTAGTTTTACTTCCCCTCCATTCCTTCTGTTTTCCTTTTTCATTTATTAACTTCCTATTTTGTTTTTTTGTGGGAGGGCATTTTGGTCATTTCAAGTGGGGTATCACCAGAGAATATGGAATATTCTGGCTTCAGGGACTCGATAGTCTATTATCATCAAAACTTAGGGACGGGACAATACTTTTTCAAAAGTTAGAGACCCTAGGGGGAGGGTGACCAAAGTACAGGGACGTCAGGGTAATTTGCCCATAAAAATATTGTAGGATCGAGGGTAGGGTATGGGTCCAACTAAAAAAATTAGAGTATGAGTAGGGTTCTATCAATACCCTACCCTACCCTACCTATTGCCATCCCTATCCAAACCCCCCCAAACCCCAAATCTCTAACCCCTAAACCCCTCAAATCCTAAACCCTAAATCCTACCATAAACCATAAAATTTCAAAACCCTAAACCCCAATCCAAACCCCAAACTCCCAACCCTAACCCCTAAACTCTAAATCCTAAACTCCTTAAACCCTAAATCCCAAATCTCTCAAACCTCAAACCCCAAACTTCAAACTCGAAACCCTAAAACTCCAAACTCAAAACCCTAAAACTTCAAAATTCTAAACCTTAAACCCTAAATTCTAAACGACTGCCCGACCTGTGGGAATCAGCGGATTAGGTTATAGAGTTATCGGGCTCTCCTCTGGTCTATTGATCGGAACACTCCACCTTTTAAACTGCCCAGCATGTAAGATCAGCAGAGATAGGTCATAAAAATTTTGTCGTACTTTTCTTCTTTTATTTATGAAGTTCAACACTATAATGGAATAGACAATAACATAGACCAATTCACGTTGTGAGAATCCAATATGAAAGCTAAAAGGTAGCTAACTCACTCTCAATAACGACAATATGAGATAGATATAGTAATCTAATAAAAATGAGAAACATATCGAATTATAGTCAACAAATTGGGAAGTTTAGGCACATCAAAAAAAAAATCCGTTTTTTCTTAAAAATCCAAACTCGTCCCGTGGCCTGCCGACTCGTGGTGATTCTCGGAATAAATATTGTAACATGTCAAAAAGTGGGGTTTGAAAACTTGATAAAAATTGACCACGCATTAAAAGCCATTTTTTAAGGATATTAAAAGCCATCTTTGGAATATATGTTTAATAAACTTGGCTTATAAACATAGGAAGCACTCACGAATGTCACGGGTCGCTTTCTCGGAGGCCCAACACCAGCTAATACTCACAGTGCTTCTAATCAAGTAGTCAAAAAGCCGTGAAGGGAGTTTGGTCATTGGGCACTAGTTAGGGCTCCAATTAATATTATGTGTGCACTAGCCGTTTTCATCGGTGGAATGTTTTCTATTCCATTTTTTCTTTTGAATTCTCAGGTATCCAAGATTTTCCATTTCATTTTCGCCTTTGAGGACGTACAAACACTATTGCTTGGTATACCTTCCCCACCATACCACAGTTTGGACATAGATTTTTGTTTGTTTGTTTTTACCATGGTATCCGGACACTTGAGCTAATTAATTTAAATTTTTGCGTGTAAGATTTTTCAAAGGTAGTAAAGTTTTCTCAAGAAATATTTAACATGGTTGTGTTTTTAGTTGCTCGAACTAGAAACCTCTAGTTATACAAGAACTACGGAGACAGATTTGAGTGGAAGGATGACATGAAAAATATATAAGTGCATTCTTTTCTGTTTACTATTTTTTGAAAGGTAAATTTTTACGCCACGTCAGAGTTTGAACCCTGGACCTCATAAAAATAATACACTCCTTGTACCGCTAGGCTAAATACCTTTTGGCTTTCTGTTTACTAATTATATTCGTGTGTTGATAGAGTATGTTGTGTTTAAAATATAATTAAGTTACAAAGATTTCATGCTCGAGCTCTTTAGAATACAACAGTATTAAATATTTTTTTAAGCTTTGCCAACTGAATCTTAATCAGCTCTAACTTAGATTAATTAGCTCATGTTCGAATACATAGTCATATCAAAAGTTTAATATAAAATTAATTTACAAATTTCTACGTTCCTATTTATCCACTCAAACTTTTAAGTTGAAGTTTATATAAAATTAGAGCGAGATTGATTGTGGTAGTAGCCGAGTTATAAGAAAATAGTTGGGAGTGACGATTGAGTAATTGAAACTTGCAAATTCTATCAAGTACGAAATTATTTTAGTGCTGCCTAATTGCCCACAATCTAGATGGGTTTGGGATCGCAAAGGAAAATGGGCCAAATTTTTATCTAACTAGCTAGAGTTGTTTGTTAAACACGCTAGATGTTAGGATTGCGAAATTGAAATGTTATATCGGTGAAAACTTCATATACAACCCAAAATTTTAAAACAATAGATAGGTGGATTTTTCACACATATAAATAAGTTCATCAGAAATTTTCAACACGTCCCCTCAAATCATATCCATCGTCCCAAAAATTGCACGGGCTTTGACTTTGCCAACTTGCGAGAAATTGGGGTCATGCAAGCACAACAATGAGCACGGGATCAACCCGCTCTCAAAACAATGGTAAATAAATTTTTCATTTTTATAAATAATCTTACACTGTAGAATTCTCAACAAACACTTATAATAAATAATAAGGGAAGTATAAATGATAGTAGAAAACGCTAGATACTCTTAAAATTTACATCTGGAACTCACGCGATCATCGCTATAATATGTATGGAGTGTATGTCACAAGCCTACGCACAGTGCCAATGCCAAGTGAGTTGTGAGTCAAAACTAATAAACTTCTAACAATAGTCTCTATATACTTGAGAAATGTCATGATTCGGTATGAAATAGAAAATCCTATTTAAATAGGAGTTCTAAACTTAGAACTCATCAACAGCAAAAGATGTTATGGCCAACAAGATTATCTTCATTCCACGTTTCTTCAAATAAGCTTTATGCTCAATCTTGAACATTATGTGATCTACCTCGAACAAGAAAACTGCTTCATGATCTGCAATCTTTTTTTATTTTTTGGTACGTTCATGATCTGCAATTTTCAACAATAAGTATCGTACCAAATGTGTGTTTAATGTGCATTGATGTGATAACACCTTTTGGGCCTGTAGGATTACGCTATTAACGTATTTGAAAACTTTGGAGTTTTGGTCCAAGAATCTAAGCTTAATGTCTTTTTTCGAATAGCCAATATAGAAGAGTATCTGAATTTAAGATCTCCACTCACAATAAGATTCTCTCACGAATTAGCTTGATTTCCTAATGCACAAAGTTGGTCAACTTACCAAATTGCGTAAATTTATGAAAAACGTATTATGAACAGAGATTTAATGTACTAGTAAAGACACATTTGCATTTGTGGAAGCTCTGTTGGAAATTGTTTTGTTGGAAGAGTAATTTGATTTCATTGTTCTTATTTCAATATTATGATCATACGTTGTTTGAGATCCTTTTAAGTAGTTCCAAATTTTTTTATAGTGAATTTTGAAATTGAAAGCTCATACTTGAGGATGATGTGGAAGATTGATGTGCCTCCTAAGTTGGAAAACTTCTTAGGAGAAACTGTCTTTACCTACAGTCATTTCTATGTTTAGGAGAAACTTAGGAGAGAGTGATGCATGCATGCTATGTAATGTTGAACTTGAATCTGTCTTGCACTTGATGTTTAGGTGTTCTCACGCTAGAGCCTCATGGTTTGCTAGCGTATTTGAAAATAACTTTGATCTTCATCTTGCTAGTGGCTTATGGGTTGGCATCGAGCGTTATCCTTAAGCAAAGAACTTGATTTGCTCTCACTAGAGATTTTTATTTATTGGCAGATATGGAAGACAAGGAACGAGGCGATATTTGATGGTGCTATTCCTTCCCCTGCTCAGACGTTCCAGAAGGCGTTGTACGGATGGAGGGAGTGGCTTTCCTCGAAGCTGCAGACGTCTAACCATCAAGTGGAGGAAGCTCAAATGATTAAATGGATACCGCCGGAGCCACAAGTTCTTGTTGTCAACTGTGATGCTGCTTGGTTACAAGAGGACCAATCTGCGGGTCTTGCAACAATTGCGAGAAATCATGTAGGCCAGGTGGTCGATGGTCAAGATGTAAGGACACTTGCTCTTTCGGCTTTGGAAGCGGAATTGATGGCGATCCATATGGCTATTAGATTAGTGTCGACTAGTTATGATTGTTCCCTGGTCGTTATTCTATCGGATTGTAAAGTTTTTATTGATTATATTAATGGCTTGATTAGGTCGATAGATTGGCGGGTTGAAAATCTTGCTATTTTGATTTCAAGGGTGATTAATGGTGCCCCGTTTTGTACACTCGGCTATACTCTGTGGAGGGCGAATAAAGTGGCCAATTGAGTTGCGACTCGGTCTAGGGAGAGACTTGGTTTGCCCTATTTTGTACGACATCTACCCTCGGAGTTATGAGTTCTCTTATGTAATGACTTCCCGACTTAATGTGGATGAATGAATAAGTTATGGTATTTCTCAAGAAAAAGATTTGGAAATTGAAAAATTTTGAAAATTTTAGTTGGAGTCCAAGTACCCACATCCCGGATCCGGAAATCGGAAACCGGGATGCGGGATCATCACAGGTTTACTTAGGCTTGTCCAATGTGGTCGGGAAGGGATTTTGGAAGCCTTTTGAGGCATTATACTCCGTTGGCATATCACAATTAAGGCTGCATAACATTATTAATGATCAAAATTTTCAAAGATAAATCTAGAAATTTCACGAAGATGGGTGTTTTCTCTGTTTGACTTTTGTTTATAGCAATGGTCAAAAACCTATTATTAATCAATGTCCTCTTTTCTCGACTAAAGTAGCACTAATGTGCATTGGGGTACAATTAGTTGGCTATCTTGTTATCTTCTCAAATTAAATAATATGAAAGTCAACGTTGGAAATGTTACATTGTAATCATTTTCTGGAGTATGCTTATCTCTTAAATTTAATTTGTGGAAAGATGAGAAAACAAACTACATCCAGGACTTTCCACCGTAAAATATAAGGAAAAAAGAGACTATTCTCACAAAACATTTGCCTCTCTCCAAAACAAAATTTTCCTCTTTCCTTGGGATCAGAGTGTTGCACCGTGCTGTTGGGTTCCCAGAAACATGTGCTAGCACAACCACAAATAACAATAGTACAACTGAGACTAACAATAGTACAACACGTAACTAATAATCGTATAGATACAATTAATAATGATACAACACACGGTTAATGATAAACAAGAAATTGACAAGCAATAAAATGCACAACCAAATAATATAGTGAGAAGTAGAATTTCGAACTGAGGATTGCAACACAAAATTAAGCAATTAATTGTGCGGAGCGGGATAATTAAAAGTTGTAAAAGAGACAAATTACGTTGTAAAAGAACTAAACAAAATCAAAAAATGCAGATAAAGGAGTTGTGATTCAGTGGAGACAAACGAGCACGATACCCTTATGAATTAACTACCTATGTCGAGGCTATGGTTCTTATGAAGTTCTAACTAGTACCCAGAGTATTTTAATGCACCTCCCTAATGCTTTTGCTCATTAGAGACATAAAACCAAGATAGCAAAGACCTAAGTTGCTAATCAATACTTTCGCTCATCAATTAGACTTAGAACTATACTAACCAAATTATGAAGATTCCTCCTAGCGGATTATTCTTATGATATCAAGATGTCTCATTAATACCTAAGAATATGTCAATTGATTTTTCCATCAATTAGAGTGCCTTTCGGTCCACTCTCATCAATTTCAATCAGAACTTAAGTGATCAAGTTAGATTAAGCATTAAGTTCACCAATCAACAACGAATGCGCAAAATATTCAAACCATAAACTCGCATAGATAATCAATCACATATTAGGGCATCGCACTCTAAAAAAATATACTCGCTAAGCATGGCAACAAAGCAAGAGATATTGATAAAAGACATCATAACGAAAAGCATAAGTATAGGAAAAGAGAAGGCTTAGTCGTTCGAGCAAACCTTGCCAATCTCCTCCACGAAGCTAAATAAAATTTTGACTTTATTAAGCTCACAAGGCTATCTCAAATCGCAGGAAAAGGTACGAATAAAATCTAAGTGACTATGGCCTATATATAGCCAAATGTCTAGCTAGAAAATAGAAAAACCTAGAGGAACTTAACCTAAACAAGATATCTTTCTAGCCAAGTAATGAGAAAAATAATATAACTATAGTCCTCAGGCCAAAATAGGGGGGCCAAAAGTTGAATATATCTGGCAAGAGTCAAAATCCCGACTAAACAAGAAGTTCAAAAATTCTGGAATCGCGAGGACTGGCGACCGCCAATCAACTTGCGGTCGCCAGTTGGGTCTAAGTTTCTGTACTCCCCTCCTATCGATCGCCAATGTACTGGCAATGGGAAGCCTTCAAAGCACAACTAGCGATCGCTAGCTGAGTTGCAATCGCCAGTTGACCCAACTTCAAAATCCCTGTGGTGGTGCTCGCCAATCCACTTGCGATGGGAGGTCTTTTCAGCCTTGTATTCGTATCATCTCGTCGTCCAATCCTCGCTCCACATGCACTCAAACCGCTCAGTTAACCTATAATGACACATGACAAACGGTAGAAGTCCACTCCACCACACGAATGCATCAAAACAACAAAAGACTTAATGGAATAGAACTACAAAACGAACGAAACAACGATTAAACATATGAATCACATAACGAATAAATGAGCGTTTACATACTCATCACACCCCCACACTTATTTCCTTGCTTGTCCTCAAGAAAGTACTCGATGGGAGGTCTTTTTAGCCTTGTGCTCGAATCGTCTCATCGTCAATCCTCGCTCCACATGCACTCGAACCGCTCTGTTAACCTATAAAGACACATGACAAACGGTAGAAGTCCACTCCACTACACGAATGCATCAAAACAACAAAAGACTTAACAGAATAGAACTACAAAATGAACGAAACAACGATTAAATATACGAATTACATAACGAATAAATGAGTGTTTACACACTCATCAGTTAACAATGGTTTAGCTATATTATATAATAGTGCAAGATGCGACATACACTTGTATTTGGCGTCAGACAGTGGTACAGTACGCGACTGACAATTGTACACTACGTGGCTAACAATAGTACGTCATGCGGCTAATAATAGTACAGCTGAGACTAACAATGGCACGACATATTTTTTACATGCAAAATAAAAAATGCTCCTATAAAATCTCTAATATTACAAGTTTGCTAACGCGCATGCAAACTGGCCTGGAATTTACTGCTGGGCCCAGCAACAGTCAATCTGGGCTCCCTTTCCTTACCGTTATCGTTGGCCTCCTTTGCCAGTAGGAGTGAGTTTAGGTAAGTGTTGCGATTTTAGCTGATTAAATGAAATAAATATTAACATATTTTATTAATAGAAATTTAAATTGTCGATATTACGATTTCACTTAAAAATATTGCTTCGGTATTGTCGCGAATACAATTTCAAACAAGTGGTTTCATCGATTTAGTGGTTTCAAATTTTTACTTTTTTTTACTGGAACAATGAACTTAAAAATCGTTGATAAAAATAGCAAGTATACCAAAGAGTAAAAATGTTTATAAAAATAGAAATATTTTTGCGATGGTTAGGACAATTTTTTTCCAATTGTTTATAATGTAAATATTTATTTATATGAATATTTATTTTAATAAAAATGTATTTTATTCAAATGAGGACACTCGTCCTCGTAAAGATTTAACGCATAGATCTAAACATAATATAAGTTCGAACAAATTCTATACAAATGTTGTAGTCTTAAGAGAAGGGCTAGATGATACCAAATATTAGTGCTTAACTCCTCCTTCGAAGCTGATGAAATAGCTAGAAAAGTTATTCAATGCAAAACCAAACTTAAAACTCTATTATTAATGACATATATGAAATGTAATCCTTTTGGAGAAAAAGAAAGTTGTTTCCATTTTCTTATAAATAGAGAAACTAAATTGAATTTGGATGGAATAAAAAACTGTGTTATGACTATTCTGGAACTAACGAAGCCAAAAGGGACTTTCCCCAAGGAACCAATTACAACCAGCCATCTCTCAAAAGCCAAGAGCACAAAGAAAGCAAAGTGTCCATAGTGATGTCATGATACCGGTAAAAAAAATATTACTCGAGGAGATCGTACATAAGAGGTGTTATAATTTTTTTTAGTTTTGAAATAATTAAAATTGAGTTTTTGTCACTAAATATATACACACTAAAAAATTACTTTTTTATATTAAAAATATTCAAAAAAATATCGATAAATTGTAGTTATTTCTTTATCTATATTAAAGTCGGCAAAAACTAGTATGATATACTTAAAATGTTGACATCTTACTAATCTTAGTATTATTCAAATGCTTCACATTTATCATTAATTGTTGACATCTTTGTTAACATAAGACAGCCATCAGAAGGTTGTGACCAATTTTTTTTTATACCCATTTATTGTTGGGAGATTCAGAAAATGAAAGATATCTAAATATTATCAAACAAGTAATTTTATGACTAATTAGTATCTTAAAATATTTTTTAAATTAATAAATTATATAAACTATATATATTTATTTAAAATATCACTTTATGAAAAATTTTGGACCAATCATTAAAATTTTCGAAAAAATATATTAGTTATTATAGCAAGGATATTATTAAATTTTGTTGGGATGGCGAGAAATAGGAAAGACTTATTTCTTATTCCTATTCCTATTCTGACTAAGTTTTGGACTCCTAATCCGACCTAGATAGGTTACTTGTACACCAAGGGTTTGTCTCTATATAAAGGCATGTTACCCTAAGGTTTTGTATGACTTTGTGACTCGGATCCATCAATAAAAGTTCTCCTCTCTCTCCGTGGACGTAGGCATTAGGCCGAACTACATTATCTCTTGCGTCCGTGTTCTTTGCGCATTTTGTTCCCTAGTTGTTGAATTCATAACAATTGGTATCAGAGCTTGGGTTGGAGGATGACGGACGGCGCAAAGTTTGTTCTTGTGAAGTTCGATGGTTCTTCAAATTTTGGGTTATGGCAAAGGCGTGTCAAGGATCTCCTCGTGCAACAAGGGATGGTCATCGCGCTCTCGGAGAAGAAGCCTGAGAAGATGGAGGAGCAAGAGTGGAAGGAGATGGGGGCCAAGGCAGTGGCGATAATTCGCTTGTGCTTGGCGGATGATGTGATGTATCACGTCATAGATGAGGAGTCACTAGCTGAGGTATGGAAGAAATTGGAGGCAAGGTATATGTCTAAGTCTTTGTCGAACAAGCTTTATCTTAAGCAAAGATTGTACGGGCTCAAGATGAAGGAGGGCTCGAATTTGAGCCAACACATTAATGGTTTCAGTCAACTTGTGAGCGACTTGAGAAAGGTTGATGTGAAGTTCGAGGAAGAAGACAAGGCATTATTGCTGCTGAATTCTTTACCTGGCTCCTACGAAAATTTGGTTACAACTATAACTTGGGGGAAGGAGTCCCTGGTGTTGGAAGATATCACAAGTGCTCTGCTAGGGTTTCATCAAAGAAGGAAAATTGGCGATGAACAAGCGGAAGGGCTAGTTGTGAGGGGTAGCCATGGTGATCGTAGTGGAGCAAAAGACGGGAAGGGATCCAAGTCGTGGTCAAGGAGGTTCAAGGGAAATTGCTTCGAGTGCGGAGAAAAAGGGCACGTGAAGAAGGATTGTCCAAAAAGAACTCAGGATCGCGAGGAAAAAGGATAAGATTCTGTAAATGTGGCCTCATATTCGAACGGGTCGGATGGTGATCTTCTTTCTGTTTTGTCAAGTCCAAAGCATTCTGATTCCTGAATTTTGGATAGCGCTTGCTCTTTCCACATGACGTCCAAGAGAGGGTAGTTCGACACCTACAAGTTCGTTGATTCAGGTATGGTGACTATGGGTGATGGTTCTACTTGTAAAATTGCTGGCATAGGTGATATCCAAATCAAGATGTGGGATGGTGTTGAGAAAAAATTGTGTGGGGTTAGGCATGTTCCAAATTTGGAGAGGAATTTGATCTCGTTAGGAGCCTTGGATTATAGTGGGTACAACTATAATATTGTAGGCGGGCTAATTGAGGTGGAGAAAGATGTTGTGGTGGTGATGAAGGGTGAAAAGAATGATAGGAACACCTACAGGTTAGTGGGGAACAAGGTTGTAGGTGGAGTTACCTCGTTGGATTCTGATAGAGGGGAGAAAAGCTCTTGTGTGATAGAGCGAAAGCTTGACATGAATGGTTTGAGTAGAGTTGGGATTCGCGGAGATAAAGTTAGCAAGTTTCTGCTATGGTTATCTAAAGAGACGTGCACGTCAAATGTGTTGGGTAGGTTTTACATGGAGAATACGAAGCTGTTGGTAGCACCACGGGCAAATCGGGTATCTCACTCAAGGCTGAACAGTGGAGTTTGTGACATATCGAGGATTCTACTTGGTGGAACAAAAGGATGCCCTTTGTATGCTATGGTAAGTAGCATTGGTTTGAGGCAAAAAGGTCCAACGGAAGAGCGGTTCAAAGTTGCGGAGCATAAGGTTGATCAAAAAATATAGGGTACGTCTATTGGTCGCAAGGTTGCTTCAGAAAGTGGACTCGCTAGTTGGGGTTCGATGGAGGTTGGAGAGAATTGGCCAAGCAAGCTCGAGTTTGGGGGCTGGCTCCAAATAATTGAACAAAAGGTGAAGAAAAAGTTGAGATGATCTTATTGATGCAGTTATCTATGGTCCGAGATAGAATTGGTGGAGTCGGATTGGTTTTGCAAGATCTCATGGTTCTTCATGGGGAGGTGTTTTGTCAAGGTGGAGTTTGTTGAAGTTCGGGTAGAGCTTTATGGTTCTTCCACGAGATAATTTCTCGCTAAGGTGGAGATTGTTGGGATGGCGAGAAATAGGAAAGACTTATTTCTTATTCCTATTCCTATTCTGACTAAGTTTTGGACTCCTAATCCGACCTAGATAGGTTACTTGTACACCAAGGGTTTGTCTCTATATAAAGGCATGTTACCCTAAGGTTTTATATGACTTTGTGACTCGGATCCATCAATAAAAGTTCTCCTCTCTCTCCGTGGACGTAGGCATTAGGCCGAACTACATTATCTCTTGCGTCCGTGTTCTTTGTGCATTTTGTTCCCTAGTTGCTGAATTCATAACAAATTTTAATATGATCGTGACCTGAGATCGAGATTTTTTTTTCATTGCAGGGGTTATGACGAGGATAACTAACTCGTGCGGTGAAGGGCGTTGGACAGCTCCATGCTGTTGCTGATTTTGGTTTTTTGCAGGATAACTTGGCTGCTGCTTGTGCCCTGGAGATTGCCTCTTTTATTGAGGCCCCTGCTGCTCCTGCGGTTCTTGTTTCTGTAGGCGCCCAAGTTCCTGTGGTGGGTGATTTGTAGCGTGCTGGCTTGCCGAGTTCTTAATTGCTCCAGACGCCGGGGTCTCTACTATTTCGTAGCCCACGCGGGTTTGCAAGAGCCTTCAGCTTCATTCCTCGGCTCAATTCTGGATGGTATGGAGGTGCAAGATGACGAGCTCAAAGCGGAGCTTAAAGCGGAGGCATGGCATTTTGCAATTACTTTTGGTTTTTCTTAGGAGGAGGACACTTTTTGTATCCTCCACGTGATTAAGAGCCCGGCTCGTGGTTCGTAGCTTCTCTGGACGTTTGACCCACCTTGAATTCAGTGCGTTGTGTTGTTTCCTTGGTGCTTTAGGTGTATTTTCGGTATATTTGGTGTATATTCGAGTATTTTGGACTTGCCTTAGGGCTTTAGGTATAGTCACTATTTTGGTTTTATCTTGGAGCTTGTATTCAGATATAGCATATCAACTTTATTTGATATTCGTAATCTGATACTCAAAATACGGTACCCTTAATACTATGGTGTAATCTTTCTTGGTGAACATTTCTAGAAATATATCATTTCACTTATTAAAAAAAATCAATTCACATCGATCATAACAAAACAAATACGTTGCACTCACGTCAAATTCGGAAGATGTGCTTCAACATTTTTCGCAATATGAGTTAGTTGGAACCTACTTTGATATTTATATTTAAACGTCGAATTCTTTTCTTCTTCTTTTTTAGAATCAAATTATTTCTTTTCTTGTTTGAAATTTTAATTTATATCGAAAAAAAAACTTATGTGTTCAACATTGAAAAAAAAATGTGTTTTGTTGTAGTAGAGGCCGTAGAGGAGGAATGGTGGTGGTAGATCTCGTAAGGGTTGAGCTCTCAACCAAGCTCATAAAATGTGGTAATGCATTTTAAACATGTATATATTATTGCGATATTGTAGTCTTTTTGTATAGTGATTTAATAGTTGCACTTAGAAGCACGTGCATTTTAAATCTTAAGGACGCAAAGCCAATAATCCAAAAATAAGGATTCATACACCAATTATGTCAAACCCGAGGAACTTTGCTGCATTTTGCCCATAAATCTACAAACCGGGGTACTTACTGATGAGTGTGTAAATGCTCATGTTTTGTCATATGTTTCCTGCGTATTTAGTCATGATTTAAGTTATTTTTATTATGTCATGTCAAGTCTTATGATCATTTTAGTACATTTGTGTTCGGGAATAGATTTCTACCCGTTGTCATGTTTTGTAAGAAAATGGAGCTCAATGAAGGCCGTTGGAGGGGTAATTTCAAGAGACCATATTGCAAGAGTCATAACTTTCTTCTCGAGTGTCCGAATGTATCAAATGAGATACCGTTGGAAAGCTTGAAGAGAGATCTACATTTTGTATTTTATAGTCGAAGCCAAATTCGAAGTTGAAGAGGGTCAAAAATATAAAATACGAAGATGCGACGAAGCTGATCAGTGACCCGGCGAGCGCCAAGTCCATTACAGAGAGTTCCACTGACGGGTGCCAACTCCACTGGCGAGCGCCAGGTCAGCTCCGATGGTAGTTTTTCTCGGACTTCCTTTTTAGATGGAAACTCGATCTATTTCAGTTTGCTATGACTTTTGGCCTCCTGTTTCGGCCCTAGGATTATAAATATATTATTTACTTCATTACTTAGCTAGCAAGTCTTCGAGTTTAGGGAAAACTCCTCTAGGTTTTCCTATTCTCTAGCTTAGTCATTTGGCTATATATATGCGGTATGCCATAGTTTCTTAGGCTTAAGGAGTACTTACTACTGCAATATTGAGACAGCCTTTGGAGCTTAATAAAGCCACCATTTCAGTTAGCTACGGAGAAAGGATTGGCAAGGCTTGATCATCACGACTAAGCTTTCTCTATCTCTACCTTTATGTTAATTGCTATCATGTTCTTCGTTAATCTATTGTACTTTGTTAACATGCTTAGCGAGTAGTTCTTTTGTGAGTGCGATGCCCTAATTATGTGATTACTCATCTATGTTAGCTATGGTTTGATTATCTTTCGTAATAGTTGTCAATTGATGATCTTAATACCTAATCTAACTTGATCACTTAGATTATGATGTTTAGTTGATAATAATATACTAGAAGGCATTAGAATCAACGGAAGAGTCAATTGACATGTCTTAAGGTATTAATGAGGAATCTTGATACTAAGGGATAACCCGGTAGGAGTTAACTTCATAATTGAGTTTAGCTTAGTTCTTGTCTAATTAATGAGCAGAAGCGTTGATTAGTAATCATGAACTACTCTAGGTTAGTTTTATCCTCCTAATGAGCGGAAGCGTTAAGGAGATGCACTAGAACACTCTGGGTACTAGTTAGAACTTCATAAAAACCATAGTCTCGACATAGATGGGTAATCCGTAAGGGTATCGTGCTCGTTTATCTCCATTGATTTACAACTCGTCTTTTATTTACGTTTTTGATTTCGTTTATTTACTTTCAAACTTTTACAACTTTATAAATCTTTTAATTCTCTCGTTTCACATAATTACTTGCCTTGATTTCGTGTTCAACCCTCAGTTCGAAACCCTACTTATTCACTATACTATTTGGTTGTGCGTTTAATTGTTCTCAATTCTGCGCATATCACTTACCAGTAAAAAATATAGGTAGGTGAATCGAGTTAAGGGATATCAACATTAAGGCAGGTTTCTACTATATCTATGTGCCCTTTCTCTCCGACGGCTTTTTTTTATTGGGTTTTATCCCAGGAGAGTTTTACAGAGACCGGTGATCGTAAACTCGAAAGAAGAGATTATGCGTCAAGTAATAGTTAGTCATCACAATAATAAACTAGAATGACTTTTATTTAGAATGTAATTATTTTTTCATATTTATGTATAGGAGTTTGTCCCTCCGTTCATAAAAATAAAATAAACTAACAAAAGGTTCAACAAGTACCAGAGAAAAGGTTTTTGGACAAGACATAACATAAAACAACAAAATCTATATCCTTTAACCAAAGTCGATATGTTTGACAATTTGATGATTTCTCAAAAAATGATACCAATTTGATGATTTAACCAGCCGGCGTTGTCTGTTGGCTCTTTTTTGGCGTTTTAATTTTGTCGATTTTACAATCCGACCGGCATGGTCAATTTAGCAATTGATTGAAACTAGACCATTGTGGGAAAAGGTTCAACGAGACGCATTTAAATAGGTGGGTTTACCTTCGGTGAGCCAATTAAAATCATAGACATCTTCACCCAAAAACAAAAAAAAATATATCATAGACATTGACGTTAGTCTTTTCCAATTCCCAAAAGAAGTAGAAGCAAGGAAAAAGCCCTAGCCAAAAAAACAGAGCCTGGGAATACAAATATTTAAGGTCTTGGATTCAAGCCGTGAAAGACACCATTAGGAAAGGAGCCCACTAACAGTGCTCGACTCTGAAAACAGAGGTATCGCAAAAAAAACTCTCTTCATAGACGTAGAGCCACCAAATGTTGGAAACCCACGTACAAGGGACACACTTTAAATGTTCCCCTCAAAATCAACTCAGAAGATTTAGTCAAAAGATTTAAGAAATTCTTGAAGCCGACAGCCATTGTCTACAGCAAAGATCATCACACCCCACTTCCTGCATACTGCTGCTGTGTGGTTGCCCTGTACAGAATCCATAAGCTAGCCGGCTCGTAGCTACTCATATTTGGGATCATTATGTGATGCTGGGTAATGTGGTTACTGTCAAGATGTGGAGTGACAAAACTCACCATGTCGTGTCGATGTCGACCTCCCTACACGCATCTGCATTCTTCAAGGGAAAAATGAACCAACGAAGACGCCAGCCGAAAAGCCAAGGACAAGATGACACAGGTACATGAACCAGGAAAAGAGATTCTGCACTAGGATAAAGTTCTTCTGTTGAAAGATTCAACAGTCAGGTTGGCTGTAAAAGCTGGAATGGAGTTCATCCTTCGGACAAAAATGTCAACCTACAAAATCGAAGGTATTAAGCAACCCGATCTCTAAAAGCAATAGTAAATCAGATGTAGCTTTGCAGTACTAAACTGAAAGCGTAAACAATAGTCAACAATCAAAATTACAAACAAATGTTCATCATAATATGAAGTTCAGAACAAATTTGGGGATATGGAAATAACAAAAAATGCGGAGATTGCTCCATTACATACCTGCCGGGATACCTCAGGCTGAGAAGTGTATTTGTTTGCCTGTTTGCAATTAAATTGAGGTTTCAGATCTATGTAAATCAACACAATTGTATGAAAAGTGTATAGTTCAACTTAAAGGTAAAACCATTTCACCAAAAAAGAAAAGGTCGATCTCAATTATGCATCTAAAATGAGAAGGCCATCAAACATCCAACTGAACACTTCAAAGCAAGTTAGGGATACATTACTTGGTGATCTAGTTTCCTTTCAGCAACATTTAGTATTGGCTTTGCTAAGTGCATCACAGCGAAAAATAACAATGGGGATAGAAGAAAGTGGTATCTCACCAAAATATTAGTATTCCCAGACTCGTACTCAAATTCAAGCTTCTCATCATCACCTTGAGCATATATTGACTGGAGGGTGAAATGTGTAACGGGGATGCCATTGGCACGATGCTGCTCATCCATTATTATCTGCCAAATTATGACTAAATTAATCAAGATATTCGATCTGCAATAAGAACCGATCAGTTGGCAGCAAATTGGAGAAGAATATGGTCATTCGCCTCCCATTAGGTCTTCTAGATGTAAGTAGGGAACTAGAAGCAATTGTAAGATATTCCCAAAAAGGCATACATAGTGTATAGTCGAATAACATTCAGCAGAGAGACAGGAAATACCTTGTAACCAAAAAGTTCGCAGCATGCCTTCCTGAAAACTGAAATCCTATCCGCAAAAACAGTCTTGTATCTGTTCAATTAATACATTCAATGCTACAATAATAAGAAAATATAATAAGCTAAGAAACGGCTTGAACACTTCAATCTACAGCACCAACCTCTCTTCACGTTTTTCAAGTGTTGCTATCTGTTCTTTCAACTGTGTTATCTTTCCAGATATAAATGAGTCCACCAGCATCCCAGCATCACCTAGATAAATAATATTTCGCAGAAAATACATTCAGCAAACTGAACTTGTGTATTCATTAGAAATAGCTGAAAAGAAACCTATATTTGGCGGCTATCTATTCATAATACAGGAAATAGAAGGGTAAAGAGAAGAAGGTAATATGGGCCTCCCTGGATTCAATGCTTAAACGTGGAAAAATACACATGGCTGAGATCCAATCAGGTTGATGATTAAAAAAAAAGGCCTTAACATGATTCTTTTCTTAGCAAGCAAAGAGAAGTCTATTAAAAATAGTTATGGGTATCGCCTCTAGCCCGGGAAAAACTGGAACCCAAAACCATAGCACTGAGGTACTTTGACTGCGGCATAAAGTTCATCCAGCGGTTCAGAAACTTGAAACAGTTCCGGGCATTCGAGCAACATTCTCAAAACAGATTCAAACACGTTCTCAAACTTTTGACAATCTCAAATGAGAAAATTTATGAGGAATGCAGGACCCAGAAAAGGAAAAAGTGATGCCATGGCGACAATATTCAAGTGAGTACTAATTTCCAACAGGAACCACGAGGAAAGGATGATAGAGAACAATAGCACACTGAAAATCATAGTCATGGGTGAGAACAAAGGCTGAACATGTGATTTCGTTGTTGCCAACCATTGAAAAGAAAAGCAACTAATTTTCCAATGGTATTAATACCTGACTGACTCTTTAATTCTTCAACAGCATCTAATTTCTCCTTAGCCTTTTGCAACTCTGTCTGTAAAGCCTCTATTGTTTCTTTGGCTTCATTATCAAGCGCAGGGGTATTAACCATTCTCAATACTTTGGTATTTGCGGCTGAAAAATCACCATGACCTAACTGAAAGAGGCCAATGTAATTATCTACAATGAGCCAGCAATGAGATGAAGTTGGATTCAATAAAACTCAGTTGATTGGATCACTGAAGGCAGAACAACGAATTCAATAACTAAGGACCAAAAAGCAAGTGCATGTTAAAACTCTCCACTCAAGTGATTGTACTTGTAGAAGGCAGATAGAAAAACTGACACCGGAAAAGTAATAGCGACAATGCTATCTCGAAAACCGAAATACCCAAAAACACGAACATTTACTATTAATTACACAACCATTGGAGCAGCATCAAGGCAAAGAAGCAGGTAAAAGTATGAGAGGATTTTGCTGATCTGAGATAATTGCAACTTCTTGTTGATGCTGGCCTAGTAGACCAATATTCCATGAACACGAGGAAACATCAACAACTAGAGATCAAATCGAAAACTTGAGAATGTGAGCAATGAAAAGGCACCGACTATTAAGCACAATTTGCACAACCTAGTGTTGACATTATCCATCCCAAAAAAGTGAGCTTGGAGGAACTTGAGAATGTGAGCCTTCTATCAACTTCATTTAAAAAGGGTCTGATATTATTGATTAAACACTATAAACTGCAAAGTCATTTCGCCATCGAGAAAGACCTCATCTCCTTTTTGTGAAGCAAGTTTGAACCTTATAAAAAGATTCAGAGGCAGCTATCTCCAAAAAAAAGATGCAATAATCTAAATTACAGAAATTGACGAAATGGTCAGCTGACAGTATCAGCGGGAAGCTGCTTGTAGAGACCTGAGCTCTCTGCTCCGCACTTCATTGAATAAATCAACCTGGTCTCATCAATTTGATTAAATTTTGATAATTCTTTCACACTACCAAGGATAGCAACTTGATCCAGTTCTAGGGAGTTCACAAGAGAAAGCCGATGGAGTGTAGTAGTGACTCCCAACATTATTGAAAGAGCCCCTGAAGTTTGTCACGGGTCATAAATAACTGCATCGTACATATCTAGCACCAAGAATGGGTAGACAACATCTGGATGACACTAACATGTCACACATACAAAAGCTTCATTGACTACCGACTAACGGTACATCAGAAAGCAGGAACAATAAGAATGCTCATCATAACCAGTCTTCCAATAAATGTAAGACTAATAATATAAATGCTGATGCATCTCCTAGAACATATTATGACCTACCTTGGACTCCAACAAAGAAATCTGTTGAAGAAGCCGATCATTTTCCCTTTCCAAAGACTTAATCCTCCTGGCTTCACTATTTAGCCTCTCATTAAGTAGCTCTATCTCCTGAAGTCGACGATGACTGACCATTTTTGCTTCATTTATATCTCTCTCCAACTCCTTAATGTAAGATTCCTTTTGAGAAAGAGATGACTCTAGCCCCTGCAATTACAAATATGCATTCAAAAGTTAACATAAAAGATCAAGAGACTTCTAAAACAGAAGAAGTGACGGTGACAGTACCTGAAGTATGTTTCCATCAGTTAATTCTTTCCCCGACTGATCGCTTTTCGACCTTTTCAGTTCTTCAACAACTTGTCTCAGTGTATCTTTCTCTATAGTGACCGTGGAAATCTGCAGAGGCTCAGCACAATCATATAACAGCACTCAAACCTTGAAAACTGAACACATAAAAAACAGCAGTTCAGAATTTTTTTTATCCAAGTCCAACTAAAGCTGCTTCAATGCTCGGTAGGAAGACAATTTGGAAAAGCACTCTTTCACGTTAAAAGCATCTCATGTTGATCGGAGAAATCAACAATCATCCAAGAAGGTACAGTGCAAAAATATTGACTAAAAACAGATAAAATTCTCGAGAGAAGAACCAAACATGTAATTGAATCCACTTGACCTAATCAATAAAACCAAAATAAGTCATACATCGCAGAATCGGAAAATAGCATAAAAACAAGCCAATTATAAGTTACTTTGGTCAATAAAACTCAATGTAAGTTACCAATAAATTCATCTTCTTCATGTCATGTTTCAATGCCTCCTCCTTCTCTTTGAGAATGGCAGCCTCGGTTTCAATATTTTGCTTGTCGAGTTGGGCAGTTTCCAGAGCTACCTCCAATTGCTTCAAACGTACAGTAGTGTCACCCAACTTTGTCATATTATCAATCATCTCTCTGCATCAAATGCGAGACCTCAACATTTGGAAACAAAGTATTTACAAAGGGGGAACGTTGATAGAAAATGTTCATGAAGAAGCAATCACCTAATACCACCTTCTGTCCCCCCACCCACCCACCCCAAAGAGCAACTAAAATTAGTGTCCCTAGTGCACAAGGGCAGCCTGGCTAGTCTAGGAGTACAGGAAGGGTGGGCAACCTTACCCTTACATTTCTACAAAAGAGGTTGTTTCCAAGCCTCGAACCTGTGATCAGCAGGTCACCCGAAGGGACAACTTATGATTGAACCCAGAGTAGCCCTCCCAGGAACAAAAACAAAGAAGGACGAGAATTTAAAAGCTATAGCTACTTCTGAATTCCTAAATCAGAATGTAGCTGTAATCATACTTTTGCAAAGCTTCAAACTTCATCGGAATATCATCAGAGCAGGAAACTCCAGGAATGTTGTTTGCAATTGACTTCCAAGATGACAACTCTTCCTCCAACTTGCTAATATTTAGCTCAACTGACTGTAGTCTAGATAGGTCAGCCTCTGCTCTCTCTCGGCGACTCTTCTCTTCCAATAATTTCTCATTTAGTATCTCAATCCCTTCGTGAGTTGATTTCAGCTTCCTTGCTTCTCTAACTTCAGACTCCTGTCAAATGTAGAGTAAGTACGGACCATCTTCCAACAAAGGACTCCATGTGCACAAATATAACAACCAGCTACGTACAACACCCGTGCGAAAAAAAGAGAGTAAAAGTACCAGTTACAAAAGGTGGATATAATAATTCCTCTTTCATCTTAGCAGTGGCCAACAATAGTCTAATACAAGAACTTTGATGGAAGCTTATAATCACTACCAGTCTATAGTACCAAGTATAATGGCAAATGAGCACATCGAATGGAGATTTGCACCATCAGAAGGACCATGAAAGCAGGTAAATATGGAAAATATACCAAGCATCAGCCTACAAGCCCAAGTGAAGCTTGACTTACACAATTCCTGAGCTCTTCTTGAAAGTGTTTCACCAAAACGTTGCTCTCGGTAGAAGAGCCTTCTTGGTAAGACAGTCCTAATAGTTTCTTCTCCAATTCAATCTTCTGGTTCAAGCACTGAAAAGGAGACATTTTTGTCTTACATCAGTTTATCTTCACAAATGTAGCAGGACCAGGATCAATCAAGAACATGTATAACAGATTGAACAAGTTGTTATTAGCCAAGTTCAAACACAGAAACATCAAAATCTATGGAAGAAACTAGGGGCACCGTCATGAAGCGAAACAAAAACTTTTGTCTGGGAAGGGGGCGGCTTGTTACTTGCTTACAGCCTTATACTGCTATGCAGAGAGGCGTTAGTACAACTCCACTACATGACCTCCCAGCCATACGGAGACGACTTTAACAATGTACCAATAGTATCCCTTTAAGAGAGGGAAGATGAAGCGATTATATGCAGAATCATTATATGAAAAATAAAGCACCCAAAATACAACAATTCATTAATCTAAGCAGAAAGTGCACAACCTCCTCAAGTTGCATTTTCATATCTCCGAGCTCGTTGTTAAGCATTTCTGATTCTTTCTCAGCATGGTTCGCTCGGCATTCCATCTTTTCCAGCTACAAGCATTTGAAACGGTCACCAGTTAACTTTGACTTTGAAGTCCTGAGAAAGTCGACAGAACCATTGGAAGGGGAAAGTCTCAGTCTACTCACATCCACTTTTATTCTTGAAATAGACGACTTTGATTCTTGTTGCAGCTGCAGAAGCTCTCGATTGAGGCGCTTCTTCTCTCTTTCTATGGTCTCAAACAGATTGCCAAGTTTGCCCTCTAATTCACTTACTTTCTCTTCAGCAGAAGCTGTTGCAGATTCAGCTTTCTCACGAAGGTTCCTTTCATTTGCAAGCTTTACCTAGCAGAATCATGGATAACCAAGAAAATGGCTTAGCCGCAGCTCACAAAAAAAGAACCATCAAGACAGGCTGATCCATAAATTAGCATTGAAGACATAAACAATAAGAGAATAGATTTGCAAAATTAATACTTTTCATGGTCTAATTATCAGGATTATGTACCCATTAAGAACAAATCCAGGGTCGACTACCCCCTTTCCCCGGTAGACTTTGCACCAACAGTTACACTGTACTGGAGAACTAAAATTGGAAACAAAAAAAAAACCACTGCTCTGACAAAATAACACTTCTAAGAGAATTTCTTTGCCATGATTAAACTCATGCAAAATCACTGCAATCGTCCCGTGACGGAATTGCCTGCTTGCAACTCAACATCTGGGTCCATTCGGGTGTACTAGCTTCATTCTTCCTACACTATGTTGCAGCCAAAATTAGCATAGCACACAATCCCGACCTAAACTAACAAGAGGGCATACCTCGAGTTCACTGTACGATTCGACCTGCTTCTTAAACCGCTCCTGGGAATCATTCACATCCTTGAGCAGTTGCTCCTGCAACGCGTGCTCCCGCCCCCTGGCCGCAGCGAGCTCCTGCTGCGCGTACATCAACTGGTCCCGGAACCTCTTCCTCTCCACATCTGCACCAAATCAAACCACAACTAACTAACACATTACTCAATCGGTCGGTCGGTCCCCACCACAATCGATGAAATGAATAGAAACCGGACCGGCTTGGGAGAAGCCGGAGTTCAAGTCTTCGAGCTTGGTTTGGTACTCCGCGACCTGCTTCTCCGCGTTGGCTAGGGCGTCCAGAACATCAGCCTTCACCTACACTAAAGGAGTGTAATGAAACTCGGCCCTAAATAAAACCCGACAATGCTCGACTCGAAAAGGAGCGAAGGGGGATATACCATCTGGCGGCATTGGTAGGTGCAGAGGAGAGGGTGGGAGTCGGAATCGGGGTGGGCCGCCGGGGAGGGGTCCTCGAAGATCACGAGGGGGCAGTCCGCGGCGTCCACCTCCGGCCCGCGGGATCGCTTCGCCGGCGGTGTTCTCACTATCATCTCTCCCTCTCTCTCGATCCAACCAGAGAGGCAAGAAAGAGAATGTTGGTTGTGTTGGGTTGGGTTTTTAGGTAAATTATATCGCTTAAACACTCCGCTAATTTGTGGTTTCAATTTATCTGACAAAGTAACGAAATTTTTAACTATAATTAGTTTAATACATTTTGATATCCACGTGACACAATCATACTATTCTCGTATCTCACACCACATCATACCTTTAATTATTAAAACGATGAAAAAAAATCTTGTCAAAGATATGTAGCCTGACGTCTTATTAATTTTAACAAGGTGGAAGGCTGAAATCAATAGTGTAAAATTTTTATTTTTCGAAAAATCAAAAATAGGTCTTTGTAAGTTTATATTAATTAATAACCCCATTTTTCTATGAGATTTAATTTTTTTTTCTATTTTCCTTGTGAATTTAGCACCTGATTTTCACATCATCCCCTGCCATGTGATTTTATCTACTTTTCTATCGACGTTTTTAAATGTTAACCATAGCGACTAAATAATTCAAAAGATTTTTATACCGATTATATTATTTTTCAAATTTATATTCATGTCAAAAGCATATCTTAGTAACTATTATCTGGTCCAAAATGTTTAAAATCATGTAACAACTATCTAGTCCATAACATAACTGAAGAATCAACACCAAAACAAATCATGTCTAAAACAAATTCGTTTAATTATCTAAATCATAAGTTTGAAGCTTCAATTTTGCGCCACCGAAAAAATCGTCCAAAACAGGTTTGAAGCTCCGACCGTGTCAATTCCCAAATAACAAATAAATACAAGTCAATTATTGTATATGTATACGCACCACGAATGTGTCCTAGTGACTGACTTGTATACTTTCTTTAAAAAAATAAGATTCAAAGGAGTGGGTGGTAATTACAAACAACAAGCTAGCAACCACAAAACTCTGTCAGGAGCTGGACTTGAGCATTTTCAAAGCACTTAAAATTATCCTAGACAACGTTAGAAAATCAAACAATATCAACAGCATGATTATGAAAAACACATGCTGGAGGGAGCTAAGATCACACGAAGATAAAAAATGATATTCAATTTATTAATTATTTATAGTTTTTGGATTATTATTATTATGAAGTTGATTAATAGTAGGATTCTAAGTATTAGATTTATTTTGGTTCTTTATAAGTAGGAGGTTTTTTTGTTTGAGAAGTAGAATTTGATAAATAAAAATCAGAGTTTTTTCCTAATTTTTTGTTGCCTTTCGATATTCATAGAATTAACAAATAGACACTATACTATGTTTTCGGTATTTTATGAAATCTACGGATTCGTGATTAACTGTCCACGTGCTCTATGTAGATGGAGAAGAAGGAGAAGGCCTACTAAGATGCCAAATAAGCAGACAAAGAAGGAAATAGAAAATGGTGTCAGATGTCCATTGCTAAACAATATAATAGCTGATTATTTTTTATTTTTTAGCAAATTGTCCTCAGGTTTCGGGAGTTTGCTTAAATCACTGTTTTACTCTCTCTTATTTCGAAATCGAAACTTGGATCCTCCTAGTTTACTTTTATAGTGCTCTCAAGTCCCTCGCTGATGTCAGCATTTTTAATATTTCTAAAAAGATAATTTTACCATTCAAAAAGGGACCCATCTTCAACCTTCGCTCAACTCTTCCCTATCACTCCACGGCATCGTCGCAACTCCAGCCTGGTGCCGTCCGAGGCCTCTTGACGACCCGCTGGCATTTCTCGCGTACCACCTTCGTCTGAGGGCGAGGACTGTTTCTCGCGTATCCTCAGCGGTCGCTTCTGCCGCATCCCGAGCCGAGCTGGCCAAGTCGCCGGTTCTGAAGTCTCGCCTCAAGAGGCTTTTCGACTGGCAGTTCCCCAGCGTGCTGAAGATCTCCTCCTGTGGACAAGCCAGCCGCCAGCAAGCAGTCGTCATTCCCGGCGGCAAAGGACGCCGAGTCTAGCCTGAGAGGTTTCCCCAATTTTAATTTCAATTCTGATGTCCGCTGCCCGAGGACCATACCACCTTCGTCCAGGCATTTCTCGCGTCAAGGAAATGGAGTTTGTCTTGAGGAGCCGCACTTGTAGTGTCCCGCCTTCAGGGCTTCATCAGTCCTTGAACAACGGTGGCGGTGGCGGTAACGGTGACCCAGGCTTGGGCCGGAGAAGAGGCGGACGAAGGTTGAAGATGGGTCCAAGGGTATAATTGTCATTTTAAAAATATTACAAATGATGATATCAGCGAGGGACCTAAGAGTATAATAAAAACAAACTACGGGGACTAAAGTTTCAATTTTGAAACAGTAGGGACTAAAATAGTAATTTAAGTAAATTCTATGGACCTGAGGACAATTTGCTCTTTATTTTTTCATTCATTGGCGTGTAAATTATAGAACCAAGGAACACAACTTATCTGATGTTTTAGCGGTGGAATGTTTTAGCGGTGGACAGTGCTACTGTTTTGTAAGGCATTATATATGATACAAAACAAACGACAAAATTCACAATCTACGATTCCAGGCTAAAGTCGGGAAATTAACCGAGGATTTTCAAGAATCAAGGGTTAAGGCCGAGGATAGGGCTCAAATTTAGAGACATGAGTAATTTCCAAAGGAGATCATAAAGAGGATGAAAGGGTACTTTAAATATTATAAAGATAATTAGGGATAATATCGGATAATTTTATTACAAAAAAAATTAAAAAAATAAGTAAAAAGGGAAATAAAACCAATCAATTGCCCTAAAATCACATTCGAATACAATTATGAGACGTGACAACAACAAAAATGCCACCAACTCTAATCAAAATTCTCTCAGCTTTCTAGCCAACAAAACAAACGAAGAACCCTAATAAAAAGTTCCGTCAGAATCTAACAAAGAAGAATTCTTGAATGACTAAACAAATACCAGCCGATTAATTGAAGGTAAATACTTATTATTTAGATTTTATCATATACAGAAGGTAAATACTTTTGTTTTTTTTTGTGGGACTATGATGAAAATTTTAGCATACCAATAGATGTCCGATATTGATTTCCTGCTACTATGATATTGGTTTCGTTCTACTCTAATAATGGTTTCCATCTTCGACGACATTGGTTACCTTGTTCTATGATATTGGTTTACTTCCACTATCATATTGGTTTTCTTCTTCTATGATATTTGTTTCCTTGTTGTATGATATTGGTTTCCTTCCACTATGATATTGATTTCCAACCCTAATCTGATATTGGTTTCCTTCTTTGCTGATTTTGGTACGATGTACGAATAATATTTGTAAGGTGTAGAAACGATAATGGTATGATGTACAAATGATATTGGCACGATATACGAGTGATATTGGTACGGTGTATGAATAATATTGGTGCAATGTATGAATGATATTGGTACGATTTCCAAATGATATAAAAAAATACTGAAAGGAAGGATTTTCACCCCTCTTGCAATAATGAGTAAGTACGGGATTGTTGTCCCACAAGGACTAAGCTAGGCCACAAATTCGACTTTACCGCTAGTTTGGGACAATAAGAAATGGAGGTGTCAATTCCAAACACTATATGCTACTTAAAATGAAATTACAACTAAACAAGATGATGGTTTAAAACAATTAAAACAAGAGTGAGCTTGGTACCAATGGCAACCTAAATAACCAAATGGCTTATGGGGTTTATTAAGTTCATGATATGGTCTGGATGTTTCGAAGGCAACTAATCAACGCTCTCGCGACAAATTAGTCTAAATCGATTCTTAACTAGACTTAGATGAACTAACCACGCTCTCGCGACAAATTAGCCATCTAATCTAACTAATCACCAACTATAATCACCATCCTTTGGACAACTAGTCACCTAAGGTGATCTCTCAACAATAGGTTCCTACTCAACTAGTTAAATGGTCTGTTAATCCTAACCCCTCTCGGCGATTAACATTAACTTTGTTCATAATCAAGGTGATCAATCTAGATTAGGCATTAAACTTATTAATTAGTACATAAACCTTAACATATTAACCCCACAAAACCATTGGCTAAGTAGGTGCCATCAAGGCACCAAACTCACAAATGAACTACTCACACATGTTCATCATACAACTCAACAAATCCATTGAACAAAGCAAGCAAAGCAAGAACATTAAAAGAGAGAGTAAGAGAAAGCTCAAAATGGTCTTCAAGCTTCCAATGTTCTTCCTTCAAGTTCCCTACACAAGCTTCAACAATGGCTTCCTCTCCTAGCTTCTACACTTGGCCACGTTTTTCCTCCTCTCCTTCTCTTCTCATCAGCCACGGAATTGGTCCAGGAAGAGGAAGGTTGGCAGCCACGGATTTTTTCTTCTCCTCTTCAATGGTGAGCCACGTTTTTATTCCTCTCCTCTTCAATGGTGAGCCACGTTTTTGGTCCAGGAGGGAGGAGAGAGCTTAGTGGAGAATGGTGGAGGAAGATAGATGAGT
Organism: Hypericum androsaemum; assembly: GCA_963995505.1. Classification (NCBI taxonomy): domain Eukaryota; kingdom Viridiplantae; phylum Streptophyta; class Magnoliopsida; order Malpighiales; family Hypericaceae; genus Hypericum; species Hypericum androsaemum. Next base: position 4,617,336 of record OZ023199.1, read on the forward strand.
AGTGGAAGACAAAATGGGAGATAGTGGGAGACAATGGAAGTAGTGGGGGACAATGGAAAGTAGTGAAGTATGGGGAGTTTGGTAGTGGAATTCCAGCCAAGAAACGTCATGGCAAATTCCGAAATGGTCCCAGAATTTTGGCCAATTTTGGATAGGCGAGTCCTCAGATTTGAAGCTTGACTTCATGCGCATTTTTGACCCTCTTAGACTTCGAATTTGAAGAAGACCAAAGAAACAAAGTTGTAGCCACGGATGTTTTCTTTCTAAAACTGCCTCACTTGTCTCCATTGGACTTCGTATGAAAAAGTTATATTCATTTGAGTCACTCGAGGTCAGTCTGCTCAATGTCGTCGCCGTCCCGATCGTGCACCATTCTTCAAGGCTGATCCGATCGCCTTTGACAAGCTCCAAAACGCACCAATATCCTCCCTGCATTACCACAAAGCCTCCTACAAATAAACATGAACGAAACTTAAGGAAAATCACAAGAACTACACTAAAACATTCAAAGTACGATATATACAAATACAATGATAAATAACACACAACAACACTAGAAACAACGAAAAATTAACACTAAAACATACATAGATGATAGAGTGTTTTGACACTCATCAAATACATAACTCGAATTTTCAGCCATCGGGGCTTAGTTCAAACTTGTATTATAAAAATCCAATCAGGTTGCTCATTCTTATGTACAAATATAAGAAAAAGATAATTGACAAACACGATGATATCATAATCTTATAGAAAAAAGGTGACGTACTATTCTTTGAGCTTCTTGTTGGGGTTCAGTGAAGTTGACAAGGAATTTATCTCAAGAGATGATCCCGCCGTGAAGAACATGATCTGGGCCGATGGCGATTGTATACCGGGGAGCTGGTTCACCAGACGGAGGGCAAACAACGGTACCGGGGCACTGGAGCCCAAAAATCTCGTCGACGTACGGGTGGAACACCCATCGGAAAAGACGGCGAAGGAGAACTCATGGCTCTCCACGACGAGGGGGTTCAGAAGGGTACCGAGCCAAAATGATTGTCGTGTTAATGAGATACTACTTTCGTATTGGAAAAATTGATGTACCAAGCAAGGGGAGGGGGCGGTGGAATGGATCGGAGAGGAAAGGCTTCCTTCGACAGTCTTTTTTTTAACCTCTCCATGATTTTGGTGGAAATGACTAATGACGTGAGAACCCTAGTTGGGTATTATTGGGTAAAACCCAAAATACCCAGCGTGGATTTGTATCGTTAGATCTTAATAAAAAAATCTAATTTTTTTTATCATATCTAACAGCCCCAATTTAGTCCATACCATGAGGATAATTTTTATGTAGTCCCCACTGAATCCAAATCCCAAGGATAGTAATGAGTGGATATTCTGCCAGTTATTCATGGCTTGCATGCCAGCACAATTCACGAACCTAATTACACGATCTTGGCTCCTCAAATCAAGCTACTGATCCACTGAGATTATCCTCTGTAACTGTAACACTCTGTGATCCGACCAACTGTCTTCACAGACCAATACAGATTTTTTTCAGCGTGCTTTGTCCTCACTTGCACGCATGATAAAAACTTTCCAGCAGGTCACCCATCATGATCCTACTCCCAGTCAAAAGCGTTTAATAGAGTTCTCTCAGGATGTGTGCCAGAAAAGAAGGTGCACCTTGTTGGTGTGGACAGTACCAATCAAATCACTTAAGCATTTTAGACAGAACAGATCATTAACGGCGTATCACATTCACCCCTCCTTAAATATGTAACGTCCTCGTCGCGCCAGACAGAACACAAAACAGTCACAGAGCTATTTTTGCTCTCATACCCAATGTAACACCCCGTGATCTGACGATTGTCTCTACAGACCAACACGGGTCTTTTCCAGCGTATTTTTTCCTCGCTCACATGTATCTCAAAATTTTTTCAGGAGGTCACCCATCCTGATCCTACTCCCAGCCAAACACATTTAACCTTGGAGTTCTCTCAGGATGTGTGCCTGAAAGGAAGGTGCACCTAGTTAATATGGATAGTAGCAACCAAATCACTTAAGACTTTTCAGAATTGGGGTATCACATTCGCCCCTCCTTAAATACGCGACACTCTCGTCGCAATACTCAGAATAATCCAGAACACAGAACAATCACTGAATCATTTTTGCTCTGATACCAAATGTAACGCCCCGTGATACTATCTCCACAGACCAACACAGATCTTTTGCAGCATGCTTTGTCTTCACTTGCACGCATCCTGAAAACTTTCCAGGAGGTTACCCATCATAATCCTACTCCCGGCCAAACGCGTTTAATCTTAGAGTTCTCTCAGGATGTGTGCCAGAAAAGAAGGTGCACATTGTTGGTGTGGATAGTATCAATCCAATCACTTAAGCGTTTCATACAGAGCATATCATTAACGGGGTCTAACTGTACAGAATATTACATAAATTACTGTTACCAAATCAGTTAGGATTTTCATAACAGAAACGATCTTAAAGGTTGTATATATGAAACCCTTATCTTTGTACAAAAATAAGCAAGACAAGGAATCTTTTAGATAGTTCACGGCGGGAAATTACTGTGAGGGCAAGCGACGTGAGATTGAAAATTTAATATTATGTTCAGTAAATAATACACATATTATTTTAAAAAATTGGTAGATCAGAGTAGGATCATAAGAGTATTTTTAATTGGGCTTGGATTCAGTGGGGACAAGACTTGTCCACACTGAAATGGATCAAGTAATTTTGATTATAGACACGATTTTTAATAAATGTCAGATCTGTAGACACGATTTTTAATGAAATCTGATGGTCCAAACGAAATCTCCTCCGTGGGGACGACTTTTATGTTGTCCCCACTCAATCCCAAACCCTTTTAATGGTGACCAGGTTCAACTTGGTCATAAGTAAGGCAAAGAAGATTTGGCAAAAAATTCAATAATAAAAGTGGGTCTGGTTAGCGACCAAGGTTGGCTGAGCGACCTTGATAGACTAGGTCAGCAACATTAATCTCTTTACTTTACTTTTTTCTTTTTAAATCTAATTAAATAACACATGATACAATATTATTCGATAAAAATTTGTATTTTTTAATTCTCTATAGATAGAGTCCAATATTTTCTATTCATATTTTTCAATTCTCAATAAATGGAGCTCAATTTTCAATTCTCTATGATAATACATGTATGTGAATGAAACATAAATTAATTATTTATTTCATGACCTGGTTAGACTTAGTATCCAATAAAAATAGTAAAAAGTTGGGTTGGATTGTAAGGTGATGGTTGATATATTATTTGTTTAATTGGTGATCTTGTTGGACCAGGTCTCCAATAAACATAGTTTAACGATCCACATCCACGCCCTTAAGCTATCTGCATCAGCAATCCACCCAAACTTAGACCACATAATAAATAATTAATTTCTCTCTCATCCACACCCAACCCAACCCAACTCAATTAAATATTTTCCTACCCATATCGGCAACTCACCCCAACCTAGGCCACTGAATAAACAATTAATTTCTCTCTCATCTACATATTATCTACTATCATTTTTTGTTTAGATATAAATGAAAAGTAACATTCACGAATCACGAAAAAGTAACTCTGACTTGTCAGTGAAAAGAAAGGTCAGAGGAAAAAATATTAAAAAAAGTAGAGAGACGAGAGAGACGGTAGTGAGAGAGGAGAGCCAAGCCGAGGTCTTGTCGGCTTCAACCAGACATCACTCCCACACAAGAAGAAGCACATACCCACCTCCCTCTCTCCCCAGTCCCCCTTTTGACGATTTATTTCTCCAAACTCACAATAAATAAATAAATAAAACCCACATCATCAAAAACCCATTTTCCTCCCCCGACCCACTTAATTATCTAATCCTTCATTGCTTTTGTTTTGTTTTTTTTATGGGAAATGTTTTGTCTTTGATATATTTGAATCCTTCTTGTCCGAAGAAGCTCCTTGTTTGAGAGATCCTGTCTGTAGTGGGACTTCAAAGGTACAAGCTTTCAACTTAAGTTCAGAGCTTTGGATCTTCCTCTTTTCGGTGGGGAAGGGGGAAATGTGCGGTACCCATTTCTGGGTTGGGGGAAAGTTTGTTGCTTTGGCTAATTTTGGTGATCTTTTGACTAGTTCTGTGGAATGGGACACGGAGAGGGAGGGAGGGAGGGAGGAGGGGGGTTTAGCTTGCAAATATTGTTTGGGACTTGTGAAATGTACTTGATGTGTTTGTTTTTATCGTCGTTTTTCGTGGCATAATGACAGTTAAAGGGTGAAAAAAGATGAATAAAGTGGGCATCTTTGCCCCCTTCATTGAAGGGGAATGGTGCACAGAAAGAGGGTTGAGCGGGGAAGGGAGGACTGCCTTTTATTTGAATGTTAGGTTGCTCGATGAATCAATCGACAGAAATCGTTTCAGTTGTTTGGTGGATGCATTTTGCTTCTTGCAGTGTAATGGGTTTGCTTCTGGTTTTGGAAGGGAGAGTTAATTCCAGGGTCTCACTTTTTATGTACTATGGTTGTTTAAATATAGCTAAGTGGTGGGGTCTTCTAACTTCTCAGGTTTCCATCTGATTGAATCTAGCTGTTGCAAAACCTGTGCAGGGTGTATTGGGTTTCTCGTGTTGTTTCCCTGCTATGAATCCTCCCCCCGGATCGCAGGTTCAATCAGGTCTGATTCTATGTTAGATTCTTATAGTTTTAGCAGCTTCTACAATTGTGACTTCCATGTTTCAGTTTGCACTTTGTGTACCTTGGTTTTGTGTATGCCGTTTTGGTTTACCATTTAAAGGAAACATGTAGGATAATGAGGTAAGTGTAAGGGTGTCATTTGACGTTATATGAACTATTTGCAATGTGTTGTATATGCTAAAACTCATTCTTCAGCATCCGGTTTATTTTAGTGTAAAATGTTGGTGGTTGTTTAGTGACAGAAGGTTTATTCCTCCCGTTTCAAATTAGGATAGGACTTTGTTGCGGAAATCTCAAATAATGATTTAGGGAGAAAAAATACCCTGATTACGTTTGAACTTAGCGAAGTAAAGGGTTGGTATAAATGGATCTTCATAACGTGGCCCTTCTTTTCTGACCTTACCCCAATCAGTCGAGGAACTATCTGTTGTTCATTTCTTTCCATTGTTTCGAATTTTGTATGAGCAATCTTCATAATATGGTAATGTATGAACATATATCCTTTTGAAAATTTCATGATATTTTCACAGTACAGATTGCCCCACGATGTCATTGGTGTTGAAGTTTATGAGATGAATGCCATGTTGACTGTTGAAATTCTATTCGGTGGAAAAAATCAATTCTTCATCATGCGATAGCAGCAGTCTCACTTGTGTTTGATTAATATTATGGCATTGTGCTAGTTACAAACTTGTTTCGATTGCGAACCTTTTTGGACTGCCAGCATAGCTCTTTTGTCATCCTAACTGTAGCCTTTTTGTTGTTGTTGTGTATACCCTGGATGAGATGAGAATTTACTTGCTTGAAGTCTGCAATGAATATTCTCTGGATTGTGTAGTAGTGCCTTCGGAAAGGTCATTTTGTCGTGTCTGACTGCCCACGTTCTTCTTGTATTATCTGTGCCTTGACACTAGATTCTAGTTCTAGTATCTTGGAATAATCTCATGATATATGTGTTTGAATTCCTCTAGTCCTAAAACAAGAAGATCCTGATTAATATTAGTGGCTACATAACCAATGCCTATGGCATGTTCTTTAGTAGGAGCTACAGTATGCCTTTGAAATGAAGAATAACCTGTCATTATAAGTTGTTATTATAGTTTCTATCCTTAATTAGGAAGAATCTGACTATCAGTCCCTTCATGTCAGGGGGTTGCAATGATGCTCTTTACAAGGAACTATGGCATGCCTGTGCTGGACCCCTCGCCAGCCTTCCTCGTGAAAATGAGCGGGTGTATTACTTTCCGCAAGGTCACATGGAGCAGGTGGCTAAATCTGGCAGAGTCCCATGTTCAATACAAATTATCTTTTAGTTGTGTTTTGTGCTTTGTCAAGAATGGAAACTACAGTTGAAATGTGTTGAATGTTTCTGTTACTTGAAGTCATTTACTTTTCATCTTTCAGCTTGAAGCTTCATTGCATCAGGGCTCAGAACCACAAATGCCTTCTTTCAATCTTCCATCCAAAATTCTTTGCAAAGTAGTCAACGTTCTATGTAGGGTAAGTAGTATGACCACAATTGTTACCCTTTTACGAGTAGTCCATATGTTATCGTTGTTTATAGTTGCTTTCTTTTTTCTGCATCCTCCAAGAACTGGTACTGTTCTTAACTGTGGGGTTTTGTGGCTAAATCTTTCTTTCTTTCTCCTGCTTGCAGGCTGAACCAGATACAGATGAGGTTTTTGCACAGATTACATTGGTCCCTGAAGTAAATGTATGCTCGTTATCTCTATTTCGGTTATAAAATATTGCCTCCCACTCTCTGCCATTATTTCTTTCAAGTAGCATGATATCTTTCTCTATGAATCAGCAAGTTGAGATTAGTAGCCCGGATCCTCCGCTTCCTGAACCTGAGGGGTGCACGGTCCACTCATTTTGTAAGACACTCACTGCTTCCGACACAAGCACTCATGGAGGTTTTTCTGTTCTTAGACGGCATGCAGATGATTGTTTGCCTCCATTGGTAAGCACTGGGTTGTTGTTTCAGTTTTCAATGTAACCAAGCGTTGCAAGGCATTTCTATAGGAGGTAGATACCAATTTAATCCAGTCAGTTAATTTGTTGCTCGACATGTGAGCTTCTTATCTTCTACAGGACATGTCTCAACAGCCACCTTGGCAGGAATTGGTTGCCTCTGATTTGCACAGCAATGAATGGCATTTCAGACACATTTTCCGAGGTTCTTTTTTTTTGGTTGTCTCGTGTTTGGAATTCTGCGTACAGTTTGTTTGCAGACTTTTTATACTTGTCGAGGAGGAATTCTCATGGCAAATTTTACAATGCGATTGCCTCCTTGTTCAATAAGATGAGGTCCTATTATTTGTCTTTTTGAAGGTTGAGTGGTGAGATGGGTAGTTTTAAACTGCCGTATGTGGGGCTGCAGCTGTTATGTTCTTTTCGTGTTTAATGTATCATCTGTGCGTGCTATTGATTAAGAACTCAATGAGTGATTAACAGAACTGATTTAAACATGTATTGTAGGTCAACCGAGGCGTCACTTACTAACAACCGGGTGGAGTGTATTTGTGAGCTCAAAAAAGCTCGTAGCAGGCGATGCATTCATCTTTCTAAGGCAAGTATATTGTTATCTTTGTCGGAATCTCTTTGTGTATCCGCTTTATTTCACTACATCAATTATCGGGTCTTGCCAGAGGAGGGAATGGAGAACTTCGTGTTGGGGTGAGGAGGCACATGAGACAACAGGCAAATATGCCTGCTTCTGTTATTTCAAGCCAAAGCATGCATCTAGGAGTCCTTGCTACTGCTTCCCATGCACTTTCCACCGGAACTATCTTTTCTGTTTTCTATAAGCCAAGGTTCTGTTCTGGACTTCTATTTTTGTGCTCCTGGTTTGTTCATAAGTTTTGGGATTATGTGATCCTTCTAGATAGTTAAAGCTTGTTTAAATATGTCTCTTGGTTACAATCTGGTTCCAGAACAAGTCGATCAGAGTTCATTGTTAGTGTCAACAAGTACCTTGAAGCACGGAGCCAGAAGCTTTCTGTTGGGATGAGGTTTAAAATGAAATTTGAGGGGGAGGATGTTCCTGAAAGAAGGTTCTCTATAGTCTGATCATTCAAGTACTTGGTTATGTTTATCTTATCAAAGATTTGGTAATGGCGATTTGGTTTTTTTCTATCAAATTCAGATTCAGTGGCACAATTGTTGGTGTTGGTGATAATGGATCATCAGAATGGAAAGATTCCGAGTGGAGGTCATTAAAGGTTCACTCTTTATGCTGCACTTGTCTTGGTTTGAACTTCGAATTTCCGTTTAAGGCTTTTCTGAAGTTCTCTCAATGGAATATGGCATTCCATCTGATGTAATCTGTCTTCTTCCAGGTTCAATGGGATGAACCAGCTTCAATCTACAGATCAGAAAGGGTGTCGCCGTGGGAGTTGGAACCACTTGTTGCAGCTGCAACATTAAATTCCCAACCTGCACAGAGGAAAAGGACAAGATCCACTGTGTTGCCTTCGCCATCACCTTCACCGGATCTCTCTGTGCCTGGTATACGAGCTTTTCCTTATTCCCATTTATTAGTGTGCGATTTCCGAGTGATGCACCTCATACTGGCCTGGTTAACTAGGTATGTGGAAATCTCCTGGTGAGTCCACTTCTGGTTTCTCGTTCAATGATGCACAGCAGGGACGAGAATTATTTCCATCACCGAATTTCTCCTCCACCGGAAAGGCTAGTTCATTTGCGTTTAGCGGCAATAGCCCCATATCTGGTCTCTCACACAATTCAACATGTTGGCCTACACGTGTGGAGAGTGTTACAGAGTCTTTTGCTCCTGTTGAACATAAGGATTCTGGAGAAAGGAGACAAGGGCCGGGGAGTGGTTACCGGCTTTTTGGCATTCAGCTTGTTGACAATTCCAGTTCAGCAGACAGGCCTGGAACTGCAGTAGCAGAGGATCATCTGGTGCTGTCACTTGATATCGAATCTGACCGGCATTCTGAACCGTCAAATGTTAATCAGGCTGGAATCCCTTCTATAAGCTGTGATCCTGAGAAATCATGCTTGAGATCTCCCCAAGAGCTGCAAAGCAGGCAAATCAGGAGCTGCACAAAGGTCATTCTCTTTTTGACTCGTTTATGAACCCTGCTTTTTACGCTGATCTGCAAGAACTTCAACGGGTTCCGCTCTACTGTATCCGTAATATGCACCTCGCTAACTTATTTATTCACCTGCGAACATAATTCCAGGTTCACATGCAAGGAATTGCTGTTGGTAGGGCAGTTGATTTGACAAGGTTTGAATGTTACGATGACCTGCTGAGGAAACTAGAAGAGATGTTTGAGATTCAGGGGGAACTAAGAGGATCGATGAAAAAATGGCAGATTATCTATACCGATGATGAAGATGACATGATGATGGTCGGGGACGATCCTTGGCAGTAAGTTCATTTGGCTTTCCCGCATCCTTTCCGCGATGATGCATTGTTGATAGGTGACGGACTTATTTGCTCCTTGGTTTTGTAGCGAGTTCTGCAGTATGGTGAGGAAGATTTTCATCTACACATCAGAGGAAGTGAATAGGCTTTCCCCGAAGATCAACCGTCCCGTTAGCGAATATGTCAAGGTTCGCTCTGGTGCTGAAATAGGTGGTGATGCAGACCAAGCAGTCAACACCGATGATCAATCATCGGTCGTAGGGCCTGGTTGCTAATATCCGACGCCTCGTATCACTCGTCTAGAAGCAATTGAAAATAATGGTTGGACTTTGTTTTTGACGAGGTTTACATGGACTGCTTACCGTATTTTGAGAAGCATGCTGCTACCGAATTTTTGCATCAGTAGCTGGCTTGCGTATCTGGTTGCTCTCATGGTAGAAAGTCAACCTTTTGTGTGTGTGTATATATAAGCAGTGCTGTTTCTCTCCTCTTGTGCATGGTACCTTGTCCAGGCCTCCTCCCCGGCTTGGAAGGCCGAGGCATTTGCCTCGGTTTCTATTTCATGATGTGCGCATTATTTCGCTTGGCACCTGAAGCTGGTTCGAATAGGTGTTCGGGACCAGGAACAAGAAGTTATGCCTATCTCTGACCGGTAGGGTTCGCTCCGACCGAATGAGAGTATGCCTATCTCTGCTGCAGTGCAAGGGAAGGAGCAGTTCGGAAAGAGAGGTTTGTTCGGGTCCTTTTTCGGGCATCTTTGTTCGCAATGCTGTGGATATGTCCTATTTCTTGTATTGCAAGAACAAAGCACTCCGTTAGCCACCAGGTTTTAATGTGTCAAGTACGAAGCTACATCTGTACAATTACTAGGGAACACTACTCAAGGTTCATTCTACACAATACAATAGTTTCTCTGGGGTTATAAATTCGCAACATTCGCCTCGTCCTGGGACAACCAGAGGTAGGCCAGAATGAAGCATAATCAGAGTTCAACAAGTAGCAAGAGAGAGCACGAAGTTCAGCTATGACTTCAGCAGTGTTTCATGGTTGGGATGCTCAATCTGTGCGGATTCCACCCAAGAAAGTTTTTGGGTTGGGGCAGTTTCCGGTGAATTGAGCTTGCGAGAAGTCAAAACCAGGGTTCTGTCACGATAGTTAACAAAAAAAAAAGACGTTAGAACTTAAACCGAACAAACGATTTTCCATCGCCTTAATATGCGCACACAAACTAAATAGTTCTTTGTTCACTTGTTGATAAATATTCTATCCCTGACTCGTAGCTGATTGCAAGAGTATCAATCATAAAACACGACGATACACGCACAAAAGCTTCTGTGAAGTCTAGCATGGCATACACCACACACGCACAAAAGCTTGGCATAACAGAGGAAGCAAGTTATATCTGCATAATATTCAGCTGATCATTGGGACACATTTTGGATGAACCATGTGAGTTATTGGTCACTCTACCCAGTACAAGCACTTTTTCTGGTCATTTCATATAGCTCGTTAACATCATTCTGTCCAAATACTACCAACAACCTACACTGCAACTCAAATGATATAAGAAACTAAAAGCATTGTCTAATGGCCCTCGAGTGGAAATCAACTTCCCTGCTAGGGACAATCATTTTAAGGTGATGGCATCAAAACTAAGTGGTAAGAGCTGGATCAAAGGGAACGGAAAACTTCAGAAAAGAGTGCAGAGCAATCACAAAAGAATATGCAGCTCTTGGACATGAAGACACATAATCCGGAATTTCCAACAGTCATAACATCTAGGATAAACAAGCAATACAAAGTTACCTCTTCCTGGAATCTCTGAAGCATGAGGCGCTTCTGCTCAAGATCTACGACATAAGGATCCAAATCACCGTGACCCAATATCGGAGATGACCAAGTCTGACCTTTCTCTCTCTTTTGCAATGTAATGTGCAGAGTATCATCCTCTACAACGTCAAAGGCCCCGCGTGAGCTCAAAGCATTTACAACAAGCCAAGTTTAGGACCAACTAAAATCACCGACCAAGTTGCAAACCAAATAAGGCATATCATCAGAAAGCAGTTTATCAGATGGGTCTACACAATAACAACCCCAGCAGAATCGCAAATCATATAGCACATACAAACTTTTCCAGACAAATCGCAGAAACGACATAGAGCGGAGAAAGCGCATAACAGATTGGGAAAAATGTTTTGTCGACCAGATTAGCGAATAGTAGGAAACATGTACATAGAGCAAATGGCAGGTACACCCGCCAGCAAGCAAGCACGAACACAGAGAAAATGCAGCAGCAGCAGCAGCAGCATGAGAAAGTAAACAAAATTACCTAAAGTCCAGAAGGAGGAATCCGTCTTGACGGGGAAGGTTAGCTCATGCTGCAGTCAAATATGTGTTACAAGATGTCCAGGAAACCATAACAACAACAACAACAAGAAGAAGAAGCAGCTGAGATAGATATATAGATAGATATATCATCTGGTATCAGGACCTAGACCGACTAATCCAGATTTGAGCCGGGTGGCACCTTTAAAAACAAATATTTATTTAACACTGTTGAAGGACTCGAATTCGAGACTCCTATATTTAGATGATTAAAGTGATTGTTGTTGTTAAGGAGGGGTTATTAGATAGATAGATAGATAGATATAATAAATTACATCAAGATAAGGAGGGTTGCCCTTGATCCCAACTTGAAGATGCTTGGAGAGAATCTTGGAGTAGAATTGCTTTGGGTGGACATTGGGTGGCAGCTTTATGTACATGTTCACCTCCTCCAGCGTTTGCTCCCATTCATACACCGTTTGACCTGAGCCCCCCCACCCAAAACCAAAATCCAACACACAAAAATCGATAACTAACTAATTAATTAAACAAGGTATAAGCATAAGGTGGTGATTTGAGATGAGGAAAAAAGGATAATGGAACAGAATTAAATTTAAAAATAAAAAATACCATTGTGGACATATGAGTGGCGCTTCTCCGGAGCCAGTTTCTCCGCCATCTCTCTCTCTCTCTCTCTCTCTCTCTCTCCCCTACCTACTTTCTTTCTTGTTATTCCCTCTCGGTTTATCTAGACACAGACACAACTTGGGCGGATGTCTGATGGGCTGCTTGTTTTTGTCCACGGATCAAATGGGCCTTCTTCAAGCAATGTTTTAAAAAATGCGTTCCGATAATCGGTTCGATCAGTCGACTCAGGGATTGGCTTAATTTCAAAATTTAGAGGACGGTTTGATTGGTGGTCAATCTAGTTTGTTACCACTTTTTTTTTTCAAGGGTCTTTTAACCAACCGATATGATCATGGAGATCAGTTTTTTTGCTAAAACATGAGCAGCCTCTTGAGAGTTGGCATCGAATATGAAACTTTGAATATTGAGAGATATTCTCTTTATTCTCAATAATTAGGTTCGGTTATAAATTCCTTCTTCTAAAGCGCGTCCCGCTCACAACAATTCCATTAGTCCTCCGGGTTAAAAAAAAACCTGACACATCCTAATATGCACCTTTGCACTGTGACTGGTTGCATGTTTTCGATCATCAAGACACACTGGATCGACTAGTCTAAATTTAAGTAGAATATGATTTTTTTTAAAAATGAGAAACTGTACGTTCTGAGTTCTATTTTTCACTATAAAAAACTTTATTCCAACATATATGACCAAACCAGAAAAAATGGACCCACTCAAATCTCTTCTACAACATGCAAAAGTTCAACTTGCCGATTTACAAGGCTAGTTTTCCTGAGACACCCCGGGGAAGCTCCGATTCACTTGATCTTCTATCTAGTTTAAGGGCACCCTTCTCCAAGTCGAAGCCGTTCAGTTGTCATTCTATTTCAATGCTATGCAGAGACACGGTTGATTTAACCTTCCTTCTCGGGCTCCCTCTGCCTGCGAGATCTTGGGTTTGAATGGCGAATCCCGTTATCCCCGTCCACTTCTCGGTGCTTGCGAGAACCCTTCGTGGACTCGTCATGCCGAGTGTGTTTCTTGTTGCTTTGGTAACTGCTGCTCCTTGATCTGCTGTCAGCATAAAACTCAGTAGAGATCATGTCCCAGGAAGTGGATTGGTGCAGGTCTCGCCTGTGCATTCGTTCGCTCCGGGGGTTATCTTCTTCAACACTATCTACTGCTTCTGATCTCTCATCAAAAAGTTCACCGGGGCTCTCAGGTCGCCAGCGATCTTGCTCGACAGTTTCTTCAATGCAGCTATATCTTGAATCGGAATCATCTGGTTTGCGTGTATATCTAGATTTCTCCGTTACCGAATTGTCGCTGTCCGACTTCCGTTTTGACCTCTTGGGAGTATCACCTCTGTCATCTGAAACCTTTCCCCTGGACCACTTCCTTTTGTAACAATGGTACCTCTCTTTCTCCCTAATATATAGTTCATCACTAGAATTAGAACCATGCCTTCTGTACCTATCGTCGACTTCATCATTTGTAGATTCACTTTGTCGACCTCTATAGCTTTTTTCCTTCTGATGATGGTTTTTGCGTCTGTGTTTGTCAGAAGCGGTATCAGTATCAGCATCAGCAGTTCTGCCCGTCCTCCTCCCGAGTTTAGATCTTCTATCTACTTGACTTGAGAGCTCCTTCCTATGTGGATCCTCAGCCAAGTTACTTCCACCAATTATGCCCCCATCACCCCCATCAGACCACTCCGAACCGAGTAAGCTAGTTTCTGTCCTGTTCTCCTCGGAATCAGTTGAAATTTCAGATAATTCACGACAATAATTTGAAGTTCTCTTCGATTGACCATCATGTCTATCTCTTGCTCGGCCTCCAACAGTATTCTTACTTAACCAACCTTTTTCTGACTCCGAATCAGAGGTTCTGCTCTCACAATGATGACGATCTTTCCTCTTGAAGTTACTTTCATGAGACACATTATCGTGGGTTTTATCTTGTTCTCTGCTATCTCCCGCGTGGCCACGACCATGGGGAATTTTATGGACACTGTCTTCAGCTAAATCACTTCTACCGGAACTCCGGTTCAATCGATCTGTGGCATGATACTTAGACCTTGAACGATGCCTAGACATGAAATTACAGAGCATGAGACTCGAGCATAAACTAAAACCACAACTATTGCTTCTTTACAAGCACCCACATCCATGAAAGGATAGAACACTTTACAGCTTTAATATGAAACAGGTATCACAAGTTTCAAGTAACAATACTTGGTAGATATATGTATTGATAAATGACGAGCGTAAAAGTAAGTCACCATACTGAATTGACATGGATTGAATCGGTAAAGCCGCCGATCTAACATTAACCGCCCTAACATACATACATCAAATCTAATGATGATATTTGGTTTCAAATTATGGTTTTAACTACAGTAGTGCTACCGTTATCATACCAAATTAACCAAGATCAACTTGACTTGGCCACGACGATACCCAGTCTGGCCATAAACTAAAATGACAACAGATTGAGTCCAAGTGTCAGACCCATATTCTTGAAATAAAACCCAACTCATTGTTGGGAAATAACCCATTTTCCCGTGGACCCAAACAACGCAACGAACAAGATCGGAGCAAGATCTACGAACACAACGAGGAGATCGACCACAACTACGAGTAAAGAAAACTCACAGTCAAACAAGAACAACAGATTTGGTCACCCGGTTCGATCTTAACCGATCTACGTCCGGGGGCGTACCAAGCCAGGAGATTTCACTATATCAAGCTCGATCTACACTTTGGAGCTTCACTTGCTCAACAATGGTGTTTCTCTCTCCTCTTCTCTCTCTGTCTCTCTCTACAAGGAAGAAGATGAATATACAGTGACAGAGAAGCGGGGTATTTATAGTGCCAACAAACCTAGGAACCAAAACACACACGCAGGTCGATCCCAGTTCTGGACGGGGGCTACGCCCCCCCGCGGTGTCCGAAGTCTCCATACCCAACAATCTCCCACCTGGAGACTGACATCAACACCTGCCGCCATTCACTTGATGACACCTTCTCCTCTTCACTTCTTGGTACGCCGGGTCTCTTCTCTAGTTTACTAGACCCGCTGAAGCCATGTTGAGCTTCAGCTTCTCTAAGGTAACCACCTTAGTCAACATATCCGCGGGATTCACTTTCCCGTCAATCTTTTCAAGCCTCAAGATCTTCCTTTCCAAGAGATCACGTATGTAGTGATACTTCAACTCAATGTGCTTTGTCCTTGAGTGGAAAGCGGGATTCTTTGCCAAGTGTATCGCACTTTGGCTATCACTGTGGAGCACACTCTCACTTTGCTCTTTCCCCAACTCCACCAAGAAATTCTGCAACCATACCATCTCTTTACTTGCTTCCGTCACAGCCACGTACTCACTTTCCGCGGTTGACAAAGCTACTACCTTTTGTAGTCTCGAGGCCCAAGATATCGCTGTCCCTCCCAGCGTAAAGACATAACCACTTGTGCTCCTCTTCTCATCATGGTCATTGGACCCCAAGTCCGCATCACAATAGCCTAGGAGCTTCACATCTTTGCCCTCAAAACAAAGACACTTCTCGGTGGTACCTCTCAAGTAGCCAAGGATCCATTTCACTGCAACCCAATGTTGCTCACCCGGATTGCTCATGAACTTGCTCACTACTCCCACCGCATGTGCTATGTCTGGCCTCGTACAAATCATAGCATACATCAAGCTAACCACCGCCGATGCATAGGGAGTCTTCTCCATTTTAGCCTCCTCCGCCTTAGTCTTAGGCGAGTCCTTCTTGGACAATTTGAAGTGTCCAGCTAAAGGAGTCAACTTGGGGTTGGCATTTTGCATGCTAAACCTCTGCAGTACCTTCTCAATGTACTCGGCTTGTGAGAGAAATAGCTTCCCTGCAGCTCTATCTCTCTCAATCCTCATTCCAAGGATTTGCTTAGCCTCACCCAAGTCCTTCATGGCAAACCTTTCAGATAATTGCTTCTTCACCTTGCTCACCTCACTTGCACTGGTGCCTGCTATCAACATGTCATCAACATAAAGCAGGAGGATGATATAGCCATTATCCAGCTTCTTCATATAACAACAATGATCCGCTCCACAACGAGAAAATTCAATCTCCCGAATGAATCCATCAAACTTCTTGTACCATTGTCTTGGAGCTTGTTTCAACCCGTACAGACTCCTCCTCAACCTGCACACAAGCTTATCGTTACCTTGCAAGAACCCCTCTGGTTGCTCCATGTAGATCTCTTCCTCTAGATCACCATGAAGAAATGCCGTCTTCACATCCATTTGCTCTAGCAATAAATCTTCAGCAGCCACCATACTTAGCACCATCCGGATGGTGGTCATCTTCACAACAGGAGTGAAGATGTCAGTGAAGTCAATACCATACTTCTGCTGAAATCCCTTTACAACCAGTCTTGCTTTGTAACGTTTGGTGCCATCCGCCTCTTTCTTCACTCTATAGACCCACTTGTTATGCAATGCTTTCTTACCCTTGGGAAGTTCAACTAACTCCCAAGTTCCATTGCTCCTCAAGGACTCCATCTCATCATTCATGGCAAGTTTCCACTCGTTCACTTGCTCACTTTCTTGAGCTTCTTCAAAATCCTCAGGTTCTCCTCCATCGGTCAATAAGAGATAGTAGTTTGCTGGCGAATATCTATCTGGAGATCCACGTTGTCTAGTGGATCTCCTCAATGGAACCACTGTTAGTGGTGATCTTGGCCCCATCTCCACTTCGGCCTCTTGGCCATCAAGTATCCTGCTCCCACCCGAGTTTGAGATGTCTAACTCGACCACCTCACCGGTAGAATCCACTTCATCAGCTAAATCCCCCTTGTCCTTGTACATCACCTTCTCATTGAATATGACATCCCGGCTCCTCACAACCTTTCGGTTCTTCTCATCCCAAAAACGGAACCCGAACTCATCTCCTCCATAACCAATGAATGTGCACTTCTTGGACTTTGCATCAAGCTTACTCCTATCACCTGCATCCACAAGTACATAGGAAACACAACCAAACACTCGTAAGAAAGTCAGATCAACCTCTTTGCCACTCCACATCTCCTCCGGTATCTCATTCTCCAAAGGAGTTGATGGCCCTCTGTTGATCAAGAATGCTGCAGTATTTACAGCATCTGCCCAAAACATCTTCGGAAGGCCACTCTTCAACCTCATGGCCCTTGCTCTCTCATTTAGTGTTCGGTTCATCCTCTCAGCTATGCCATTTTGCTGGGGGGTCCCAGCTACCGTCTTTTCCATGCGAATCCCATACTTCGCACAAAAGTCTTTGAACTCTTGAAGCTCGTACTCACCACCATTATCGGACCTCAAACACTTCACCTTGAGATTCGTCTCGTTCTCCACAAGAGCCTTCCACTTCTTGAAGGCATTGAAAGCATCAGACTTGTGCTTTAGGAAGTAGACCCACACCTTCCTTGTAGAGTCATCTATGAAAGTCATGTAATACAAAGAACCACCCACGGATGCCACCGGTGCCGGTCCCCACAGATCACTGTGGACCAATTCAAGCTTCTCCGGTTTAGGAGTTCTACCACTTCTTGAGAAGCTCACCCTCTTCTGCTTCCCAAATACACAGTCTTCACAAAGACCCACGTCCACGGTCTTTAGACCCGGTAGCTTCCCCTTTGAACAAAGCACCCGCATCCCCTTCTCACTCATGTGGCCAAGCCTACTATGCCACAGATCTGCATCATTGGTTGCTCCTACAAGATCAATGCTTTCATGAGTGTTCCTTGTCATGTACAACGTACCTTCCTTCTCACCACGAGCCACCACTCTAGCTCCCTTGGTGATCTTCCATGTCCGACAACCAAAGGTTACATTATACCCCTCTTCATCTAGTTGTCCTATGGAAAGCAAATTTCTTCTTAACCCTGGGATGTGTCTCACCCCCTTCAACAATAACAATGATCCATTGGGAGTATTGATTCTCACATCTCCTTTACCCACAATTTGCAATGGCTCATCATCGGCTAGATAAACCTTGCCAAATTCTCCTGGGGTATACAATTCCATTATCCCCTTGTCGCTACAAGAGTGGAATGATGCTCCTGAATCCAATACCCAAGCCTCCAACGGGCTACTAACACTCAAGATCAATGCATCCCCGTGGTCCTCTGTTATTGCATTTGCCAACTTGTCCTCCTTCTTCGGTGCCTTGCATTGGGTTCTAAAGTGGCCACACTTCTCACAATTCCAACATTTAATGGAACTCATGTCCCTCTTCGAACCATCCTTCGATTTGGACTTGGACCTGCTCCGGTCCTTCTTCCCCTTCCACTTAGATTCGGACCTCCCTCTATTGCTAGCATTCAAAGCCGAACCCGAGGCTACTCCGGACTCTTTCCTACGAATCTCCTCACTCATAATCAAGTCCCTCACCTCATCCAACTTTAGTACCACCTTCCCCGCCGAGGCACTCACCGCCGTGACCGTGCCATTCCAACTATCGGGTAAGGAACTTAGCAAAATTAGAGCTTGTACCTCATCATCGAAGTCAATCTTCACCGAGCTCAAAGAGGCGATGGTCGCATTGAATTCGTGGAGGTGTACCGATACCGAGGTACTCTCTGCCATCTTAAGGTTGAAGAGCTTCCTCATCAAGTGAACTTTGTTGGCCGCCGATGGCTTCTCGTACATCTCGGACAACGTCTCCAACATCTCCTTCGTGGTCTTTGACAAGCGCACCACGCTCATCGCTTTCCGATCTAGGAGCTTCCACTCCTCTTCCTTCATGTCCTCAGGCTTCTTCCCATCAAGGGGCAAGTGCAAATCTTTGCCATACAAGTAGTCCTCTACTTGCATCTTCCAGAAGCCGTAGTCGACGCCATCGAACTTCTCCACGGGCGATCTCACATCACCCATCGTGATTGCTCCCACCACGCCCTAAACCCAGGTGCTCTGATACCAGTTGTTGGGAAATAACCCACTTTCCCGTGGACCCAAACAACGCAACGAACAAGATCGGAGCAAGATCTACGAACACAACGAGGAGATCGACCACAACTACGAGTAAAGAAAACTCACAGTCAAACAAGAACAACAGATTTGGTCACCCGGTTCGATCTTAAGCGATCTACGTCCGGGGGCGTACCAAGCCAGGAGATTTCACTATATCAAGCTCGATCTACACTTTGGAGCTTCACTTGCTCAACAATGGTGTTTCTCTCTCCTCTTCTCTCTCTGTCTCTCTCTACAAGGAAGAAGATGAATATACAGTGACAGAGAAGCGGGGTATTTATAGTGCCAACAAACCTAGGAACCAAAACACACACGCATGTCGATCCCAGTTCTGGACGGGGGCTACGCCCCCCCGCGGTGTCCGAAGTCTCCATACCCAACACTCATAACATTACCTGTCTGTATCTGCTCTTCTGGTCCCGCTAGAGTTTGAAAATCCATGCTCCGTTTGTTTCTCATACACAGGTTCACTAGAGTAACCGAATAAGGAGATCATTTTTTCGACCCAGTATCTCGGTGCAGGCTTATCCCAATCAGCCCATTCATAGTCCCCACCAGGATTGTGGAAACAATGGATAAAGTTGCAAGCCATTCCATGAGAGCAAGTCTGTCAAGAAGCCAAGTAACTCAATAATTTGCTAGCACTATGTATGACATGAATAAAACACGACGAAATGATAGTTTGAGAAATGACAAAACCACAGCCAAAGTCTTATTATACAGTTCACAAAAATAAGCTCTTAATTGGCCAAAATTGTGAAGAAAAAAATGTCTCACATTGAGGCATTAATTGTATGAAACTTGAGTATGCTAGAATAGCTCAAACAAAGAATGTTCTGATTATCGGCCATAATTTTCGAAAAGACAACTTCGGAATGATGACATTGAAGGTTAATTTTTCATTTCATTCAAAACAGAACTGAAGAGAATAATAAGGAGTGAGGGCAACATCGAGATTGCTGTTGAAAGAAAGTATGAGCTTTTCCATCTTTTTCTTTCAACAACTGAGTCTCTCCACATGCAAAAAGTGATAAATAGCTTTAATTCACTCTATTCTTTCCATAAGAAATTCTACCAAGGTCAAATCTTTCAAAGGGAAAGTAGATGCCATTTTACCCGAAATCTTGACTTCATATATTCCCCACATATGGCAGTCTTCCATCTGGTAACGTTAACGAATTCACACCTAACCTGAATTTACAAGTCCAACTGTGTCAAACAAGTACTGGATACATGAGTTGCGAGTTATCTAGGAAAAGACATTGACTGATTGACCAGGGCTACAGAAAACTCGAAAGATAGATGGAAGCAAACAAAATTAAGAACTACATTACATGCATAATATGTGAGATTTACGTAGAGAAGGCAATAACTGGCAAACACCGAGTGAAAACATTCTAATCGGACGAGGCATGTAAATTATATATATGATACTTTGAACAACCATTAAAACGTTTCACCATGAATGATTATTATGACCTGCTTGCCTGCGAAGAACCGACCATTGATCGACTGATTGGCAATCACCGCTGAATCCACTGACTTGTAATGTGCATAAACATTTCCACGCAAATGGAAAGAACTATTCTTACAGACCTGAAACATATACCAAAGTTAAATATCCAACATTAGTGCAAACTATAACTTTCCACCTTTGACTAGGTAAAGACACCAAATTCCAAAATAAGCAGCATCTAAACAGATGATCACAGGTCCAGAAGCCTCAAATTCTCAAAATGAGAAAAAGAACAAAACCGGTATGAAGCATATCAAGAGGTGACTCGGGGTTGATTGCATAGACATGCACATGTTAGGAGGTAAAAACCCAACATAAGGTGTAATTCAGGAATGAAAAGGAAAGGACATAAATGACAAGAAAATGGTGCTAAGAAAGTGATCAACGATGCAACCTTGAAATTCACCAATTCTCCAAACTTTAGGAATTCAGTGTGCACATCTTCATAGAACTCCTCAAAACATCGTTCGACCTCTTCATCTGTATACTGAGTATAAGGTTGAAAGAGTCAATCATGAACTTGCTGGCAGCAAAGTGTAAAACTCAAAATTTAATATACAAATGACTAGGGAAATAGATCATTGGATCGCATGAAGTATTGACCATAAAGCCATTTCTCAATCTGTTCCTGCAATAGAACTAACAGATGAACAAAAATACATCCCGAATTTTCAATGTCAACCGAAAGTTATCCAGACTACCATTCAGGGAAAGTGCTACTGTTTTGCAAAAACTAAAGTGCAGAGAAGAAGAATACTACTCTGTACAGAGAATGTGAAAGAAGATCACACAAATCCATCATCATCAGTTATTAGTTCATCAAAACCCATGTTCCTCAATCTTAATCCAGTTTGGAACGGATACTTTAGCCCCATAATGAATAAACGAACAAGAGTAAATTGTTCAGTCAACTCTGATCTTATTGGGCCATTTAAAGCAAGTCAACTTGACCCAACAACAAAGAGGCTCTACTCTGATCTAGACAAGATGCATAACGATAGATGCCCTAGACCTGTAAGCAAAATGACAATGTTTTCTATCAAGCACAGGAATTTGCAGCAAGTAAGATAGAGAATAGCAAAATTTTTTAATCCTACCAAACAAAGGCCAGTACCAGGAACCTCCTCGAAGTCGAAGTAATTCTCGTGAAGAAGCTCTGACTTAGGTTAGGTTAAGAGTAACAAGACGAATCTTAAATCATGCAAACAAGAGTAGACTGGTCGTACATAAAAAGAGACATTAAACTAAAGTAAACTGGAAGGACAGAAGGATAAAAAATACAATTCATATACAATAAAGAGCAACTGTGATATGGAAAATCCAGCTTTTGCATAAGAAACTAAATAATTAATCAGATTATCTGCACTGAAAAAATATCTTCCCTGATACAAAGAATGTCAAGCTTGGTGGATACACATTCATTGTGTTTGACATAAATTATGCTCAAACGTCAGACCAAGTCATTCAGTAAAACAGAGAGAGAATCTCCATCGAGGGCACTAAAAGATGAAAATGATGTAATGGTTCTATTTCAATTTAAAACAATGTAACACGTTTCTCCTATAACAATGCCATAGCATATTGGCATACCACTTTCATTAGCCAAGAAGACAAAGTTAATCATAAAAAAAAATGCTTTTCCTTGGAAGAGAAGCATCAGTGTAGTTGGCATGATCAAGTAACAATACAGCATTACGAAAATACTTTGAATATTCAATCAACTATGCAGAAGTCTGCCATGTATATTATCAGGATACGAGGTTCAACATGAATGCAGCATTCTAACAGACCTCAAGCCCCTCATCTTGTTCCCAAGCAATGCCAGGACCATTGTACATGTTCTTGATGAGCAATGTGCAGGATTTGTCTGGATAGAAGTGGACCCTGCTACAACGCTGACCAAATCGGCATACTCCAGTTTTTAAATGGAAAGGACAATGGGCTTTATCCTGCCACATTTACAATAAAAGTAGAAACCAAATCTTAGAGACGACAACAAAATTCAAGAGTTAGACACCGAAAAACTGACATTTTCCTAGTTAGTGTTAGTGCCTACACTAATCACACCTGTTCAGTTCCAAAATTTGGCACTTGTTGGGCAACATTTTCAAGGATCTCCTGTGCTGAAGATGCTAGCTGGTACTCAGAAAAAGCTTCAGATTGTGGAGGGAGTGGATTTGAAGTTGGCCTATCAGCATCCTACAAGAAAAGTGCAAAATGAGCCATCAAAAGTTTTTGCAACCAAGACCGAGAATGAACTTCTCAAATCTAAGCAACGGTGATGGAGCCTTTTCACCTCTTCTCTACCGCATTGACTAGAACTTTTCTTGGGAACCCGAATCTTTTTTTTACGGACAATTATCTCATTTCCTTGCCAGATAATTTCTGCAGGCCCTTCTTCAATGTACTCCCAATCATCATCATCCTCTTCACACAGGTTACCTTCTCCAGCCTGAAAATTCAAAAAGTACTTCAGAGAACTACTCCAAAGAAAATAGTCTATTTCCTTTCAGGCATGATTGTTTGCATTGCCGTCACACGTCTTTAGGCACCGACAGCCCCAAAAATAAAAGTTTCATGATAGTTAAAAGCATAAAATTAACTGAACAAGTTTCCTAAAACCATCAATATTGTTAGTACAAAAATGTCGCAATCTTCCAGCAAATAGCCCACCGTGTTTCCATGCATTTTATACCCTGTTGAAAAAACTTTTTTCTCCAATGCTTAAGGAAGCCCCAAAAGAGTATTTTCAATCTTGTAAAGTCGAAATATCAGAAAAGGGGCAAGCTTCAACCTTGTTCTTGGCTTCCATGAGCAACAACAACCACAAGACCAAAAACTCTCAAATTCATCTTACAAAACAAAACTCTCTATTACTCATTGTGATCGCTGTTCCACAAAATACAAGCGCGCATCTACTAGAAGCTGAACTGAGCTATTCCACCTCTTACCAACCAAACTACCGAACTCTAAGCTTGACGACAGATCTGCCTTCGCTTCTCTTCCATTCGGCCCCAATTCTTTTCGCGAACATATCGAACGCCAGAAAGAAACCTACCAACCCGACCATAACTACCACTCGTAATATCATCCAATCAGCTAAATCCTCACATTTAGCACAAAATAAACAAACAACGACATGAAATTTACGAAGGTCCGTTCTTCTACACGCAATTAGAAAAATTCGAAAAAAAAAACGGAGCCGAGAAAAGCAAGCTAGCGCAATTAGATCACCTGAATCCCGCTCTCCTTCTCCTCGGCGGCCGCCTCTTGCTCTCTCTTTTTCCTCTCCATCTCCTCCATCCAAACCTTCTCCCTCTCCTCGAAGGCCCTCCGATCGGCCTCGGCACGAGCCATCTCGGCCTCCTCCGCCTCCCTCGCCCGCCGCTGCTCCTCGGGGTCGTTGATCCGCCTCTCTTCCTCCTCCCTCTGCCTCTCCGCCGCCTCCCTCCTCGCCTCTCTCCTCTTCGTCTTCTTCCTCTCCTTCCTCTTCTCCTTCCTACTCCCCGCCGCCGCCTCCTCCTCCTCCTCCTCCTCTCCCGCTCCACCCTCTCGCCCTTCTCTTACTTCTTCACCCATCGTTTCGAATCTTCTCTTTCTTTCTCTTTTCGGTTAAACCTCACGAAAATTCATCAGTTGTTACTTATCAGAGGAAGCTGTTAATGGATTTTTTAAAGGTAACAGTTCATTTTAGTACATTGTAGTATTATGAATTCTCACTTGACTACCATGTGGTTTAAAACGCATATAATATGTCCGACTTATTTCAATTTTAATCAGAAACATGTCCCGGGCAGCCTGGATAACTACCCGAGATTTTTTTTTTGAAACGACGCCACTTCGTGTCCTATGTGGCAATCAAGTTGCAATAAATCGATGATGACAAGGCATTTAGACAATTATCAAAACAATCCCCATTTTATACATTTAAAAAAAAACTCTCTAATTCTCTCCACTATCTCATTCTCTTCTTCTCTCTCTCCCATTGTCTGTCAACAAATTTTTATGAGGGCTTTTAATAAAATAAAAAAACTCACGAATTCAACTCCTAAAAATTGATTATAATAAAAGTAGAGAAGAAGATGAGCCATAGCATCGGCGGAATGGAAGACGAGTGGGGAGAGAGTACTGGTGCCACCACCAGAGGATCCTCATGAGCAATAGCATTGTTGGAGGGGGAGACCAGAACCCGGGGCGCGGGTTGGGGGAGAGCTCCGTCGCGGTTCGGTACCATGGCTGTGTTCGGGAAGGCGCGGCAGCTCAAGGGACATCGCGGCGAGGAGGGAGAGCATGACGTTGATGGATTTCAGCGTGGAGGTGGTGAACCCCTGGAGGTCGAGAGCTAGGGCCTTGACGATGTGCACGGCAGTGTCAGATCTAGGCGCAGGGCCCAAATGGAAGACCTTCATCTGCCACTTCAACCGATGACGAACACCGGCAGTGTCTGAACCGGCTGGTGTAGTGGTCACTCATGAGACCCACCAGGGGCCCACTCGAACTGGATCATTGGGGATCTGCTTCTGGGATCACTGTCCTTACTTAAAAAAATCCAGGGGAAGAGAGAGAGGAAGAAAAGGCGAAGGCTTTTCCTTTCTTGTTTGATTAATTCTGTAACGGGAAGCGGTGCTCTTTGTAATTTTATGGAAGGAGGAGGAAGAAAGGTTGATGGGTAATTTGGCTCCGGCGACGTCGCCAAATGTTAGAAGGAGGACGATCGGTTAAGAGAGTGGGATAGAGATTTTGCTTAATCATATAATTATAACAAATGCAGTACTATATTGATAATTTATCACTAGCCATGTCATTAAACACTCATCTAACGGACTGACGATGTGGCAATCCACGTAGGACAATAAACTATGTCATTTTGAAAAAAAAATTACGGGCACCCGGGCTGACCGGGACCTGTTTTTGATAAAAATTAAAATAAGTTGGACCTGTTCTATGCGTTTTAAACTACATGGTATCTAAGTAAAAATTTGTGATACTATAAAGTACTAAAATAAATTTTTCTTTTTTTAATTCGTTCCGCGATTCAGTAAGAGGCCATCTAAACTTTTGTATTAAAATGGTCCGCTATTAGTACCGGGTGATAGTCTGACTGGTCGAGCTACATTTCTAAAATAACGCTAAATAGTAATAAACAATTATGACAACTTTTTATAATTTGATTAGAGCATATTGAGAATCCTATGTTGCTAAGTGCAACGACCTAATTTATAAGTGTAAAAAATCTATCTACGAATATGGAAAATCTAATATGGTATAAGAACGGGTTAATCCCGTGCTTATTGTTGTGCTCGCACGACTCTCATTTCTCGCACGCAATCTTCAACTCGATGGATCTCGTTTGAGGAAGCGTATTATGGAAAATGTAACAGAGCAGGCTAACACTGGTCTCCTATAGATTGCCACCAAAATTTTGTTCTTATAAATTATTAATTAGGTTTTTGATACGAATCCTAACATTACATACCTCACTTTGCTTTATTTTTCTATGGGGAAAAAAAGAACTGTTCTTCAGAAGGTGGAAAGCACGGTGGAAGACATGGCCCGTGTTGTGATGGAGAAGAAGGGCGTTCCTGATATTATTGGTACCATCTTCTTTTTTACTTCTGGTTTATTGTGTAACGATCTTGATTATGAAAGAGGGGAATCAAGAACCCTAGAATTAGAGAAAAGGGGGAGAAATAGAAGAAAAGAAGAGGATAGCAAGGGAAACGTAACTGTTTCTCAAGAATTAGGATACAATGTCAATAATAATCCCAAGTATTCCCTCTATCTACTATTTATACCTTGACGATCAATTACAAAATGATTCTCTAACTATCAGCCTATTACAGCTAAGTACAAGGTACATTACATATTGTGAGCCCCATTTTAAATTAAAAAATGTTTTTTAAGTTTTCCGGATTTGAATTGTGGGAATGTATCAACTGTTTCTGTTTGGTTTGGGAAAGAAGGAAGGAAGGGAGGATGGATAATAGAGAATAGTTGAATTCTGAGAAACCTTGTGTTTCAAGGGACAAAGGTTATTTTTTGGGCTTATGTGGGTTGCAGATGTATATGCTTAGAGATTTGGATTGTGTGAAATGGGTTCGTTGTTGTTTTTTGTGTGTGGCCGAGGGCGAGGGCGAGGTTTCGGTTGGTGGCTAAGTTAAAATGAGGTTGTTGTGATGGGTCTCAGTATTGTTTGATTTCTGGAATGGGCAGGAAAGGAAAGGTTTCCAACTTGGTTGTTTCCTGGTTGAACTGAAGGTGTCTGCAGTTAACAACGTGGGTACAATTAATCGAAACAACAAGATTTGGGAGGTTCCAGGAGATGAGTTTGATGCCGTTATTGATACAAATGTAAAAGGGATCGCGAATGTGCTACGTCATTTCATCCTTTTCATTCTGCCGAACAAGCAAGTGATTATTGTTAACATGTCATCCGGATGGGGACGATCTGGTACTGCGTTGGTAAAGTTGCAAAATTATGCTTTTTGGTTCACCTAAACACTTTGCACTATGTGGCGCTCAGTTCATTTCCTGCATGACATTTTATGTAGTGATGTATCGTTTAGATGTGCCTAAAGGTTTATTTGGTTCCTATTTTCGGGTAAAAGTTGTGAAGTTGATGTACCGTGTAATTGCTGGAAGGATTACCTGCCAACAATTACAGGGTTGTGACGATGTTTGTGGCAATTTGGCTCAATTATCAATGGCACGATTCTTGGGATCGGTTAACAACATTCTATATGAAAAAATCGTTCATTTTGGCTATTTCTTTCTTTCACTGAACACATCCAATGTGACAGGTGGCACCTTATTATGCTTCGAAATGGGCAGTCGAGGGGTTATCTAGATCAGTGGCAAAGGAGCTGCCTGAGGGAATGGCAATTGTTGCACTTAACCTTGGTGTTATACACACCGAAATGCTCTCATCATGTTTTGGAACTTCGGCATCCTCATATCAAGCACCTGATTCATGGTATGTTTCTACTTTCCATAGTGCGAGCATCCCTGTTTTTAGATAACTGCACTATCTATAGTTCACATGACTATATTACAAGTAATATCTGGTAACCAGATTAGCTACAGTTTTGGAAAATATTTCAAAGTGCATAAGTGGAGTTTTAAATTCACACTCCTTCTTTTCCTCTTTTGTATTTGAGGCAATGATTGAGGAGCTCAATCTTTATAGAAATCTTTGAGCGGATGGCCCTGGAATTCAGTCCAACTATCATGATCTCGCTGAACTATCTGCTATCTACTAAAGCCTGAGTGGATCTTGATCGTTTCTTTCTTGACCATTAGCGATCGTTTTGTGCCATCTACTTTTAGGCATCTCGATGCCATAAGATACAGAGCAACGAAGACGGATTTGCGTCTCCATGCTAAACTTCCGTTTAGCTTCTTTTCCGGTCACAGAACGGCTAGTCTGCCTGCTTGCAGGGGGCATTGTATACGTGAAAGCACGAAGTCTTTCTTTTTATCAAACTGACGACTTTTGTTGCTTCAGGGCGCCGAAGGCAGTTGCGATGATACTAAACTTGACCACGGCAGACAATGGTGCATCTTTGACCGTGTGATCAAGGTGCGGGGGGTTGTTGTGGATATTAGAAGCCCTTTTGGCCTCGCCTGAACATCAGTGGTTCCAAGAAATTGCAGATCCCTTCCCCTGGTCTGTTTTATGGATAATGTCGACCACCTTAGGCTAGGGATGCAAAATTCGGGGTTCTAGAGCAATTTTTTGTATATGTTGTTACAAGGGTTAATCCATAGCTAAGTGACAAATAGGTAATAAATAGATTGAAAAAACAGCCATTGCATCTAGCTAGCTCATTTAACTCACTCGTATTTTCTATAACCCTTCTGGTATCTATGCTACCTAACTATTTTTACACAACATTCCGAACCATAAACCATTTTTGATTTCGCATTCAAGTGGCAAAAGTAGATCCGACAACATTTCGAACTGTCCTTAGACTATATATACACGTGGCAGAGGATAAAGTGAAGTCTATTTAATATAATGTGGTTTTCTATGTACCACTATTTTGTGGTTCTGTTAAATCAAATCACATTTGCTAACACTAGTTACTTGAGTTATCATTGTGTGTCATCCCACGTTATTAAATTGTAACAGTCTGTCATATTATATCACTAATTTTGTTTGTCATTGTGACATATCGTTGGCCATGATCTTGATAGTGTTGATCTCCTCTTGATCCATATTTGAATTCAAATGCTATTAAATTTATTTTATTTTGTCTCAAATTAGTGAAGTGACATAGCACACAAATAAAATTAGTCATGAACCATTACACGCAGAAAAGATAAATTATATAACATGATATAATAAAATCTCTTTAAAGTGATATTATTGGGACCACATAAAAATATCACTTTAGAGAGTTTATTGCACAAGACATGTTCTTTAAAATTATTAAAATTAAAATTTTGGTGAATATATTAGTAAATTACAAAAAAAAACTTTGTCTATATTCAAGTCACCTAAAATCTTGGTCTATAGCGTTATTTAGATGCTATACTTGATTGAATTTTTTTTTACTGCAAGAGAACGATCACGAAGACTATTATGCCAAAGTTGAGATTTAGCACTAATATTTTCTGAAAATTAAAAAATATTAATTATTACGATAGAAAGGTTATTAAATTTTGTATGTTACAAGATGTTTTTCGACGTAATTTTTTGGGAGACATCACAATGTGTGTATATAATATAGCTATTAATTCAAATGGGTGAAAAAAAATTACGTCTATCATACAAAATTGTTGCTCAAAAAGTTGTTTCGGTCTTAAAATTTTGATTTTCTGCCTAAGTAAAGCGTTTTAGGGGATCGACAAGTACTTTTGAGCAACAATTTTGTATGATGTAAGATTTTTTTTTGACGTGATTTTTTGGAGACATCTGCAATGAGTGTATATAATAGAGCTATATATTCAAATGATGAAATATTAGTCTCGACTCGGAACCGATATTTTTTATTAGTTTAGATGTAAAGATCTTGTTATAAAATTTTTACCGTACATGATATAACTTAAATAAGTGGACTAACAAATGTTACTTGATTGTCGGTCGTTTAAAACCTCTATCACGTTGTCGAAGAAAACAACAAAATACTTGTAATTCAAAGCGCGAAACCACGTAGTGGTAGTAAAATGTGCCAATTGGGAAAAAAAAAACAAAAAAAAAAGAGTTAACACTCCTAATTGAAGCAGAAACCATTTCCGAACTCAATTACAAGTGAAGGAATCGTTTTTGAACTAAATCGTAAATTGACCAAAATCCCATTTCCTTCACTCTCCGAGTCCGACCCAAAGAAGACAACCAGACAGATAGATAGATAGAGAGAAGAAACCCTAAAAAATCGAATAGGAAGTGGGGGAGAGAGAGAGAGAAAGCTCAACATCGGAGGAAGGTTCAGTCGTCCGATCAATGGCTCTTCGTCTCCTGTCCCGATCCAAGCAGGTACCCTTTCAATGCCACCACTGTGCTGAGTTCCCATTTTGCCCCTACCGCCTGATTACGTATCTGTAGAATTTGGGGGCGTTTCGTTTACTTTTAGAATTTGGGTTGAAAGTTGACTTCTTTGTTCAATGCTGTTGTTTGTATCCAAATGGGAGCCATTTCGAGGCCCGTCTTCGAGTTCCATCAGTAGTCTTTTTGTACTTCTGTCAAGTTTGGTTGCTCAGGATGATTGATTATGTTTTCCTGAGTCTGATTGTAAGCTCTCTCTCTTTTTTCCTGGATCGATCGAGCAGCTGTGCGCTAGTCGAGCCCTTTTGCAGGAGAATGATTATGCTGCTGCCGTCCGTTGCTATGCCAAACAAGCTGCTCCTAAGGCGAACAAGGGAGATGGTTAGCGAATGTTTTCCTCATTCTTTCCGTTAGCAACATATTACATATGATGCCATTGAAGCTTTTAGTGATGGGTCTTCCGTGTTGGAAGCAACCCTTTTCTATTTACATTTCCACGCAAGCAATAATGTATGTGGTCATGGTACTGAACTCCTTTTGTATTTACGTTTCTTTTTCTTTCCTCTTCATTCTTATATGAGTTCGCTTCCCTCGATATTTGCTCTCTTTTTTCTCTGTTCCATGTCGCGGCGGTTGTCATTTTTCTTCTCCTGGACTTATTATCTGTGTGGCTAAGCTACTTGGAGTGAGATTATACTTTTTGTTTAACTCATCTACTGTTAGGATACCCTCTTTCTCTAGTGGTGTGGAAAAATCGTACACCTCCCCTTGAGTTGACATGCATGCAATTTCTAATTTCCCTATGTCGACAGTAAATATTATCTCCATCTTAGGTTCATTTACTTATTAATACATGATTCTATGTCTTTGATTTTGCTTAGGGTAGATGTAGCTTCCGTTCTGCTTTCCTTTGACCATGGTGGTTTGTATATTCGCTGATACTGCACCCTTTTGAGTAGAAATGTTGAAGAACGTCTTTCTGGATCTCAAGGAGAAGTTTGATATGGCTATTGGAATTCTTCGCAAGGAAAAGATAACCATTGCTCCTGAGGATCCTGCTGCTGTGGCACAGTACGCGAAGGTCATGAAGACAGTTAGAGAGAAGTAAGCTACTTTGTTTTCAGATAGTTCTTTCAGTCTCCCTGAGATGTGGCACATGCACACATTCTTTTGACTCTGGTTATATCTGATTTTGTCTTAATGGGGCACCCTGTGTGGTGTTTTTTATTCATAGGAATGGGAGTGAATATGATATTTTAACAACCTCTTCATTCTTCGAGACTTAGCTTAGTAGTGTTTTCAGATTATAGCATTATTTTCTTTCTCTCAATTATCATTTGGCGATTGATTTGTTTGTAAATTTATCCGCGTTAGGTTAAAAGGTATTCACCGAATCTGAATACATATCTGAACCGTGAAACAAAGAACTTATTTTATATATCTCAGCCATCATCTTTGACTGGTTTCTTTTGTTCATATTCAGATCATGGTCAACTTGTCTGTTTGGTATATTTCATGGTCTAGTGAGTATCAGTAACCAGGAACATATGAATAAATATGGCCTTCATCCTGAATCAGTTTATTTGTTGGCAATTATCTCCAGGGCTGGCCTGTTGTCAGAATCACAAAGAATCCAGGAGACCATTGAGACAGAAACGAGAGATATTCCCGATGCTCGTTCTTATCTGCTGCAACTGAAGGTGATTCGTGAAAGGTGTGCAACTTGATTTTTGAAATTATAGTTTTTTAATGCTATTTAATAACCTACTACCCACCACACTTGCTCAGCAGTAGTTTTTGTGTCCTTTTTTTGTGAGCCGCCACATTTCGTCACTAACAATTTTCACAAACATAAATGGGTAAACAATCGTCTTATTTTATTTTGGGAGCCCAATACTGTTTATTATCCTGAATCCAAACCGGTTCCCCTTTTTACTGTGTATGGGGCTCAGTTGCTGCTAGATCTGTATTTAATTGTGGAACTGGTGATTGCGTAACTCCATTGACTAGTGGGGCAACTCAGTTGCAGAAAATATAAACTATTTGTTGGCCTTGGTTAGCAAAAAATAATGCATTTCTTTATTACTAATGCTAATGACGTGTCTTCCTTAATTAGATGGCAATTGACGAATAATGCATTTCTTACTTATTGGTCTTTTTTTAGTGAACATGAAAATTCGACCTAGCCACGTCCTTGACTCTAGCTGATGGTTCTACGAATGATATCCTGTCATTTTGTCATATTGGAATGTTTGCATGTCAAATGTCTGGGTTGTTTGTTAAATTACATCAATAATTTATGTGCTTTTTGTATGTGTTCCCTGCTGTGAATAGTGTAGCAGTTGAAGTGTCATGGTGATCTTGTTGATCTTCCTGTCTTCAACTGCTACTAGTTGTTCCTATTAGCTAGTTTGTGTAGTTCTAGTTATTTGGTTACTTGAGAACCATTGTAGCTAGCTATACTAGGCTAGGTACTATTTGCTGTCACTTCCAGAATAGTGCCGTTTGTACTAGTTGTTGTAAGTACAAACGGCTCTATTAGGCAGATTTCAAAGAGGCTCTTAAGTCCTCTCTCCTCTTGTATAAGTATCCTAATTCTTTGCAATAAAAGTTAAGTTGGTTGAGATCATTTATTACTTGAGTTCCACCAGTTTCTACATGGTATCAGAGCCTTTAATTTTCACCAATAAAAATGTCTGAAATCCCAACTCCCACACTTGAATCTGCTGCTACTGCAGAAACCAACAACACAAACACTTCAAAGAAAATCATAGCCTTTGAGAGTGAGAGTAGCACCCACCTTAAATTCACTCCAAACCTTCTTGGAGGACAGAATTATCTGTCATGGGCAAAAGCTGCCAGGATGACTTTAATCACCAAAGGTATGCTTGGTTATGTCTCTGGAAAAATTGCTTCTCCTCTTGATAAGGAAAGTGATGAATTTGATGTGTGGGAAGCCAATGATCTGTTAGTTATAAGATTGATCCATAGCGCCCTTGAGCCCAAAGTTTATGATATATTTGCTCATGCAAATACATCTAAAGAACT
Organism: Hypericum androsaemum; assembly: GCA_963995505.1. Lineage (NCBI taxonomy): Eukaryota > Viridiplantae > Streptophyta > Magnoliopsida > Malpighiales > Hypericaceae > Hypericum > Hypericum androsaemum. Next base: position 4,650,405 of record OZ023199.1, read on the forward strand.
ATGGGATTCTCTCAAGAGGATGTATGGCAATCAAAAGAATCTTTTCAGAGTCTTTGAGCTCAAGAAGAAGCTTGTTGAATGCAAGCATGATTCCACCTATGTTGATTACCTGGGAAGGCAGCAACAAGTGTGGAATGAGCTTGCCATTTACAGGCCTCCCACTTCTGATTTCGTGACTATTCAGAAAAGAGTTGAGCAAGATAAGATCTTTGATCATCTTGCCAATCTCAAACCTGAATTTGATGGGCTGATTGATCAAATCCTCACTTCTGCTGAACTCCCATCCTTTGAGGATGTGAGTTCTAGAATCCAACAAGAGGAGACCAGGAGAAAGATCATGACCAGCAACAAAGGGAAGGAAGAACACACTGAAGCTAGTGTGTTCTACTCTCAACAAAACAGGGGAGCTCCTAGCAGCAGAGGAAATCTCAAAGGAAGAGGAGGAAAGTCCATTTCCAGAAATGCAAATCTCTATTGTGAGAATTGCAAAAAGAGTGGGCATACTCAAGACAAATGCTGGTTTCTGTACCCTCATCTGAGGCCACAGAAACAACCCACAGCCAACCTCACTGCTGGGGTCCCTCAAGAAGCCAATCTCAATGGAAATCAGCTCAAAGATCAGCATAGACCTGCTGAGAACACTAATCTTGCTGTGGATCTTATTGTTCAACAGGTCTTGCAGCAACTAAGGACCTCAAACATGATGCACAACAACAACAACAACAACAATCAAAGTCAAGGGGAGAGGCAGCCAACCTCTTCTCAACATGACCCTGGTAAGACTAGAGACGAGAATTCCGCAATCACTTACTCTGTCTTTAAAAACCCTGCTAATTGCTGGATTATTGATTCGGGTGCCAGTCACCACATGACATTTGATGAGAATGATCTGTCTAGTTTAAACCAAAACTCTTCCTCATTTAGTGTCTCTGTTGCCAATGGAGACAGGCTGGCCATTTCTGGCTTAGGCCAAAAGAATTTTATGCATCAAAATTGCATGTCTAAAGTCTTACTCATAAAAAACCTTACTGCTAAACTTCTTTCAGTGAGTGAAATCACTAAAGAACTTGGCTGTAGAGTGATTTTTGACCCTGATCATGTTCTATTTCAGGACATGAAAACAGGGAATTTGATTGGTAGAGGGAAGATGAGCAATGGGCTTTATGTGGTTGATGAAGGGTCTGCCTCCTTGATTGCATCCACTCAAAGTAATCAAGTTGCTTTGAGTGCATCCACACAAGGAAACCCAGAAACCTGGCACTATTGGCTAGGACACCCTTTTGATTTAGTTTTAAGCAAGATTTTGTCATGTAATCAGCCCATTGCTCATAACTGCACTAGTTGGAAAATGGCTAAAGCCACCAGAAATGTATTCCCCATTTCCTCTACTGAATATAATGAACCTTTTGAGCTTGTTCATACTGATTTGTGGACCTCTTCCAATCCTTCTCATGATGGTTTTAAATACTTTATCACTTTCATAGACCATTTTTCCAAAACCACTTGGCTGTACCTTCTTAAAAACAAGACTGAAGTGTTGGACAGATTTAATGAATTCAGAAACCTGGTTTTTACTCAGTTTAACAAGAAAATTAAGATCCTAAGATCTGACAATGGAACTGAATATTGTCACTTGTCTAAACTGCTTAAAGATTTGGGTATAGTTCATCAAAAATCATGTATTTACACTCCTCAACAGAATGGAGTGGCTGAGAGGAAAAATCGTCATCTTCTTGAAGTTGCTAGAGCTATTAGGTTTCAGATGAATGTGCCTAAGACTTACTGGTCTGATGCTATTCTGACATCCTGTTACCTAATCAATAGAACTCCAAGCAAGAATTTAAAATTCAAACCCCCTCTTGAGCTCCTACTCCAAAGACCTATCAACCTTGATCATCTTAAAACTTTTGGGTGTATGTGCTTTGTTCACATCCCTAGTATGAAAAGGGATAGGCATGATCCTAAGGTTGAAAAATGTGTATTTCTTGGTTATTCTTCGGTAACAAAAGGGTATAGATGTTATTGTCTTAAGTCCAAACAAAAATATCTTACTAGGGACATAACATTTTTGGAAGATCGGGCTTATTATTCTCATAAACTGCCTATAGAGTGGACTAATGAGTTTCAGGGGGAGACAAACATGCATGAAACTCAAGATATCAACAGATTCAAAGTGTCCTATCAAGATGTCTACCCAGATTCAAAGTCCCACAATGAGCAAAATGAGCCAACTGATCTAAATCAGTCTGAAATTGGAGAAGATGAGCAAGAAACATTACAAACTGAAGAACAAACTGTGCAGAATGCTGAAGAAGCTGGGTATGGAAGATTACTTCATGTTTTTCACAGAAAAAATAAAGTGCCGAGAAGTATCTTTGGGACCAGCAGAGAGGTGCAAAGTGTTCCCCAAGAAAGCTCGGCACATCATGAGCAAGAAAGTGAGATTCATTCTGAACAAAGAGATGACACGAGATGGGTTAGAAGATCACAAAGAGTCAAGAAACCTGTCAACTATAAGGTATACAGTGTTAAATTATATCCAATGGACAGGTATATTTCTTATGACTCAATTTCTCAAGTTCATCATTGTTTTCTCCTTAAAATTAACTCTGGGGTTGAACCAACGAGTTATGATGAGGCTAGAAAACATAAGGTCTGGCAGATTGCTATGAGAGAAGAACTTGAAGCCATTGAAAGAAACAATACTTGGTCCCCAGCTGACCTGCCTCCTGGAAAAAAGGCTGTCAGTTGCAAGTGGTTGTTTAAAATCAAGTTCAACAATGATGGAACCATTGAGAGACATAAGGCTAGATTGGTTGCTAGGGGATTTACTCAGATTCCAGGCATTGACTACACTGAAACCTTTGCACCAGTAGCTAAAATGAACACTATGAGAGTTATCATTTCAGTTGCTGCTAACTTTGACTGGCCTCTCTTTCAGATGGATGTGAAGAATGCCTTCCTTCAAGGAGACTTGGAGGAAGAGATCTTCATGGAACCACCTGAAGGGCATCCTATGATCAAGTTAGGAAAGGTATGCAAGCTTAAAAAGGCTATCTATGGCCTTAAACAATCCCCTAGAGCCTGGTATCACAAATTAAGTAAGGAATTACTGTCCCTTGGGTTCAGAAAATGCTATTCTGATAATACTCTGTTTGCCTATGATAATTCCAATGGTAAAATTGTTATTTGCATGTATGTGGATGACATCATCATAACTGGAAGTAATCTAATCGGGATTGGTCACCTGAAAACTGCCTTAAAAGGCAAATTTGACATAAAAGATCTAGGTAAACTGAGATATTTTCTAGGTATAGAATTTGCTTATTCTGAACAGGGTATTCACATGTGTCAAAGGAAGTACGTTATTGATTTGTTGAAAGAGACAAAGAAGACTGAAGCTGCTCCCGTTGATACCCCTCTTGAATCTGGTAAAAAATTCTCCCTAACTGAAGGCACACTAATTTCAAGAATTACAAGTTTTCAGAGACTTGTAGGTAAGCTGATTTATCTAACTATCACTAGACCTGAAATTTCCTTTGCTGTGAGCTTGATCAGTCAAGCTATGCATAATCCTAGGTCTAGTCATGTGTTGATTGCTGAGAGAATTTTGTACTATCTGAAATCTAGTCCTGGTCTGGGATTACTCATGAGAAAGTCTGGCCATATGAAAATTTCTGCATTCACTGATGCCAGTTATGTTTGTGCTCCAGGTAGTAGATCTACCAGTGGTTTCTGCACTTTTGTGGGAGGAAACTTGGTTACTTGGAAAAGCAAAAAACAAGTTGTGGTTTCCAGATCTTCTTCAGAATCTGAATACAGAGCTATGGCTCTTGCTGCGTGTGAATTAGTCTGGCTTAAGCAACTTGTAACTGAGCTGGGTTTTCCTCAAAATGAACCTATGAACATGTTTTGTGACAATCAATCTGCTATCTATATTGCTGCAAACCCTGTTTTCCATGAAAGAACTAAGCATATAGAGGTTGATTGCCACTATGTAAGAGAAAAGGTTCTAAGTAAGGAGATTGCAACTCCCTACTTATGCAGCAGTGAACAAACTGCAGACATCTTCACAAAAGCTCTGAATCCTAGTCAATTTAAATATCTTTCTTCCAAGTTGGGTCTATATAATTTGTATATGCCCAACTTGAGGGGGAGTGTTAAATTACATCAATAATTTATGTGCTTTTTGTATGTGTTCCCTGCTGTGAATAGTGTAGCAGTTGAAGTGTCATGGTGATCTTGTTGATCTTCCTGTCTTCAACTGCTACTAGTTGTTCCTATTAGCTAGTTTGTGTAGTTCTAGTTATTTGGTTACTTGAGAACCATTGTAGCTAGCTATACTAGGCTAGGTACTATTTGCTGTCACTTCCAGAATAGTGCCGTTTGTACTAGTTGTTGTAAGTACAAACGGCTCTATTAGGCAGATTTCAAAGAGGCTCTTAAGTCCTCTCTCCTCTTGTATAAGTATCCTAATTCTTTGCAATAAAAGTTAAGTTGGTTGAGATCATTTATTACTTGAGTTCCACCAGTTTCTACATGGTATCAGAGCCTTTAATTTTCACCAATAAAAATGTCTGAAATCCCAACTCCCACACCTGAATCTGCTGCTACTGCAGAAACCAACAACACAAACACTTCAAAGAAAATCATAGCCTTTGAGAGTGAGAGTAGCACCCACCTTAAATTCACTCCACCAGTTTCTACATTGTTACCTGTTTCTGGAAATTTGAGGAGCTTCGCCATGGAAAACTTAAAACTTTTTTGTCTGTGTTGGTGATTCCTTTTGTAAGAGCATCTGCTTCCAGCTAGTTCTTGCCCACCATTTTACGAGAACTTCTATCACTTATTCTATCACTTAGTGAATTATGGTGACTGTCCTTCAATTATTTTGACTTTTTGATAGTAAGCAGTTGACTTCTAACTTGCTTGGTTTTTTCCATGTTTGGTTTATACTCTTAGGCCTGAACTCTTCAACTCAACACTGACTGGATAGCTGCACTGTAATAATCATTTTTTTATCCTTTCTTGCAGGAGAGGCTTAATTGATGAGTTTGGTGCAGAGGCTCTGATGATGGAGGCATTGGAGAAAGTGGAGAAAGAAATCAAGCAACCTCTCTTGAGGAACGATAAGAAGGGGATGCCTCTTCTACAGGATGAATTTGAAAAGGTTAATCAAAAGTAAGCACAATGATTGCGCAATCCATTATGTAGCTTCCATTTCTGTAGAAGGGGATGACTCTTCTACAGGATGAATTTGAAAAGGTTAATCAAAAGTAAGCACAATGATTGTGCAATCCATTATGTAGCTGCATTTCTGTAGCTTCCAAGATCGAATATTACCAATTACAGCTTCAATTTATTATAGCATGAACGTGTGCATCTACCCGTTACTGTTCTAGCTGTAATTTACTGATTTTGTCATATGTTTCTAGGCTGGGAATCCGAAGACAAGATCTTCCAAAGTTAGAAGAAGAGTTGGAACTTAAAATTGCCAAGGCACAGTTGGAGGAAATAAAGAAGGAAGCTCTTGAGGCCATGGAAACCCAGAAGAAAAAGTATGTTTCTGTGGTATTTCTTTGGTGCATAATTTTGTTTACCATAATCCTTGTTTTTTTTGTGGTCATTTTTTATTTTGCTTTTGAGAATAAAACGAAGTAGATGAATTGGGAAGGTAGTTACTTGATGATTGTGACCTTTTTATCTATCAGTTCAATGATTTATTAAAAGATGCCCGTCTTTCAGATGGTTTTCGCTAGATGATTCTTGTGGGTAATCTTCTGTTAAGATTTTTGAGGAGGAATCCGTTTTGTTGTCCGTGGTGTCTGGGTTGTAATGTCAATCTGGGTTCTAGCAAATTCGGGAAACCGGTTGAGATGTTTGTTTTCACAAGAAATGTAGCCGTAGTTGAGTAGGGCTTTGATTTGCTGTTGAATTTTGAAGTGAGATGGAACACTTGCTGGTATAAGACTTGTCAACCTGGGTTGATAAATCTCAAGTGCCAACCGGAGAATTATGCAAGTATTTATTCAATTAAGCAGATACAGTGTTTGCAACTTCTAGCTGCTCGATCTTTTTCATGTTTTCAGTCTCTCTTTGCGGATCACAGGGCAACGTTTGATTGCCCTCGTTGATTATTCCAACTTTAACGTAAATTTCTCTTTTCAGGGAAGAATTCAATGACGAGGAAATGATTGATGTGAAGGCATTGGACATGCGGAACTTCTTGTGAGATTGTAGCGGCATCTCGTTCGCTCTTGTTTGACAGTGAACTACTGCTTTTGCGACGAAACGGAGAGAGCATACCAAACCGGAATGGCTCATCTTGATGGATATACGCAAATAATGACGAGAATGTACCTTAAGTGCTGCTATTAGCAACTTATTGAATGCAATGTTTTTAGTATTCTTGATTTTTTTCCCCAGGGAACACAAGTTCTGTCACCATCTTTTAGGTATGACCACTGTGATTTTTTTGTTAAATAAAGTATCATTCACCTCGAAAAACCAAGTATGTCCGCTCGCTCTATGACTTGGGTTTTGGATTGAGTGGGGACAACATAAAAGTCGTTCCTACGGAGGGGATTTTGTTTGGACTATCAAATTTTATTAAAAATCGTGTCTACAGATCTAACATTTATTAAAAATCGTGTCTACAGATCTAACATTTATTAAAAATCGTGTCTATAACTAAAATTACTTGATCCATTTCAATGGGGACAACTCTTGTCCTCACTGAATGCAACCCCTATGACTTGATAGCCTGAATGTGTTCTTCTGGTTAGAAGTGGAATATGAGCTGGCTGAAGTATATCCTTGTTCCGTAACTTAATAGCTCCAAATATGTGAAATGTAACAAGGCGATTTCAAGGGGCCAAAGCTTTCCACTTAAAACTCCAATCGAGGAATACCAGATATAAATATAAAGCTTGCACAATTAGTTACAATTTTGGTGAAGAAATTTGTCTCGCACTCGGATCTAAGAATGAGCATTCGGATTATCCGAACTATTTTAATTAGATATCTTATTATTCGAGTCCGAATCCCACCACTTCTGAAAAGGAGCAGAAAACAAAGAAAAATCAGCTAGCGGCAGGCACCCCTCTCTTTTTGTAGAATTTTCTTTTCTTCTTTCTTAATTAATTATTCAAAATTAGTATATTAATGTAACAGATTCTTAAAATCTAGATTTGCCTTTAGCCCAAAAACTTCTTTCGTTTAAAAACAAATAAAATTAATGGCACTCTCTAACAAAACTTCTTTCAAGAAGAACAACGCAGACTTGACGTGGCAAAGGAACCCCATCAAAATAAAAAAAAGAAAATTTTCTTTTTAGTATCGTTAATTTGAAACTTTTTACTAATTAATTGAGTTCTCAAATTCACTGACATATTCTTAATCATTATTATTTTTTAGCTGGTGTCTATATGGATTGTCACGTGAGTGATATAACATGAGATACGAAAGTGACATGTTTTTCACGTTAAAGGTGAGTATTCGGTTCGTCCCGATCCGAACCACTAGAATCAGAGGTCCCAAAAAAGCAAGAAAACAAAGACATGAACCAGAATATTTATGTCTACGGGCCAGACCTGGTCCAGACAAAAATAAGGTCTGATCCAGTCCAGACCCATAACCCGAAAACAATCCAAATATTTTTATGGTCCAGTTTGAAACAGAAATTTCGGTTCAGCGTCACAGTTCATCCCTATCTCACGTGACAATCCACCGGCTAAAAAATTGACCACGGTTAAAAATTTATTAAAAAAAAATATTCATTCGATAAAATTAAAAATCTCTACATGATATTTAATTTAAAAAGGGTCAACCACGCACAAAGTGAACGTTCTCTAAGAAAATCAGGAAATAATAATAATAATAATAATATTAGCTTGGCCTCGCACACTCTCTCTAAGTCGCCCAACTTCCAGGAGATAGAGAGAGAGAGATTTAGAATGGCAGCGGCGGTAGGGGTCAGCTACTTCAAGCCTCCTCGGCCATTTCCTTCCAACTCGGTAAATTAATTACCTTTTTCGAGATTAGTCTTTGCTCGTGAATATGAATGGAAAAATAGCAAATTGTGTTTTCTCAAATTTGTTGGGTAACTGCTGTCGTGAAGTCATCATCTTATACGTAGTTCGGTCAAGTGAATAACCTACATCCATGATGATGAGACGATTGAAGGGATACATAGACTGCCTCTCGCATCTCTGCCTATATTACTGCAACCATTGCTTTAGCTCAAAGAATCCCTCGGGTGCTCTCCTATTTATGAGGCTAACCCTAATTTGCAACCTAATTAGAACTCCTATACAATAGGAATTAACTAAATAGAAATTTGAGACATATCGAATCACCAAACGAAAAATCGGTTCTTGAATGAGGTGGCACAGATGCAATGTATGATTTGAGGAAGCTTGTGGATGGGAGCGAGCCAGTTCCAAAACAAATAGTAGACTTGTTTTGTGTTTTATATTCCTCTCTTTCAGGAGTTCAAATTTCTGTTTAATTGATTTTGTGGATGTGATATTTATGCTTCTGGTGGTTTTAATTGCTTGCAGGGAAAGTCAACATCTAAACGAAGCCACCATAAAATTTGTGCACTGTTTTGGGGGGGGTCAAACAAGTCCGTTGAGCCGACAGAACTCAGTCTCTCCCTCAAGGATTTCGCTTTGACAGGGTCAGCCTCAGAGGTGTTCATATTTTTGACTTCTATTATGAATCCTTTGACTGTTTGATTAAAAAAAAATCCTTCTTTGGCGATGCTGAGTTTGGTTGTTTTGTTAATTCAGGATGCTGCAACGAATCAAGCAATGCCTAAGACGATGTCACTGTCCGTTATTTCTTCGATCTCTGATGTTTTGCCTGATGAATGGGACTCCTGCAATCTGGATTCTACAGGCCCTGAAAAATATAATCCATTTCTTTCACACAGTTTCCTTTCAAGCTTAGAAGAGTCGGGTTCTGCTGTAAAGGTTGGTAGCTTCTTACTTTTTATGTAATGCTTCTCCATCCTTTCGAGTTTGCTTTCAGGAATCAAATGTTGATTATTTGCACAACTTCACTACTGGGTAGTGGATGCAAACCGATATCTGGTTGATGATGTTTCTTTTCTTTCTTTTTTTAGCCGTGTATATTGTCAGCATTCTTCATTATTTGGTTCATTTGGCCCTTTGTTTAAAATAGACCGAAAAGTATCGTCATCTCGATTCTCAGTACATTTATTTTAATTGTTTAAAATAGCCCACATGGCATCTTTAATTCTGCCTCCATCACTTGCATAAATAGTCACAGCTATTGAGCGCCTGATTTTGTTTTCAGCACTTCCATTCAACCTTTTCACTTTGGTAGACACGTTCTCATTTGAGACAGTTGGTGGATTCCATTTTTCTTTCACAATAACTGCCCATATTATTTTGAACCATTCTGACATCTTAAGCAAAGTAGCTTAGAAGTGTGTTATACTTGTAGCCTTCAGAATGTGCAAGTAACATAGTCAACCTAAATTCTTGATTGTTATCGTTCCAGGAAACTGGATGGGCTCCGCGTCATATTGTTGCCAAGGATGAAACTGGAAATGTCATTGGTGTTGTTCCACTTTATCTCAAAAGGTCAACACTGTGAAAGCTATTGGTCTCGTATTTTACGGCAGCGAAAGCTTGCATTGAATGAGTTCTTATCAGCTAGCTGTTGTCTTATCTTTTCAAGCTTATGTATGCAGCCATTCCTATGGTGAATTTGTGTTTGATCATTCTTGGGCTGATGCCTACTATAGTTTTGGATCACGATATTATCCAAAGTTCCAATGCTGTGTGCCTTTCACTCCAGTTACCGGTCCAAGGATCCTAGTTCGCGATGTCCCATTCCGAGAACAAGTTTTTGACAGTATAGCATCTTCTCTGATAGATCTGACGGAGAAGGTAGCACAACTTATTTCGTTGCAGCTTCTGTTTGTTTCATGCTCAAGTTGTTTTCCATGAATAGTCATGTTAATATTGGGCTGCTGTTTCCATCATTTGGTTGTTTCTTCAATCTTCTAAGAGTTTATGTTTCGTCATTGAGCTCTCATTTGATTTTTTTCCCCATTTTATACGAAAAAGGATCTTTTGGCAACTTGGCATTTATCATTACTGTTCAAAAGAAAATGAAATTGATTATAAGTACTAAGGAAAGCTCGTCACCTATTCCTTTGACATTTAGGTTACATCATGTTACTCTATGCTGATAAATAGACGATTAGGTTCATTATATTTCAAGTTGCAGTTTACAACATAAATCGCAGGGTATATTTCTTTTTGACAGTCCCAGGTCTCATCACTGCATATCACCTTCTCATCTGAAAAGGAGTGGCACAAACTGAAGGAAGTAGGATTTCTACAGAGAATAGGGATGCAGTATCACTGGAAAAATCGCAATTACAAGAAGTAATTCAGAGGATTTTTTCTTCATCATTTAAATTTATTAGTAATTTCACATTATTTCTGCTTGAAAATAATATTTCCTATCTTCGCCTTCGGTGAGTGACGCTCCAACACTTCATTGAATCTAAACACCCAGAGAAGTCTCATCTTTTACCAGCCATTAAGAGTCTCGAGTATTTGTATATATTGGCAACTGCATTTCCTTTATCTTTCGTATTTCTTCACCTTCATAAACTGGTCTGAAATGCTACAGTCACTGGAATCACAAGCTTTGCCAAGGCTTCTGTCCTAAACTTATTTGCATCTAATACTACATGTTCATGACAAGTTTTGCAAATTGCATTGCACGAAGAGCTAATTTCTTTTATTTCTAGTTGTTGTACTCGTATAATGGCCATGTTAACCTTTACCTTCTGGTCCTACAGTTTTGATGAGTTCCTGATGGATATGAAGAGTAACAAACGAAAACATATCCGCCAAGATCGCAAGAAGGTTGTTTCTGTAGCCCATGCTGTCTGGAAAGTGTTCTGTTTGCTTTGCATGCAGATTTTCTATTCATTGCTGAAGATGTTCTTTGCTCTGCTCTGCCTATAAGAAAACTAACATTTGCATCAAACTATTACACTATAGGAATTTCCATATCCTACCCAAAACCTTAAGGTAGTGAGTAGGTGGATCTTCCACCCTTATAAATAGGCCCAACCCACTTGCAACTTCCTATGTGGATTCTCTCCAGCATACATTTCTTGTGTGCTGTCCATAAATATTAAGGATTGCTTTTACAATTCTCTATACAGAGTTGCTACAAGCTCTAGTGATATGGGGGCTTTAGATGCTGTCATTAAAATATAGCAGCCCGGCATCTCTGTATTCTTAATTCATCTTAAAAGATTTTTCAGTTATCTTCACAGGATTTTCATCAATTACAACTTTAAGACCTGTCTTGTGCCAAAAATGCAAGCACAGCACGTTCAGATTGACACACCCTTGCTTGTTCTTCTGTATGCTCTTTGTTCTGCTGTATTTTGTTCGTCCCCATTGGGTGATCAGAAATGTGAATCTAAATGCAGATTGGAGCACAGAATTTGACTATGAAGCGGCTTCGTGGTCATGAAATCACGGTAACTACCATGAGAGATGTCTTTATATGATGAATATTATTGAATTTTGACAAATTCATGGTAACATGGTAGATTTTCTTATTGTTGTTGCAAGCTTCAAATATTCCTCTCTTTTTTTTCATTTCTGGTTACTGCCGCATTTTTATTTAGAAATGATCTAAATTGCGAGACATGCCCATAAGCTGCACATGTGCAATATCATTGATGAGTTCAGATGTATCCTGGTGTTGGAAAGAACTAAATCTTCCAAAAAATAACCTCACAACACTGATGAGGTGTTTGGAGGACCTCCCCTCCTTAGCTGTGATGTATCCACATAATGTAGTTTGTATTAAAATTGAAAATATGTAAAGGTTAAATCTTGTTCCCAAAAGTAGGCCAGGCATTTCCGTGTGTTGCATGCTGAAACGTGTCTAGCTAGAGCCCCTGAATTACATGTCAAGCATTCGGATGAGTCGGGCTGTCCAAAAATTTCCTTCTTTTCATCTTAAGAATGTGAAATGACTGCATAAATAAGCATTTTGCTCTTTTAAGCCTACTGATAGCTGATGCTCTGCTGCACCAATGAAGAGGGTTGATGTATATCTGAATAATAGTAATCTGTAAATTTCGTGGCGACACCGAGTAACCTTTCAGTACTTCTGACTGAAGTTTCTGTTGGTGTCTTTCAGGCTAGACACTGGGACACCTTCTATCAGTTCTACAGGAACACCACTGATAACAAGTACGACTTGCTTAATTTGCCTTCAACTCCTACTTTGAAGTAGACTTAATTTACCGTCCTCTCCTACTTTCAAGTAAAGACTTCCTTGATGTTGAAAGTTGTGATGCAGTGAACTTATTCTTCATATGATTAAAATATTCATAGCTCTCTTTATCACCATCTTGTAGGTGGGGCACTCCGTATCTCACAAGGGATTTCTTTCACATTTTGGGATCCAAGATGGGAGATCAGGTACTCCTTGTTGTTGCAGAGGAAGGAGGTGAACTTGTTGCCGGGGCTCTTAATCTAATTGGTGGCGATACGCTGTATGGTCGATTATGGGGTTGCCACCCAAAAGCGCAATACTCGTGTTTGCATTTTGAAGCATGCTATTATCAGGTTTATGTCTAATCACGGACTATTTACTGCATAGTAATAGTTCCCTTCCTAAAGATTGTTGTTTCATGTTCTTTAGTATTGCCAGCATTCACGACAAGATACTAATACTCTTTGCTACTGCACTGATCCTGACCCGAATTATCAATCAATGAGCATTAACATGCATTTTCTCTCGAACAACTGTTGAATAAGATCCGTGGTTGGCATGCGCAAATGTGCATCATTAGGATGCCTATTGAAGCACTTCACCTTTTTGTGTAGGCTATAGAAGCAGCCATTGAGCTTAATTTGAATACGGTGGAGGCTGGAGCTCAAGGTGAGCATAAAATACAGCGCGGCTATCTTCCCGTAAAGACTTACAGCTGCCATTACCTTGTGGATGAAGTTTTGAGAAACGCGATTGGGGAATTTCTTGTACGAGAATCGGCTCAGGTTAGTGAATTTTCGCTTGCTTCTTAATTTGTTGCTTCTTAATCGGCTCAGGTTAGTGTAAGTCTGACGAGTCCCAAATGTTTCTTAAGTGGCCTGAATAATGTTTCTCTGACGAGTCCCAAATGTTCTTGAACTTGGCAGGTTGAGCATGTGATGAAGATGCTGCATGAGTCTGGTCCATTGAAGGAAGAGTCGAGGTGAAAGAGCAGCACCAACTACCATTATTTACAGTTTTAACTCTCCTGTGAATAGCCAGCCATTAAGGCCTCTCTCTCAAGTGATAAAAGGAAAGGGTAGGTGGAAAATTGGACATGAAATCTAGGACCAAAGTTCAGACCCCGGAGCTGTAATATTTAACTTATAAAAAAAAAAGACCTCTTTCTTTGAACTGTAAGAGTTGTACATAATACAGTATCCCCAATAAAATGCCTCATATTTAAAATAATAATTAATATTTAAATGCATTACCCTTGTTTGTTTGATAATATAATCGTTTATTTTTTGTCTTATTTTAGGTATCTCAGATTAGTTTTCAGTGACTTGAATATAAATAAAAAAAATTGCGTGTATTTTTAGTCATTTAAATGCAAACTACTAACCCCTTTAATATTTCTGTGTGGTTTCAATAATATCATTTTAGAAGGTTCCATGTGTAATGTAATTAAATTGAGTTTCAAATCTAATGATAGGATCACTCATTTTTCTCCGCGTGCTGAAGTAAACTGGTTCCATATGCCACCAGATGGTGAAAATAGATAAGATGAAAGGTCCTCCCATCGATTATTTTACAAACTCGACCGAACATAACTATCGTAGATTTTAGGAAATGCGTGCGGTGTTCTCTTTGCGATTTGGCGTTTCGTACCCCCATCAGGTTTCGTTCCTAGGAATTGCATGTTCCCCCGTATCAATGAGGTCCTTGGGGATATTTTGGCTTTGCTAGAGGGATCGGCAACTGTACCGTGCTAGTTGCCGATATTTGGGTGCTTATCCTAGGGTTTGAGATGACATGGGAGAAGGACCTCTATCGTATGCAAGAATGAGATTGCCATCTTTTATATCGGCCGCGATGTCTCACGGGATTATCTGCTAGGGAGCTGCTCGTTCGGGACTGGGAATCCATATACAACATGCTTATAGAGAAGATAACCGCATTGTAGATGTCTTTTTAAAGTATGTTCTTACGATCTCACTTAACCATGTCTTATTAGATGTTTCCTTACGTTTCTATGCTGGTATGTATTTGGATGACCTAAAGAGGATAAATCTACTTCAATGTATCTATACTATTCATCGATGAATAAAAATTAGGGAACTTTGCACCTCGTTTGTACCCAAAAAAAACAAAAGGAGCCCCTTATGGCCTGTTTGGTAAGAAGGAGATGGAATCATCCCCCTAGGCATACTACTAACAAAGGGAATAGGATTACTGAGAGAGGGATGGGGTTTCAAATCTCGTCGACCAGAATTCAAATCCCAAAATGAATATATTTAGAAAATAGTTCAAACCTTCAAATGAACGTAATTATAAAACTTCAGGAATGTAGTTGGTTATCTTTAAAAAAATGAACTGCTAGATTTTTTGTATTAACTTCTGTCCACATCTCCATTGATCAACTTGTAAGTATGTGTTAGAGTTCTTCAATTCAAGTCTTAAGATTATAATTGTGTTAAAAGTTCCATATAAATTTTTTTTGTCGAACTAGTAGTTTTGGGAAAAAAACACTTCATAGATTTAAAATAAAAGATTGTTTTGCTATATGTATTCAGTACAACTAGTACATATGAAGGGAAATGGGGAAAAAGAAAACCTCACCAATCCTCCCAGAAACAAAAATGGAGCATGAAATATCAATCGACAAATGCATCTCGAAAAATCAAGCACTTCTGTTCTGTCATCAATATATATATATCTACATGCAGCAATCAATTCCTACAGAGCTACTTTCCGTTTGGTAAGAATATATCAAAGCTCGAATCGGTATCGCGCTGTGATAGCTAATACCTTGAACCAGGTGGAGCTGGTGGCAATCGATTAGGCGTGGTGCGGCGACTACTGCTTGAACCTGAACTTGTATCGCCATTCTGAGAAGGATCGCTGTTGCGCCGACTGTGAGACCTAGAAACACCGAATGAGTCTGAAGGTCCATTGGCGGCAGCATCAAACGCGGTTCTCCAGTCATCTCCTGATGAGGATTCCCTTGCTCTTGGACTGCTTTCTGCACATCAATATTAACATTGGAAGTGTTCGATAAAAGCAATGCACCGTAACTGCTTCTAGTCTAGAAAGGCACAGTTCCAGTTAAATTCATAGTCCATTGTCTTCTCAAAAACATTAATCAAATTCAACCACATTCATATAGTTTTGATAGATTTCAGATATTATATTACGTTGGAGTGTCCCGCCGCCCAATTATCTGTCAACCTCGTAGACTAGAAATGTAGTTCAACCATCAAATCAGCAGCAGTGTCATCGTCATCATAAACCTTGCAGCCCTTATTATTGAGTATCACTAAAGCCGTCATTACCTACGCCCGCATCTCCATTAGACCAGTTGGCGGAAGCAGCTGCTCTGTTGTCATGAACGCTCAGCTGCCGAACGAGTTTCAATAGAAGAGAAGACTGTTTCTGAACCCGTTCCCTCTTGCCCTTCACATTACGGTCCTCTTGAAGCAATTCCTCAATCCTTGCAGTGGCATGGGCACTATCCAACAAACAAATATTCTTGCATCAGGGATGATTGGACAAGAAAAGAAAGCAAGAAAAAAAAAAAGAGATATGCTTAAGCATAAATGTGAAGTTTAATGCATCCAATCTTAAAAAAGGGGACAACAATAACAATATCGGTCTGACCTGATGGAACTATACAATTGGTTAAGCATATCTTCTCTGGCTTTTTCTACTTGGCAAAGAACCACTGCCTGCTCATGTAGAGGATGACAAAATTAGTACCATCAGCACAGATGATCAAATTTTAAATGATTGATTCACCAGAAAAAATTGAAAATGTCTGGTATTGAAGCAAAGAGCAACCTTTGGAACGTTGGCAGCAAGACTGTTAAGAACAGCTTCAACGTAGCCCCGAACTTCTTGTGACATCCACCTGAGCTCTTCCTCAGGGTCAGCAGGTCTTCTTGTCATTGTATCCTGCAACCAAATGGAACTTTGTCATTCAGCCTCTAACCATTCTCTACATAATGAAGGAAGACAAACTCCAAAGGTCCAGAATATTGGGATAAAGCAAGCGGAAAAAAGGCACAACACACTGATATTGCGAGACGGCATCAACACTGTTTACTATAGCTAACAAACAATTTCTTTGTACATTCAACAATAATTGTCCCAATTGGTGATTGCAAGAGCATAGACAGAGATTATCAAGGCTTATGTTACTGTCTTTTCAGAATGATAGTGGGTGTTACTACAATCCTCGTTATGGTTATGGATTCAAATACTCCAGCATTCATCTCTGGTTTGTTTAATATTTTGCATTTCTCCCAGGCAACAGCACGACATAAAAATGTCATCGACTTTATCAGTAGGCATGCGAATGAATGCTTTAAATGCAGATAGAGTAACTGATCAAATTCTTTAGTACGCGTCAGTTAAAAGTATAATTTTTTGGTTCAATCACTGTGATACGGCACTAAGTTATATTCCTCTATTAAAGAAGTGGAATCCAAAATCCAGATTTGCAACGAAAATAGTGCATGGAAACCTACAAGTGAACCATCAGAAAGACTTTGACGCATGGGAAGACCAGATTCACCACCAATCACTTGCCCTCCTTTTGATTGAATGACACTTCTCAACTTGTTCATCCACTCAACCTTATCGGCAATGCTCTCCGCTTTCAACACAACAGCACTGTGAGCTGCAAACAGAAACTTCTGTTAAATGACCGTGTTCTTTAATTTGCTCCTCGTGGTTGCACAAGAAACTGAACCAGGATTTTGAAAACCTTTCAAGACAGTCTTATAAGGGACCCTGCTAGTTAACTTGAAAATAAGACTGGGTCCTTTCTCAGAGTTCGGCCCATTTGCCTTTTTATCCTTGGAACTTTTCTTTGAAGTTTCTTCCTCTTCAGAAACTTCCTCAATATTGCATTCCTGACCAGCATATATTATAAATAATGAATTATAGGATTACCAAGCAAAGGGAACAGGAATTTGCCCGATGCAGAGCAATTAGAATCCTCGCAGAATTAAAATTGCACATTGGAGCAAAATTATTGGCAGTTCTTTCCAAAAACTACAACAAGTAGTCAGGAACCTTGTCTAAGATTAATTAATCAGATGAGTAAGTTATGTCCCAGGAAATTTAAGATAAAGCAAAAATGCAAATTCAAGCAACTTATTCTAGTGAAAATCAAATTCAATAGAACGCCAATGTACAGGAAACTTCACACTGTCTAGATTTAGGGCACAGCATAATTAATGGAAATAAAAAAATTCCCAGAAAATATATATTTTAGAAGGCACAACTCCAGAGAGCAACTAGAGACTCATATCCAAGTGTTAAACCCTCGAGTTAATTCGTTCATAAAAATTGTTTTCTCCAACACAAATCCAAACTTATTTTTCGGATAAGTTTACCTCCAAAGAAATGACACCTCGAAAATTCCGTTCTTCTTGCTTTTTTGTATAACCAAGCTGCAGTAGACATAAATGATGAGCTGTGAGTAGATACATAGAAAGGACAAGCATATGAGCCATGGCTACTACTGCATCATAAGATTGAAGGTATAACATCAAGATAAGACAGAAAAACTAAATAGCCATCATTGGCATATGGGAAGACAAAAACCTTTCCACTTTTTTCATTCAAGACAAACCATCTCCTGCTCCAGTCATTTGATTTCCCACTTTTCTTCAACAAAAATCCTGCAAGTACAAAGCAGGAATTGCCAACAGGCAGTCAACTTATTAGGGCACAGCTAAAAACATCAAATGCAAACATGTCCCTCATATTGTGCACAAAGTCAACCATAATAGCTGAGGTCCCACTTCCCTATTGAGTAACCAAATCAGGCAACAAATTTCCTGTGTAAAACTAAAAAGCAGTGTGCTTTTTGCAGGTTATGAAACAGTTACAAATTCAAGATGGAGATCCCAAAAGTTTACAGGAACAGTCCTCTTACAGAGTGCTTTATAGGGTTGGCTCGTTTGGCCGACCCTTAAAAAAAAAAGAGTGCAACTGCTTTGCAATAACTCCATCAATCACAAGATTCTCCTTTTTGTATCACTGTATGTTAAAAATATAAGAAACGAACCTGCTGTTATTTCACCACCAGGCCCGGCAGTTTTTAAGGCTGGTCCTTCTTGTGCATCTTTATCCTGCGGGTTCGATTTATCCTTCATTGATTTCAAACTTCCCCCAGATTGTTGGTTCCCAGGTAGTGGACTAGTTGCCTGAAGTGTAAAATTAAGGAAGCCAATGCTCAGATACCAGAACACAAACAATTTATTACGTGGAAAAAAATACTGGACGCAGTATCAACATGTAAAGAAGATCATACCCTAGTTAAAAGAGATTGCTCTGCATCAGCACCCTTCTTGGAGGATTTGTTCTTTAGCTCTTCCTCCCTACGTTGCCTATCCATGCTGGAGAATATTGATAAAGCAAGAATGAGACTTTCATGAATGAGACTAAACGAAAACGAGCTATTAAATCATGGGCAAGACACCATTACAAAGGAAGAAGTTGCAAGTTTATAAGTAGAACCACTATTGATGGTAAAGTGAGTCTCATTTGAACGCTAAAATTGAAAGACAGAAACTGAAGAGAATTTAAGAACACGAGGTAAAACAAAGCACCAAAGACAAGGTGCAGACTTCACGAGCATCCCAGGAAAATTGCAGCATCAACGCGATAAGATAATATTAAGCAGGGAAAAACTGATTGAAGGGAACGCCAATCACAAACTCAGCATGACACCAGAGAAAAGCAACAACATGAAATGGGAGAGATTTTAGAAAAATATGATTTGACCAAACAAGCTTCAGCACTCTAATTCTCGAGCAACGGAAATCGCAAATCTATCCAGATTTTATTCAAAACATACCGCCTCTGCACCAAACGTATGAAATGTTGCGGTGGAACGAATGCACGCTCCATATCGACCAGCGCAATAACCATCTTCTTAGCTTCATTCTTGAAACTTTCAAGTGCAGTAGTTGCTATAGCAATAACCTGCTCATAAATTTATAGCTGAGGTGCACCATCCCAGAGCAACAACTAAAAAAACAGCTTAAAGACAGCAGAGCACCTCTCTTTTGAAAACAGGGTATCTTCCAAGACCAGGAGTAGCATTTGCAGACGAAGATACTAAATCCACAAGGACTCGATGCACCTATGCAAAGCCATGTCACAACAGATTGAAGATGGAAAAGAATATGAACTCCCCAAATGCATGTTTACAAGGAATGAATCCAATGGTGCCACAAGATTATTAGACTTCAGCTCACATTCTGCAACTCAAAGATGTACAAGATATTTGGAAGTGTGAACAATTTCGGCAACACAAACTGATATAGTGAAGAACAAAAGAAAGTACCAAGAGCTTCCACCACTCGAAAACTTACAATAATTAAAGCGGCACATGATGGTCTTGATAGAAACATAAAAGAAATTGCTATGTACATGAACAAAAAATGCCAGATAATTTTTTTGTCACGTGACACACAAGCATATTAATGAGCTAATCTTACTACGACACTAATGGCCTTCCAGTCTGCCTACATGATTATGTTTAGAGAAGTTCAGCAAATACTAATTGATGTCTATGATTATTCATCACTATGCTAATTGGGCATCTATCAGCAAACATAAATCAGCAACTCCTATTTCCCAAGGTGAAAAAATTTCCTTCAGACTTTGAGTTAAAGCAAGTAGACTATTGTAGGGGTTCATCTACACTGAGCAGACAGTCGAGTACTAAACAATCATTTGTGCAAAAGCAGAAGTGCACACCTAATCAGATAGCAAAAGGAGCTCATTTTCTGACAAGGGGAGTTCCATGCTTCGGGAATTCTAGAATGGTACCACAATGGAGAAATTCTATTCAGACCAAAATCATTGACAAAGAGAAAAAGCAAAAAACGAACAAAAGGATGTAGCTGGTGATATATACCTCATCCACGCACAGACGTGAGGGTTCTTTAGCCAGCTCCAGGACACCTTTTATTAATGACCTTAGCCCTTTCTCTGGTGATATAAGATATGGTTGATATCCGTCTGCTTCTAGCACAACCTAACAGCAAGAAAAGAGCATATAAAGGGCAACTAAAAGCATCACCAGAAGGCAAATATACATGTTCTACATACCCGTTTGACATTGTTCATGTCAAAATGCCTATCTAAAGGGAGCTGCTTGATTCTGTTTGGAAAGTTTCCTTCGAAACTAGCAATAACTTTCCACCCATTGCCCTGCACCAAAATATAAGACTTGCTGATCATGAGACGGCAATCTTAATCAAAAACTAATAGTTTCTGCAAGGATGATCTTCTCATTCTATAGCATCACGATGCCATGTGGGAAACTTATAGCTACCCTGCTGTAGGTAAAAATGTTCCTTGAGAAGTAAATACGACCAGGAATTGTCTTGCCATCAATATACTCACTTCACCACCAGTAAGATGAAGAAGAAACTTGTCCTCAAACTCCCGGCAAAGCTCCAAAGCTAAGGCTCTTGTACCTTCTGCACTATCAACCATCGACTCACCAAGCCTCGCTAACTCTTCCTGGACGATTTGAGACTTCCCCTGCAGCCTACATAAGTTATGTGAAATAATTAGAACAAATGGGTTTACAGTTAACACAGGAAGTTCTCGGGCAGCAATTAAATATACAAGAATTCTTGTTTGGACCACAATTAACCTAAAGATTCCCGTGGGCCAATAGATTTTATTCCGGAAGAATCAGGGATACTGGTAAAAGGAGTTGCTGAAACCAAAACATATAAATTAATGGCAATCACAACGCAAACCTGTAGACAACACCAACACAATGCAACCCTGTAGACTTGCAATAAATCTAAGAAAGAGAGAAAAAAAAGCTAGAACGAGCATATACCCAGAGAGAAGATTGGGAAGCCTGAGTTTCATACGGTTTCGTATTTGACCAGCAAGGGCCTCCACTAGAGAAACTCTTCCAAGCTTGTTCTGTGGTGCTCCAGTCAATATAGACTTTAGACTTTCACTTTCAGCTCGCCACGCAGTTTCTAATGAGTTTTCAGTTCCAGCTTGCGCTGAAGCTATGGAGACAGATTGACCAATCAGAGCAACCCAAGGGATATCAGATGTCTTTGGTGGACCTTTGTTCAAGAGAAGAGCCTGGACAGCTGCAAGAGCTTTAGATTCTGAAGCTGCTTGGTCAATTTTGCTGATGACGCCAACTGTTCTCGTACCTACAAAGAATTAAACAAAATCCCCGAAGATGTTTGGGAAAGTTAAAATCACAATAAGGTACAACAAGCGAAAAATAGAGCAACTTTAGCAAGAACTCACTCTCAGCATCATACTCCTTGGCAATCCTGAGAGCTTTAGAGGATGACACCTCAGGGGCTTGAATAGCAGGTATTACAACAAGTAATATTGCGTCATTGTGTTCAACATACTCACTGATCTGAAGAGGAACAAAGCAGACTCATTTACAACTCGATGTAAAAGGGGAAGGTTGGCTTAAGAACATGGCTTCCTTACACGAGGATGAATTATTCTTTTTGCCAAAAAAATTTACACGCGGATGATGGCCGAGCATTTAGCCCTGTCAAAGAATGGCCATTTCTAACTTCGCTAAAGCGGGAACCTATTATACTCATTCACTCACCAAGGAATCATCCATGATTCTCTGATCCAGTCCAGGCAAGTCAATTAGTTTCAATGATGGTGCTGCAGGTATCAAAACAAGAAACTCTATTACTAGCAACTAGAAATGCCGAGAGATGGTAAAATAGCTCTACCAGTGGCAACATTGTGCTTCAACAAGATTGCACATGCTTTTCTTTCTTATACTTCATATAGTTAAAGAAGGTTGTATATCATCAAAAGTTCAAATCCCTAACTGTTACCAGAGAAAACTTTACATGATTTCCACTGCTTAAAATCCGCCTTTAAGACCCTTTAACAATGGACTAAATACCTCTCTCAACTTCAATTCAAGAGAAGATTCTATTTGACTTGACACACCTAATAGAAAAAACATATAAAATGGATAGCAAACCTGTGCTAGTGCGTAGCTTAAGATATATTTCATCACGAGTCCTGCCGGAGGAACCCTTGCTCAGCCTATCCTGTAGAGAATGCCGAAGAGCACCTATGATGTGCCAATTTAGAAAGACCACGAAATATCAGAAAAAAATACAAGATCCAGAGAGAAACAATTGAAGGCTGCAAGCTACCAGAAAAATGTGCAAATAGCATACGATAGCAATGAGTTAGCCCTGGAAAAGAAACAATGCATATCACAGCTAATGTATGCTAAATGCCAACACAACCTATTCTAAATGCAGTTGGATGGAGAAGAAGTAGGAGGACTTACTTGCTGAAACTTGTTGCGATTTATTGTCAATTTGTAGAACAATTGACTTGCTACTTAAAGAAGCCTCCCTGCTTAAATCAATGCTTATTGGGGCACGAGTAGCTCCATTTTCACCAGTTGGCTTCAAGAAGCAAATGGATTATCCATAAGCTTATGACGCACAATAGAAACGTTACAAGCTAACAGTCAGAAGCAAAATTTCACTCACCAAAACCGGATGTCCAATTAGACTGTTCATAACAGCCGACTTACCTGCACCCTGCACAGAGAATCCACAATAGGTAAAAATGTCAGCTTATGGAAAAGCATTCCTAAACCGAAAAGTGAAAAATCATCAACTGCAAAATCTCGGCGGCAGCATTTCTTCGTCATACTTTGTTTTAGTCTCATCACCTCCACTCAAGTTCACTTGATCACCACCAGTTTCAGTTAGTTAACGCGTATCGACACACACAAAAAACAGTACCAAATCATTTCTTAACGTTTCCAATCTCGCGAATCTAGATAGCGTTCCCAAGCAGGATCCGATTCAAAAAACTGCTACCATCCTATACACACAGCGTCATTCCCGCCGGAATCTAAACCGGAACCACGCGACAACTACTGATCGAGTTGGATCTACTCGGAGAGCGAAATGCGAAATTACCACGTTGCCAAGGGCGACGACGTTGAGGAAAGTGCACGGCCGTCTAGACGACGCCGTCTCGTCAACATCCTCGTCGGCGAGCACCGCCGAGGCTTGCACTATCGACACCGCCAGCTGAGCCAAATCGTCCATCGCCTCCATCTCTCTCTCTCTCCCCCCTCTCTTTACAATGGCCTAACAACGAAGACAATACTGAGATCAGACGAAACCCTAGATTCGGATCTAGACGGTTATTTCTTCATTTCTTGTTAAGGAGGAGGAACCTCTAGCGATTGATCGGGTAACCGCCGTCTCCGTGGAATTGAATTAAGAATTTTCTGTTTTATTTCCTTATAGAGAAAGGGTGGATTATTTTGGTGGGAAGGGTCAACAATTGAAAGGGATGGGGGAGGGGAGGAAGTTGGAACTTCCTTTTTGAAATCTAACACAAAAATTGTAAGTGTTCTCTCTCTCTCGCTCTTCTAAAAAAAATTCATTTTAGTATCTCGTAGTTTAACATTTTTCTGATCAGATACTTTATGATTTCATTTAGAGGAAATTACTTTATTGGCCCCTTAGGATTTGCCTAAATTACTATTTTAACCTCTCCTGTTTCGAAACCCAAATTTTGGCCCTCTTATTTTGCTTTTATTGAACTCTCGGGTCCTTCGCTGACATCATCACTCAATTTATTAATTCTAATATGACTATTAAATCCCTGAAATTTAAAAAGAAATCACTCTGATCGTCTCCTACTTTCCCTCGATGACCCTTGCATTTTCTCTAGCAACTCTTCATCTTCTCCAGCGGCCAAAGGACTTATAACCCAATGGCACAAGGCGTTGTAAATATCTTGAAAGTCTAAAGTTCAAACTTTGGCAATGTCATAGTGTAATAATTTATCTTTCAAAAATAAAATCTTCTCCGACGAACTCCGGCAACTTTTTCGGCCAAAATATCCCAACCCTGAAAAAACAGTTTTCTTTCCTCCTCCTCCTCCTCCCCCTTCGACACCCCAACTACTGCTCCCCTGTAATGTCCAACTATATCATTGGAAGTTAATTATATTTAGTCAAATATGCTAGGTCATTTTGTAAGATAAGAATATACTATATTAAAAAAATAATAATGCAAATTGGTATCGAGGAATATTAGAAAGGTGACTAGATATTATTTGGTATAAATTAAATTGAGGAACTAAATAATATTAAATTTGTGAATTTAATTAACAATAAAAAAAAAGAAACGTGACATCACACTAGAAAACGTGGTAAGTATGATAACTTCTCACGAATTTCACGGCAACAATTGAAGAGATAGCAAAGGACAATTAATTAGATAAAAGTGAACTAGTTTAATTTTGTTAAGTGAGGACATTAAAAAAAAGAAGAAATAAATCAGAAAATAAAGGTGAAGATAAGTAAACCAAAATTTAGCTACAAACGTGGCAAGGAAAGGAAAAAGATAAAAACGTGGCAGCTTGTATAATTTGCCACCGAAACTCAAAATAGAGAAGTGGGCTAAAATAGGTTGATTTAAATAAGATCCACCGAAAATAAAAGAGGAGAAGGGTGGCAGAAATGAAATGGAAGAAAGAGAACCCATCTTAATAATAGAAAAGTAAAACGGTGGAAAGGAAAACAGCCATAAAAATATAAGAAGGTAAATTGTTTATTTGTTAAAAATTTTTGTTTCTACTCGCTTCATTAAAATGATATTACAAATTTGAAAACTCAACAATTGTGGGAACAGTAGAGGTATGAAGTCTATTGTGTGCATTAGAAACTTCTAAAGATGATAAGATGGAAATGAGTAAAGATTGTAATTAGGGTAAGTTAATTGGTATGACTTTAGTAGAAGTTATATTTCTAATGTAGAAAATTTAATATGTTAATTTTAAAGTCACCGTGAACTGTGAACTAGAGGTTCCCCTTGAAATGACTTTGGATTAGCAATTGAAATTTTTGACGTAGATGGGAAATCTTAGAGCTAATAAAAAGATCAAGTACACTTTATAAACAATGATTTAGAGGCTGTAATGAGAAGAGGAAAAGAAGTGAACAGCGAGTTAACTATTTCGATGATGGAAATTTGTATTTACAGTTGAGATAAAAATATGTATGAGTAAAGAAAACATAGCAAACTTGACGAGGAACTGTAGCGAAACTAATTAATCAAGTTTGTAAATTAAAATGGATGAGGATTTAAAGGAGAATTATGAAATGGGAAACTGTGATAGTGAAAAATATTGTTGGTGATAAAACATGTCGAAAGTTTTGGGAAGACAATTAAATTATTTGACCTAACATAAAGTATGTACCAACTTAGTTGAAGTATTTTGCTCTAACAGGTTCGAAGATGTATTTTTGAGGTGGGAAAACTTGAGGAACACTCGACTCAATTTGAATTTGAATTCAAGCGAAAGAGTGTGTGAATCGGAAGGTGTACGATCAATTCAGATATTTGTCGAACAAAATTGGTAAACAAATAATATGTGACTCGTGCTTTCTTTAGCGCACTCTATTTATTTGTCATGATTTAAATATGATAACGTGAGTGCATTTGTGAATTTGTCATATGAGCATATGGTATGACATTATGATTTGTGAAAGTTTGTTTAATCTGGCCCAGAGGGGCACTGGATATGTTTGATATATTTTGGAAGCCTATGAATTTGTTATGATATGAAAGTCTGTTATATGGATAGCTCGGCTCTGTGATATGGACGTCTAGTAGGCAGAGGTCTACCCGTGACTAACCGGGGATGTTGGCATATGTGCACATATACTGAGGATACAATGAATTCTGATATGATCTGTTTGGCCGGCGGGGTTGGATTCTGATGGCGCCTTTGAGATATGGTATCCTCGTGTCGGAGTTGGAGTGACACTATCTAGAACTTGTCAAACGTTCGTCCAGTTTTGAGATTTAATTTTAGAATTATGTGTTCATGTGTCAAATTGCGTGACGGAATCGGACGTTGCGTAGTTTGCTCATATTTTTGTGACTTTGTGATTATATGCTATATTTGGTCATCTGGTAAGTATGATCTTTGAATAATGTACATCTCCGCATAATTTATTTGCCATATTAGTTATATGCATGTTTTAGGAATGTTTGTGCATTGAGTAGCTAAATAAATTGTGATGCATATCTTATTTGTTTACTGGGTATTCCAAAACACTCATTCCCCCACCCACTAGTTTTGCAGGAACTCGTACACAAGTTGTGTTAGCTCGGAGATCTACTCTGATCGTACCAAGTCCGATTTGTTCTCCAGGACTTGCATCGAGGTCTCCAGTTTATATTTTGCTCTTTCATTTAGAAGCTCCGTAGTCACAAGATTTGCTTTGATCTTGGAAATATTTAATTATTAAGAATATATTAATTTTATTTAATCGAACAAAGCTTGACAATTGGTTGTAAAATTTTGATATTTAAAATGCAAGATAATATAAGTTTTAGTTATAAGTTTAATAGTTTAAGATTTATAAAAATTTGAATAAGTTTGAGGCTGGCTAGATCTTTGTGTGTGATTTAAGTAGTCAAAGTCTAGCGCCGGTCACCGACCACAGATTTGGGTCGTGACATCCCCTCCGTCGATGGTAATTGATTACTATAGTGAGAGCCCGAGATTTGAGGAAAAATCGATGAGGAAAAATCACGCCTCGGTTCAAGGCGACTGTTACATTTCAATGGCGTGTCCTTCGACACCCCCACTACTGTTCCATCCTCTGCCAGGCCGAGATATGTTCCCTCTGATACCGCCGACCACGACCCTGAGCACGCTAACGTTGAAGATTGGTCTCGTCGGGGAAGAATGGACCATGTTAATTTCAAAGCAGGCTGCCATCGACACTTTTCATATTTCAAAGAAGGGATTGGTTTCGTCGGCATTTTTCAGATTTTTGTGGTGGATCGACCGGCATGAAGACCAGTGAGCCAGGGACTCGAGAGTATTATAATAAAATTAAACACGGAGAACGAGAAAATCATTTTTGAAAACTGAGAGATGCTAGAGGTAGGACGACGAAACTCCAAGAACCTCAAAGTAATTAACCTTTTTTAACTACCAATTTTGAAAAAATATATATTTTTCTTCCCATTTGAGAATATATCTAATTTTTTATACATTAAAAACAAACCCTATAAACAACCCCAGAGATCTTTTTTCCCCTTCTAAAATGATATTTTAAAAATTAATCTTTCAACAAAATATAAAAAAGAGAAATCCAACCACTTAAAATCTACCTTAAATTTTAGCAAGATCATATCAAATTATATAGAACTTAATTTTCCAACTCTATACTAGCTGGATGCGATCCATCTTAGCAGAGGCTAAGTACCAAATCATGAATATCCAATTTTAAATAATTTTAAGTCATTGTCCAGTTTTTGCGGGCAACCTCCGGATAGTTGATCAGGTCTCTAAATAATTTTAATTAAAATTTTTTGATGCAATTGGTAAATGTTAAACTACACGGTACTGGTATGCTTTTTTGTAAAATTACAACGTACTAAAGTGTAGTTTTTCCAATTATAATTGTTTTTCTTTTTCCTAAACGACGGAGAATTTTCTCAAGCTCCAAGCAAGAGCAGCCTATTGTCGGAGGTAGAAAATATATTTTAGTTGCAACCGAGAACAACCAATTTTCTGTTTTACTCTCTTCCTAGCTGAGTAGCTTTTTGGGCACCCCTTGAAATTCAATATAAGCAGAGAAAATGAACCAAATGTTACATAGAATCTCCTAAACATGAGAGAAACACCTCAACTACTTTCTTTTTATCTGCTTCCACCTGCAGAATAGTGCAGCACTGAAAATGGCAGACCATATAACCTTGATTTTAGCTACTTCTGGTGTTTGATGTGAGGGTAAAGTCCTAATATATGCTCCGGCATGAAGTCGTGCCGCGTCAATATGCCTACGATCGGAGGCCTCTGCAAATTAGCAGAGGTTAAAATCAGTTCCAAATAGGAGATGATCATAACCAAGAACAAAAGATAACACAGAGTTGGCAGCAAGAGAAATGCATACCCCTGGGGTCTTTGGCACAACACACAAGTGCCTGAGGCCGAGCTCCCGAAACAGAACAGCGGCTTTCGCTAGAGACATTGTCTCAACTACCGTGTATGGAGACGTGTTTGTGATCGGATGGAGATCAATGTACATCTCCATCTCGTCTCCCGTGAACTCCAAATCTTCAACCTTGATGCCTTTCCCCGAACCCGCCTTTGCAAAATCATGTGCTTTGAATCTACTCAAAATTTCGGAACCAGTCATGACTCTTTGCTTTGAGAATTTTCCCCCTTTAAGAAGCACGAGAAGATGAGACCTTAGAACTAGCCCACACAACTCGGGAGCCTCCGAGAAGGGCGGCTCGTCAATCACAGGGAAACCATTATGCCGTGTTACCCTCAGTGCATGTACTACATTCCCGACCTTTTCGACCCCCGAAAATGTGATCAACGGACCAGAGACCACGTCACCGGCAACCAACTGCCTCATGTATGGTTCTGCGTGAGCTTCCAAGTAAGGTAGCCCTTTCATTTTCACAATCTGATCGTAAACGCCTTTGTTGAAACCATCCGCTACAGTTTTTGAAATGAGAAGAACAAGCATCACCAAGGGAAGCATTAACAGGTCATTTGTGAGCTCCAGAAGTATGACGCAGAGCGAAACTGTCATCCTCATGGTACCGCCAAGAAATGAGGCAGCTCCAAGTAGTGCAAAGAGACCGGTGTCCAGTGTTGATAAAGAACCAAGAAGTGTTCCAACAAGACGACCATACGAACCACCAGCGAGGATAACAGGGATGAAGAGACCAGACGGGATAGCAATGCCATAAGTCACAATGCCGAGACAGTAAATGGCGATGAAGAAAACCAGTAGGGTAGAGAGCTGAAACTGTTTTTCGCTCCCGGAGGTTAATATATTCCGGATAGCATCATCGTTTGTGTTGAAAACTAGAGAAGCAAGGTCATTGTAGTGCCCGGATGGACATTGGAAGCTCTTGTAGTTCCCGGAGCGGCCTTCGGTGGGGCATTGCTCTGCAAGGTGAGGTGGACAGGGAATGCAAGTCGAGAGCCACGGCAGGCCATACGAGCAACACGAGGTCAAAAGCGATACTAAAACGACTAGCAGGATCTTGAAATGTGGACCCCTCCTGCAATTTCGTTATACAATCAGCAGAAACGACTTGAGAAGCTAAATGAGTGCAAAT
Source organism: Hypericum androsaemum (assembly GCA_963995505.1). NCBI lineage: Eukaryota > Viridiplantae > Streptophyta > Magnoliopsida > Malpighiales > Hypericaceae > Hypericum > Hypericum androsaemum. The sequence goes on from OZ023199.1 coordinate 4,679,870, forward strand.
GCAGCAAATTTCTTGAGGAGCTTACTCGTTAATGACGCTATAAGTTCGAAGGACCTTGTCGACGCAATAATTATAAAGACTTCCAAGAACACCTCCAATTGCTCCGAGGAATATAACTGCCAGCAGATCCAGGGCGTTATAGGTGGCTTTTTCCGAATTTACATCAAACATTATCAAACCTCCTTGCCCGAATAATCCGCAGTTTCCACCACGGCAAAACTCTATAAAACCCCTCAGCACGACTGCTACTACAGCGGTAGTAAAGAAAGTTCTCCATAGAAGAGCACTTCTCCACCTGGATCATGCCAAGAAAAGTCGAAAGACAATGCATTAATCGCAGTTGAAATGCTCGGCCGAGTATTGTAAGGTTAAAAGAATTACTACCATGAAGCAGCTTCTTCAAGGGCAAAAAGGACTCCTCCAACAGGAGCGCGGAAGGCTGCTGCTACACCAGCAGCTGCACCACAGGTGACCAGATCTCGGCGGTCCCGATCATTTTTGAAGTATCTCAACCATCTCCAGGTCAAATGATACTTCCGCGAACCGCCCTGACCAAGAAAGTTGGCAATGCAAGCCCCGGTGTGCACCATTGGCCCTTCTTTACCAACCACAAATCCACCAGCAACTCCAAAAATGGACCCAAATATCTGATCAATTACCAGGCATCCATGAGATACTAAAGAACAAAAGATGAGACCCATTTTCAGGACCTATACCCCACTAACCTTAACAAATAGGGTGCTTGGTGCCAAAATGGAAGGTGCATCGACGCCGTTGAGGTATGCTTTAACCTCCGGTATTCCCGAGCCAGCTGCTGCAGGGGCGACATAAGCACAAAGAACAGCAGCTGCAACAGCCAGAACCATGTTGCAACCAGCGTACATAATAAATGCATGATAATATCTGCACTGGAGCAAATCATCAAGGCAACTTAGATAAATAACATCCCGGAGCTTTAAGTTTTTACGTAGAGGGATCTCGTCGGGCTTACTTGTCATCGAGCATGAGATTGTTCGTCCAAAGCAGCTTCAGACCAGCAATGTTCTCGACACCGATGTTATTGAAAAAACCAACCACCCCGGTTGCCAGCCCAATAAGGAGTGCAAGAGTCCACTTTAGGACAACATACTGAAAGATCTGCACCTTGTTCCTAGACCTCCAATCTTGTTTGAAAAGATCATTTTCAACAATCCTACAAAATGGTCATACAACATATAAGAAACCGGTGAAGAAGGAGCTTTCTTCGCAACTCAACTCGCTCAACGATGATCCAACCAAACAACATCACCAAGTAACTTGGTACCATAAGATCAATCATAAACCTAAGGATCTCCCTTGCTAAACACAATTCTTCGTCTTTTCGACGCCCGAAAAAGCTATCATACACCTTCTTCATTCAAATACAACCCAAAACAAGAACTTCATCACCAACCAATACAAACATCATCCCAAGAAACACAAAACCAACAAATCAGCAACCAACATTCGACAATGCTCGACTCTGAATACGACAAGTCGATGATAAACAAATCAGCAACCAAACAAAACAGAAACTATGTTTTTGTTCCTTTTAAGAAGGGAGACAAGTGGGTCTTACTCATAATCAAGGCTCTCAATTGGGCAGACATTGGCACCAACAATGGCAATCTGGGAAGTATTGTTCTTCCTGTTGCTTAAAAGCAAAGGCTCAGTCCCCATCATCCCTCCTCCTCCTCCTAACAACCCATCTGAATCTATATCACACCCTTCCTTGATACTAATTTGCCTTTCCATCTTCCACAAACCCTTTTAATCTCTCTCCCCAAAAATAACAACAAAAAGCCTCTCTTTCTCAACCAATGAACCTACTCTCAACTGGGTAGAGAGAGAGAAGAATGTACAAACACGGGGTCAATCTTTAATCCTCTAAATCCATCAAGTTCAACAATTTCCAAATCTCATTTCTGGACCTTCCATAAATTGCTTTCCTTTTATAGAGTAAGTTAGAGGATTCTTCGGGAAGGATCATTTCTAGATAAAGCAATTCAATAATTGAATTTCTCACGTTACTAGTTAACTACCCTTTAAAGTAATAACAACTCATCCGGGAATAAATAAATGATAAATTATTCTGGTGACTATAGATTTGATCTCTTTATTTCAGAAATGTATGTAACTATCTTTGTAATTTGGTTAAACTATACTTTAAAATTTCTGGCTGACGTCATCTTTTAAAGTAATAACAACTCTTTCGGGAATAAATAAAAAGTAAATTACTCTCAGGTGACTATAGATTTGGTCTCTTTATTTTGAAAATGTATGTAGTTGTCTTTGTAGTTTGATTAAATCAATCTGCTTTGATCGACCCAAATCTCTGGTCATTTTCTCTGGAAATTTTTCGAGAGCAAATGATCATCTTCTCCAACTACTCTACAACCATTGTTCCGACGGCTACCAAAATCAACCCACAAAAAGTGACGAGTAAACCTATACAAAAACTGCCACCGTTGCATATCCAATACAATTCACCTAAACACCACCAAGATCCCAGCCCCGCACAATCGATAAACCATTAACATGTTCGGGAAATATCGCAAAGTACCCCACAGATTTGAGTATAATTTACCCATAAATAAATCAGCGAACTTCCTTAATCCCTTTGCAGTATAATAAACAAACGGGCGAAGCCGAGGATTGCACGCGGAACTCTCTCTCTCTATCCTTTTTGGATTTTGGTGTGTTACTTGATCTAAATCCTAGCCAGATAATTAATAGTTGGGGAAATTAATAGTTTAAATGATAAACAATTTAGATTTGGTTAATGTGACTTTGAATTCAAAATATTAAAAAACACACTATTTGGAAAGCTATTTCTTTTGATAATATTCAATTTTAAACAATAGAAATTTATCAAAAACTTAAGGTTAAAGTCTAATTTATTATCATTTTGCTTTGCACTTCTTGTGATTTTAAATTATACGAACAAACAACAGAAATTTTACATATAAATTTGTGATGTAAGTTGCAAATAAAATTAATGACATGTTATACAAGATTGGATTAGTGAGTATAAAATAAAGGGTAAATTACTCTCAGGTCCCTCCGGTTTGCTAAAACGATTATTTTCGTCCCTCCTGTTTCAAAATTGATACTTTAGTCTCCCTAGTTTGATTTATTGTTCTCTCAGGTTCCTTGCTGATGACATCATTTATTTTATCTTTTTTTTATTTGTAGAAATTACGTCCCTACCCTTAAAAGTAAGAGAAATTAACTTTTTCTTAAATTTAAAGTAAGGGTACGATAGTCATTTTTTTTATTAAAATATAATAAATCGAACAATGACGTCAGCGAGGGACCTGAAAGTACAATAAAATCAAACTAGGGGACTAAAGTATCAGTTTCGAAACAGAAAGGATGAAAATAATCATTTTAGCAAACTAGAGAAACCTGAGAGTAATTTATCCTAAAATAAAACATCATTTATTGTCAGAGAATTTATAGTAGTGGTATGAATTATTACCAAAACGGAACCCACTTTTTAATTGGAAAAGGTGGGAATCCCATGGGTTCAAGGTGTCTTGCCTGAATAAGACACGTAAGTGGTTTTTTATTCTTAAAAAATTCTTTTGGAACAAGAAGAATAAGAAGAAGGTAGTTTGACTAATTTTTGTCGTCCACTTGGATAAGTTTAGTTGGCGATTGATTGGGTAGACGACACGTTTTTTGATTTCCTGAAATCGGAAGCTCGTTTAACCGAGTGTGACGCCCCCCGGAACAGTCCACGTGCACCAAGAGCCATCTCGTTTCGTGTTCTATTTCTCAACGTTTTCCGACCAGAAAATTATGTTGATTTAAGTAAAATGTTTTGAGTTGAAATTATTAGTAACATCAAATTTAAATTAGTCAGATTAATTATTTGGTAATATCACATTGTCATCGCTATTTTTAATAACTGCTGTAGATATCATGCAACTTTGATTATTTTCTCAAACCAAAAGTCAAGTTTTAATAAATGACTTTTTTATGCAATTATTCTAGTCATGTTTTTCGCACATGGTGAGAAAGGGAAGCACGTAGTGAACATTTTGTTGAAGGATCCAAGTGACAAACCGAATAACTTAATGGTTTAATACAAAATTCTAACATGGCGTTATAATTGATCGATCTTTGTGGTCCATTGTTGCCCATGGAAGAAAAAACAAAATCAAGCCAGCACAAACTTATTCTCAATAAGATAAAAATTTCACTTCGGTAGTAGAAGGTTGTTCCTACTTTATAAATGTTGAAAAATACAACAACTCGTTATGTTAATATATTTTTGGGATCTAACATGATATCCTAACATATCGATTTGGTTACACAACTTCACTATTGAAGGCACAATTAAGTACCTAATTTTGGGCAAAATTAAATATTGCGGGAAACATTACGAGAACATCAAAAACTAACATAGGACGGGTTTAGAGTAGTAGTTCAAAGAGCGATCCGAACGAGAGGTGAATATAAAAGAAATATGACAAAAAGAAGAGAAGAATTACATCGACTGGTGCTTGCGGTGGCCGGATGCAACAGTACGACAGCTTTCGAGGCACAACTCCTACTTCGGCTATGATTGGGCCAGGATGGGAGTCGTCGGGAGCGCCCTTTTGGGTTCCAAGCGGCTTGGCTCCTCCACACGAGCTTTATGGGCCTCATTGATGGGCAATGGTGGAGTGAGAAGCCCGCTATCCAAACTCTGTGTTCGCTCACTCCGACACCTTATCACTAAAACCGCGAAGTGTTTGGGCATATTTTAGGCAGAAAGGACAGATACATAGCACAGTGAGCATTAAAGTCTAGAGTCACGAGTGGTCTCCAATGTCTGGAGGACAAGCTACACCGTGAGCTTAATTCTATCCTAGAACATGAAGCGATGCTCTAGCTCCAGAAGACCAAGGAACTGGATTGCGGATGAGGATCACAACATTAGATTTTTTCATGCCTCAACCATTGTTCTAGTAACCATGTCTGAGGGCTCTTAACCCCAATGGGAGAGTAGGTCTAGGACGAGGACTCGCTATGCGTTATGGTTGTTGGTCACTTCAGGCGATTGTACACGGAGAAGGAGGACCGACGACAGATGTTTCCCTACTGGAACAACTTCCCTACCTCTTGTCTAGCCCAACTTGATGGGTTGTGTGACCCAGTCTCCAAAGCAGACATGCGAGATAATCTTTTATAGCCCTATAAATTCCCTCGAAAGGACGAATATCAGGCAGTTTTCTTTCAGCGATGATAGGATGTGGTGAGTACCTCAGTCTGTGCCCAAGTTGAGGACTTCTTCAGCACATGTCTACTTCTCAGTTTCCTAAACACGACCCTGATTACTCTCAACCCCAAGGTGGCCTCACCGGAGATACTATTCTAGTTCTGACCCATTAGTATATGCAATATCCTATGCACGGTCATTACGAGGATCCTAGTGGCACGGTTGAAGCCATTGCTCAACACTACGATCAACCCGATGCATGCTAGCTGCATCCCTCCATTTGCTTGTAGCATTTAATTACGAGTCTAGCATTGTATTTATCCACAGTACCATCCGACTTCATCTTATTCTTGAAGATTCACTTGTGACCTAGTGATTTGCAATCCTGAGGTAGATCCACTAGATCTCAAATATGATTATGTAAGATTGAATCGATCTCACTATTCACATCTTCCTTCTAAAGAGTAGAGTCTCGAGAGAAAATTGATTCTTTGTAGGTTACTGGATCTTTTTTCAACTGATAAGTTAGGAAATCTGATCCAAAATATTTTCTTTCCTTGTATTTTTCTCACGTTTAGGTTCTTCAACTTAGTCTTGAGGTTTCTCTCCCCCCACATCCATGACTCTTCGTTAGACATCAAACTTGCATAAGATTCTTCATATATTTCTGAATCTGCTATGCGAATCGTCAACCACGCTGGTCACTGTTGAGACTTCCAACATGATTTTGACCATTTATGAAAGCTGAATTTGGAGACGCCACATAAATATGAAATATAATATTTTCATCTTATCTTTTTTGCGGCCATTAGAATCATATCAATCCAATATCTGAATAAAAAATTACAACTTTTTTATCGAAAGATATTCGATACAAATTTGTGAATAATTTTTCACTCCAACATTAAGTGTCCACGATTATTTTATATCCATAGATGCAAGTGGATTGAGATTTAGGACTATGTAAGTCCTACACTTCTACAATAGTCGGGTTGTTGGCAAAATAAATAATTTTTTTGTTTAATTTATAATTATTATTGGATGTTGGAAAAATACTAGTAGTTTTTTGATTGTTAGCAATAGTTTTTATGATTTAGCATAAGCAAATATTATCGTATCAAAAATAATATTGAGGTAAATGAATAGTAGAAGTATATTCACAACCACACTTTGAGCAGAGTGTATGATATCGTCTTCGTCGAGGTATGTACTTTTGGATTGAATTCTGGATGAAGCCACAGTAAGTTGTGTGCCCTTAAATATTATCACCCGCAATATATGCTTCAGACCTCAAGGGTGAGAGAATTTACAAGGTACAACGCCTAATCACTGTAAACAATAGGAAGCACTATTAAATACCCTTCGAACCTTTGGAGGTTGTAAAACTTTGACACTTATGCAAGAATGAGAATGTTATACTCTAGAGGAGGGGGAGAAGTAGATAACTCAGAAGAGGTTACGAGCTGAGGAGATTTGGACTCAAGGAAGATGTCGCCTTTTATAGGCAGCCTGGTACTTCCAACAGTCAAATCAAATTTACTATGGTCATTAACACATCTATTAACTAGGTCAATAAATAGGTTGTTACTGGAGCTATAAAATTCTCATATTTAATTAGATGTTACTCTCATTTATTGGTACAAATTTGAATTCAAAAGCCATCAGCTGAAAGGAGAAGAAGGATCCAAAAAATGGGTTTGTCCAAGTTGAAGCCCAAATGAGTTTTCGATCAAAAATTGGTGCAACATGTCCAAATTAGATCCAAAATAATAGGCCTTGTAACGATTCCCACGACCCTGCAACCATTGGCCCGCACCTGAGCCCGGGCCTATCCCAGAACAGAGCAGGGAGCGCGGACGCGGTCATGCCGAAGCGGCCGGGTGGCACGAGAAGCTTCTTCCTTCTCCTCTAGTTTACTCATGCTAGACTTCTAATCTATTTTAAACCTGTCTTGCCATGCTTCCCAATCTTGATGTGAAATTGTACATATTTTACTCACAACCATATCACTTTGAAGTCAATTTTTATTCACACCGAGAATTAATTTTGTGCAAGTGTTTTATATCGTTACAAAATTTTGTCAACGAATTTTATCTCACAAACACTCAAAATTAATTGGTGTGACCACTAATTAAAGTTATTCATCAATTATTTAATGATTATATTTAATTATAATTCTTCCTCTAAACAAACTCTTGAACATAAAACATAATACACTCACTTATATTGGGTCAATAACCAAACCTTATAAATTGACCCCACTACTTTCAGTAAGCTTCTTTTTCTTTCGACGGTCGAATCCTAATCCTCTAGGGATGTTTAATCCTATTTAGTATGCGAGTTTAAGTATCTTTTAATTATGTACTCTTTACCAACTCGGTTGCAGGTTGGATTCAGTGCTATTGGGGGCCCAGCAACACGAATCTGACAACTGGCCCATCCAACGACACATCATCCCCAACATCAAAATATCCCGACGGCAAATCATTCCAATGGCACAAAAATCCCAACGACACATCATCCTTATGGCCACATCATCTCAACGGTACAAAATTTTCAACTGCACATCATCCCAACGGCACATCAATGTTCAAAAAATAAAGCCGTAATTTGTGTAGATCGTTAAATTTCTTTTTCAAAAAAAAAATATATATATATATATATATTATAATAGCAAAAACTCTAAACATTTTTTTTAAATTTCTGACGCACGCATGAGACATTCAGCATGGTATTACAAAACCTGCGTTGTCAGCATCCAATAAGATTCTAGTGAATTATTCTAATTTAATTAAAAAGTATCGAGTTTGAGTATTCCGTAATTTTGTTTCCCTAGAGAACCAAATAGTTCAAAACAACATCCGTACTAGGTTTTATGGGCCCCTACATACTACGCAATTCATTGTATAGCCACCGAGAATACTTATTATTTTCCTAAAAAAAAGAGAGTATTTATTATTAGTATCACTATTGCACCGTGATAGAGAAAGAGAAATTTTAACCGTTTCCCCGTGAAACGACAAATTCCAAGATATGCCCATCTGACCTTTTCTCTTCTTCTCTTTACTGATCCGGAGAGAAGAAAGTACACATCTGATCTAATCAGAAGCTGTCGCTCTTCTGTTACCTTCACGTCGATTGCTTTCCATATTTGTTCAGACCAGTTCCCAACTCGGACAAGCGTGTATGTGTGTCCTTTCTGTGTCTTTGCTTTTTTTTAATCGTCGGTATCCAGAGTCGATTACTATCGAGTCGGATCGTTCTGCATTGTCCCGCTTTCTCGCCATATTGTATTGTAATATTATTATTTGTTGATTTTCTTTGACAGGAGATTTAAGAGTCCGGAATTGGTTTGACGCATCCCTTTCTTGAGAAGGGTTTTCTTTGGCGTTATTCGAAATCACCTAATATCCAGACACTTCGGAGCCGATTAAGGTGCCGATTAGAATATGGCAAAGAGCAGAGGGGACAAAGAAGAGGCTATAGAGAAGCACCCTGGCCTGCTCAAATTAGTGCAGACACTGTCGTTGTTGACGGTTTTCGTGGCGGGAATCATCCTCGGATTGGTCGGTAGCTCGCATATGCACAGCTACTTCTCCTCTCAGGCGAAGCTGTTCTTTGTCAACAACATTGCATCAACAACGATCTCGGGTGCGAACTGCACGTCCGATCAGCCGCGCTGCGAGAAGGCGGATTGCTCGAGTCTGCAGAAGTTCATCCATCCTGAGACCTTAACTCACAATATGACAGATCAGGAACTGTTCTGGAGGGCGTCATTGGCGCCCTCTCGCGAAACGTACCCGTTTCGTCGGGTGCCTAAAGTGGCTTTCATGTTCTTGACTCGAGGTCCTCTGCCTTTGAGGCCATTGTGGGAGAGATTCTTTAAGGGTCATGAGAAGTACTTCTCTATTTATCTCCATGGTCCGAAAGGATTTGTGCTTAATGTTTCTAGTGATTCTGCATTCTATCGAAGGGAAATCCCGAGTCAGGTATGAATTTGCTGGTAAAAAAGTGTTGTCCATGAACATGTTTGATGAGAATACGAGTGCTCGGTTTAGTAAGTGTCCGAACACTAGCACTTTCGATCAATAACAAACTAATATGTTTCTTCTTTCCTTGAAGCAGAAAGTTCAATGGGGTGATGTAGCTTTGGTTGATGCTGAGAGGCGTCTCCTTGCGAATGCTCTTCTCGACTTCTCAAACGAGCGGTTTGTTCTTCTTTCAGAGAGCTGCATTCCCGTCTACGACTTCTCTACCGTTTACAAGTACCTCATCGGATCGAACCACAGCTTCGTCGAGTCGTACGATGATCCCAGTCGCAACGGTCGTGGGCGCTATAGCCGCCACATGCTTCCCGACATACACCTCCGCCACTGGCGAAAAGGGTCGCAGTGGTTTGAGATACAACGAACGGTGGCCGTCTACATAATTTCCGACACCAAGTACTACACACTCTTCAAGAAGTACTGCAAGCCTGCTTGCTATCCGGACGAGCATTACATCGCTACGTACTTGAACATGTTCCGTGGTTCACTCAACTCGAACAGGACCGTGACGTGGGTTGATTGGTCTATCCTCGGACCGCATCCGGCATTGTACAAGGCGGAGAATGTTACTGAGAACTTTATAGAGTCGATTCGGAACAATGCCACCGGATGTCTGTATAATTCGGTCGAAACATCTGTCTGCTACCTCTTTGCTCGGAAGTTTGATCCGAGTGCATTGGACCCTTTGCTTGACCTCTCGAGGCTACTTGGATTCTGACTTAGCAGTGGTTTCTCCGGCTCTTTTCTTCTCCTGTTTGTATACTTAACTAGGGGGGGAACAAAGTGCTCAGGATTTTTTTGATAGCCCATTGATGAAACTTCTTTCTTATAACCATGTATCTGCTAGATTAGTAATAGACAAAGCTCAAACTGTCTGGTCCGAGCTTAAAACCATGCTCCTTTTGTTTTTCGCGCTCCGAGGATTCGAACTCCAGACCTGGTTTTTCAGAAGGAAGAGTAATTCTACAGCAGCATATACTACTACATTCAGGTTCTCTTTTGCAAATACCATCTTTTGCAAAAATCAAGCTTCTAGTGTATCATCCTTCAAGATTTTTTTATAGTTGGTTTTGAACAATAATGAATATGTAAATGTTACTGATAAAATATTTAGTATATTAATATAAAAAAATCAGTATTATATATATCTCGAATCGAAGAATCAATATAAATTTTGGATAAAAAAGTCTAGAGTTCGACTAGGGTGATTCAAAGTAAGGTAAAAGTGTAAAGGTAAAGTATATACTCATAAAATTCATAGCCTACCATAGACCATTCCTCTAAAAATAGACTCATCAATATCCTATCCGAGACCAAATCAAAGATAACATACCATAAACCCGCAAGGTATGGATAAGATCGAACCCCAAAAAATCGCCAAACTTCTGTCGCGACAAGGATAGAAATAGCAGATGGAACCTAATATTATTCTTATTACAGAACAGCATCCTGTAATGTCATTCTTATAGCCAATCGCGCCTCAGATGAGCACAAGAACAAAGTAAACAACTACATCTTCAAATCACAAACCTACCCAAGACTCTAAATCATCAAAATTCTCCTAGTCGCCGAGAAAGAATAGTAGAAGATCGCATCAGAAACAATTAAAAGGCAGTACATTTCTCATCAAGAGGCCGATTCGTTCTTGGGAAGTCGAGAAAGGACTCTAAGAGATTGCATCAGAATCAAAGAAACGGAGGCGCATTACTCCAAATTTTGACCGGAATGCCACTGCACAAGTGTTCAGTCGGTGTCCAAAAAAGCTGGTAGGTGTAGATGAGCATCACATCAAGCTTAAGCGAGCAACTGCCTATTTACTACGAATTTTGACCTTCAGAGTCCATTGAACTTTTCCCTCTGGCAAAGGAATGGACCTTGGCAAGCGAAGTGGAACTTCGAAAACACCAAAAGTAGTTAAAGGAGATGGCAGGTGGAGATTATCTGGATCAATTTCTACATTCAGCTGCCTTGTAACCTAAGATCGTAACATAACCAAGAAATACAATCATGAGCATGACTGGTAATACATTGCATCTGGTGGGAAAAAATGAAAATGTAGGTATGGAAATAAGTAATTTTTTCTCCGCAACAAACACGTGCATCTTCCTCACAAAGCATAACATCTACCCATAGGTGACTCAATGTTAAACCAAAAAAGCAGAAGGTAGTCATCTGTCAAGTTTATATCAGTGGAAAGAATGTTTACCTCCCTAACGATATCCTCCTTTGTCACTGGAGAATGAATTTCTATAGGATCTTCTTTTGTTGCACGGGCACGAAACTTTTCAGCATTGACGCCAGTCCTGAGAGTCTGCAATTGTGTTCCAAAAACAATGTTAGACAGTGAAGCAACTGATCAGAGAGAAGCCCGAGCAGACTTCCTGAACTGTAGGCATTTAAAGAATGATACAGACCACCATAGTGTGATCTAGGCGATTAGCAGCTGCTTGATATTCTTTCATCACATCTACTCCAGTATCTTTAACTTCCTTAACAACCTCTTCCTCCTCATGTTGGTACATCTGGCCAAGGAAGTCCACAGCCAAAAGTAATTATCAATTACATCACTCATAACAAAATGAAAAACCAAACATCCACCAACCATAAAAACTCGAGAGTTGATAGTTCCCAACTTCATTAAACGGCATGCAGATTACATCCTTCAACTCAAGGTTCCCCACAAAAAAATTGCAGCAGTTCATACTACAACAAACATGAAAACAAGGCTCGATCCACAATGCGCACAAACACGAACACTGCTGCTCTCATCGCATCACCCACGATCAGCATCCACACTTCCAATCTACCATTCCAATCCGCATCCCAAACCTCTCAACATCACCTTCTCCGCATCCAAACAATCCCCAAAAGGCAGCCATCACCATTCGGACCAACTCAAAGACCACAATGCGAAGTTCCCCCCGCGTCCAAACAATCCCCGAAGGGTTTAGGGTTTAGGTGTACTCATACTGCGGTTTACCCCAAGCAAGGGCTACCACCATTTAGATCAGAACCTCAATAAGAAAGTTTGTTACTTGACTTTTTCATTTATTTACAATGCCCCCTTCTCCATTGTATTTCTCAAATCCCTCCCCAAGCCGTACTTGCCTTTTTCATGGGACAAGGCTTTCCCCAAATATCCATAGATAACTCGGGTCCCCCCTCTCGCACATACCACGCTGCGCCACACCCGACGAACATTGACCACTTCCCAATCCCATTCCCCACACACACCTAGCCAAACCCCTAAACACAAGAGCTGCTTAAACCGACACGAAGCCCCGAAAAAAACAAGAGAGAAAGAAACCAGACCTTGCGCTGGTCGTGGACGAGGTGGGCGAACTTGTCGATGTCAGGGACGGCCAGCAACTTGGGCATGAGGTGGTTCCGGAAGTACCCAGGAGCCACCTTCACCTTCTCCCCTGCTCTTCCCAGCTTCTCCACGTTCTATACAAATATAAAAACAAAGAAACCCACCACCGAATCGGCTTATAGATTAACTTCTACACTCATCTGTCTATTCCAAAAGGCCCGAGGAAGCAATCCAACTTACTGATGTGAGGATGACGTCAAGCTTCCGGTACCGGACACCCTGAACGGAGTAGAGAATCGGCGGAGGGCCGTTTTGGGTTGCTGCTATAGCTGCTCGCCGGAGTGGGTTCTTTCCGCGCCGGAAGAGAGCCATTTCCCGATTCAAGGGGTTTTTGGGGGAGAGAGGGGTTTTGGCTGTGTTTCTTTCGTGGGCTCGTCGAAACGACAAGGGTATTTGCCCGCTTCTTTTTTTTTTGGTGGGGCAAAGAATGTGCGGGTTGGCCTAAACTCCGGGATCTGGATAATATTAGGATTTGATCATTCCCAACAAATTTAAGGGCGGACCCATTTTCATTTAGCCACACTTGCATTGGTCACTTCTCTCTTTCTTTGGGCACGTAAAAGAGTAGATTTAATAGGACGCATAGTAACGGGTTATGTTTCGTTTCTCAGAGGTCCGTAGTAGGTCAATTTCTACCCCTTGTAGAAATAGCAAAACTTTGATTGAAAGGGGAACAAAATCCAATACCGTCTGGAACAAAATCCTAAATTTTAAACTTTGAAAAAAAAAGAGTCGATTTAATTAAATAAAAATCCTATGACAATAAGTCAAAACCTCAATAAGATGTTTTAAATTATTTGACATTTGTAATATTAGATATGATTAATAATGTAATTATTTGAAAGGAAATGAAGAAATTTTTTAGACGGATTAAGCGAACCGAAATTCAGAAAACAAAACTAAGCCACTCTACGAGTCATTATGGACTGTGGAAAACGCTCCAGTTTTCAATTGCTTAAATTAATTTTAAAACAATATCTTTCGTCAGTCAATCGACCTAAGTACATGAAAATTCATATTGAATTGAATCCAAAAGAATTCCGAAAAGGGGGTGAAATACATGCTCACGGATTTTGGAAGTAAATTACCGACAGAAAAGAGATACAGTTAGTTACACTACAGTACATCATGTTTTAGTTTAGAGCTCATTAAGGTCTCGATCTTTGATGACTAATGCAGTTCTTTTAATTAGTATTTGGATACTTATTTGACCAAATAATCTATTTTTAATTTTTTTTAAATGTGACAAAAAAATTTTAACAAATATTTAATATTGTTGTGTTCTATCATCTCAAAGTTCAAAAAAAAAAGCTCACTCTCTTATAACATACTAAAGTGTCTACAAGTAGTTTCATTTTTGGCATATAAATTACTAAATAGATTTTTCACGCTTATAAATAAATTTAAATCCATCGTACTTGCAATTATGTCCTTAGTTGACACAGACTTAAAAATTAGAAGTATCACCTGTTCCCCGTAATTGGATGGATTTTGGTTTTGTTGTTCCCAAAAGGTTTGATTCGTTCTACTCTACAATAACTTTTGCCTGCAATAATCATTTCCGAACAGCATAAACTCGTATCGAGTAATGCAGGGAGCAAACAACCAACTTGGTGCTGATGTTAGGCCTCAAGTATGTTCGGCTTCTGCAGACGAGTTTCCGAACTTTGTCCGTCTCAAGTCGAGGTAAAATCACTACAAACTCTCTCATGCAAGTTATCCGTGCGGCACACGAATTCTCGCTTGCCAAAATCAGCTTACTTTCACAAACTCTTGACTCTAAGTCACTAAGAGTAGAGAAAATAGACACAAGTATGAAAAAGAAGCGTGGGAATACTAGTGTATTAATCAAAGAATGAAAATTTGAAGGATGATTATAAATGAAGGTGGCGAGTCCCTTATATACAGATCCAACGAAGAATCTTTATCAATGCCAACTACCATCTATCTATTTAATTACAACTCTTATCTACCAACTGCGAACTACTATCTACCATAGAATATTCTATAATGCTCTCTGGTATTCTGTAGAGCCATCTAGAACACTCACAACTCTTCTCTCGGGTGTTCCGGAAGGCTCCTTAGTTGTCCGCAACACTCTTCGACCTTCCGAGACATCGTTGGGCTTCTGTAAAGTCACAGCCCGTGACATAGGCCTACCTGATGGGGCTGATTCTTGTGTGCACAGGTAAGGCAACAATCCTCTGATGATCTATGCAGGTCTTCCGGATGCTGAGAGGAATGTCAAATTGCTGATGGGGTTGAACCTTCTCAACAACTAGAGAACCAAATTCAGTCCTCACTAAGCTACCTATATGAGGCAAGGCCTTGCCTTTGCATCCTCGGACCATACTGCTAATCTCTAATAGTTGCAATTGTGCATACTCCTTCACCGAATGATCGACCGTCAAGCACTCGTCCAACTAGTAAGGGTTTTGGATTCACTCTCGATATCCGAACTTGAAAAGAAACGTACCGTGAGAAATATTGAATATTCTACTATATAGTGTTAAACAGCTAGCTACATTTCATCTTTTGCAAAAACAATTTCTTAATTAGAAAACAAAAACCACTAGTCCTATAGTTTGTCAAATTGAAATTTAAAAAACTCCATGTCAGTAATGTTGTTATTATCTTTGTAAACATAGAGTTACAAGTTACAAATATTGTAATTACAATTGATAACACTTCAAAGTGATCAGATATATATATATATATTTTTAAAAATTATTTATAATGCTCCACTAGGGAAAACTTTAGACTATGCATGGATTTTTTAAACACATCTTATTAATCTGGGGTATTGCAAATTGCTTTCTCGATTGGATGCGCATTACCAAATAGGTTTCAGATTAAAAATACTCAATTGACGGACACGAGTTTTGCAAATTAAGAATTTTATCTACTTCAAAATTAAATTATTTAATTTAGAAATAATAGATTAAATTATTTTTAAAACAGCTGTTCAAAATATTGCTTAGATTAATTGGTTATTGAGAATACAATAATGTTAGGTATTTGTTAGAATATATTTATCCAGTGACTTAAGACTCAAATTTATATTAATATATCTAATGAATATCTGAATATCAAGGATAAAAAAGCTTCCTACAAAAAAATGATATTAAAAAAAAAAAAAATTACTCTCAAGTCCTTCGAGTTTGCTTAAATATACTCAAAAAATTTTCATGTTCAAGTTTCTTTAGTTTGCTTTTATTATACTTTCGGGTCCTGACACATGTTAACAAATATTTTTTCATTTTTATCAATGAAATGACAAAAATACCCCTAAAAAAAAAATACTTACGTCATCTCTTGGTCTACCTCTCCCCTTCAATCAACCAACCAAATTTTTT
The DNA here is from genome assembly GCA_963995505.1 of Hypericum androsaemum. Taxonomy (NCBI): domain Eukaryota; kingdom Viridiplantae; phylum Streptophyta; class Magnoliopsida; order Malpighiales; family Hypericaceae; genus Hypericum; species Hypericum androsaemum. The sequence continues at coordinate 4,695,872 of OZ023199.1, forward strand.
CTGGGGTCGAAGTTCCTCCACGAACAAACTGTGAACAAAACCCAGATTTCAAAATCCCATCTTTCAAAATCGCCTGAGATGGAGGAAGACGGCGGGCTCGAGCAGAGAGACGAAGTAAGGGACAGCGGGCTCGGCGGTGGCCATCCACTTCTGGGCTCGGCGGCAGTTATCCACTAAAGGGCTCGACGCGTCCGACTTCCCCCACCTATCCTCTGACTTCTCCCACCACTTCCTCCGGTGGTTCGACGATAAGGGCAGTTCCCTCGGGGATGGCGTGCTTGGCGAGCTCACCGGGAAGCACAAGGCGGACGGCGGTCTGGATCTCCTGGCACAAGCCCATCGGCTCCTGTTCAGTTTCATCTCGGAGCTCCGAGTCGAACCCTAATCCCCAATTAATTAATCCCTTCCCCCTATTTCCTTCCAATTCTTCCATTTATTCAAAAACCCTATCGAACCCGACTGGAACGCCGTCGCTTCGCCACCCAGGAATAGCAACGTCCTATTCCTACGCCGCCGATCCTACGGCGCGGCGATTTCAGAGGAGAAATCGACGGTGCAGATGTTGAAGGAGTGGAGCACGTGGACGCTACGGGTTTTGACCAAGGTTGTGACCCACTACGGGTTCATCCCTCTCGTCATCATCATCATCGGGATGAACTCCGAGCCCAAGCCCCAGCTTTACCAGCTCCTTAGCCCCGTCTAATAGTTTTTTTATCGTTTCTCTTTTTGTTCTTGGTTTTGTTGTTCGGAATGTTGCTTGATTAATACCAGCTTTCTTTTTTTTTTGGTTTTTGTTCTTTTTGGTTTTGTTGATCATCAGCTTTTATTCGTTCGGACAGGAGCTCGAGGACGGGAGATGGAGTCATTATTTTTTTTATTTTTTGTTTTAAGAATATTTTTGTTATTTTAATGATTAAAAAAAATATTTAGAAACTCGAAAATATAATAAAAGGAAATTAGAAGGACAATAGGATCATTTTTCGGGAAAATTTTTTTTTGAGTATATTTAAGTAAACGCGAGAGACTTGAGAATAATGTTAAAAAAAACAATGGGAGGCGTAGGATAAGTAAACGTACGCAGTTCCTATAAAATGGTCGTCTCCACCAATCGGCGCAAATTAGGGTTTCGCCTTACCAATTCCATTTTTTCCCTCTCAAAATTCCTCTTCCGCTTCTCAGGTAAAATCTCTCTCCACGTGTGCTCATGACTTCGCTTTTAGATTAATTTGATAATGCATCTTTTCTAAGCTTCAATTATAGAGTTTTGCAAGGGAGCCCGAAGCTGCATCCTTTATTGTAGCTCGAAAGAAGAGATTCCGTCTCAACTAATAGTCATCACAATCATGAGTGAGTAGGACCTTTAGTTCAAATGCTGGGTTATGGGTAGTAGGCTTGTTTCGGATGTGATTCTACTTTATTTTCGTATTTATATATCGGAACTTATCTCTCCATTTCAAAAAGAAAAGAAAAGAGAGGAACCCATTTGCAGTTTACTGATTTTGCAAAATGGGTCGTGTTCAAAACTGGGGATTTAGCGTGTTTTGTTAGTTTTTTGTTTGGAAAATGGAAAAAGAAGATGAATTAATTTGGAGCTTGGGCTTGTTTTGGGGTTATGGAAAATTGGCAATTGGGAAGAGGGTACCTTTGTTTCTATATTTGCTTAAAGCATGTGGTGAAATTAGCTCAATTTTTTCGTTGTGTATTTTGGTTTGTGGATTTTGAAATTAGTTCATATTCTGATGCTTGCAGCTCAAGATGTTTATTTCTGTGGATCATTTAAATTGCTTTCATGGAGAAACGAACATGATGAGTGCAAGTCTATTTACTTCTGTTTCGGGTTAAATTGGTTATTAAATGCACTATGATGTGATGTGGTATTGACAGGGACTTGAATTTGGCTTACTTAGCATGATGGAGAAAATATGACCTCTGAAGACGGTGAGCAGATGTTAGTGGATTTTGACGATCCGATAGACCAACGATCTTTCTCGTTTGATGATGCCAGCAGCACAGAGGAATCACCTGATGACACGGCTTTGTCGCTTGAAACCAGTAACAATGTCGTTCCTTACATCGGCCAACGGTTTACTACCCATGATTCAGCTTATGAATTCTATAGTGGGTTTGCCCGACAATGTGGTTTCTCGATCCGCCGCTATCGAACAGAAGGAAAAGATGGGGTTGGAAAGGGGCTCGTGAGACGTTATTTTGTCTGCCACCGAGCTGGCAACACTCCTTTCAAGACCTCAAATGATGGCAAACCTCAAAGGAATCGGAAGTCTTCAAGATGTGGTTGTCAAGCTTACTTGAGAATAAGCAAGGCCTCCGAGTTGGGTATACTGGAGTGGCGTGTTACTGGTTTTGCAAACCACCACAACCATGAACTTCTAGAACCAAACCAAGTTCGTTTTCTGCCGGCTTATCGAACCATATCAGATTCAGATAGAAACAGGATCCTCATGTTTGCAAAAACAGGAATTTCTGTCCAGCAGATGATGAGACTTTTGGAACTTGAAAAATGTGTGGAGTCGGGATATTTGCCATTTACAGAGAAGGATGTGAGGAACTTGCTGCAGTCATTTAGGAAATTAGATCCACAGGATGAGAGCTCGGACTTGTTAAGACTCTGCAGAAACATTGAAGAGAAGGACCCTGACTTTAAATTTGACTTTACGCTTGATTCTAACAATACGCTGGAGAATATTGCTTGGTCATATGCCTCGTCAACCAAGTCATACGAGATCTTTGGTGATGCAGTGGTTTTTGATACATCTCATCGTTTAAGTGCATTTGATATGCCTCTTGGGATATGGGTTGGAGTGAACAACTATGGCATGCATTGTTTCTTTGGCTGTGTTCTCCTAAGAGAGGAAAATTTGAGGTCATTTTCGTGGGCGTTAAAGGTACTAGATTGAAACCACCACTCCTTTATATTGAGACTTCATGTTTAATAGTTGACTCCAGCATGTTCACGTTCCGTTTTGGCCATTGCTGGGAGCAAAAGGAAGGACAAAGATCCGTTGGTTTGGTAAATGTGAATGCTTAAAGTTTGTTGGGGAGATATTTTCTTTCAGAACAGTTGAATGTTTCTGCTTAAGGAATCTTTTTCCTGTTTGGTATGGTTATAAATTACTTCACTCTGCGTTTAGCATTGCAACCTGGCACTGCGCTCACAATTCTAGCATACATAAAAATGTTGAATGAAAGCTATCTTTTTCTGATTTATTTTGACAGATTCAAGCATGTTTAGTTTTCTCTAAGTTGTGATTGACGGAGCTTCAGCTTTCCTTGTTTTCAGGAACGCCTTCTGTCTATCTTTCGCTTGTTGTCAAACTGATTCTTATGCTTAATTTATTCTTTATGAAGGTGTTTTTGAGCTTCATGAACGGTAAGGCTCCACAGACGATATTGACCGACCAGAATATGTGCCTCAAAGAAGCAATAGCAACAGAGATGCCAACAACTAAACATGCTCTTTGCATATGGATGATTGTGGCAAAGTTCCCATCCTGGTTTAATGTGGTTTTGGGAGAGAGGTATAATGAGTGGAAGGCAGAGTTTCATCAGCTTTATAATCTGGAATCAGTCGAGGATTTTGAACTTGGTTGGGGGGACATGATCAATTCATTTGGGTTGCACACTAACAGGCATATTGCAAACCTTTATGCCCTGCGAACGCTTTGGGCATTACCATACTTGAGAAGCCATTTCTTCGCAGGATTGACTGCTGTTGGCCATTCGAAATTGATAAATACTTTCATCCAGAGGTTTATTAATTCGCAAACAACGCTTGCACATTTTGTGGAACAAGTAAGTTTTGTTGCAGAGTCGGGTCACTTTCTTATTAAATGTGCTACATTTTCCTGTAACAAATTTTCTCTTACTTTGAATTAGTTGTCCGGTGAAATTTTTATGTTCTGTCTTGATTGACTAACCTCAGACAAGCAGGTTGCTGTCGTAGTAGATTTCAAAGATCAAACCGCTGAGCAGCAGACAATGCAGCAGAATCTCCAGAACATATCCCTCAAAACCGGTGCACCAATGGAGGCGCATGCTGCCGCTGTTCTGACTCCTTACGCCTTCTCCAAGCTTCAGGAACAACTTGTTTATGCTGCACATTATGCATCTTTCCCGATGGACGATGGCTTCCTTGTGAGACACCACACGAAACTCGAGGGAGGTCGGAAAGTGTACTGGGATCCTGGGGAAGGTTTCATCAGCTGCAGCTGCCATCAATTTGAGTTCTCCGGTATTCTTTGCCGGCATGCCCTTCGAGTTCTTTCTACCGGAAACTGCTTCCAGCTACCAGATATGTACCTCCCTATCCGTTGGCAACGGATTAGCACACCTCCAGCAAAGATTCTTCACGCTTCTCCAAACAAGCACGCCGAGAAGTTTCAGTTGCTGCAGAAGATGGTCTCCGCTCTTCTTACTGAATCTGCCAAGTCAAACGAAAGGTTGGATATGGCGACTGAGCAAGTCTCGATCCTATTATCGCGCATCAGGGAGCAGCCGGGTTCATCTCGTTCTTTGCACAGCACTTAGACGGAGAAAAGCTGTAGGCTTGGCATTGCGAGGCAGAATTCTCGTGATAAGTTAGCAGGAAAGGAGCATGTATTCCGTATATATTTCACATATTTGGTCTTGGATTCTGTTGTAGCTCATTAATTGTTGTAGAGGCCGTATGAGATCTAATTTTCGACATGGGTAAGTTCCGATCCGATTCATGAATTCCTCATATGTTTGTATATATATATATATATATATATATATATATATACAGGGGTCAGCAGGCCGAACTGGTTGCAGCAACGAAGACAGTGAAAATCGGAAATTCCGAAATCGTTGGATGCTAGTTATGTCTTATGGAGACGCTTGAGACAGAGAAATTCAGAGTCATACATCTTCAAGTGGGGTATTTTTGTCTTTTCAAGTGGGGATTTATAAGAAAATATGGAATATTCCGGTTCCAGGGACCCGAGAGTCTATTATCATCAAAACTTAAGGACGGGACAATCATTTTCCAAATGTCAAGGACCCTAGGAGGATGGTAACCAAAGGTTAGGGACTTGAGAGTAATTTACCCCAAGTAAAATTACGCAGTTCTATAATAAAAGGGTCGTCTCCGTCTCCACCAATCGGCGCAAATCAGGGTTTCGCCTGACCAAATTCTTTTCCCGCCCAAAATTCCTCTTCCGGTTCCAAGGGAGCTCAAAGCTGCATCCTTTATTGCAACCCACCTACTACTCAAGTAAAAAATTGATCATATGTACTTTTTTCTCCTAATATTATTATGGAAAAATTACTTTGTAGCCTCTCAAATTTACTTCAATATACTCAAAAGTCCCCCATGTTTGCAAAATACATGCCGACGTCCCTCGTGTTTGATTTTATTATACTTTCGGGTCTCTGGCACACGTTAGCAGCTCTTTTTTTCATTTTTGTCAATGAAATAACCAAAATATCTTTAGAACAAAAAATAAAAAACTGCTGACATCATCAAATCTAAATCCAAAAATTCCAGGGATCAAGTTGTAATTATACTAAAAAATCCACGAAGAAATATAAGGATCAATTTGTAATTATACCCAAAATCCAAATCGATTTCCAATTCCAATTCCACAACGGTGGACGCGACTGACCTCTTCAACGACGGCGATGGACGACATCTACTTCCTCTTCTCTCTCTTCGACGACGGGATCCGGATGACTCTTCTTCTATGGTCGGTGGTGGGGCGGCTTATGGAGGTCCCCCATCGCCCTCGCGAACTTCACAACTGCATCTCGGGGGTGGGGTCCACGGGATCAATGGAGAAGGGGTTAAAGGAAAGGCGGTGGCAGGAGACGAGGTCCCGAATTTACGAGCCTTCTCGGGTCGCGAGCCTCGTCGTGCCAGGGGAGGGAGACAGAGATCTCGTAACCTGGAATGATCTTCCCCTTCCGAATGTTGACGTAGGCCTTACCAGAGACTTTCTCGAGCTTGCTGGTGCGGAGGAAGAGGCCGCCCTCGCCGGAGAGGTCGGGGAGGTCGAAGAGGAGGGAGCGGGACGTTCGTGCCGTTGGATCTTCTTCTTCTTCTCTTTCTCTCTCTTCTAACCCGCTTGTTCGGTGCTTCTCCTAATCGTGAGTTCATCATCTTCCCTCACCATCTCCTAATCGGTGCTCGTGACGGTCCCGTACTGGCCGTGCTTCAACGAAATTGGCCGCGAGTAGAAGATGATGACGTGAGCAATTTTTTTAAGGGTATTTTTGTCATTTCAATGACAAAAAAAGAAAAAAAAATTATTTAGGGACCCGAAAGTATAACAAAATCAAACACGAGAGACGTCGGCATCTATTTTACAAACATGGTAACTTTTGAATATATTTAAACAAACTCGAGAAGCTATAGAGTAATTTCCCCTATTATTATTATTGCACCTAACCCCATCTCCGTCGAGACAACGAAGTCCCAACATGTACAGGAACTGAAAAGGGGTTCGTCGTCCCGTTTCTGTCCTCTGTTTTTCTCTCAAACCGACAGAATTTGAGGTGTTTACTAAATCCTTGCCTGTTTCCTCTCTTGTCTTCCTGGAGCAGGAAAAAAAGGGAAGAAAGAAAGGGTAAAGAAGATGCATCCTCCTTTGACATTACACAGGCACCCCATGTGTGTTGAAGTAAGTCTCCTTTGTCTGAAAAGACTGCATCTTTCTTCTTTCCTATGGATTCCATTTTCTGGGTTCTGCTTCGTTTTCTAGAAGACCGAGTCTTTCCTTGCTTGGTTTTGATTTTGTTTTCTGGGTTTTAGAGACCCTTTAGGTTTTTCTAGGATTGTAACCTGCTGTTTTTGGATTCAACTGGCTTGTGTTAGTTTGGATTGTGGATTAAGTTGGGAATTGGAACACCTTCTGTGTAGCTTTGGGGTTCGTATTTCTACCAATCTAATTAGGTCAACGTTGAGTGATTCGGAATTGATGAGTCCCACCCGCTTAGAGTTAGGAATTTAAACTCTGATTTAAGGACCATTCTGAATTTTCTTTTTGTTATGAACATGGTTGGGTGTTCTTATCTTTAAGTTGGTTGCTTGGAAAGACTAATCTATTGATGGTTCATTCCGGCATTATCGACTAGAGCGGGTTTGTTTCTGTGCTCATTTTTCTGCTACTTGAAATCTGCATTTGCCACTTCTGGGTTCTGCCCTTGTTTTATAGCACTTGAGGAAGTAAAAGAATGTTTTTGCTTCCTTGAAATTTAGTAATTTGGGGAACCAATTAAAGCAAATGTTCGGATTATTGCATCGATGTTGTATGTGCTTTGGCGGCAATTCAGCCGAGAGTTCTGTCTACGCGTTTGGAGTATTTGATCACAGCAGTGGCTGCTGTTCATATTCCATGTGGACCGGTGGTGGCTCGTCTTCGTGGATGATCTTTGGAAATTTATATTCCTCTTGCTGGAGTTGATAATTTTTGTGCATTTTTTAACATTTACAGAATTTGTACAGATTATTGAGGAGTTCCAGAGATGTCATTTGGACCATCCTGTGAAGAAATTCTTCGGCGAGTGCACAGATTTGAAGATAAAGCTCGACCGGTGCTTCCGGCAAGAAGTGAGTTGTCTATCGCTTCCTCTTTTATTCTTCTTCTTTTTCAGGCATTGAGTTTTTCTGGTAAATTTTATTTACCTGTTCTCAGAAAGCTGTGAAGCGTAAGTCGAATTTCGAGGAGTCTAAGAAGCGGAGAGAGAGGTTGCAAGAATTGAGAAAGGAAATGGCTTAGGTTATCTATGAGCCTCTGAACTTTAGAGAATTGGTGATAAGTTTTTTTGGTAGATACCGGATACAATATAACTTTGAGTCTTTGATGAGATTCATGAATGTTCGACGATGCGTTGTGATTCTTACGACATATCCCGGAATAGCCAAAAGTTATTGTGCAAGCTGATTCATTCAGCTGATTCATGAATGAATGGGTGAGATTCTCTACCTATTGTGTTCTGTGCTCTGCACTTCCTGAATAAAATTCTGCAGCTACGTGTTGCAGCTAGTTTACGTTACAGACAACATATATTGTAGTTCTTAAATGCTATGTCTCATTTCATTTCCTATTTCTCTCTCGGCCTGTCGGTCTGAGCTCTGGTAATAAGCATAATAGAAGCGTAAAAGATATCCGGATACTGATAATTTCCATATTCAGATTTGTTGCAATGGCATATAATTGACCATTAACCTTAGTCCTGCAACCAGAATAGAAGCCTGCTAAAAAACATTGTAAATACACATCTCTTTCTAAAACTTGCAGACCACCACGTCTCTTTTGTATCCCAGTAGCATGAAGAGCCAACTTCCAAGAGTTCCTTTACTTAGCCTCCGTAGTACTGACGGATGGCATCGCTTAGGTTCACTGCTTCTTCTTGGCTCTGGATGACCCTCCAAACCTTAAATTCCACATCTGAGGTCCTGGTATCTAACCAATCTTTAAGCACTGATATTGAGTATGGACCTCTGACACCAACCTCCGGGCGACTGATATACCATTGAGAGCTGTCCATCTTCTCCAATTTTTTTCTACTTCTTCCAATACTTGCATCAGAATCTTCATCGTCACCCAATATGATCAGCTCTGGTATTTCAAGCGGTTGTCTGGTTGACTGCTCTTTTCTTTCTGAAACATTATTCAAACCAAAGATTAGTAGAGTTCAAAATGAAACTTCTCACAGAATAGTTACAGATATCAGAAGCAAAATAAAATAAAATATATAAAGCTAGAAGGTATGGTCAGTCTTATCAAATACTTCTCCAGAAAGAAGCTCACCACCAGTTGATCTTTTGGGAGAACTCCTAATTGCTTGGTGATTGCAATCCTGATTTTGAGCTCGAGTAGCAATATCATTTCGGCTCTTATGAGCAGTGACTGACTGTTCATGCAGATAGGGAGAACTTGATCCTCCAGAAGCTGGAGTTCCTTCTGAAATGCAGCAAAGAGAATAGCATTAGTTTCGCGTTACAACAGAAATCACTATGCTCAGATGCAGATATATCAGAGAGCAGCGGCTGTCCGAAACTGGTACGATATGCAGTCATATCAAATTGTTGCGGTGTTGGAAGGTCACCGTGTGAACTCTTGCAGAAACTTTTTGATTTTTCTTGATTAGGCACTTCACTTTCTCTTCGAATAGCAGTCTCATGAACCTTCACTGAAAGTTGATGTGGATCATGCGAAGTTGATCTTTCAGACTGCTGCATTTTGCCTGAAAACTCAATGTATTTTATTCGATTTAGGGAGAAAAGCACACAATCGGAGATGTCTTAAGCAAAGGATCTCTGCATGTGCATTTTGTTATCAGGCTAACTATGTAATGTTTTCGTTTCTCTTTGATCAGAAGGGAAACAAGCACACATAATCACCAAGCCGAGGGAGATTGCAGACCTTTGAAACCGAAGCAGAGGTTAGTACCAGAAGTTTAATTTGGTGGATGAGTAAGCCATATTTTGGTATGATCCTAATCACATGGGACATGTCTTTAGGAAGAGATCGAGCTACCTCAGTATGATCCTAATCACATGAGTAAGCTATATTTTTCGATGCATGGTAACAGATAACTAGTTTTCACCAAGGCTAGTGTTATGAGAGCATAGGAAGGATCATCAGACCTTTTGCAATTTCACCATCGTCTCGAGTTGAGCTGTCTCCGCGATTGCGACCGTTGCAATTAGGATCAGATCTTGCAAGTCCAGACTTGGGCCTTATTCTGAAGGAAGATTTATATCCTGCATTAGGAGAACGAAAGGTTTTAGTCAATTTATGTAAGCAAAAGGTTACCCATGTGGGACTATAATGAAAGCTGAAGTTTTTACATCCACAGCTAGCTAATCAAATCTAGCATATGCCATTTATATTTAGCTTTTAAAGAGAATTTATGACTCCAGTATAAAGCATTTGGCACATTACATGGAAAATTTGAATCTCTAAGCAGCATTCATCTATAGTATACTGCATTGCCTTTTGAAAATATTCCGTGTTGACACAACTCGATGTTGCTTTATAAAGCAACTTTGTCTTAAAACCAGAATAGAAGCCTGCCAAAAAAACATTGTAAATACACATCTCTTTCAAAAACTTGCAGACCACCACGTCTCTTTTGTATCCCAGTAGCATGAAGAGCCAACTTCCAAGAGTTCCTTTACTTGCCTCCGTAGTATTGACGGACGACATCGCTTATGTTCACTGCTTCTTCTTGGCTCTGGTTGACCCTCCAAACCTTAAATTCCACATCCGAGGTCCTGGTATCAAACCAATCTTTAAGCACTAATATTGAGTATGGACCTCTGACACCAACCTCCGGGTGATTGATATACCATTTAGAGCTGTCCATGTTCTCCAAATTTTTTCTACTTCTTCCACTACTTGCATCAGAATCTTCATCGTCACTCAATATGAGCAAGTCTGGTATTGCACTTTGCTTCACAACCTTGTTTGGTTCCACGTCGATTGCTTTGTTTTGCGCCTGCAAGTTGTTCACTTGGCCCGGCAAGACTGTTGGTTGTTCGGAAGGGAACTCGCTGCAGGAGGTTTTGGGATGACTTCGCACTGGTTCATGATTTGACTCGTAATCAGCCGCCCCATTATTAGCATCACCAAGCCCAACAGCAGTCGCTGGTTGTTCAAGCGGTTGTCCGGTTGACTGCTCTTTTCTTTCTGAAACAATATTCAAACCAAAGACTAGTAGAGTTTAAAATGAAACTTCTCACAGAATAGTTACAGATATCAGAAGCAAAATAAAATATATAAAGCTGGAAGCTATGGTCAGTTTTATCAAATACCTTCTCCAGAAAGAAGCTCACCGCCGGTTGATCTTTTGCAAAAACTCCTAACTTCTTGCTGATTACAATCCTGATTTTGAGCTCGAGTAGCAATATCATTTCGGCTCTTATGAGCAGTAACTGACTGTTCATGCAGATAGGGAGATCTTGATCCTCCGGAAGCTGAAGTTCCTTCTGAAATGCAGCAAAAAGAATAACATTAGTTTCGCATTACAACAGAAATCGCTATGCTCAGATGCAGATTTATCAGAGAGCAGCGGCTGTCCGAAACTGGGACAATTTGCAGTCATATCAAAATTGTTGCAGTGTAGGAAGGTCACCGTATGAAGTCCTGCAGAAACTCTTTGATTTTTCTTGATTAGGCTCTTCACTTTCTCTTTGAATAGCAGTATCATCTCTGCTCTCATGAACCTTAGCTGAAATTTGACGTGGATCATACGAAGTTGATCTTTCAGACTGCTGCATTTTGCCTGAAAACTCAAAAGTATTTTATTGGATTTAGGGAGAAAAGCACACGATCGGAGATGTCTTAAGCAAATGATCTCTGCGATTATTATCATGTTGCAATTTTTCGAAAAAGAGTGCAAAGGAACACACTCAATCATGTGCTTTTTGTTATCAGGCTAATTATGTAATGTTTTCGTTTCTCTTTGATCAGAAGAGAAACAAGCACACATAATCACCAACCCGAGGGAGATTGCAGAACTTGAAACCAAAACAGAGGTTAGTACCAGAAGTTTAATTTGGTGGATGAGTAAGCTATATTTTGGTATGATCCTTAATCACATGGGGCCTGGGTCATGACTTTAGGAAGAGATGAAGCTAACTAGTTTCGCTACTTTGGTTACAGATAACTAGTTTTCACCAAGGCTAGTGTTATGAGAGCATAGGACGGATCATCAGACCTTTTGCAATTTCAACATCGTCTCGAGTTGAGCTGTCTCCGCGATTGCAATTAGGATCAAATCTTGCAAGTCCAGACTTGGGCCTTATTCTGAAGGAAGATTTATGTCCTGCATTAGGGGAACGAAAGGTTTTAGTCAATTTATGTAAGCAAAAGGTTATCCATGTGGGACTATAATGGAAGCTGAAGTTTTTAAATCCACAGCTAGCAAATCAAACCAAAAACCGAAAGTCGAAATCAACCTTGAAAATCTTCTTCGCTGTTCATGCATTGGAGGCTTCCACTAGTCTTAACACCAAGTGCACAATGTTTTTGCCTTGTAGGGGTTGGTGCCGGTTTGACTGCATGTTCTGTCTGGGCCATCGTGGATTCATCTGCATGAACAAGTTCCCCTGCATGATCTGTGATTATCTCTGGAACCTTTTGCAGAAGACGCGATTGCTCAGCAGGAGTCTGAAGTAGGATCCTCCTATCAAGATACTCAGAAAGCTTACAGAAGAGGTCAAGGAATTCCATTTCCTAAAATATCTTTACAGTAGCAACCTGTAACCTTAATGAGAACCAGCAAGTAGCGCTGTAAAACTTCATTCACGGTACTTGTGCGTTCACTGATATCGGGGTGTTCCGAATCTTGCATTAATAAATTTTATTGTTTAGTATGGTAAACCATCTCTGTTACAGCAGATAGCATTACATGATAGCAATTTACAAATTACTAACTTCAGCATCACACTTACCTGCTATGCAACAGTGGCTAAGAACTCAATGGGTAGTGAGAACATAACCGAACCACTAACCTTGCATTAATGAGAAGTTCTTGACTCGTTTTCTCGTCACTCTTCGCCTAGTTTTTCCCCTTTATTATTTAGCACCATGTCATAAGTATAATTCATATAGTTCATCCATATACTAGTGTCTCATACATTTATGCTAAAACAGCAAATGTCCTTGGAGACAACTTAACACAATGCAACAGGATTTCTTCCTCACAGGACAATCAAATTTCAAATAGTCTAGATTGGAAGCTATGCCAATTGGCTGTTATCACAATTCAAAGAAGATAATTTTGGAAACAAACAACAAATGGAATATCAAATATGTGTAGACGAGATTTGAAACTCAGAGATCACACATAAAAGGATATTCTTTCCTCCATCCCTTCACATTTGCCTGATCGATGAGAATTGTTAGTTGAGCCAGCTCCTTCGAAATCCTCTGCAATACAACAAGAATGTATTAAATCAAATCATTATAATAGCATGCTCTACAGTGTGTCAGGAGGGAACACATACATGCTCTGTAATATCCTCATGCAGAGCTTTTGCCTTCTCCCTAAGCTCCACCTGCAACCAAAGGGAAAAAAAGTTGACAGTCGATACACAAGCTTTTGCCTCCATTTGGTATATACTTATCTATCCAATTCTAGACAGTAAGACAATCAGACTATCAATATGGTTGTCATCTACTAGCTTATCACAGTGGTTACAAGATTACAAACTAAAAGGAAGCTGAAACTAGTATTCTTGACCCTTGCATGTTCTCTTAATATCTCGATGTAACATCTCAATCTTTTCTTGCATGCATTAAGATCATTTCCGTTCCTTAATTATCAAACGGAAATAGTAGAAAAGAAAGAACGAGACAGGACACCAAGAGCAGCCTCTCATAGAACTTATGAAATTTTTAATATTTGCCTCATCACAACACCTTTCTAAGCTATCCCATTTCTTGATCCCCAACCAGGTAACTATTTCCAAGAAAAGATGGTGACAAAATATCATTTAGCCAAGAAGACTACGTTGAAACTAAAAGAACCGAAGTAGGCAAACTCGCTTATGTCATTAGAACAAAAGGAGCTGCTGTCTGAGGAATTCGTTACAAGTGTAACTCTGGATCCTTGACCGTGTAACAAAGATTTTACGAGGAACAAAATAAACCAGATTAGCTCATTCAACGAAGCTGGTGGAAATAGGCCACAGATTGGAAATGAAATCAACTGCACATGAACATAAAAGCTTACAACAGTGAGTCTACGTAGCAGGCCATCCTTCATTCTCTTTCCCAAATCCTCACATTCTTCCTGGGAAACAGAGCAGTTAAATATGTGATCCAACATATGCAAGTAGATGAGAGAAATCATCACCACGTGTCACTAAAGAACATTGTTTTATCAAAAACCAAGTTTGCTAGGCATAAAAACCAGCTAAATTTTGAGGCAGCAATGTCAGCAAGATTTTGACAGAACCAAAACCAATCATAGGTACTTGATGGAAATTCGATTATTTTAAAACAAAGCCAGAGAACGTACGTCAGAAAAGTAATCATCTGATAGCTGGGAAATGGCTATGTCCTGATGCCTGTTGGAAACTCGAAGGAGAATGCCCGTACTTGTACAACCATTTACTTGACTTCTCTTGACATCTAAAATCACAAAGTGGCAGCATATAAGTACAACTTAATTAAGACCAAAAAGGCATGCAAACTCAACAAATGACCCTAGCATACGGAGACAGCAAACTCAACACCAAAAAAATGCAATCTTGTTCGGATCAATCAAACTAATGAAAGATATTGACAGGTCGTTGCACAAGGATTGTGTTGAAAATCACCTGTGACTAGCTGGAGCTGATGAGAGGCTCTCTGCATGTAGTCATTTGGATCAGATTTGACCCTCACAAAGCTTCCGATAATTTTCTCATCAGAAGTCTCGGGTTTCGTCAAAAGCTGCTCCACTAAGCTTTTCTTCAAGTATACGAGCTTGATGTTCTGAGAGATAATTAGTGCAAAACAGCTTTGGGCCTTCTTAGGAACTGCTTCATTAGGAGGAGGCTCGTGATTTCTTTCGGGAACATCTTGTGCTTTCCTTTTACATGCCGCCGAGGTAGTCTTTGTTCTCGCCATTGAGTTGCATCCATTGTTATACTCGTCCATGTCATGTACATCCCCCCGCCATAATCCGGTGTTATATTCATCATCGCCACTATCCTCTTCTTGCCCAATGTTAGCAAAATGGGCACTTAATAGCTCGTATATGCAATGTTTGTTCACCGATTTTTTTCCCAAGAGATCTTGAAGCCTTGAATCACAAATGACTTTCTTTGGCTTTCCGGGGTGAAAAAGACTACGTTCACTGCAATATCTCGATATAATATTATCCACATCAAGTTGGGAATATTCCCGGCTTGTGTCTTCACCAATGGCGGCTAGGAAGTCCATGAGAGATTGGGATCCCCAACCAACAAAATCTTTCTTCCTCGGCTTGATGTTTCTTTGCGTGTAGCGTTTCCTCTTCTTTCTCTGGAATACATCAGGATCTGAGTCGGGGCCATAAGAGTCTCCGTCATCATCGTCACTATTGTTGAGGCTGTTCGTCACTTCATCAATACCATTGCAGTAGAAGTCCTTGCTGTAATTTATGTCCTTACTAAACAGCTTCATTGCTTTACGGACATGCTGTACATTCAAATTTTGTTCCTTCTTCATTATTTCCCAGTATGACTTGAACAAGCCCTCTAATGTATTTTCATCGTTGAAATCCACTATTTCCTGGCATCATAACAAAGAATTCTTGATTTCTCCAAAACAGATAACTTTACCAGACACACAATCAAATTTTGTGCATGAGTATCGAGAACATTTAAGCTAGAGCGAATACATCTAGATCCTCATGTGAGAAGCATTCGATCCTACTCTTAAATCCACTTTAGCAAGGAAAAGAATGATTCTTGTAAGCAGCATTTTATCAAGTTTGCAACTCTTTCAAGATGAGAAAAAGAAACAGAAGGATGAAGAGTCAATGTCAAGAAGCAAAAAGGGGACTGCACTGCACTGCACATGCTGCGTTTATAATATATTCGAAAAAAGGTCCGTACCTCATCGGGATCTGGTTTCTTCACCCCTTCAATGAGTGCAGCCAGAGTTGCACAATTAATACAGAATCCATTTGTCTCCGTAATCAAATAAAATTGTGCGTCGCATAGGCAACGTTTGCATACGGCTTTTGGACAACTAAAGCACCGAAACTTTGAGGTGTTTTGGCAGAGGAAACAAAAATGCCAACCTGAAGATTACATCAACATCTTCATAAATGATATTTCATGGAGTAAATGAGAACTTGACACCCAAAAAAGATCGTGAGATGTTTTCGACGAAACAAGACGTAAGAAAGACAGTAGGAAGTGGCAAAATATGATTCCATTTTGTCTAATGGCCTAGATCAAAGGGGAAGGGGTGGTTCCAGAATCTCTTTTCACAACTTCTAATTCGAAAACAATAAAAAATGACAGAGCTGCATGATTCAAGAGCTTTTTCGATGCAACTTTACCAACAACAAGTTACTATTGAAACCTTGTAATGAAAATCCTCCTCTTTCTCTACGCCTAACAATTGATAATTAAAGAAGCCAGCAAGAACAACCAATGCAGAATACATGCACTAGAGTTCCAGTAAAAGAAGCCGATCCTAGGAAACTCCCTAACAAGCCTCTAACGTTAGTAATTAGTGAAGCACTAACCACAATTCCATATATCATCACTGGTAAGAAAATCCTTCTTTTTCTCTACACATTGGGGATGATAGACTTTGAGGCAATTCCTGCAGCAAAACCAACATCATATAAACAGTTAGCAACAACCATCAAGATAAAAGGAACACGGTATCTGCCAAGGAAAAGGGGCAAAAAAGAGCATTTTCCATTAACTTGCACGAAAGGTGAATCGTCCATAACTTAAGTTAAAAATAGTACAGGATTCAGATGCTCATAGCAAAGTTTGAAATCTGAGTCTTCTAAATGGAACAAACACTACAAATTGTTAAGAATCACACATTGTTGTTGGCTGATCATTAGGACTTGATTAAATGCCAATGATCAGCCAACAACAACTGAACCCGAGATCAAAAGCTCTGCAGAAATTCTGCAGCAAAACAGGGGAAATCGCAGGCTTGAAGTTTGCTGCAGAATTTGACAGCAAATCAGGGGAAACTGCAGACTTCCAACTCAACACCAAGTCCTCGGATATACTGATACCAAAAAATCATAAACGAAAAAGAAAATAAAACCAAAGACAGAGTGAGAGGACAAACTTAAAGTCACAAATTCTCGTCTCTCCTCCATCTTTGCACTTGAAACACCAACTCTCTGCTGACTCTTCCTTGTTTATCTTGGGTTTTCTTCC
Source organism: Hypericum androsaemum (assembly GCA_963995505.1). Taxonomy (NCBI): domain Eukaryota; kingdom Viridiplantae; phylum Streptophyta; class Magnoliopsida; order Malpighiales; family Hypericaceae; genus Hypericum; species Hypericum androsaemum. Next base: position 4,712,748 of record OZ023199.1, read on the forward strand.
CATTGAATCAGCCAAGTCTCTAATGCAACTCTCTGCATCGTAAAAGCTTGAATTATACATACAGTCATTGGCAAACAGAAAAGTTGTAACCAATGGAAACTCTCCATGTTTGGTGGGTAGGATAACAACCGATCTTACCTCGTTTCCCCTCACCCCTTGCAAAAATTTAAAAACTTTGTTTGGAAAGGGAACACGCCTCAATGCCGTCTAAATCCCCGAATTTAGGTCAACCCACCTAAGTTAAACTCGACTAAAAAATGTTGTAATTAATGGGAGTAGGTCCAAGTGGTAAGTGATTTGAATTTGGTTTTGAGTTCAAGACTCATGAATATAAAAATTATCATTGGAGTGTTCGACTCTAAATATCAAATATTTTTTTATAAAAAATAGAAAGGCTGTACGCATACCCAAGTGCCTAACTTCCAAATAGAAACAGCATTTTGGCTGAGAAAACACAAAACAGAGGTAGAGTGGATCATACGTTACCCCTTCAAACAGAGGCATGGAAGAAGAGTGTTGAAATGAGGTTTTGGAAATCGTAGTGCAAATACCAATGCCGAAAATCATAGAGAAACACGCTTGGTTGTTAAGATGGCAACGGACCTTACCTCGCTTTTTAGGGTTTGGTGGGTCAATTCCCACCCCTTACGAAAATGGCGAAACTTTACAAACCCATACCGTCTAAAACTCCGGGATTACACTAACCCGCCTGAATTTTCTTTGACAAAAAAAAAATCATGGAGTAAATTGTGACGGTACAGTTTCAACTTAAAAGAAGCAAACAAGACATTCTCCTTCAAAGTTTGTACCTTTAGCCCCCCTTGAAGTGAAAGTTTGTGCCTTTGAAGAAGGAAGGGACCTTCTTCAGTGTCTCTTCCGTCAAAAATGACCCGGCCTCCCCCCTGGCTGGCTCTGTAGCCAATTTTGCATGCAAATAGGACAATCTCTCCTCTCCCTCTCTCTCTCTCTCTCTAATACCCACTTGACAAAATTGAAATATTATCTAAAAAGCAGGGAATATTTGGTATTTTCCTCCTTTCCCCACCCAATTTCCTACCCCAGTTTTGCTTACAAAATTATTTAACTCCCTTGACCCACCAACGTTTTCCTTACCCGACTTTATTTTTTTTTATAATTATTTTAACACCCTCCCCTTCCAATTCCATCGCAATCCCCATGCTACTTAAAGTTAAAATTTGCACTTACTACCTCCGTTGACCAAAGTCAAACTTGCATGCAAATGTTACTAATTGCTTAGTAGTGTGAGGTGACGAAGACAATTTCTCTCTCTTAATACCCACATTTCCCTGTTGATGCTATTTTTTCTAGGGAGGTTGCGAAAATTCAGGACTAGGCACAAGACAAATGTAGGAGGGTACCTAAAACAGAAAGCGTGTAAGCAGCGAGTTAACTTTGATAATGACACCACGCTGTTATAAATTAACTAAAAAATTTCGAGTTTGAACTTTTTTTAATGCAATAGTGTTAAACACTTATTGAGAGGGTTTCGTCACGTTTCAAATGTTACAACTTACTTAAAATTAGATTAGTCGGTGCAATAATGTTCTGTAACTAGTTAATATAAAAAATGTGGTCACATTGTATGAGCTAAAATGGAAAATTTTAAATGTGGTTACAATGCATATTATATTTCTTTGATACAAAAGATGGTTAAGTTTTCATAATTTTCTACATTTATATAGGTTTTTGTAAAGTTATTTTCTCTCTTTTCAATTTTATTAGTCAAAATATATCAAATATGTTCTCATTTAATGTTGTGACCATGATAAATTGCCCTAAAAAAATTGTGACTTAATGACGGTAAAGTGAGACGAATTAACTGGCGGAGATTGGCGTAATTGTGCATTTGATTTTTGTAAAAAGTCCACTTAAATTTCATTTGCTATCACGTTTTTGCACTTGGCTATCCTGTGATTTAAAATACATAAAACATATCCAACTTATTTTAATTTTCGTCAGCAAGAGATTCCACACAACTGCTCGCAATTTTTTCCCGAAATGACGCAGCTTTGCCTCTTACTTGGATTGACACATCATATATTTTAATTCCAATGTCTCGCCATTTGGACTAAAAGCCCTCATTTGAAAAAATTTCAAAAATGGTCTTAGATTTGTTCAAAAAACTTCGCGTTTAAATATTAAAAACAACTCTTCATCTCCCTCTCTCTCTCTCTCGCTCCACCAACCGAAACACAACTCTTGACCTCCCTCAACAGGTCCTCTGACTCTAGAACCAAATGTATTGGCACTAAAAAGACAACGGGATGAACTCGAACCTCCAAACAAAGCAGAAAAACATTCCCAGAAGATTTAAGAGTTTGTCGTCGTACCCGTGCCGCTTCATCTTAGGACCAGAGTCCCCCATCACCAGAGACGGAGTTAGAAAATTTAGGGAGTGGGCCCTCTGACTCTAGAACCAAATGTATTGGCACTAAAAAGACAACGGGATGAACTCGAACCTCCAAACAAAGCAGAAAGACATTCCCAAAAAATTTAAGAGTTTGTCGTCGTACCCGTGCCGCTTCATCTTAGGATCAGAGTCCCCCATCACCAGAGGCGGAGTTAGAAAATTTGGGGAGTGGGGGCAATACAATGTTTTTCAAAAAATTCAACGTATGTAATTACAATATTTATAATTTTTTTAGTTGATTGCTTTATTATTTATGGTAGTATAATTAGACTAATTAAGATTTTATAATATATATTAAAAGATTAAAGAATATTTAATTTTTTTTTAAGATTTAGTTTCAATTTTTAGGTTGACTAATTTTTTAGTAGGGTCAATTTCTAATTTTAGTGGAGACATGCATTAAAAAATATACCTAGTTATCAAACACAAAAAAATTAAGTGGGGGGCAATTGCCCCCACAATGCCTGGGGTCCATTCGCCCTTGCCCATCACACCGCTCTCTGTGGGACCCACTCCTCCGGCTCGGATCCTGATACTTCCAATGTAAATGTAACATTTAGTGTCGATTACTGTCGGATTTTATTTATAAATTTTGGAGACATCTTTTCCAATATAATGTATGTTATATTTGCAAGGTTTGAACCCAAAACTTATATTTATGTGAATCAAACTATTTACCATTTCAACCAACTCTCATTTGTAATTCGACCGTTTTGCTGAAGACCATGTAAAGGAAGCAATTAACTGAACGAGGAAAGATGCATAGAAAGAAACAACATTTGGGATGTTCAACTACACCAACATCGTGCACCGAACTTGTGTACGTCCTCGTGGTTTGGCTCACTCCTTCAAGAACGCCATCAGCCAGTTCGATTCCAGTTTGGTAAAGGGGAAAGGAGATTGAAAAAGAGAACTTGAAGTATAAGTCTATTTAATTTGATTGATTAAGTGAGGTACTATAAAATACCTCTTAAAAAAACTACACCAATATCGTGTTGGATAATTTGGTAAAAATCAACGGAAATTGTTCTGAGTCGTTAAATTTGCACTATCTTTAAAATTAACTCCATATTAAATAGACTATTCTAAATAATATGCTTAGATAACTTATAAATAATAAGAATAAATGGTAGTAATTCTGAGATTGAGAAATTGAGGAGCTAAGAAGTCTTTTAGTTAGTGATTTCACTGGTGAAGACTATCCTTCTTGTATGTTATAAATTATGGATATTACAAATGTTAGAAATAACGGAGATTTAAAGAAAAATATTCATCAATAATTTTAGACTTTCAATATAGGATGTTACAATTTTTGTAACATCTCATATTAATCTTTTATATCATTTAAGTTCATTCAAACTCTCTTTGAAACACCATTTTACTTATTAACTTGTAAATTTTGTTATATAAATATAATTCACTTATAAAAAAATCATTTGAATGAACTGATTTTCACTCCTCTTTATTCCGTTTTTCCAACACATCGGTCGATAGAGGTTATCACGTAAACACTACCTTTTTTGTAAGTCACGTAAATTGTCAATCCTACCTACCTGAAGCTACTTATTTTGGTCCATGTAAAGCTTTTTATTTTTATTTTTCATTTCTTTTGCATTTAGACCTTTTTTCCAATTTCCCTTTCTTGGGTATTCACGAAAAATAAAAAATAAGAAAAACAGGGCCATTGTGGACGACGACTACGTAAATCTGGAACCTTCCCTCCAAATGGATTTCTTGAAAAAAATGTGTAAAATTTAATTAGTAAAAAATCAGGTTCTTGTAAAACATCGATCTTTAGTGTCTGCATTTTATTTAGTTTTTGAAATTTTAACATAAAAAAATTAACAGACAAATGGGAGGGCAAAAAAGAACAAAGGTCAAATAGTCCCTTCTATAGTTCTATTATCTCAAAAAGTTTAATAAGCACTATGTACTTAAAATTAGTTCTATTATCTCAAAAAATTTAATAAGCAGTATAGTTGGTGGTCTTCGTCGATGGGGGCAAGCTTAAGAGAGAGTAGGGGCGATAGCGGCTCTTATCTGTGAGTGATGCGTGGCGTGCTCTCGCTCTTGTATTGGTGAGTCCCCTCTTCCTCCTCGAGGATTGCCCTTTAGAACTGTTATAGTCAACCCTATGTCTTTCTTAAAGAAGACTCTTCTCTGTGAAGACGGTTTAACCTAACCCTTGTTTTAGCCCACACGCATTTCGAAAGAAAGGAATATGGTTACGATTTGGTTGGTGTTCGGTGACTGGCAGAGCCGCTCAAACAAAGATAGCTTCTTGATCCACATATCTCATTGATGACGCGATAGGGGCGGAATGCCAAGCCGCTCTAACACCATTCCATTGACTACTATAAAGGGAGGAGCACTAGCACTGGCGGGAAGAAAAAAGCATCTTCTATAGATAGGGAAAGACATTGCCTCTTATCATGAGCCCGTCACGGAAGATTCTCGCTCGGCCCCTCGGTGACCTTTTCTCTTTCGTTAAGGAGACAACTCAAGGGTGGTGGTTTGCAAAGCGCTTGGCGCCTTTATCTTGAACGACAAGTTTATGTGCTTAAAATTAGTTCACATAGCTCCCGGTGCTTCACCAAACGGTTCAATTAACATTCTAAAATTATTTTTTCGGTTACTGATAACATCTTATCGACTTACATGATAGTTTTGACATCTTAAATACGACATCTCATCTTTATATTATTGTCAAGTGTCTCTTCCGTCAAATGACCCGGCCTCGCCCTGGCTCTGTAGCCAATTTTGCATGCAAATACAATTTCTCCTCTCTTACCCACTTGACAAAAATGAAATATTATCTAACAAGCAGGGACTATTTGGTATTTTCCTCCTTTCCCCACCCAATTTCCTACTCCAATTTTGATTACAAAATTATTTAACTCCCTTAACCCACCACCAACGTTTTCCTTACCCGACTTTATATATTTTAAAAAAAAATTTTAACACCCTCCCCTTCCATCTCAATCCCCATGCTACTTAAAGTTAAATTTGCACTTACTTGCTCTGTTTACCTCCGTTGACAAAGTCAAACTTGCATGCAAATGTTACTAATTGCTAGTAGTGGGAGTGACATGCCTCCTCATGTCGTCGTCCAATATAAAGCACAGAATGGCAAAAAAAAAACATATATCAAAATAGGACAATTTCTCTCTCATAATACCCACATTTCCTTGTTGATGCTATTTTATCCAGGGAGGTTGGGAAAATTCAGGACTAGGCACAAGACAAATGTAGGAGTGTACCTAAAACAGAAAGCGCGTACAGCAGCGAGTTAATTTTGATAATGATACGATATTGTTCTAAATTAACTAAAATATTTTGAATTCGAACTCTTTTGAATGCAACAGTTTTAAATACTTATTGAAAGAGTTTCGTCGTGTTTCAAATGTTACAACTTACTCAAATTTTGATTAGTCGGTACAATAATATAAAAATTTTGGTCACATTGTATGTGTTGTATATATTTAATCAACTGCATTTTTTCCTATAAGGTGCCTCTTCGTGAGTTGCAATTCTTCGTGAAATGGCACACTCCTTTTTGAGAAATGGTTGTTGCCACCATTAATGAACAACTCTTGAGTATCTGTAAATATTCAAATGAGTTCCGGAGACGGAATCATTCATAGATAGTCTTCCCTCCTTAATATTCCTTCTTTCCTTTCCCAAGTCCAAAACTTACAATTCTTGTTTCAAGAAATTTGTGAGAGTGTAACTCTGAATATTTGAGAAACATAGGCTTTATATCCTGGAAGATTGATTCTTTGAGAACTATTTACATTATAGTAGGAGGAATCAATACCTTTAAAACTGAACGTGTGCATGGAAAATTTAAGGTGTCCTTTCACTTTAGATTCTAAAGTTAGGAAGCATCTGTTAACCAAGTTCATCGGTGAATATATGATTTATGGAAGAAAAGCCATAAAAAGTGATTGGTTGAATGCTTTTTATTATTATTTAGAAGTATCTCTTTTCATAAGTTTCGTATTGTTATTGTTAGCAAGTGTTGTACTTGATGACGCCATTGTCCATGTGAATTGAATTAATCGATTATGAATTGATTACCATGGGTGAATTTCTCTCATGCGTGTACATTATGTTGCTCCACGAAATTGAGAAACTCTGTGAACATGTATTGGTTTAGAGTCTGGCCATGAATATATACTGATGCATGTAGTACTTGGTACTTGATTTTCTATAAAATATATTTCTTGTTGGTATAATAATAAAAAATGGCTAGACCCAACTAAGAGACGCAATAGGTGTGTGGTGAGAATAAATAAATATTTTAGGGAAAAGTCTACTTAAGTACCCTATGGTATTGCAAAAAAGCAAGTTAGTACCGTGTGGTTTAAAACATATTAATTGAGTCAAACTTAATTCAATTAAAATCAATTAGAGGCACGGGCAGCTGCCCGAACCCTACCCGTCCTGCCCAACTTTTCCCGGCCACCCGGATCATCCACATAGAATTTGATGCTGACGTGGCGCCACGTGGCATCCCCTCTCTCTCCTCTCTTCTTCTTCTTCCTCCTCCACCCACCTCTCACCTCTCACTTTCGCTTTAAGCACACATCTACAATGTCAACATTGAAGGGGATTAAATCCACACCATCCCACAACCATCAGTTTCATTTCCAACTCGAATTTAATCATAGAATTGAAGCCCATAATACCAACCTCAAAAGAAAGGAACTTAGCCCGAACTAGGGATTGGAAATGCAATCGGGTCACAACGTCGTCGGAACGATCAACAAATAGAGGAGGAGTTGAGAGCCACCGCCTCTGCGGCAGCCAGGGATGAGACTGGGGTCCACCGAAAGAGGAGGAGCAACTGAAGCTCAAGGGGAAGCCCTGTGCCGTGATGTTCAACCTCATCCCGGATGACTGGGGGCGCGGTGGGGCCCTGGGTTTGGGTCATTATAGAGCCGCCCTACTTTGCCTGCATCCAATAGCTCAACTTTCGGCGGATGATCATCTGGGATGCTGATCTCGAGCTCCTCGCCACCTCCCGCGGCCGCGTCCTCCTCATCCTAAAGCTCGACAAGTGCTCCAGCTTCTCCACCAATGGCTTCCTCCACGTTGGCCGCTCCTGCAAGTAACTGCCGCCTCTACTTGGTACTCTTTCGCTAGGGTCTATACTTTATTGGCCGATTAGAGCTAAAATCGTAGTCGGTTAGGGGAGGTTGATTTAATGAACCAGGTTCTCGATTAGGGTCTATTCTTTATAGTTCTATCATTTCTATTTGGTGAAGTGGGTTTTTTTAAGGAGATGAAGTGGGTTCGTGGGTGTGGTTTTTCTCTTGGGTTTGTTGGAGTGGAGACGAGGAGGAGGAGAAGAGAGAGGATGAGTTAGGGGAAGGAGGAGAGTGAAAGATGTACACTTGGTGCCACGTCATCAGAGAAATCTGATGTGGCTGGTCCACGTGGCAGGGCAGGATTCTAGCAAGACAGGCAGTGTCCGGGCAATTGCCCGGGCCTCTAATTGATTTTAATTGCAATAAGTTTGACTCAATTGATATATTTTAAACCACAAGGTACTAACTTAATTTTTGGGATACTACCGAGTACTTAAGTGGACTTTTCCCAATATTTTATCTTAAGTTGCTATGTTGCAAAGCGATGGACGTTGCGATTAAATGTAGAGATAATTACATACAGAACCCTAGGGTATGGTGAAATAGATTTTGAGGACCTTGTAATTTTCCTACTAATTGCTGAGCCCATGTAGTTTGGTTATTATTATACTTTCGGGTCCCTCGCTGACGTCATGAGTTTTTTTTTTGATTTTTTGTCTAGGAAACGACAGATATACCCTTAAACCAAAAAAAAAACTTCATCTTCAACCCACCACCCAATAGAAAAAAACCATTTTGGTCCCAAATTTGTTTCACCCATCGTGTGCCCCATTTTAAAACCAATCACCAAAACCCATCATCTTTCCCAAAAATTAGTTCCCTTCTTCATCTTTTCCCAATTAAAACCCATCACCCACCATCGACCTATGTTCCTGGGTTCCAAAAGCATCTATTCATCTCCACAAGCAAGAACAAACAAACTTAATTGGCTTCAACATGCAGAACCAAATTCAAGCAATTCAATCAATAGGGAATTCAATGGTAGTCGGAGGCAACTTTCTTCGGCTTCTTCTCCTTGTAATTTCGCCGGTGGGATATGAGAGGTTAGGATTTGGGAATCCTCATCTTCCTCGAATTAGTGTTGTTGATGGGACCTCGTCCCGATTAAGAAATTCCTCAGGCGGGGGAAGTTTCGTTGCCGATGGAGGATCTCCCGTGGCTACAGCCGAGTAGTGGGGAAGGGAGAAGCCTGGGAGGTACTCGCGACTTACTGGGGGCGTGAGTCGAGTACCGTGAGCAGCCGCGATGTGCACCGAGGGCCAGGATGTGGCCGGTCGCATCGCCGGTGCAGTTGTTGGCATCGGTAGGAGAGGGGGTAATGGATTGCCGTTGCTGGACCCATCATTGGGCTGCCTCTCCAGTGCCTTCAGTCGCTGGCCCACCTCCTCGCCCACCTCCTCCAGTTGGTGGCGCTCCTCCCTGACTTCGTTGCTGGGCTCGTCGGCGGGACGCTTTTTCAGTGTTCTCGGCTGGATGTTTTAAAGAAGAAGATGTCTTTTTTATTTTGTGTGTAAGGGCATAAAGGTCATTTCTATGACAAAAAAGGAAGAAAAAAAATGCTGACATCAGACAGGGATCAGAATGTATAATAATAATCAAATTACAGCGGCTCAGTAATTAGTAGGGAAACTACAGGGTCCTCAGAGTCTATTTGACTATACTCTGAGGTCCTCTCAGTAATTATCTCTTAAATGTATCTTGTCTCTGTATGACTAACATGAAATCATACTATTTGAAGATTAATGTCTTCATAATTGGGAAGCTTTTAAAGGCTAATAAAATTATACGTGAAATATCATAGTTAAATACTAGTAGTTAATTCTAGTGTATCTAGAAGTTAATTATGATGATACAGATTCCCCAAAAAAAAATTATGATGATACAGTCAACATAATATATTTATGATGAAAATGATTGAGTTGAATTTCTTCAATAATGTGAACACCGAGGTTCCAATTGTGAGGGATAGTGACACAGAGATCGTGATACCGGTTCTAACAAACTATGTTATTTTTAATTTGAGAAATCAAAAAGGTTCAAGGATAGTGAAATCAAGAGTTGACAATAAATGGTGATGTTGTTGTTGACTACCTTGCACTCAACCCGATATTTCAAAGAGAGTAAATCCGAGGAGGATGTTAGAGATCTTCTTCAGTCTCTGATCCATGATGCCCTCCAAGTGACAATGGTGTTTATAAAAAAAAAAGAAATGTGGAGGAGTTCTCCGTATTTGTGGGAGAGGCTGCATGTGAGGAGACATCAAGGCCTCGAGAGACAAAGTTTGTTAGCAATAAGGAGATTGCAAGCCAGGAAGTTGCGAAGAATGAGAGAATATCGAACCATAGCAAACACATTGATATGTGATATAATCATATTAGAAGTATGGTTAAAAACGAAAAGATAACACTTGATTACCCAAAAAATCAAATGCTGGTAGACCCGTTAATAATTCATCGGGAGATAAGATTAAAAAGGTCATGCGAGATATGGAGCTATTATCGATAGAATCAATGTCTTAATTGAAACCAACTCTATCTTAAGTTACAAGTTATATACTTGGCACCTTATGTATGAGAGTTAAAAAGGTCATTCAATATTAGACATTGACGAAATGAAATTTTAGATACATTTCAAAGTGCATAACTTAAAAATATTGGGGTTGATACTATTTTGAAAGCCCTAAATCTGACCTATGCACTTATAGTTACCGCAACAAGTAGAGGTTGGATTCAAAATCCTTAATAGACTTATAGCTTTGTAGAATGCTTTGTGGACATTTTGATAAGTCTATCTATACAAGTAGAGAAGAGAGAGGCCGTTTCTTAGGGATTATCTCGGTAAAATCTTAGAGTACTTGTGAACACCAGGATTCAGCATAAGGCCCAATTCAAAGATGCTGCCAAAGATTAAAGAAACAAGAAATCATACACAACGAGAATATGATTCCTTAGAGTTTCATATTTAACCATAAGTTAAAGGCTTAGTTCACTTCATGGCTATTCGTTGAGTAATGCAAGTTGTATTATGTAAATAAGTGGAGGATTGTTGTATATATTTAAATAATCAATTGTATTTTTTTCTCTAGTCTATTAGGTGCCTCTTCGTGAGTTGCAACCCTTCGGTGAAATGGCACACTCTTTTTTGAGAAATGGTTATTGCCACCCTTCAAGAACAACTCTTGAGTATCTATAGATATTCAAACGAGTTCTGGAGGAGAAATCATTCATAAATAGAGTCTTCCCTCCTAAGTATTCCTTCTTTCCTTTCCCTAGTCCAAAACTTACAATTCTTGCTTCAAGAAATTCTTGAAAGTGTAACTCCGAATTTTTGAGAAACATAGACTTTGTATTCAGGAAGGTTGATTCCTTGAGAACCATTTACACCATAGTGGGAGGAATCAATATCTTTAAAGAAATCATCATTTTTCGGTGTGCTAGCCTATACTTTCTTTATACTCTATTACCCACATAATATACAACAGTATGAGCTAAAATGAACAATTCTAAATGTGGTTAAGGTGCATATTATATTTCTTTGATATAAAAGATGGTTAAGTTTTCATAATTTTCTACATTTGTATAGGTTTTTGTGAAGTTCTTTTTCTCTCTTTTCAATTTTATTTGTTAAAATATATCAGATATGTAGTCGTTGTGACCATGATAAATTGCCCTAAAAAAATTGACTTAATGGCGGTAATGTGAGACGAATTTAATGGCGGGGATTTGTGTAATTGTGTATTTGATTTTTGTAAAAAGTCCAAGTCCACTTAAATACGTGCTATCACTTTTTACACTTAACTATTTCGTAGTTTCAAATGTATAAACTAGATCCACTTATTTCAATTTTCATCAGTAAGAGGTCCCAACTAGTCCGCAATTTTTTTCAAAATTACGCAGCTTCATCTCCTATGTGGATCGACAGATCATATATTTTGTCCCATTGCCTTGCCATTTGGACTAAATTTTTTGAAAATGGTTCTAGATTATTTTATAATTTGTTCAAAAAACTTCCCATTTAAATATTAAAAACAACTCTTCATCTCCCTCTCTCCGCCAACGGAAATACAACTCTTGACCTCCCTCAACAAGCTCTCTGACTCTAGAACCAAATGCATTGGCACCTAAAGGACATATGGACGAACTCGAACCTGCAAACAAAGCAGAAAGACATTCCCAGAAGATTCAAGAGCGATTATTGTCAGTTACTGTAGTATGGACTAAACACCCAATGGAAATAGTGGGGTGTTTAAATATTAAAAATAACTCTTCATCTCCCTCTTTCTCTCTCTCTCCCCGCCAAAAGAAACACAACTCTTGACCTCCTTCAACAAGCTCTCTGAGTCTAGAACCAAATGCATTGACACCTAAAGGACATATGGACGAACTCGAGCATGTAAACCGTGGGACCTGCTTCTCCGGCTCGGCTCCTGATACTTTCAAGATAAATCTAACGTTTAGAGTAGATTACTGTAGGATTTTATTTAGAATTTTTTGAGACGTCTCTTCCAATATAATGTATGTTATATCTGTAAGGTTTGAATCCAAAATTTATATTTGTGTGAATCAAAGTATTTACTATTTTAACCAACTTCTCATTTGTAATACAACCATTTTGCTGAAGACCATGTAAAGGAAGCAATTAACTGAATGAGGAAAGACAGAGAAAGAAACAACCTTTAGGATGTTCAACTACACCAACACCGAACCAGGACGTACGCCAGTTCGATTCCAGTTTGGTACAGGGGAAAGGAGATTGAAAAAGAGAACTTGAAGTAAAAGTATATTTTATTTGATTGATCAGGTGAGGTACTATAAAATAAAATACCTTTTAAAAAAACGACATCAACATCGTGTTGGATAATTTGGTAAAAATCAACAGAAATTGTGCTGATTCGTTAAATTTGCACTATCTTTTTTTTATAAGTAATGTGTTATATTTCATCAGTTCACTAAAATACATATGAAGTCCTAGATAATGTTTATCAAAATATGATCCACAGTGATAGACGTTATCTGAATCAGACACCAAAATAATCAAGTCAAAGAACCCAATGGTCAACAAAAAGAGACCCAAATGAACACCTAACAAAAATTTTGGTGACCCAAATTTTTTTGAGAATTTTTTTTTAAAGAATATTTGGGTGATCCAAATGGTTACCATAATTTGCACTATACTTAAAATTAACTCCAAGATTAAAGAGACTATTCTAAATAATATGCTTAGAAACCTATAAATAATAAGAATAAATGGTAGTAATTCTGAAATTGAGAAATGGAGGAGCTAAGAAGTCTTTTAGTTAGTGTTTTCACAGGTGAAGACTATCCTTATATATTATAAACTATGGATGTTACAAATTTTAGAAATAATGGAGAATTTTTTCTAAATAAACATTCATTAGTAATTTTGGATCTTCAATGTTCCAATTTTGTTACATCTCATATTAATCTCTTATATCATTTAAGTTCATTCAAACTCTCTTAAAAACACCATTTTACTTATCAAATTGTAAATTTTGTTATAAAAATATAATTCACTTATTAAAAAATCATTTTGCTCATTCATTTTCCAAACTCATTTTCACTCCTCTTTATTCCGTTTTTCCAACGCATAGGTCGATAGTGGTTCTCACGTAAATCCTACCCTTTTTTTAGAAGTCGCGTAAAATTGTAAATCCTCCCTGTAGGTACCCATTTTGGTCCATGTAAAGCTTTTATTTTTATTTTTCATTTCTTTTGCATTTAGACTTTTTTTTCAATTTCCCTTTCTTGGGTATTCACGACTAATAAAAAATAAGAAAAACAAGGCCATTGTGGACGACGATTACGTAAATCTGGAACCTTCCCTCCAAATGGGTTTCTTTAAAAAAAAGTGTAAAACTTAATTAGTAAAAAATTAGGTTCTTGTAAAACATTGTGTTAGAATCTCCATATCCAACCCAAAATTTTAAAGTAATGGGTTGGTGAATTTTTAACACTTATAAACTAGCTCATCCCATTTATATTAACCGATGTGGAATTCTCAATACGCCCTCTCAAACGAGACCCATCGGGTCGAAGAATGTACGGGCTTTGACTTCACCAACGTGCGAAAAATGGGGGTCGTACGAGCATGACAATGGGCACGGGATCAACCATCTCCAATACCATGTTAGAATTTTCATATCTAACCAAAAATCTTAAGGCAATACAAAATGCCAAAAAAGTCAGATCCATGGATCATATCCTTACCCTACTCCACAAGTTCCATTCAGGGTCTAGAATTAGTTAAATTCAACGAATACTAAACTTGTCGAGTTCGAGTTTAGGATTAAGTAGATCCTCATAATTCGGATCAAATTGCAATGCCGTAATCCTATCCGGTAGGTCTGGTAGACCCTTACTCCTATTTAAAAAAATAAGCAATAAGATCACTCAAAGGATAACAAAAAAGGAAGCCCGCATATATGAGCAAAATAATGGCATGTAAAGAAAACGGCATTGGATTGGGTCCAAAGTGAATGGGCCATTCTGAACCGTTTGGACTGAAGGACCGATATTGGCATGTCACGGTTACGATACTGGCATGTCACAGTTACGACACCGGCAAACCCAGTTATTGATAATAGCCCGCGTGCTAAGACACTGACAAGCCCATTTAGCGATAACGTCATGTTGGTGATCTCCTGCAGCGCGCAGACTTTTTTCATTTTTGTCCCCGAGTTTTAATTTTTTTGTAAAAAAGCTCTAGCGGCTTCACTCCAAATAGTTCGGAATAGGCTCCTTCCGGACCCAATCCAAGCCCAAAAAAAATAGAAAAGGTGGTCACCTTGTAAGAGCTAAATTGGAAATTTTTAACTATGGTTTATAATTCATGTTATAATTCTTTTGATATATTTGATAGTTGAGATTTTTTTTGAAAAAATACATTTTATTATTTTGTGATCGTGTTTTACCCTTTCTTACAAAAACAAGTAAAATATAACACTAGTACGAGCCAACCTAGGATTTTGGGAGAGCATGAAGTTGAAGGAATTTGTGGAGGGTTTGATGTTGAAAGTGATTCAAAAGCAGGTGAGATGTGAATGAAGAAGAGAGGAGAGAAACATTTTAGGGATTTTTTTTTGAAATTTTTCTTTAAGACACTTCAATGTCACGTGAGACAAAAAAGTAACAATTTTAATGATGTGGCAATCCAGATAAAACAAAAAGTTGTCTGAGCCTCAGTGAGACTATAGCCTAATAAAAATTCAAATAACTTGCACATGTTTGATGGTTTTTAAACTACATTGACTAACAATTAAAAATGCAATACTACATAGTACTAAAGTGTATTTTTCTCTTTATTTTTGTATTTATATTTTTATAAAGTTAATTTTCACTTTTTAAATTTTCTCAAAATATATCAAATATGTCGTTGTCACTTGATATGGTCCGATAAAAAAAGTATTATTTTTATTTTGACTTGATGCCTAAGGGCGGTAACCTGGGACCGACTTAGTCGTGGGTGGCAGCATTTATAATGTTGAATTATTTTTTATTTTTCAAATCATGTGTCCCATTAGTTTATTATTTTGCCTCTTACCTCTTTCAGCATTCGTCTGTCTTCTTTCTAAAACTAGAAACCTTGCTTTTTTATATAAAAGCAATATCAGTGCAGTTTCAGCTTAAATGCTTTTAAGGATTATTAAAAAACTGCAGTCTGGTGTGGTCTGTCTGCTGGTGCAATTCTAGTGCAGAGTCTATAATTTTTTTGACCCACCGTTGTCATTCTTTCTTTTTTAAGGGTCCAGACTAGGGGTGAGCAAACAAACCGAAAACCGTCAAACCGGACCAATCTGGACCAAAAAAACCGGACCAAACCGGACCAAATGCAAAAACGGTTCGGTCCGGTTTGTAAAAATACACAAAATCCGGTTCCCGGTCCGGTCCAGTCCAGTTTGGTCCGATCCGAAACCCAGTTTTTGTTTAGTTTTTGGTAATCCGGTCCGGTTTTTGGTCGGACCGGACCGCACCTGGACCGGACCAGGGTAGGTACGGTCCGGTCCGGTTTGCAATATCCCTAAAATTCTGGTTCTGGTCCAGTTTTTTCCGGTTCGGTCCGGTTCGGTTGACTTGCTCACCCCTAGTCCAGACTCTTAGCCAGTGATCCTGTCTATTTTAGTATTATTAAAAACTATAAGATTAATCAACAAAATAATATTGAAAGATTAAAGTCTTTTTTATATGTTTGTGAATTGGGTCTAGCTCTAATCTATATGAATCATATTCGGACTTAACATCTAATTTTAAATATTGACCTAAGTCTTTATCCTACATTAAATCCAACCAAACCAGACCAAACCAAAACCCGGAGGTCACTAGGATTCGGATTTATTTTGCAATCCCTAATGAGTGATAACTACTTATAATCATCATCCATTTCCTTCAAAAAGTTGAACATCGTCCGTTTCAGTTATCCATTTTCCACCACCAGACAGGCCCGAAGCCCAATCGGTAGGGATGGCAATGGGCAGGATCCGGGTAGGATCTATAGGACCCAGATCCTTACCCTCTTTTAAAATGGTAGACCCAGATCCTTACCCTTATCCTCTTTAAAAATAAGGATTCGGGCAGGATCTGAGTCCTAAAAAATCGGGCAGGATCAGGGCGACCCGCGGGTCCGTATTTTTTTAAATATATTTAATTTTTAAAAATTAAATTATCTTTTGATAGTTTTCAAATAGCAATGGGACATTTTCATTCATTAAAAATATCAATATAAAGAAACCAAAAAAATAAATCAAAAAAAGTTGAAGTTGGGTAAGTTAAAATTGAGAATTTGGTTTGTAATTTTTGCTGCTATTACTTGGGGCATGTGGCTGCTTCGTAATGGTATTATCTTCAATGAGGCGAGGTACGATAATGAGCTTCTCCTGTATTTTGTGCTCTTTCATGTCCAAGAGTGGATCCTTTGGACGGATGCCTTGATCATTCACAATCAATCGCTGCTCACTTTCTTGATTGCCTACAAGAATTTATAGGTCCCTCTTCTTTACCTCTTGAGATTGAGGGAACGTTTTGGTCGGGGGTGGGGTTGTAACTGATGTAAATATCGGGCCCCTTTATCTTGTCTTTCTTTTTGCGCTTCCTCTGTTTTGAACTATTGTTTTAATAAAAAATATTTACCTACCAACAAAATTGAGAATTTTGTATTATGTCTAATAATTAATATACATGTATATTATTTTAAAATTAATTTAAAAAATTCGGGTAGGATCAAGGCAGGATCCTATAGATCCATACACATGCCCTTATCCTTTTAAAATATCAGGATCCGGGCAGGATCAGGGTCTAGACCCGGTCAAAGTCAACGGGTCTTGGACCCTTCGGGTCTGGATCAGGGTAGACCCTCAGTGTAAGGGTCTAATTGCCATCCCTACCAATCGGGCAAACTGGATTAGATATGGGCCGACCCATTAACATAAGCAAAACCATCTAGGGTAAATTACATCCAGAACCCTGTGTTTGGTAAAATAGACACTGAGACCTTGTAGTTTACCTTCTGATTTTGTAGCCCCTCTAGTTTGGGTTTATTATACTTTGCGGTCCCTCGCTTGTTTCGTCAATTGATTTTTTCACAGAAATGACTTATATACCCTTAAAAAAATTTCCTAATTGCACCAAAAAATAAAGAAACGGTAGAGACAATCGACCTCTCCGGCCGACTCAGTCTCTTCGACAATCGACCTATGCCGGCAAAAATGGCATCAAAATCTGAAGAGTAGAACAGTGGAGATGGTCGACCTCTCCGGCCGACCCAGCCTCTCCAAACAACAGTGGGCCAATCAACGGTGGTCCAAGCAACGGTGGGCCAAGATAGGGGCTCAAGGACCGTAGCGACGCTAACTCCCCTTGCTACTTCTCTGTCCCTTTCTCGAAAGGATGTTCTCGGATTTTCAGTTTGAACATCGAAAGGGTGTTCTTGGGTTTGCTTTTCTCTTGCTGGTAATGAGGAATGGAGAGTTTCGGGTGTGAATGATGTTTATGGGGGGGCCTGTAGTATTGGCGATCTGATCACATTAGGTCTGGACATTGCTTGATGTAAATTGTTGGTCTAATTTTTGTTAATTTTGGTTGTCCTCGGAAAAATGACAGGAGTTGGTGTTCGCCGAAATATTGATTGAAGAAGATGATCAGAGGTTTTGATTGACCGAAGAAATGGTATAACAGTCTTTTCAAATATAAATAAGAAAAAAATTGATTAATGACATCAGCGAGGGACCACATAATATATTAAACCCAAACTAGAGGGGCTACAAAATCAGAAAGCAAACTACAGGGTCCCTAGCATCTATTTTACCCTACACCAGGGTTCTAAATGTAATTTACCCAAAAATCTAAAGCAGCTAGGAAATAGTTTATATTTGTATCATGTGGTTCGATCCATTTTAACTTTATTAGTAACCGAGCTTTTATATTTTGACAATTGAGTAACACATACAACCTCTTCCCTACTACGTGATCACCTAACATGTCACGTCAACTTAAATCATCTTGTGGACTACCACATGGATGGTAACGTGGCTTGTTAACCCACAATTATTTTTTTTGAAAATTTACTACTTAGAGTAGATATATTAATTAGTCAAAAGTATCATACATATGAAGTTTCTCAAGTTGTTGAGGAACAAAGGACACGACATTGTCCAAACGAGTTCCTAGTCTAGAAGTCTTAGCTAACCAATCCACAACTCAGTTAGCTAATTAGGAACAAAGTTTAGCTTACACATAGGTAAACTCAAAATTACGGTTCATATTTTCATTGCTTGAAACTCCTAAATCCCACTCGATCTCGGAGGATACACCATCGACATAATTCACGACACATTTGCAGTTGGATTCCATCATGACACTACTAAAAGGCTGATTCACTTTAGTGCTTGTAGTTTTGAATTTTTTCACTTTGGTACTTTGTGATTTAAAATGTATTAAACTAGTGATTGAGGTTTGACGTTTTGACACTTTAGTGACTCTTGACAACCTCTTCTTTTGCTTTCCGACCACCTAGTCAAAAATTTAATTATTTTTTTTATTTGTTCAAAAAATTCCAGATTTTTTAATTTTTTTTTCAAATCAACCCCGTATTTTTTATAAATGTTCAAAACCC
Organism: Hypericum androsaemum; assembly: GCA_963995505.1. NCBI lineage: Eukaryota > Viridiplantae > Streptophyta > Magnoliopsida > Malpighiales > Hypericaceae > Hypericum > Hypericum androsaemum. The sequence goes on from OZ023199.1 coordinate 4,731,456, forward strand.
AAAATTTTTCAAAAATCCCATTTTTTCTAGAACCCACCACATTCCTCAACCCCGAAAAAATTTACAGTTATAATAACGAAAACCTCATCCTTAATTAACAATATCCAAAGCACCAGCAGCGTTAATTAATCTAGAACTTTTCAATATGCTGAGCACATTTTACACTAATAGCAAATCTGAGCTTTTGAACAATATTAATAATTCAATGACATTTAAAGAATTCGAGAGTAATGTTGCGGTAAAATGTCGCTTCTCATTATTTTGACTAGCAAAGACGCACGGGCAATGCAAGTGTCATTCTATTTCAAAAACTACGAAAATTATTTTTTATTGATTTTCTTTTTTAAACTATACATAAACTCTCTTACATATTTAATTATACTATTTTCTTTTTTGATTTACCTAAAATGCCATAAAATCTTCTTTGTACACGACATTTTTTTGTAAACGTTTCAACTTTATCAGCAACATCACTTCTTTTGACTAACGCATTTTTGCTTCAAACACGTCTTGAAAGGGCAACCTACAACCATCCATGACTGAAGACATGCTCAAGCAAAAAAATACTGGTGTTTTCAATTGTTTGTCCTTGTACTTTGTTGATCGTGAATGCAAAATACATACGTACCGCAAAGTGCTTGCGTATCATCTTATACGGCATCTCAAGATTCTCTAGTGGGTTCAATGACATCCTATAAATGAATACTCCCTTACCGCCGAAATTTTCACTGAGGATCACTACATCGATTTAAATAGGCGAAAAGGAAATATATAAATATTTATATATATATATATATATATATATTTGATGGCCGGTGCTCACTTCCCTTCTCCTTCTTCTTCTCCCTTGTAGGTCCCGTCACCGTCTCCACGACCACGCCGACAACGTCCTCGTCATATGCCGATCAGTCTACTCTGCAGTCAAGCAATGTCGGCATCTTGGGCGTGGATTTTAGCCTGCTGCTCATCGTCATGGTTGTCGTTGTGGCGGCGGCCTTCCTATTGGTCACCTACTCCTCCGCCTACTCTCCCGCCGGTGTTAGCGACAGCGTCTGCGCCGCAGGTTCTACCTACCGTCCTACTCCACCATGTTCTCCAACCTGGACTCGCCTCCCCTCCTGTTTGACTAATCCTCCCTTGACGGGGCAGCTGGCTTCCATGTGTACTTTCCCTACGGGCTCGATGACTCCGTCATCAAGACGATCCCTCTCTCCTTCTATAATTCGCCGTCGAGTGACGCCGTTCTGCCAGACTGCGCCATGTGCTTGCTGGAGTTCGAAGAGAACGACTATGTGAGGAATCTCTCGGCCTGCTCCCACCCCTTCCACGTGGAATATCTGGCTTCGATCCCACACCAACTGTCCCATCTGCCATGCCGAAATATTCCTCCCTGATTTTTCCCCCTTCGTCCCCGTCATGTCCGCTAGGATTTGCCTATCCATCGAGGACGCTATCCTCGTTTCTCTCCTCGACCCAATAACATCACGATTTAACTAAAAGCATAGTTTTGACATTTTCACGGTATGACACCAAACGAGCTAAAAAAGAGGTTTCTTTTATTATTATAGTAAGATTAATTTGAATCAAATTTTAAAAAAATTTTATAACAAAAACATTTTTAGCAAATATCGAATACTGTTATTTTCTAAAATACTCAGATCATTAATTAATAAAGAAAAATTATCACAAAAAAAGTAACAGTTTTTTTTTTTCAAAAGTGCTTGTCCCGTTCTGGCTTCTTCTTAGTTCCTCCTCCTCTGCCCCTTTATCGAGCTCGGCTAGGGACCAGATTTGGTCCTAGAATGACTTTTTTAGTACAGTCCTAGTAAGAGTAGAATAGAAAAAAAAGGGAAATATTTTTTAAAAGAGGAATGCGCGTGGATTTCTTGGGAAGGGATTAAGGGTAGGTCTTGCTGTTCACTTTAACTCTTTTTCCTTTGACTTCATTTTTAATAGATAATCGGTAATAAATAAGAGAATTATTACAGTAAATCGAACATACAATTTTATATAATCGTGCATACTATTTAATATAATCAAAAATATTATTTAATATAACCGGACATACCATTTGATATAATCGGGCATACAATTAGATATATAATTTAATTAATTATTTAACTTTCCTATTACAAATATTTTAAATAACCGGACATACTATTCGATATAACTGAGAATACCATTTGATATAATCGGGCCTACCATTTGATATTGCTGGGCATACAATTTAATTTAACCATACATACTATTTAATAGATTTGGGTGTACCATTTAATTTAACCGGACATACTATTTAATATAATCGGTCATACCGTTTAATATAACCGGTCGTACAATTTAATGATAACATCACAAATCATTTAATTATAACATCACGAACCATTAAATTATAAACTAACGAACTATTTAATCATAACATCACGAACCATTTTAATCATAAACATGACGAACCGATAAACCATAACATCACTAACCATTAAATTATAACATCATGAACCATTAAATTATAACATAACAAACTATTTTCTTAATAAAAAGGACACTGTGAATTTTCTATCCCGAAGGAAAAAAAATAAAAAAGGACAAAACAAAAAGACCTCCATTCTCTCTCTCTCCATCTTTACTTCTTCTTCTTCTTCTTCACCTTTCCAGGCAACGAGCCAGACAGTGAATTCCCCTCCAGATCAAGCACTTCCAGCTTCTCCATCCCCCAGATTTCACTAGGTAACACCCCACCAACCAAACAGAATCTTTCCCCAACAAAATCGTGAAGGTCTTGGCCGCGTCGACGATCGCGGAGCGAGTGAGGTCGGAGGAGAGATAGGCGGGAGGCAAACGGCACGCCGCCACCGTCGTAGCCCTAAATCCTGCAAACAGCCTCGTCTCCATCTTCGATGTCGTCGACGAGGTAAAGGTCGGGAACCCGACGACGTCGGAGGATTGCCGGAGGCAAGAAGGACATAATCCTCCTGGCGGCTCGAGCACTGCCGTTTGGATCCACCAAGCTTCACTAAAGGAGGCACAAGGCAGTTAAAGATCAGCGACGAGATCTGAAATCCGGTGGCCAGATCGGAGGAGAGGAGATCGTAGAGGGGACGCTGGAATTGGCGATCGGGCGATCCCGACGACGCTGGAGGAACGGCCGGATCGGCGGAGGCAAGAAGGACAAGCGCTTCGGCAGAGGCAAGCAGGGAGCCGGGGATGGGCATGTGGAGCTGGTTTTCGGACAGGTCGAGGGTCTCCTAGGGAACGGGAGCAGGCGGAGAAGTTGGCGAGGAAGGCGGCGCCGGTGAGGGCGTTGGTGGACAGGCTGAGGAAGGAGAGGTTGGGGCAGCGGCGAAAGAGGAGGTCGGAGAGGCTGCTGGAGAAGTTGTTGTGGGAGAGGTCGAGGTGGGAGGAGGAGGAGGGGGGGTTATGTCGGGTTTGGGTTGGGGGAGCGAGTTTTTTTTAGGTTTAAAAGAGCATGAGAGAGAGAGTTAAAAGATAATAATGCCCATTTCATTTTTATCCATCAAATCTGCTTTTTTTTTTTTTACTTAATCAATGGCTGAAAATAGCTCCAAGATGGACCTGGGAGAAATTATACATGCAGGACTGAATCTTTTCCCGCTCGGCTATTCTCTCTCGCCCTCTCCTTTTCCCCTCTTCCTAAACCTGCCACGTCACCCTGCAACCGACTTTCCCAACGGTTATGGGTCCCCTAATCTTCTCTTTATCATGAATTATTTAAGAGAAAATTACGCTCCAGTCCCTCGTATTTATTTTTATGTACTTTCGGGCCCCTCTATTTTGAAAAATCGATTATGTTACCCCTCTAATTTGAAAAAATTATACTTTCGGGTCCAAACTTTTTTTTTTCATTACAATGACAAAAATACCCTTAAAATAAAAAAATTACTGACATCGTCTCCTCTTCATTAAAAAAAACAACAGAAAAGAATCGCGGGGATGATCGATCTTCTTCCCAGGGCGTCGTCGTTTTCTTTCTTCTTCATCTTCGATTGGGGCTAAAGCAAACCAGAAACCAAGATGAAATAATCCAGGGATCTTCTTCTCGGGCACTGTTCATCACCATCTTCATCTGGTGCCTCCGCTGACTTCACCCTCGGTGCTCAGATGGTGAGTGAGTACCCGACGGTCCCTCCCTCGTCGACTTTTCAGACTGGGCCTTCTCATATCGTTCCCGCGAGCTTTCCTCCTTTTCCCAATGTCGTGGCTACTGTTCATACAATCGAGATTCACGGGGCCCCAGCCCTCCCTTGCTCCACCGCCGGCCTCTCCATCTCTTCTTAGTGGCTGGGCTCCCACCCTCGCCGCCTCCCACCCTCGCCGCCTCCCATTCGCCGTCGCTTCGGCTTCCCCAAGGCTCCGTTGGCCTCCAAGGCGGAGGCGAGGGCCCCCGAGTTTCCTTCAAGCTCTCCGCAGACTCTGGGATGCTCTGATTGAAGCCCCGTCGTAAGCTCCAGAGGAAAGTGTAATTTTGTGATGATCGGACGTCGGTGGTTTTATGATCGTCGTCGTAGGATCTTATTTTTAATGAGGGAGCGGTGGTCGTCTCCACAAAAATAACAGGCTTATCGGTGGCCGGGAAGCGTTTCTTTTGGTTTTGGTTGTCTGAATTTTGTTTTGGTTTTGATTGACTATAAGATATGATGTCACCAATTTTTTATTTATTGTTCTAAGGGTATTTAGGTCATTTTATTGACAAAAATGAAAAAAAGAGATGCTAACATACGCCAAGGACCCGAAAGTATAATTTTTTCAAACTATAAAAGTAACATAATCGATTTAAAAAAATAGAAGGACCCGAGAGTATATAAAAACAAACACGGAAAACTGGAGCATAATTTTCTCATTATTTAATCATGTAATTTTAGACTGTATTTGATAGAAGAGGAATCTATTTACTTTATAAAATTTGTTTGTAAAGTTCATGTATCCGTGGCCACGGGAGAGAAAGAGCATGTAGTTTCTTATGAGCAAGAGCAAGCCCACGAAGCCACCAAGCCCCATTTCCTTCCATAATCGAATAGAAGGGTGACGTGGCAACTTATTTTGATGGTTGTATAAATAGCTTAGAGGTGGTTTACAACTATACATAAGGGTAATGTTGTCATTTTTACGATGTCGGAAAAAAAATTTCTTTTATTATAGTAAAATTATCAACAAGGTATCGGATACTTATACATGTAATATGGGCAAAATCTTAATAAGACTAGGAGCAGTCAAAATCTAATACAAGCCCAAACTAAATAGGACACGTGACTAAGTATGTCTACATCAGCTATGACTCCAAATAACATTTTCGGCAATCAACGCTATAATTCATGTGGCAGTACACAACAATCTGAGTTTACGTGACGTGACACACTTGAGGAAGAGGTTTGTTGGAAATTTGACTCGTGCAACGGAGGAAAGCAGTCTTGATATCCATTTGCTCTAACTCCAGATTCAAACTAGCAGTTAGTCTGAGTACTACTCGAACCGAGGTCATCTTTACGACTAGTAAAAATATTTCATCAAAGTCAATGCCTTTCTTCTGGATGAAACCTTTCACCACTAGCCGAGCCTTTTATTTTACGAGATTATCACCATCTCGTTTCAGCTTGTATACCCATTTGTTCATCAAGGCCTTCCTTCCTTGGGATAATTCCACAAGCTCATAAGTACCGTTCTTTCTCAAAGAACTCAATTCTTCAAACATAGCCTCCATCCATCGAGCTTTGTCCTCATGCTCCAGGACTTTTTCAAAGCTCTCTGGCTCCCCCTCACTAGTGACAAGGACATACTCAGAACTGGAGTATCTGGTTGACAACATCCTCTATCTTGTTGATCTTCTGAGTTGCTCGTCCTCCTGAGATTCTGAAGTTACTTCGCCGACCTCAGGGGTTTGCTCCCCCTGATTAGAATTCTCTTCTGATTCAGCACCCACCCAAAAAGATTGATCTGCATCTTCTCCACCAGTCGTCATTGGAGAAGATTACGGTGCCAAATCAATTCCACCACCAACCTCTATCCTTGCCTCTGTTATTACTGGGGTTGAACATGTCTCATTTTCATGAAACACTACATCTCTGCTTCTGATGACTTTCTTTCTCTCTAGATCCCACAGTCTGTAGCCAAAGTTTTCTTCTCCATAGCCAAGAAATATGCAGGGAACTGCTTTGTCATCTAGCTTTTGTCTCTTTTCCTTTGGTATATGTACAAAAACTTTGCATCCAAACACCTTCAAATGTGAGTAACAAACACTTCTACCAGTCCACACTCTCTCTGGGGTGTCATAGTTTAGCGGAACTGATGGAGACCGATTGATTAGGTAGCAGGCAGCACGAACTTCTTCCCCCCAGAACATCTGAGGCAAGTTAGCCGTTTTAAGCATGCATCTCACTTTCTCCACAATGGTTATGTTGATTCTCTCTGCAACACCGTTGTGCTGTGGGGTGCCTGAAACTGTCTTCTCATATTTGATGCCATGGTTTGCGCAATGCTACTCAAACTCTTTTGACGTGTACTCCCCGCCATTATCTGACCAGATACACTTCAGGGACGCACCTTTCTCTCTTTCCACCATAGCATGAAACTTCTTAAAGTGATCAAACACCTGGTTTTTGTTTTTACAAAAATACACCCACAACTTCCGTGATGCATCATCAATGAAAGTGAGAAAATATTTGCTACCACCTAATGACTCCACTTCAATCGGACCACACACATCAGAATGCACAAGTTTTAAAAAACTTTCCTTCTTTTTAGCAGTCTTGCCAAAAGAAACTCTATGATGCTTGCCAAAGATACAATAATCACAAGGTTGTAGTTTTGTACCTATGGCGATTGGAACAACGGACCGTAATACTTTCATTCCCTTCTCGCTCAAGTGTCCAAGCCGTTTGTACCACAGATTTGGTGAGGTAGAGTCCTCTACTGTGTTCACCTCATCTCCAAGCAACTTCACTTGAGTCTTGTAAAGTGTACCAAATATCTTTCCTCTAGCTGTAACTAAATCTCCTGCAGTCAGCTTCCACAATCCATTGCCAAAATGGCTATGGAAACCAGTCACATCCAGGGCATGTATAGATATCAGGTTCAGACGCAGATCAGGAACATGTCTGACGTCTTTCAATGTTAACTTATGGCCAACATTTTTCTTGACCAAAATATCACCAACTCTCACAATATTAGCAAAACTACTATTCCCCATTCTAACCTTGCCAAAGTTTCCTGCTCTGTACAAGGTGAACATCTCCTTGTGGGGAGTTGCATGGTATGATACAGCAGAATCAATGACCCATTCAGTGTACAGATCACTGACTGCACAAATATCTTCTTCACAAGAAAATAATACTACCTCCTCTAGTGTAGATGTGGTAGCTCTTTGGTCATTCTCATTCTTCTGCTCGCCTCCCTGCTTCTTCTTGAACAATCTACAATTTCTTTTAAAGTGCCCCTCTTTGCCACAATAGTAACACTTCAGTCCTTCTCTCGACTGGGATCTTCCTTCAAACTTGCCTTTCTCATGGTTCTCTGTGACCATGGCCTCATTGCTAGAGCTCATCTTGCCATTCTCTATTCTCCGAGTTTCTTCATTCAGGATACTATCCTTGACCATAGACAATGTCAAACTTGGAGTTGAATTTGTTAGAGAAACTTTTAGTGTTTCCCAACTATCCGGCAAGGAAATCAGCAACATCAAAGCCAGCAACTCATCGTCTAGCTGAACCTTTGCTGCTACTAGACGATTTGAAAACTCCTGGAACGTACTCAAATGCTCAGACGCATTTTGTCCATCACGGTATGTGGCTGTGATAAGCCGTTTGAGCAGAAAAGCATTGTCAATGGCATTTTTCTGCTCAAACAGATTTTCCAGCTTCTCCCAGAGCTTAAATGCATCCGTCTCGTCAGGCACGTGGTGAATAAGACAGGGGTCAATCGACTGTCGAATTAACCCACAGGCTTTGCGATTCATCTTGATCCAGAGAGCATCTGCTATTACCTCGTCTTTTATACCTTTTAACTCAATAGGATCAAAAAGATCCTTGCAATATAAAACATCTGTCATCAGAGTTTTCCAGATGGCATAATTTGACGAAGTCAACTTGATGGCTTTTTCGACAGGCTTGTCCTCCATCTTCAACACACAAAGATCTCAGCTACAAAGCCAAGGCTCTGATACCACTTGTTGGGAATTTGACTCGTGCAGCGGAAACAGTAAATAAAATTTACCCTGGTAATTAATAATTACCACGGTCAAAAGTAGATGGAAAAACACCACCAAGAGGGAACACCAAAATTTACGTGGAAAACCCTCTAAATACTAGAGGAAAAAATCACGGGACCAGCTCCGAAAAATATCCACTAGTAAATAGAGAAATTACAGTGGTAAAAATATCCTCACTGCCCGATACCCCGAGTTATCCCACTCTCGTGTTTCACTCGTATTTTACAGTAGAGAATTTTCACTCACTCTATTTTTACCTCAAGCTCTCTCTTTGGAACTTGGAAACTATCTATTTCTCTCTAAACTTTCTACTTTGAGTTTTTCTTCATTTTGTGGATGTATCACAATGGAAGATCATCTCCCCTTTTATAGAGAGGAATGTCATGATTTCTTACTCCACTCATCGCTAATGGAGACTCCACTCCTCACTAATGGAGACTAATAGAGACTCCACCCATCACTAATAGAGATTCCACCCATCACTAATGGAGACTAATGGAGACTCCATCCATTACTAATAGATATTTTTATCTTCCACTTATTAGTGGGCATGAACTCATCAAGGTTGTCATGTGTTACTAAAATATCAAAGCGTCAAATATCATTCTGGTTTGATGCATTTAAAATATCATTCTCTAGTCTGCTAAATTAATGGGTTCGTTGATAGTTATTACTAGTTCGTTAAACTTTCATTTTCGATGGACTGGGCTGGCCAAACTATTTATTGACATCTAAGCCCACTTAACTCCAAAACTGAAACCCATTCTCGCATGATGGTTAAGCACATTAATCGACAATTTGCACTCCGAATTATCAATCCGCCAACACAAGGATGAGTTATTATAATTTAAGAAAGATCTCGAATTCGATTTATTAAAAAGACTATTTTATTATCATCCGGTTAATCAGCCAAAGCCAAGGGCAAACAACACAAAACACAAACTGCAAGAAAACTAGTCAAACTGCCCTTGGCCCATGCAACTATCTTACCTCCTGCTAATTAATCACCTGAGCTCAGACAAACCCTCCAACTCCGCTGCTTGGTCAACCACGGACGCCAAGAACTCGCTACTATCCGAGTTTCGAGCCGAGCAGTTAGCCCTAATCTCCCCCTGCGTCCCGGTGAGCACACTAAGCTGGCCCATCTTGACCATGGCGGACACGAACTTCTCGAAGAACAAGGTCTGGTTCACGGCGAAGCTGGTCACGATGTCCCTCGTCGTCTTGTCGGTGTACAGGTCCTGGTCGGAGGTGAACAGCCCCTGGCGGTTCATGAGGTCGACGTAGTACTTGTTGTCGAAGGTGTTGGGGGTCCGGATGTCGAGGTTGGTGGTGTTGGTGGTGTTGGTGGCGGGGCAGGTGAGCTTGAGGTTGTTTGCGAAGGTCTTGTCCATGGTGGGGTCCTGGGTGGGGTATAGGCGGTTGGTGAAGCCGGTGCAGTGGGAGAGGCCAATGGTGTGGCCGCCGGAGAGGGCGACTACGTCGGTGGCGTCGAAGGTCTTGAGGGCGAGGGCGGCGAGGAGGGTGGTGGTGTTGGAGAAGGGGGAGGGCAGGTTCGCGAGGGTCGCGTTTTGGGTAGCGAAGTTTAGTCCATCCCGCCTTCCCAAGGGGACGTCGTAGTCTGGGCCGCCTGCCTGTATGATGGGAAAATTTCTATTTAGAATGGATTTATCTTTATGGTATCTTATTTAGAACGGATCTTATTTATAATATGATTCTCGTTTTTCTGTATTTATAAGGTTTGAATATAATATTTATTTACAAATCTAAATTTGTTACCATTCGTCATAATATTTGAAATGTGTGATCACAGTAAAATAATTCAGAGAAATGCGTAATCCCTCCATTAGTTTGGATGCAAATTTTCATTAAAAACAAGTTTTCCCAATTCCTAATATTTTGTATGTTCCAGAAAATTCTGATAGGAAAAAAATTATTTCCCGCATGGAAAAAATGTTCAGTGATATTTAAAAACAAAGTAAATTAAAACTAAGAAAAGTCATTCTCTCTTCCCCAATCCTATTATCAAATATTTTAATTTTTTTAAGAAAAAGTTATTTTGAAGAAATATTTTGTCTAGCGATGGTGGTTAATATATGAAAGAAATATTTTTATGTGGTAAGAAATTTGGATTAATTTAAGAAAATATTTAATTTAAGTCTTATAAATTTACAAATATAAAATAGAGCCATTTCTAAAATAAGGTGAGACATGGAAGTTTGAATACGAAACGTGCAAGGAAGAAGTACCAAATAGACGGAATCACGGGCAGCCACAGCGACAATATCAGCACAGGAGACGACTTGGCCACATTTGTCGTGGACGAGGCTTCGAAGGTCGTTTATTATCTCAAAGGCCTTGGCTCGCAGGCTCAGGTTCGGAAGCGCCTGCTGCTCACCCGGCCCGCTCGTTGACCCGTCCAGCAACACCGACCCATCACATCCCTATGATCATCAAGGATTGTAAACATTATTATTATTATTCACCAATCAAACAATTAATATATAAGATTAAGACAATTTAGATATGTAATTGGTTGACTATTAATTTCCTAATAGATATTGATTTCGACATATATGCATCATTGTGCGCACACACACACTAATATTTAAAAACTCGTGGTATATGCATCATTGTATAACCAATATTTAAAAACTCGTGGTATTGCCAGTAACCTGACCACCACCAACTAAAAAGAATCTCACATTGTTTTTAAGTAAAATCTGAAGATGATACAAACTACCTGAATTTCAATCTGATTGGACAGTTAATATGACTTGTTGAATAATCGGTTAGATAAGATTGAGATACGAAAAAAATCCGGCTCACCTTGCCGTTTGTCTTTAAAAATATTGTAGATGACTTGCACCGGGTGTGATGTTCTGATATAAAACTAATTTACGACACTATGTAGATAAAGTCTCTTTTTTTTTGTAAGAGTCTCATTTTATTAGTGGACTTGACTAGGGGTGTGCATTCGGGATATCCCGATCCCAAATACCGAATATCCCGAATACCGAATTTCAAAAAATCTCTATCCCGATCCCGATCCCAAAATAATATCGGTATCATACCGAATACCGAATTAAATTCGGGATTGGGATCGGGATTTACCCATAATCCCGAATTGTAATATGCATGCTTCAAACAAAATTGATCCCAGAAATCAAAATCTACCCCAAAAAATCAAAAGATCAAAAGAAGAACAATATTAAACCCTAAGCATGGAATAAGGACGGAAGTTCATGTTGAAGCAAAGGAAGGACAGTCAATTCATAGAGTAAATGTTCAAGCACGAAATTAAAAAAAAAGGACGAAATTAAAACCCAACAAATCAGCAACATACGCATAGAAGCAACTAAAAGTGAAAAATAAGCATAAATTCATTATCTAGTTTCAAAACCCCCAAATTTTGAAACCCTAAATTGAGAAAAAAATCACAAATTAGAAAGAGATAGGGAAAGGATAAGGAAGAGGGTAGCCATCGCTTGTTGGGGCCTCGTGGTGGTCGCCTCGCCGGAGTGTGTATTTTGATGTGTGAGATTGGGAGAAAAAAATTCGACCAAAAAAATTACAGAGAAAAAAAGTGGGGAAGTCGGGGAAGGAAAAGAGAGGAGGGGGAAGGAAAAGAGAGGAGAGAGGAGAGGAGGAGAGGTTGAGTTGTTCTGTTAGGCTTATATATATAATATGGCAAAGTTACAGTTTAGTACTTCGGTATTTTCGATATTACCGAAATAATACCGGTATATACCGAAATTCTACCGAATATCGAAATTCACCGAATTTTTCAAAAAACCCATACCGAATTAAATCCCGAATCCCGAAATACCGATCCCGAAATCCCGAATACCGAAAAAATACCGAAAATCCCGAATCCCGAATCCCATTTGCACACCCCTAGACTTGACAACTTTCCTTACATCCAACGAATGAGACTTTTTCTAGTTTATATTTTGTTTTGTACGATCTAGTTTATTACTTGACGCATGTGGAGCTGAGTTTCTCCGGACTAAAGTGGATAATGCTAAATATACCAAGTCGCGAATCTTGCCAAAAGAACGAAAAGACGAGTTTGGTGACTAAAAATCTAAAAATCTCGGTCCCCCCTTTAAAAGTTGAAACCCCACACCCTCAAAAAGTAAATCCTTTAGAAATCCTGTATAGTATGTACTAATTATTAGAGTAACGAGCCACGATGATTCCACCAGATGGCATCACAACCGTGGTAACTTTATTTTAAAATTATGGTCTATATGTATTTTTTTTTCATGAATTCAGTACAAGAACGATGATTCTCATAAAGATGAAAATTTCTAAGATGAGAAAAAACAACATATATAGAAAAATATAATGTGTGAGTGAAATCCATAAAAGAACAATAATTTCGATAAAGATTTCTAAAATTTTTCGACTACATACATAGGACCAATGACATATATAAATTATTCAGCTCAATTTGAGGACCATTAACATAATTTGGGTCATACCAACGAATAGCATAGAAACTTATTATTTTCTCATTAATAAAGTTAATAAAATAAGAGGATGCTAGGAATGTTGCACCCCAAAAGTCAGTTATTCATGTCTTATGAAGAGTTTACGCTTATCAACGGAATAACTTATGGAAGTTATTAAAAAATAATAATTTACAAAAATCACTTTCTTATGAATAATATATATTATTTCTCTAAAATTCTAGTTGACAATGCAACCAACTAGTTATCGAATGATCTCAGTTCCGCACTAATTAATAACTAGATTTTTAGTGCCTACATCATCGCGTACGTTAAATTATATATTTATATTTATATCGTACTTTTACTTAATCCAATTTTACCAGTATAATTATTTTAAGAATATGGGATCATATATTTTTTATAAATTACCTAAAAATTATAATAAAGACGCATAGTTAAAATTGGGTTGACGTAAAGAATTTCTCATTTTCTAAAGTGAAAATAATAACCATGTATTGATCATGTCAAACTAATTTAGCGACAGTAAAATGAAAATGAAAATGACCCGTAATATAATGAAAAAATAGAACCACATTAAACCACGATCTACCGGATAGTCAAACTAATATAAGGTCCCACCACCAGCCACATGTAGTATTTCTTCTAGCTAGCGTATTAACAAATAAATAACAAAATAAAAGATAAATTTCAATTTTATTTTATTTTTCTTGATAAAAATTTCTTAAATTCATGTTTTTAGTTTTAAAAAAAATACTAAAAGTGTTAAATTTTGGAAATATCTATCACCAAAAGACTATAAAACCGTATAGTACTTGATTAAAAAAACGTGAAACTATAGATTTTCGCAGACTACCTGAACAAAGCAGTCGTGGAAGTGGAGACGAAGCAAGCCAGCGGCTTGGCCAATATCATCCTTGAACACTTTCTTGAGCTGCTTCCTGACGATGGATTCCATCTTAGGGCAACGTGAATCGTAGAATGTCAAAGAGAGCCCATTCACTACCGGAGACGACGACGACGACGAAGATGATGCCGCGGTGGCGGCGGAGAACAAATTAGAACCCCAAAGGAAGGAAGAAACGAGGAAGAAGAAAGTAAGAGAATATTTTTCCATGGCCATGTTTTCTTGATTTGTAATTAATTGATTTTCCAGCTGATGAAGTTGTTGGGTTGTGTGCTGAAGCAAGGAGAGTCAAGTGGGACCTTATTTATATGTTTATATGGCCATAAGATGAAACCCAAAAAAAAATTTAATATCTTGGCTAAGAAGATATGGGCCACTTATTTCAAACTTGTCTTTTTCTTTGAAATTTCCTGGGGTGGTTTCACAATTCATCGCAAGATAATCACAGACAGTGACAGACTGGATGCGTACTGGAATAAAGATAATAGAGGCACTTTTCTAATGGTAGACTTTTCTTTTTCGAGAAATTAGGTAAGACTTTCCGTACACGAGAATCTGGGCGTAATTACGGTTCATGAATTATCGGTTCTGGTTTATGAATTTCGGGCATACGATTCAATTTCTGGTTTATGAATCGCTAGTATGTTAATTGGCACTAATTTTATACAAAATATTTTGACTTCTTTTCCTAAAAAATAAAAAAAGTCACCATCTATTTCAAAAAAGTTCACAATTTAACCATCGTTTCAACCAATCCAGTCTCACAGTCCACAGTCCAGTTCCTGACCGGAAGTATCGATTCACGAACCACTAGCTCGCGAGTTACGAACCGGTCTGCAGTCGAACCTATGAAGAACTTGAGATTTGCATAGGCCACGCGGGGTGAGCATTTGCATCCATGTTCACACCATATATGATGTGATGCCAAATTTTTTTTTAAAGTACAATTAGTACCATGTAGTTTAGCATTTTTCAAAATAAAGCTATGTGATTTAAAATTGTACTTTTAAGACCCTGCAATTCTTTTTTTTTCAGACACCACTTGGTCCCGGGCAGTTGTTTGTCCACAAGGATGCCACATCAGCCTAAACGCCGTCATTTTTTGTCCTACGTGGACAGTCCACTTGTGTAAGTTGAAATGAAGTGGCAGATTGAAAATATCCAAATTAGTCCTAATTTTTAAATAAATTATTTTTAAAAAATCCTACGATCATGCTTTATTTTGAAAAAGAGAAATTACAGGGTACTAATGTATACTTTTCTCAAAAATTTAAAAAAGATTGCAGAATACCCCCACAAACTAGGACGGTGACGTCAACCTCCCACGTTCAGGAAGTCCGCAAGATCCGCAGGAAAAAGGTCTGTAGGATCCGCGGGAAGAAGGCCAAGGTCAACTTCCCAAACGAGGACAGTGACACTAGTATGAGCCACTCAGGAATTAGGGAGACCATGAAGTTGAAGGAATTTGTGGAGGGTTTGATGTTGAAAGTGATTCAAAAAGAGGAGAGAGGTGGAAGAAGAAGAGAGAATAGAAACTTTTTATAATTTTTTTTGAAAATTTTCTTTAAGACATCTAAATGCCACGTAACAGTTTAAATGAAGTGGCAATCCAGATAGGCTTGGAAGTTGCCCGAGCCTGAGTGAGACCGTAGCCTGATAAAAATTCAAATAACTTGCATCGTTTGATAGTTTTTAAACTACATAAACTAACAGCAAAAAATGCGATACTACAGAGTACTAAAGTATATTTTTCTTTTTATTTTTGTATTTAAATTTTTATAAAGCTAATTTTCTCTTTTTAAATTTTCTAAAATATATATCAAATATGTCGTGTCACTTGATATGGTCCTTTTATTATGACTTAATGGCGGTAAGGTAAACCGGGACCGACTTAGTGGTGGGTGGCAGCATGCATAATGTTGAATTATTTTTTATTTTTCAATCATGTGTCCCATTATTTTATTCTCTCGCCTCTTACCTCTTTCTCCGTCGTCGGCTTCTTTCTAAAACTAGAAACCTTGCTTCTTTTTTCTTTTCTTTTTTAAAAAAAGAAAAAGAAAAAGAAACCTTTCTTTTTTATATAAAAGCAATTTTTGTGCAGTTTCAGCTTAAATGCTTTTAAGGATTATTTAAAAACTGTAGTCTGGTGGGGTCTGTCTGTTGGTGCAATTTCAGTGCAGTCTGGTCTATAATTTTTTTGACCCACCGTTGTCAATCGTTCTTTTTAAGGGTCCAGACTCTCAGCCAGTGATCCTATCTATTTTAGTATTTTTTTAAATGTTTGTTAGAGCACAAAAATTATATGCCGGGTTTTGGACGGAGATGGTTGTTTCCGGGTTTGCGTGGAAAGGTCCGGACTCGTCGTTGTCTTTGGACGGCCCATTGGATCACTCCGTTCACTCTAAGGCGGACGGTAGTATACCGCCCTTCAAGGCGGGCGGTAGCATACCGCCCTTCATGTGCAAGCATGGGCGGTAGCATACCACCCTTCAAGGCGGGCGGTAGCATACCGCCCTTCATGTGCAAGCATGGGCAGTAGCATACCACCCTTCAAGGCGGGCGGTAGCATACCGCCCTTCATGTGCAAGCATGGGCAGTAGCATACCACCCTTCAAGGCGGGCGGTAGCATACCGCCCTTCATGTGCAAGCATGGGCGTTATGATCAAGGCGGGCGGTAGTATACCGCCCTTCATGTGCAAGCATGGGCGGTAGGATCCGCTTTGGAATATGAGCTGTAGGTCCGATTCCGCTTAGGGGCCCGGATGGATTCAACGATCCCGCCTTGGGGGCCCGGGTAGAAAGCTCATATTGGTCCATGTAGGCGGAAGGCTTGGGCCCGTTGTGGGTTTAAAGACGGTAAGCTGTTTAGGCGATGACAAGCTTAAAATGAGCTTTTGTGTAGAAGGTTCGAGAGGATCGGGAAGGCTCGGCTTATATTTTCCTAAGTAGAGCCGGGATTTCCGAGATTCCAATAAGACTTTGGGGCACAGTTGCTTGGGCGACATGACCGGCATATTCCTAATCGAAGACGAGATCTGTTCATATGAGGAAGACGGCTTATATTTTCCTATTTTAAGCCGGGTTAATTTGGAAACAAAATATTCACTAGGGACGGCGTTTCTTGCACGGGAAGGATGGAGCTAGGTCAAGACGTGCTATATAAAGGGAGCTCGGGCGAGAGAACGATGATCAACCAACAACACAACACAACAATTACTTTACTTTTACTATCTTGTTGTTTTATCTTTCCTTAGCCTAGCATAGCCGGTAGCCTAGCATAGCTTTAGACCGACCTTGGGACGACCACTCCGGATCCGTCTCGGGTTATTTGTTCCCTTTTCCCCGCAACATATTTTTGGCACGCTCGGTGGGACTAAGGAGGGCGTCTGAGAAGGCGGTCTTACTTCGCTCAACCAAGACAACCGATAACTTTGTTGCACCGGTTCCCTCTAAGGAGCCAACACCTTTTGCATCTCACTTGACACTAGGAGGAACTCATCTACTTCGGCTTCTTCCAAAGAGCCGGCTAAGATAAGCATCGTCTCGATGGAATCCTATGCCTCATATGTTGCTCGCAGGAGCTACGAAGAGTTCTATAGACCCATCGTTCTGATGGAGACATATGCCGCCTTCATCCCTCAGGAGTACTATAAGGAGTCCGTTGTTGGGCATGCGGAAGAAGAGCTACTCATCCAACCATCCTTCGTCCAACCATGGACCAGTCACATGCCTTTCGCCACGGCTCCACCATCATCGGGTGTGTTCCGTTATGATCAATTACCAGAAACTCATATGTATCCCTCGTTCCAAACAACTCCTTATATGGGGATGGGTACACGAGGAGTGAACTACTCGGGACAGTACGAGACCGCAAGGACGGGGGCTAAAAATGACCAAGCGGGATCGAGCTGGTACGAACCGGCCCTGACCCAAGATTGGTCATACCCATCTAGGGTCTCGGCCGACCAAAGCTCTTTCAAAAGGGGGGATGTCTGCACGAATCCTTTGTTCGACTCAAAGATTTCTAATCCTATCCCGACCCTCCAAGTCTTGCATCAAGCGCGGATGGACCTAGACGAGGAGAACAACCACCATCCCATCAATCGACAAGAAGAGCTTGATGAGGATGACGAGCTCGATGACGACGACGTCAACCGACAAGAAGAGTTCGATGATGACGACGTTCACCAACAAGAAGAGCTCGATGAGGATGACGAGCTCGATGAGGACGACGTCAATCGAAAAAAAAAGCTCGATGAGGATGATGAGCTCGATGAGGACGACGTCAATCAACAAGGAGAGCTCGATGAGGATGACATCAACCGTCAACTGGTGTTCGAATCTACCCAACAACAAGGGATGGAACGACAACCTCAACTCTCTCAATTTGAAGGCTTGGCTTCACATCAATGTCACGGGGGGACACTGATAATCGACCCCCAAGTAAGTACTTTTGTTGCTATGGTTGGCATCCAACGAAGCCAAAAAGGAGAGAGGCCAAAGCCGACAAAGGCCAACCCTAAGACTTGGCGGGCAAGACTCGGGGGGCAAGGACGACTGCCCGATAATGGTTTCCCAAAAGCTCGAAAGTCCTTTCGTTCGAGGAGAGCTGATGACCAAAAAAAAATAAAGACCGACCCCAAGACTCGGTGGACAAGACTCGGGGGCACGGAAGGCCGTCCGATAACAGCATTCCAAAGGCCCGGAACTCTCGTCATATGAGGGGAGCCGATTATTCCGAGCGAGGGAAGGTCGACCTTAAAATCCAAAGAGCAAGACTCTTGGGGCAAGGACGACCTCCCGATAACGGCATTCCAAGGACTCAAAATTTTCATCCAAGGAGAGCCGATGAGACGTGGAGGCTCCATCACCCTCGTATCAAGGTGGACCTTCAAGACGGGTCTAACCCACACCGGTATGCCTTCGATAGACTTGGAGACAAAAAGGTCACCACTAAGCCGCCAACGCAAGATGTCCTCACCAAGACCCAGAGGCGTCGCCTTAAGAGAAAGGTCCAGAGACAGAAGCAAGTCATCGAGTTTCTCGAAGGGCAATTGGTGGAACAAAAGGCCAAACTGGAGGAACGAAAGGCACTCCTAGCTCGCCCACGGGTGAAATATTATTTAGCCTCGACTCGAGGCCAGGCCAAGGAGGTCGAAGCTAATAAGAAAAAGAAAGGAAACGACCTCAAGCATATTAGGGAGGTCAGACCCAAGGCACCCACTGACCTACATGGGAAGTTGATCCGTAAATGGGTACCTAAAATGAGAAGCAGGATCTGCCCAAAGAAGGATTACCCTCAGCAAGGCGGGATCGACCGTAAGAGAAAGGAGGTCTCGGTTGAAATTGAGACGAGGTACATCAAGTTTAGGGACTTCTTAAGCAAGATGAAAATTAATATGACGCCGACTATCTTTGAACCAGAACCTGGCCAACCAAGCCACTTCAAGGTTGACGTGATCGAAGGAGACCTTAATGACCCGCGAGTAGGAGAGGTGTGCTCAACCATACTTAAGGTGGGGGACTTTGGTGGCACCGTCATGATTGCAAAGGCCGTCCGAGGGGGATGCGAGCGTTTAAAGCTCATTTACGTCATGGCTCATATCAGCAGGGAGCCGGTCAAGAGAGTCTTCGTGGACGACGGGGTGGTGAACGTCCCTCCTCACTCACTTTCCAAAAATTCAAGCGAGTAGAGGGAGATACTAACCTCGATCAGCACATCCATGGCCAACTTTATCGAGAAGGGGCAAAACTCGATCTGCCCTAGTCAGGTAGTCCCATCTTCCAACCGCCAATGTCTAATTCAATGGAAATTAGATGGAAAGGTGGAGATCGTGTTGGTTGATGCACATCCATTCATGTCGGCCGCATGCTACATTGAAGTGGTCTTCTACGATGGGTCCATAGTGTCAACAAGGGTGGTCTGGAGTAGCATGGACGATCATTTTTCCCGGTATGTTACCTCGGCCATATGAGAGGTCCTTACAGCCCGATGGCCGGTCAGTGCCATACCTGAGGGGCAAGCCCTCCGTCTTACTTGCAAGGAGTAAGGCGATACGAAAGGTGACAAGGTAATTAGAGGTCTACGCTTTGTCACATATGAGTCGGCCGGGTATGTCTTTGAGGACAACGGCCTAGACCTTCTGGGGGTGCATAAGAGAAAGTGACCATCACCGTACCCCAAGCAACTTCCTACCGCCAAGGCTGAGGTGAAGGATCCTATGACGCAACAAGTTCATCAAGATAAGAGAATTTTTAAGGACCACGTCAACGCTTCTTGCCTGGTCGTACCGAAGCGTTAACGTGCAGGGGGCATTGTTAGAGCACAAAAATTATATGCCGGGTTTTGGACGGAGATGGTTGTTTCCGGGTTTGCGTGGAAAGGTCCGGACTCGTCGTTGTCTTTGGACGGCCCATTGGATCACTCAGTTCACTCTAAGGCGGACGGTAGTATACCGCCCTTCAAGGCGGGCGGTAGCATACCGCCCTTCATGTGCAAGCATGGGCGGTAGCATACCACCCTTCAAGGCGGGCGGTAGCATACCGCCCTTCATGTGCAAGCATGGGCAGTAGCATACCACCCTTCAAGGCGGGCGGTAGCATACCGCCCTTCATGTGCAAGCATGGGCAGTAGCATACCACCCTTCAAGGCGGGCGGTAGCATACCGCCCTTCATGTGCAAGCATGGGCGTTATGATCAAGGCGGGCGGTAGTATACCGCCCTTCATGTGCAAGCATGGGCGGTAGGATCCGCTTTGGAATATGAGCGGTAGGTCCGATTCCGCTTAGGGGCCTGGATGGATTCAACGATCCCGCCTTGGGGGCCCGGGTAGAAAGCTCATATTGGTCCATGTAGGCGGAAGGCTTGGGCCCGTTGTGGGTTTAAAGACGGTAAGCTGTTTAGGCGATGACAAGCTTAAAATGAGCTTTTGTGTAGAAGGTTCGAGAGGATCGGGAAGGCTCGGCTTATATTTTCCTAAGTAGAGCCGGGATTTCCGAGATTCCAATAAGACTTTGGGGCACAGTTGCTTGGGCGACATGACCGGCATATTCCTAATCGAAGACGAGATCTGTTCATATGAGGAAGACGGCTTATATTTTCCTATTTTAAGCCGGGTTAATTTGGAAACAAAATATTCACTAGGGACGGCGTTTCTTGCACGGGAAGGATGGAGCTAGGTCAAGACGTGCTATATAAAGGGAGCTCGGGCGAGAGAACGATGATCAACCAACAACACAACACAACAATTACTTTACTTTTACTATCTTGTTGTTTTATCTTTCCTTAGCCTAGCATAGCCGGTAGCCTAGCATAGCTTTAGACTGACCTTGGGACGACCACTCCGAATCCGTCTCGGGTTATTTGTTCCCTTTTCCCCGCAACAATGTTCAAAACCCCTAAATTTTCAAGAACTTTTTTTTTCTAGAACCCGCCACATTCCCCAACCCCAAAAGAATTTACAGTTAGCGAAACTATAACAAAACCTCATCCTTAATTAACAATATCCAAAGCACCACCAACATTAATTGATCTAGAATCTTTTTTCAACATTTACTAAATATGTTGAGCACATTTGAAAACTAATAGCAAAGCTGAGCTTTTTGAACAATATTAATAATTCGATGACATTTTCGACAACCAACGTTATAATTCACGTAGTAGCAGTACACATCGATCTGAGTTGAAGTGACACTTGGTAGCCAATAAAAAATGAGGTTGTCAAGTGTCACTAAAATATCAAGCATCAACTATCAATCAACAATACATTTAAAATAGGAAAAATTATTCTCAAATCCTTCGAATTTAATTAAATATATTCAAAAATCTCCCTGTTTGTAAAATACACGCCGACGTTTTTCATGTTTGATTTTATTATACTTTCGAGTTTCTGGCACATGTTAGTAGCTCTTTTTTTCCTTTTTGTCAATAAAATGACCAAAATATCCTTATAGCAAAAAATAAAAAATCGTGACATCATCTATTCTTCTTCCTCCGTACCTCCTTTTGCCAATTCAACACTAAATCAAAATCAAATAAAATCAATTTCTGGATTTAATTCGCAACAAACACCAAGCCCATCCACAATTGTAACTCCATCAACAATAAAGAAAAAAAAAGATATGACATTTAAGTTTAAATACCAATAGCCCTTCAAAAAGCGACACCATTTCTTCTTCTTCTTCTACCTAAGCAATAAAATCTCCAGCCGTTTCTTAAACCCATCTCTCCAATCCGCCTTCGTTCTAGAACCTGAAACCCTCCTCTTCCGCCCCTCCCACCTCCGCCTCTCCCCTTACCCCCTGAGGAGTTTTGATCAATAATTATTTTCCGGCTACGAGGTAATAGGAGAGATGATGTTAGCAACTTTTTTTTTTGTTTTAAGAGTATTTTTGTCATTTCAATGACAAAAATAAAAAAAAACTCATTGAGGGACCCGAAAGTACAATAAAATCAAACAAGAGGGATGTTGGCATGTATTTTGCAAACTGTGAGATTTTTGAGTATATTTAAGCAAACCCGAAGGACTAGAGAGTAATTTCCCCTTTAAAATATCATTCTCTGGTTTGCTAAACTAATGGGTTCGTCGACAGTTATTACTAGTTCGTTAAACCGCACTTTCCATGTTCATTTCAGATGGGCTGGGCTGGCCAAACTATTTATTATTATGTAAGCCCACTTAACCCCAAAATTGAAACCCATTCTCACATGATGGTGAAGCACATTAATCGATAATTTGCTCTCCGAAGTACGAATCCGCCAACACAAGGATGACCTATTGTATTAAGATTCTCAAATTCGATTTATTAAAAATGACGCCACGACTATTTTATTACGAAGTGCAAACAGCACAAAACACAACACACAAACTGCTAGAAAACTAGACAAACTGCCCTTGGCCCATGCAACTATCTTACCTCCTGCTAATTAATCACCTGAGCTCAGACAAACCCTCCAACTCCCCCACTTCGTCCACGACGGACGCCAAGAACTCGCTACTATCTGAGTTTCGAGCCGAGCAGTTAGCCCTAATCTCCCCCTGCGTCCCAGTAAGCACACTAAGCTGGCCCATCTTGACCATGGCGGACACGAACTTCTCGAAGAACAAGGTTTGGTTCACGGCGAAGCTGGTCACGATGTCCCTCGTAGTCTTGTCGGTGTACAGGTCCTGGTCGGAGGTGAACAGCCCCTGGCGGTTCATGAGATCGACGTAGTACTTGTTGTCGAAGACGTTAGGGGTGCGGATGTCGAGGTTGGTTGTGTTGGTGGTGTTGGTGGCGGGGCAGGTGAGCTTGAGGTTTTTTGCGAAGGTCTTGTCCATGGTGGAGTCCTGGGTGGGGTAGAGGCGGTTGGTGAAGCCGGTGCAGTGGGAGAGGCCGATGGTGTGGCCGCCAGAGAGGGCGACAACGTCGGTTGCGTCGAAGGTCTTGAGGGCGAGGGCGGCGAGGATGGTGGTGGCGTTGGAGAAGGGGGAAGGCAGGTTCGCGAGGGTCGCGTTCTGGGTCGCGAAGTTTAGGCCATCCCGCCTTCCCAACGGGACGTCGTAGTCTGGACCGCCTGCCTGTATAATGGGAAAATTTATATTTAGAACGGATTCACCGTTGTCGTATGTTACTTAGAATGGATCTTATTTAAAATAAGATTCTCGTTTTTTATGAGTTTATCAGGTTTGAATTTAATATTTATTTAAAAATCTAAATTTTTACCATTCGTCGTAAGATTTGATATGTGTGATTACAGTGAAATCATTCAGAGAAAAGTGTATATATAATTAACCCTCCATTAGTTTGAATGAAAATTTTTATTAAAAACGAGTTTTCCCATTTCCTAATATTTTGTATGTCCCAGAAAATTCAGAAAGGAAAAAAAATATTTCCTGCATGGAAAAAATATCAGTGATATTTAAAAACAAAGTAAATTCAAACTAAAAAAAGTCATTCCCCCTTCCCCAATCCTATTATCAAATATTTTCAATTTTTAAGAAAATGTTATTTAGAAGAAATATTTTCTCTAGTGGTGCATTTACGAAAGAAATATTAATATGGTAAAAAATTTGGATTGACTTAAGAAAATATTTAGTTCAAGTCTTATGAATTTATAAATATAAAATAGAATCATTTCTAAAATAAGGTGAGACATGAAAGTTTGAATACAAAACGTGCAAGAAAGAAGTACCAAATAGACGGAATCACGGGCAGCAACAGCGACAATATCAGCGCAGGAGACGACTTGGCCACATTTGTCGTGGACGAGGCTTCGAAGGTCGTTTATTATCTCAAAGGCCTTGGCTCGCAGGCTCAGGTTCGGAAGCGCCTGCTGCTCACCCGGCCCGCTCGTTGACCCGTCCAGCAACACCGACCCATCACATCCCTATGATCATCAAGGATTGAAAACATTATTATTATTATTCACCAATCAAATAATTAATATATAAGATTATGACAATTTAGATATGTAATTGGTTGACTGTTAATTTCCTAATATATATCGATTTCGACATATATGCATCATTATGTAACCAATATTTAAAAACTCGTGGTATGAACGGTAGCTTGACCGTCAACCAAAAAGGATCTCACATTGTTTTTAAGTAAAATTCGAAGAGGATATAAACTATCTGAATTTCAATCCGGTTGGACAGTTGATAGGACTTATTAAACAATCAGTTGGATAAAACTGAGACCAAAAAAGTCCAGCTCAACTTCCGTTTGTTTTTAAAAATATTGTAGATGACTTTGCACCGGGTGTGATGTTCTGATATAAAACTACTTTACGACACTATGTAGATAAAGTCTCATTTTATTTGTGGTAAATATAGAGTCTCATTTTATTAAAAGACTTGACAACTTCCTTTACATCCAACGAATGAGACTTTATCTAGTTTATATTTTGTTTTGTACGATCTAGTTTATTACTTGATGCATGTGGAGTTGAGTTTCTCTAGACTAAAGTGGATAATGCTAAATATACAAAGTCGCGAATCTTGAAAAAAGCAAGAACAGGCGAGTTTGGTGACTAAAATCTAACAATCTCGGTCCCTTTTAAAAGTTGTGAAACCCCACCCCCTCAAAAAGTAAATCCTTTAGAAATCCTATAAAGTATGTACTAATTATTAGAGTAACGAGCCACAATGATTCCACCAGATGGCATCACAACCGCGGCAACTTTATAAATTATTGGTCTATATGTATGATTTTATTATTTTTTTCATGAATTCGTACAAGACGATGACTCTCATAAAGATTACAATTTCTAAGATGAGAAAAAATAACATATTTAGGAAAATATAATGTGTGACTGAAATCCATACAAGTACAATAATTTCGATAAATATTTCTAAAACTTTTCGACTACATACATAGGACCAATAATATATATAAATTATTCAGCACAATTTGAGGACCATTAACATAATTTGGGTCATACCAACAAATAGCATAGAAACTTATTATTTTCTCATTAATAAAGTTAATGAAATAAGAAGGTGCAAGGTATGTTGCACCCCAAAAGTCAGTAAGTCATGTCTCATGAAGAGCTTACGCTTATCAACGGAATAACTTATGGAAGTTATTAAAAAATAATAATTTTTAAAAATCATTTTCTTGTGAATAATATATATTATTTCTCTAAAATTCTAGTTGACTATGCAACCAACTAGTTATCGAATGATCTCACTTCCGCACTAATTAACTAGATTTTTAATGCCTACATCATCGCGCACTTTAAATTATATATTTATATTTAGATCTTATTTTTTATTTAATCCAATTTTACCAGTATAATTATTTTAAGAATATGGGATCATATTTTTTTACAAAGTACCTAAAAATTATAATAAAGACGCATAGTTAAAATTGGGATGACGTAAAGAATTTCTCATTTTCTAATGTGATTATAATAACCATGTATTGATCATGTCAAACTAATTTAACGACAGAAAAATAAAATTGAAAATGACACGTACTATATGTGAAACTAAACCACATAAAAGCGAAATATAATGGATAATCAAACTCATATATGGTCCCACCACCGGCCACTTTTCACTCAAGCTAGCGTATTAAGAAAATTTCACTTTTATTTTATTTTTGTGATAAAAATTTCTTAAATTCACGTTTTTAGTTAAAAATTAACTAAAATTAAATTTTGGAAATACCTATCACCAAAAGACTATAAAATCGTACAGTACTTGATAAAAAAATTGTCAAACTACGGATTTTCCCAGGCTACCTGAACAAAGCAGTCGTGGAAGTGGAGACGAAGCAAGCCAGCGGCCTGGCCAATATCATCCTTGAACACCTTCTTGAGCTGCTTCCTGATGATGGATTCCATCTTAGGGCAACTTGAATCGTAGAATGTCAAAGAAAGATCATTCGCTACCGGAGCCGATGACGATGACGAATAAGATGATGCCACGGTGGCGGAGAACAAATTAGAACCCCAAAGGAAGGAAGAAACGAGGAGGAAGAAGGTAAGAGAATATTTCTCCATGGCCATGGTTTTTTTATTTGTAATTAATTGATTTCCCAGCTGATCAAGTTGTTGGGTTGTGTCCTGAGGCAAGGAGTATGGGACCTTATTTATATGTTTATATAGCCATAAGATGAAACAAAAAAAAAATTAATATATGGCTAATAAGATAGGGGCCACTTGTTTACAACTTGTCTTTTTCTTTGAAGTTTCCTGGGGTGGTCACATAATTCATCGCAAGATAATGAAAGACTGACTGGGATAAAGATAAATAAAGGCACTTTTTCTATTGGTAGACTTTTCTTTTTCGAGAAATTAGGCAAGACTTTTCAGACACCATAATCTGGGCGTAAATACGGTTCATGAATTACCGGTTCTGGTTTATGAATTACTAAGTTTATGGTTTACGAATCTTGATCGAAATTTCGGTTATACGATTCAATTTTAAATTTATGATTTGCTAGTATGTTAATTGGCACCAATTTTTTTAATTATCTCTTTTAAAAAAGTTCACAATTTTAAAATATGTTACAGTTGAAATGTCAATTTAACCATCGGTTTAACTAATCCGTCAACCTACAGTTTGGTTCACGGATAAACCGTAGAGTCACGGTCCGATTCCTAACCGGAACCATTGGTTCACAAACCACTAGCTGGCGAGTTACAAGCGGCGGCGGTCGAACCTATGAAGAACTTGGGATTTGCATAGGCCACGTGGGGTGAGCACACGCCATCCATGTTCACGCCATATATGATGATGCCTATATTTTCTTTTTATCGACTGATCCTCTGCCGAATATCTTTGACAATTGGAGACGTTGAATTTCGGATCTTCTGAAGATTTATGTTTGCTCCCATTTTGTAAACTTAGTCATATTAGAGATTTTTATCTAAAATAGTACTGCAGTACAATTTTATTATTAATATAGTGTTATTACTGTTAAAAATATTTCGAAAATGGTATCTTTTTTCAGATTGAAAAAAAATTCGACTTAGGATATTCAGATCGAAAAAATTATTTAATCTGGGACTAAAATCGAAAAAAATTTCAACTTTGACTGTCGAACGAATATTTTCGACCTAGGATCCAGGTCGAAAGTTTTTTTTCGACTGAAGAGAGAGAAATCTCAGGTCGAAAAAAACGTTCGACCTAAGGAAGGGATCCAGCTATCAGCTGGTTATTGGGTTGTTCGGATACAAGCCAGACCCAAGAATAGTGAAAGTAATTTTATGTTGTTCTCACCGTTAAGATTTTTTTGTTACCGGTAAGATTAGTACTAAGAAAATTGAATAAATTATTAAAAGAAGAAAGTCACATCACATAACTTACCATAAAAATTTTTTAAAAAAATACTGAAATATATTTGAGTGTATAACCCAAAACTTAAATTAAATAGATAGTTAATATTATTTTCTTTTCAAAAAATAGATAGTTATTAAGTAAATGATATATGATTGAACGCCAACATGCAAAATCCATCGCAAATACGAGTCGAAGTTTGCAGAGTTGCATCATGTGCCATGATGAACATTTAAACATGCTACATCGCATACCATAAAACGAGTGTCACGTATGTTCCGTTAATCAGACTGTTATCGTACCATTTTTTATTTAATAAATTTAGTGTACAAAAAATCATTAATATCAAATAATACTGCCAAAATTGTTTGTGTGATTATTGCATATCCACATTGAGGTTCCTTTCAAGAAGTGGACTTTTATATACGTACGTAGGATGGCAAAGCACATACAGGCAGTTTTGGCCATTTTCTTCAACAACGTTTGTCGCCATCTTCCTATTTGCTGCAACCCTTGCTCAGGTCGAACGTTTTTTTCGACCTAAGATTTCTCTCTCTTTAGGTCAAAAGTTTTTCTAGGTTGAAAAGATTCGTTCGATAATTAAAGTTAAATTGTTTTTCGATTTCAGTCCCAGGTCAAATAATTTTTTCGATCTGAGTACCCTAGATTGAAAAAAATTTACGAGAAACGGATACCATTCTCAGAATATTTTCAACAGTACCATCATATTGGTAAATAAACTTGTACAAGTAACATCACTTTGGGCAAAAACCCTCTTATTAGTTGTTGCAAAATCATATCACCGATTGAGTTTGTAAATACTATAGACTAGGTTCTTTACTTTTGAATTAGATTAGCATCCATCCGCTTAAGTTTGATGTTATGTTGTAATCAGATTTTCCTACTTAAATTTCGTAATAATATTATAAGGTAGCTTTCAAAAAAAGATTTTCCTTTTATTTATCTGTGGAGGTACATGGCTGCTGGACTTTCTTTAATCAGACCATTGGATACGATAGCCCCCCATGATAGTCTTAGTTAGTTTTTTTTTTCTATTGATTGAACCTGGTCATTGTGGGATTGTTTGGATTAAAGTTATAGTGTCGAATGAGTTTTTCTTGGTATAATTTTTTTAAAAATATCTTTTTAGTTTTACATCTGTAAATTTTGAATCCGAATTTTTTGAATCCATTTTTTTTGTCATGTTACAACTTTCATTGGTTACTAAAATTACATTCGCTCACTTCCCAATAACTTGCAACTATTCAGCACCAGAGCGTTAGATTTTTTTTAAATAAGTTGAGCATTAAATTTTTCATGCCCAGTTTGGCCGTTGTGCTCTCTATAAACTAAATTCCGACAATAAAGTTGCATCGATCTTTCTTGTACAAGTGTACCACTAACAGACACATGTTTATGGGGCAAAGGTATATTATTGTCACGTAATACATTAATAACGGAGACGTTTCCTCATTAAAAGTGTTAGAGAGGCCAAACCTCAATTTATTGTACATATTAAACGTATATGCTCATATTTTTTAATAATATCCGATATTCACAAACCAACTAAGTCGTTTAATCTATGTTTGAATATGGAATTTCTAGAAGGTGACAACGTTCTTTGTGGATTGGGGGATGATATGTTGTTTAACCGGATGGTGGTATACTTGATTAGGATTTTAAGTCAAGGCAAGAGTTTAACTCTTTCTCCGTAAGACGAGATTGCCCCGTATTTAGTGCTTACGGGCTATGGCAATCGTCCCCAAGATACAACGATTTCGCACTTCAAGTTCGTAGCACAACGAATCTTAAAACCTCGGCGAACCTTTGAGATACTCGGAACTTTCTTGAGATAGAGAGAGGAGAACAACTATTGCTAATTAATGCTTATGCAATGAGTGTTCGGGATAATTTGCAAATGAGGGGGAGATGCATATTTATAGGCTGCAGAGGGTGTCCACGAAATAGTCCAGGCACTTCCGAGGTGACTCTTCGGATGCGTGGATGCATCTTTTTGTCTAGCAGCCTAACCAGTTCGTGACCGTTCGGATGTGCCCTTCAGACACCTCTTTGCCAGGCATTCTGCTCGTGACCCTTCGGTTGGACATGCCAGCCCTTTCGCACTTCTTCGTGACCCTTCTGGAGTTTTCTAAAAATTTTCAAAATTTTAAGGCTCCTCCAGCTCCGCGCGACAATGCGCACGTGCGAAGTGCAAAGTGCAAAGCGCAAAGTGCGCCTCAAAGTGCCCATTGCGATCTGCTCGTGCTCGGATGGTGCTTTCGTACCATCCTCGCAACCAGCCTTGGATAGCACTCCAGGTGAAACACTTAATGTCACACTAGCTTAGAGCTCCTCCTTATATACTTAAAAATTTTTGTGCCATTTTCCAATGTGGGATTGGTTTCCCTCCAACTTTGGACCTTCCTACCATGGGCTCCCTTTGCATTTATTGTCATTTAATTCCAACAATCTCCCACATGAATGATGATTAATGCATGTTGACACTTTTAAGAAAGTTCTAACGACTTATTATTGTATCGAGATAGGTAGCTTACTGCTTTGAACCTTCTCTAGTAAGATGCTATCAGATTTACTTGTTGTTTAGTGAACGCGATGTCTTGAATTGGTCAGCTTTTTTATGTAAATCAATACAATATCATTTACACAATAATAGTTCCAATATCCTTAGTTCTCACGTTGTGTCCGTTTCGGCCATGCACCTTATCTTAGATTCATAAGTATTTTTTCCATTTGAAACGGCCTCACTTCACCTTTGTATAAGTAATTTCCTATCAGGAGTATCCTGCCATACTCCACTCTTATCTGGTATAGCAATCATTGAAAGCGTAGACGCTAACCTTACCACACCTCTGCAGGTTAGTACTTGGACAGCTTCTGAGAATGGGATGAGTTCCAAGTAATTATCTTAACCATCCATTACTTAGTTGTCTCATTGAACCAAGTTTGTGGGATCTCTACTCATCATGGTTGAGTTACCGCTATGAACATTTTTAATATGTGGGTGTTAATCCCATTGCCCTTACTACATTATACATTTGATCTTTGTTGATTCCTTTCGTCAAAGGATCAGCTATGTTGTCTTTGGACTTCACATAATTAATGGTAATTATACCACTAGAGATCAATTGTCTAACGGTGTTATGTCTCCTACGAATGTGTTATACTATATGCTCTCCCGATTGCTGACATGCTATCACAATGTATCAATACATGAGGCATAGGTTTGTTCCAATAAGGAATATACTCTAGGAAGTTTCTGAGCCATTCAGCTTCTTCCCTAGCTTTATCAAGTGCTATAAACTCTGACTACATGGTGGATCGAGCTATGCACGTTTGTTTAGAAGATTTTTAGGACACAGCTCCTCCACCTATGTTGAACACATAACTATTTGTGGATTTGAAGTCTTTAGAGCCCGATATCTAATTCGCATCATTGTATCATTCCAATACAACTGAATATCTGGTATAAAGTATGCCGTGGTTCAAAGTATGTTTTAGGCACTTTAAAACCCTTTCCAGAGCTAACCAGTGATCCTTTCCTGGATTGCTGGTAAATCTATTAAGCTTGCTAACCGAATATGCAATATCAGGACATGTACAATTTGTCAAGTACATCAGGCTCCCAATGATTCTTGTATATTTTAGTTGAGACATTGGGTCCCCTCTATTTTTGGCTAAATGTAGATTCAGATCTACCGGAGTTTTAGCCGGAGGTTTGTCAAAAACTTTGAATTTCTTGAGTACATTCTCTACGTAATGAGATTGTGACAAAACAATTCCTTCAGTCGTCCTAGAGATTTTGATCCCTAGTATGACATCAGATAGACCCATGTCTTTTATGTCAAAGTTGTTCTTTAACATGTTCTTAGTTTTCACGATAAGATCGTTACTACTTTTCATGATTAGCATGTCGTCTACATATAGACATACAATCATGTAAGTATCAGGTGTGCTGATGTACGCAAAATTGAGAACAATTAAACGCACAACTAAATAGTATAGTGAATAAGTAAGGTTCTTGAACTAAGGGTTGGAACACGAAATCTAAACAATTAATTATATAAAATGAGAAAATTAAAGGGTTTATAAGGTTGCGGAAGTTCATAAGTAAATAAACGGAATCAAAAGCGCAAATAAAAGAGTTGTAAATCAAGTGGAGACAAACGAGCACGATACCCTATGTATTAATTACCTATGTCGAGATTATGGTTCTTATTAAGTCCCAACTAGTACCCGGAGTATTCTAATGTACCCTCCTAACGCTTTCGCTCATTAGAGAGATAAAACTAAGATAGCAAAGACCTAAGTTACTAATTAATGCTTTCGCTCATCAATTAGACTTAGGACTATACTAATCCACGTTATGCCGATTCCTCCCAGCGGGTTATTCCTACGATATCAAGACGTCTCATTAATACCTAAGAACATGTTAATTGGTTCTTTCTATTAATTCGAGTGCCTCTCGGTCCACTCTCATCAACTATAATCATAACCTAAGTGATCAAGTTAGGCTAAGTATTAAGTATACCAATTAACAACTACTACACAAGATATTCGAACTATAAACTCGCATAGATAATTAATCACATATTAGGGCATCGCACTTTAAAGAAATCTACTCGCTAAGCATATTCATGAAGCACAATAGGTTAATGAAGATCATAATGATAATTAACATAAGAAAGAGATAGAGGAAGCTTAGTCGTTATGATAAAGCCTTGCCAATCTCCCCTTGGTTAACTGGGATTGCGTCCTTCAATTAACCTCCGTAGGTCTCTAAAAGTTGCAATACAAAAACTGTCTCAGTGTCTCCGTAGCTAAAAAACCCTAAAACCTAAGTACTTATGGCATATATATAGCCAAAGACCTAGCTAGAAAATAGAAAAATTCGGAGTCTTGCTAGCCAAGTATTAAAGTAAATAATATAATTAGAATTCTCAGGCCAAGACAGGAGGCTGAATGTCATTGACACGGGTCGAAATCCCGACTAAATAAGAAGCAAATTTTCTTCGTCTCGTGGGACCTAGCGACCGCTGTGTACCTAGCGGCCGCTAGGGGTCAATTTTTGGCATCATCTGTAACTCCCCCACCTAGCGATCGCTAGGTGGGTAGCGCCCGCTAGGTTGTTTCTCTTCTCTTCTCGTCGTCCTTTCATGGTCGCTCTACTTGTTCATGAACCGCTCCAAATACCTGCCAAAATATACGACACACGATAGACAACCTTCCCACGACATGATCACATAGGAACGACACAAGACTTAGCTGGATAAGGTGAAAATGAATGACAACATGACTGCACTCATACGAATTTTATGACAACACATGAGCATTTTACACGCTCATCATGTGCCTTTAATGTATATACATTTATCATACTCATTGATCTTAAAGTCATTTGACATAATTGTTCTGTCAAATTTCTCATGCCATTGTTTCGGTGCATGTTTCAGCACGTACAATGATTTGACTAGCTTGCATACTGTATGCTCTTGTCCGGGGGGAACAAACACTTCAGATTATTCTATATATATCTCCTCTTTCAGTTCTCCATTTAGGAAAGCTGATTTTACATCCATCTGATGTATCTCAAGGTTATAGAGTGCTGCAACGACTATGAGCACTCTGATAGATGTGATTCTTGTGACCGGTGAATACATGTCAACGTAATCATAACCTTCCTTCTGTTTGAATCCGCTAGCTACCAACCGAGCTTTGTACTTGTCGATTGATCCATCAGCTTTGTATTTCCTCTTAAGGATCTACTTGCAACCTAAAGGTTTGCAACCTGGTGGGAGATCTATGATTTCCCATGCGTGATTTTGCATGATAGACTCTATCTCACAATTGATAGCTTATTTCCAGAGAGAAGCATCTGGACTAGACAATGCTTCTTGGATTGTCCTGGGTTCATTTTTTAACACGTATGTCAAAAAATCTGGACCAAATAACTTGGCTACCTTGATCCTCTTACCGCGTCTAGGTTCCTCAGCATCTTTATCAGAACCTTGTGCAACCTTATAATTTCTCTTATTAGAACTTACTTCCTTCCTTTCTTTATTAGGAAAAGTATTCTCAAAGAATATCGCATTCCTTGATTCTATAACCGTTCCCTCATTTACTTCAGGGTTTTCAGATTTGTGCACTAAAAATCGATACGCACTACTGTTGTAAGCATATCCGATAAAGATGCAATCAATAGTTTTGGGTCCTATTCTTACCTGTTTAGGCTTAGGTACTTCTACCTTATCTGGGCACCCCTATCTTTAAAGTAACCGTAGGAAGGCTTTCTCCCTTTCCATAGTTCATATGGAGTTTTGTCCCTTTTCTTGTGTGGTAATTTATTTAGAATGTGGTTAGCTGAGAGCACAGCTTCCCCCTACATATTCTGGGGTAAGCCCGAGCTAATCAACATAGCATTCATCATCTTCTTGAGAGTTCGATTCTTACGTTCAGCTACACCATTTGATTGAGGTGAGTGTGGAACAGTTGTCTGATGAATAATGCCATTTTGTTGGCAGAATTCTTCAAACGAAGCTACATATTCTCCCCCTCTATCACTTCGAATCATTTTGATTTTACAGCTCATTGATTTTTAACCTCATTCTTATAACTTTTGAAGGCTTCGTCCTTTCCCTTCAAGAGATGTACATAGCAGTATCTTGTGCAATCATTGATAAATGTGATAAAATACTCTTTTCTACATCTAATTTGCACGTGTTTCATATCGCAGACGTCGGTATGAAGTAACTCTAAAGGTGTTGTACTTCTTTCCACTGAATGGAAATGTGCTTTGGCCATTTTTGCCTTAACACATACTTCATATTTATCATTTGGGTTAAACTTCAGTTTAGGCAACAAATTTAAACTTACCAACTTTCTTAGTGAGCTTAAATTTACGTGTCCTAATCTATCATGCCATAAGTTAGAACACTCAGCCAAGTAAGAAGAATTAACAACTTTATTCTGGCTCTCAAAGGCACGTTGTACAGTTATTACATTCAACTTGAAGAGTCCCCTATCTAGGTAACCCTTTCCTACAAATGTACCAGCTTTGATCAATACAAATTTATCGGCCTAAAAAACTAGCATTAGCCCAGCTTTGATTAACAGGGAGTCGGATACCAAATTCTTACGGATGTCTGGGATATGCAGTACATTCTTGAGGGTCAGCTCTTTGCTCGAGGTCAGCTTCACGACTACCTTACCTAATTTGACTACCTTGAAAGTTACAGAGTTATCCATAAACAGCTTCTGTCTGGTGATCGGGACATAGGTCGAGAACATCTCATTGTCTGAGCAGATGTGGCGGGTTGCCTCTGTGTCGACGAACCACTCTCTTGGGTTATCTACCAAATTGGCTTCAAATACCACGGCAGATAGATCTAACTCAGACAGATCTTCGGCCAAATTGGCTTTCTCACGACTATCCTTCTTTTGTAGACGATAATCCTTTGCCATGTGACCAGGCTTATCGCAGTTGAAGCAGTTGCCTTTGATTTTCTTGGCCTTCTTCTGCTTTGGCTCTTACTTCTCCTGCTTGTTGTCGGACTTCTTTCTCTTCTTGCCGGTACCACCTTCAGCGAGATGTAACTTGGCTTCAGAGTTTGCCCTGCTGATCTTGACTTCGGATTTTCGGTTATCT
This sequence comes from Hypericum androsaemum, assembly GCA_963995505.1. Taxonomy (NCBI): domain Eukaryota; kingdom Viridiplantae; phylum Streptophyta; class Magnoliopsida; order Malpighiales; family Hypericaceae; genus Hypericum; species Hypericum androsaemum. Next base: position 4,766,486 of record OZ023199.1, read on the forward strand.
TCCTCGATCCTTAGTCTCACAATCAGGTCCTCAAGGCCCATATCCTTCCTCTTATGTTTGATGTAGTTCTTGAAATCTTTCCACAGGGGTGGTAGCTTTTCAGTCAGTGCTGCCACTTGGAAGGACTCACTCAGTTGCATTCATTCGGTATGAATCTCATGTAGAATCAGTTACAACTCTTGCACTTGGTCTATGACCTTTTTGGAATCTACCATCTTGAAGTCAAAAAATCTCCCGATGATGAATTTCTTGAACCCGGCATCTTCCGTCTTGTACTTCTTCTCCAGAGAATCTCACAATTCTTTTGCAGTCGTGGTTACCGCATAGACATTGTAGAGGGTGTTGTCTAATCCATTCAGGATGTAGTTTTGACATAAGAAGTCGCTATGACTCCAAGCATCGATAACATTGATCTTTTGTTGATCAGCCTCATTTTTTGCCACCTTCGGAGTTTCTTCCTTTAAGAATCAGATCAAGTTGAGCGTTGTCAGGTAGAACAACATCTTTTGTTACCTCCTCTTGAACTCGGTGCCATTGAACTTTGCCGGCCTTTCAGCGTGGACAGTTCCTGGGACCGTCGGGACTGTTGCCTGAGCAGAGCTTGATGATACCATCTTCAAGTACACAAATCTTGTCTTGCGATTGTTGTTTAAGCGGATGGTGGTGTACTTGATTAAGATCTTAAGTCGAGACAAGACTTTAACTCTTTCTCTGTAAGACGAGATTGCCCCGTATTCAGTACTTATGGGCTATGGCAATCGTCCCCAAGATACAAAGACTTCGCACTTCAAGTTCGTAGCACAACGAATCTTAAAGCCTCGGCGAACTTTTGAGATACCCGAACTTTCTTGAGAGAGAGAGAGGAGAATAACTATTGCTAATGAATACTTTTGCAATGAGTGTTCGAGATGATTTACAAATGAGAGGGAGAAGCCTATTTATAAGCTGCGGAGGGTGTCCACGAAATGGTCCAGGCACTTCCGAGGTGACTCTTCGGATGCGTGGATGCATCTTTTCGTCCAGCAGCCTGACCAGTTCGTGACTGTTCGGATGTGTCCTTCAGGCACCCCTTCGCCAGGCATTCTGCTCGTGCGAAGTGCAAAGTGTGCCTCAAAGCGCCCATTGTGACATGCGCGTGCTCGGATGGTGCTTTTGAACATCACTTCAGGTGGAACACTTAATGTCACACTAGCTTGGATTTCGTCCTTATATACTTGAAATTTTTTGTGCCATTTTCCAATGTGCTATTGGTTTTCCTCCAACTTTGGACCTTCCCACTTTGTGCCTTCCTAGCATAGACTCCCTTTGCATTTATTATCATTTAATTCCAACATTGATCTACAAGAACAGTGAGCTATTTTTATTTGAAGGGCATGTTATATACATAATTCAGATAAAATAAATTTGGAAAAATAAAATTTCCTACACTCAAAAGTTATAATGAAGCTGAGTTTGAGTCATAATGGAATGATGTTGAGTTTTTAAATAATGTCCTCGGAGAGTCTTATCCAATTCTTCTAATCCTTGTTAGATTTGTTATATCTTGTACATATAATAAATTATACTTATAATTAATTTATTTTATATTTGACACTGTGGAATTCAAATCTACTCAAACAAATGAGTCACACTCACAATTCACTTGAAAAAATTCTTTTCAATTTAATATAACATTCTGCTTCGTGACAATATGTTCGATACATCCGGTCTAATAATTTTGAATGTGCAGCCCCTCATTACTTGGCAAATAAATACTGGCTTTATATAGTAAGGCTGCGGAGTTTTCTTTTGACTTGCTACAACTAGTAAGGTGCACGTTTTGAATACATTTAAAAAGCGAAGAATAATAGTTCCGTCCAAATTTTCAAGGGTAAAATTCCGTATTCTTACGTCCAAAACTATCTTTCTGAACAGTTCAATTATTTAGGGTCCACCACATTTGTATGACCAGTTCAATTATTTCATAACACCCTTCACTAATTCTACATTAGCCATGAGTACTTCCATTAAAGTGCTTATTACTAAGTTCACCTAATTATGTCGAAATTTGTACGTGTGTCGGTTTATGATTCTTTTTCAGAAAAGAGCGGAGCGGAGAGATTCCATAATCAAGCCACGACAAAACGAGACGACGAGAATACCCTTGTCGTGGAGTGTGAACTAGATCGAGCTTTTGCTAGTTGAATTATTAATTAAAGAAACCGAAGCCGCCTCGAATTTGTTTCTCTCGCTTGTTAATTTATGAGGCGACAAGTTCCGGTCAAGCCATGTGACGAATTAGGGGTGGGCCGGTCAAATCAACTATAAGTGACATCCAGTACTTTCTGGTTTCCATTTTTACGAGCAATTATCTAATAGTTCTAAATTCTCCTATGGATTTTATGTGAATGATAAAAAAGCGACTCCCACTAACTCGACTCATTTGAGCTATAATGCATCTCATCTTATACTTTGAATTTTATTTGCGTATTAGATTATATCACTAATTTTATTATTGTGATACATCGTTGGCATGAAGTTCAACATCGTCAATCTCCTCCGGTCTATATTTGATCAAAATGCAATCAAATTTGTTTTATTTTTCTCAAATTACTACAATGACATGCTATAGCACGTGGATAATATTAGCTATGGTGATGTGATAAATAAATAAAATTAATTAAATAATATGACACCAGAGATAGTTCAAAATAACTAAAATTAACAAATGTTAATAAAGTAAAATATATATCATTGTCACGTGATCGAAAAATTTAAAATCATAAAATAATGGTAAATTTTAAAATTATAAGATAATGGTGAAAAATCATAGACCTTAACAACAACAAAATTATCAACTGTTTTTTATGCAAGTAAATTTTTTGAAGATTGTGACTTGGAGATAATGACAGTAGATGATTAATGATAATAAATTGTTAATCGACAAAGTTGATGGCAACTAGTGGATAAATATAATGTTTGGTAGAATAAATTATTAGCAAAGAACAACTAGTAGATAAAAAATAAAAAGTAATGATCAACCAACCCGAATCTTAGACCTGTGGGATAGTTAGTATATTTGGATGGGCGTAAATTAATGCGGATTCGTTGAATGTACCAACTTTTGCTACTACTAGGCACGCACGACGGCCCCAACTCTCTATATTCACCACCTTTTTTCTATTGTTATTCACTTTCTTTTTACCACCGATACATTGTATCTATTTGTCCTACTAGAGTTTAATCATACGGTTCAAAATCAGACAAATTTGAAGTAATTTTTTATTTTTACAAAAAGTTAAAACTTGTATATGATATGAAAACAAGAGGCTGCAACCCGGCAACCTTCAACCACCACGGAAAAGTCGCTACGATCGGGATTAGGGCGATTAATAACAAAAACCATTAGCTGACGGTCGGATTCAAAGATGATCTTTAAGAGGCCCAAACTAATAGCAAGTTCTATACCGAACTTTATGCCCAACGCCTCCAGCAAACTAAGGTGCACCACACCAAGATAGGCCTTAATGATGCCAACCCCTGAAGAGTGACCAACTCTGCATCCGAGTTTACCTTATGCCAACCTGAACCAGGAGCCGTCCACCGCGCCGGAACCGAAGAGAGGGACGGGGAGGCTAGCTTCACTGTTTCCATATAATCTCGCCACAGTTGCAACGTTGAGGATAAAATGCTTGGGGCATCTGCAAAGGGGGATCGTGGAAAAGACCCAACATCAATACCTCTAATGATATTCCGAACAACAAACGGTATCAAGGATCAGTAACAGATATAAATAATTAAAAAAACAAACATATATGTTTTTATATTTGCAAGAGATTGAAAGCCATTAGATCAAATATCTTTTGGCAGCAAACACATGTTCTCAAGAAATAAGTAATAATTAGAATAATAAAATAAAATCCTCAAATCCAACCTTAAAAAATAGTTCTTTGGGTCACTCAAGCAAAGTTGCAGAAAATAACAAAAGTGTATCTCTCACATTCCATTCCATAAACATGCCAAGCAAATTGCCAATTTTATCCGCCTAATGGAACTCGAACCCAAAAAGGAACCAATACAACTGGACAAGCGAGTTGATGAAGAAGATTCTATAGAAGAAAGTGATTTAACTTTGCTTTTTTTGAGAAAATTATTTGATGAAGCATCGATTCTAGCAAATTGTGCACTTCCATTTTCTGTCATTGTTGGTGAGCATGAAGCCATTTGTGAACTTCAAAATTCTGTAGAGGTTGATAAATCTGGCAAGAATCATCCTACCGCATATGTTGAGCATATTGTTTTTTATTAATTTTCTCGGAGTTGACCAATTTGAATATGTTAGAGGATCTCTATTGCATAACTTGTGGAACAGTCCGAAAGAAGTAGAAAAAGTTTGAAGATATGAATTCTTTGCTTTTCATGTGGAGAAAATTTGTTGTTACTTGACTTCAAAAAAAAAATTTTGCTGAAAAGAAAATATCAAGTACATCCACGTCGTTCGAAGAAGTTGAAGAATTCAATTGTGGATTCCTCATACTTGCTTCTTATCATATGCATTCGCTTGAGGACAAGCTCAATCTGCGAGATAGAGCCTGGCGTAGGCACATATATTTTATAGTTATTAATTAGACTTTTAATATCGATATTTTGTTACCTTTTGGCCCATTTGTCTTATTTGAGTTTTTAAACTAATTTTAGGTCCTTTGGGGTATATATGGGTTTGCTATTTTCTTTATATAGCCTAACATATGCATTGTTTAAAATATAGAGTTGATTATTGTTTTCAGAATCCTGAAGGTTTTATTGAAAATTTGTTTCTCTTTTCTTGCTGCCGAGCTGTATTCTTGATCGACCACTGACACGTTCAAAACCGTCTTCGAGACTATCCTAAAGAATTAGGTGTTATATCGTGCCTTTTGATCTAATTTTATCTAGCCAATTTCCACTTCGGAAATTGTCATACCCTTTATTTTGTTTTCGTTTCCTCTAAACTACGTAAATGAACTCCAACTCATACTCGTACACCGCCGCTATCTTGTGGTGTAGAATTGAGCAGTTAAATTGTCAGTTACTCTATTCAAGCTCTAATATAGTTTCTAAACAAAAAAAAAAGAATTTCACTTCCACTTCAGGCCTGCAGTAGTGGAACTTGGATACCTGTTCGTGATCAATGTAAGTTGACAATGTATCAAGACTTTTCCCTTCTCTCTCTTGCCTCCTCCATCTTCTTCTCTTCTCCTCTCAATGATAGCCATGGCCAAAATCAAAGAAATGAATCAAAGAACTGGAAAAAGATATCTCACAAGATAATCGTAGAGTGTCGAACTGAGCTTCTGTGCAGCAAACACTGCCGGTGATTCTGGGGCAGAGACTTTGGGGCTTTTGTGAAAATAAGTCACCTGGCTGAGAAATACCCAAGTATAAATTCAGACAAAACGCAGCCCGATGTCACAAGAAGAACAGTTGCTAGAGACTAATCCCAAAAAGCTTGTACAGAAGGAACCACTTAGTTAAAAAGATGAGAGCTCGATACAAGGGAGGTGGGAGAGGGAGAGAGAGAAATTGACATAGGGGAGGAGACAATGAAACAAAGGTTGTGGACGAAAGGTTAAAGAGAGCGAGAGCTTCTGAGCTTCCGGCGATCTCCGAGAACTCCCTAGCCGCAACCTCCTCACTGCCGGTAGCTTCTCCGGTCTTCCCAGGGATGTCGCTCTTGAAGAAAATGAATGTTTACTGCGTCTGTTTTTTAAAATAATTTTTATTTCATTTAATTAGATTTTGGTTTGGTTGAATTCATCTGAATTTCTTTTGTTGGGTTTGATTGTGCCATATTGTTTAGTAGATGAAGATGAAGGTTTTGTTGTTGAATCTATGGTGCAAATTAATTCGTTTAAAGAGGGGGAGGATGAAGAAGGAGAGAGGAGAGGAAGAAGAGAGGGGTGTTTTTGAAAAATTATAAAGAAATAAGTGACTGAAATAAATATTTTAATTCATGCCAACTAAACTTGCCAATTGGTAAAATATGTCCGACGTGGCATGCCATGTCATCAGTAAAACAGTGCCATTTTTAGGTTCGGGGTAAATTTTGGCTCGGGACATCTAACGCAAAAAACCGTGTAACCACAAGATTTAAAAAGTCATTTCTAGACCATAGTATAACATCACAAAAATCGTGAAACTACAAGTACCAAAATTATACTTTTCCCTTCTAATTATGAAGATAACGATAAATTTACTATTTCATTATCAGACATCCGGTTGTTATAGAATTTGGTTGCAACTAAAATTCTTATATAATTAAAAATACAGAATCCAACTCCTTTCTAACTAAGAATCCTAAAACGATTCTGACATACAACAAAGCCTCTACATAAACCTTTTCTTGGGCTGCTTATACCCAAGAGCTTGATATTATCAAATATGTCCGATTTGATTGTAAGGTTTTTTGCTTAGTTTTAATGAAGAAATTGATAAAGCAGATGTCGAGCTGCAGGGGATCTCCCAAAGTAAGTTTTGTACATGTCTTTTTTATTCCTATTCAGACCATCTACTCGGTTAACGATGTTCTAACAAGTTTAATTTATAGTTTCAATATACTTCGGTGGAGTTTGAAGATTCTTGCTTTTGTTCATATTGTGTAAGACCAGCTGAGCGCTTTACCTGAGGAGATGCTCTTGGATATATTGTCTCGACTGAACGCAAGGCAAGCCGCGGCTACTAGCATCCTCTCAAGGAGATGGCGTTTATTATGGCGTTATTTATGGCTATCTACCCCTTGCCTCAATTTTAAGGATCCAATGCTTGCTGCTGCTTTGAGCGTTGACGAGTTCACGAAGATGGTTGATTTTATTTTGCAACACCGCGGAAAGGGTGCGCCTTTGCACGAGTTCTGCATAGATTATCCTCTTCTCGAATCTTCTCAATCTCATTTACATAGCTGGCTTGACTTTGCAATTTCGGCCGGAGCTTCCAAAATCGAACTGCACCTGGGACGTTTCACCGATAAAGTAAACTGTTACGAGATTCCTCTTGAATTATTCAGCAGGACACCTGCTATTGGATATAACTGTCGCTTAAAGGAGCTCGTCTTAAGACAAACAGGCTTACCTGATGATCTTTTCGAAACCATTTTGTTAACATGTCCATCACTGGAGCGTTTGGTTTTGGAATTTGGAATGAAGAAACCTAGTGCCGTATGTACCGTTCCCCACATGAAACTCAAGCACTTGATGCTCTATTGCACGTTATTACTCAGTTTGTATATCATTGCACCAAATCTCGTCACATTCAACTTCATAGGACGAAGGGCAGATATTTGCATCGATGGTTCCCCGGCGCTCGAAAATACTATGATTTATTCGCCGCTTGAAGAAAAGAAAGACCTGGTTTTTAGTCGATTTCCGGCATCTACTTTCCATTCAATGAAGTGTTTGACATTGGATATCATTTCGTTTTCGGTGAGACTGAGACGCGTGCAAATTTTTTAAGTATTGTCATATTAAACTATTTCTTACCTGTTGTTTGTGTTTATTTTTGCAGACCAGACTACAAACAGGGGAAGCTATTCCTTTGATGAGCAATTTGCGACGCTTAAGTCTCGTGGATGACGTGGGTCATAGCATTGCTTTGTGCCATCGTGCTGCTGTTGATTTATTAGCGGCGTCCCCTCTTCTGGAGAGGTTTGAGTTGCATGTGAGTATTATTACTATATTTTGTTTGCTTTAGAGTCCATTTCTCATAATTTTCTCTTGTACCTAATTCGATCCCGTTCTAACTGCCATGTTCAATGCCAGCTTTGTTGCCGTTACATTTTGAAGATATTTCCATGTCTCCACATCAAAGCCTCAAGGAGGTCATCATATCTAACTTCCACGGTTATGAGGCCGAAATACAGCTTCTAATGATCATAGTTAACCACGCAACTACACTTGGGAAGATTGAAGTGTCACCAAAAACAGTTATGTATGATGTCTTCGGTAACTCGGGATTTTTTCCATGGCACAAAGAAGCTATTGAGGAAGGTCTCGAGAAACTACAATCCAAAATACTGCAAAAAGTTTGCTTGAAACTGATGAATGATGAATGACCAGTAGAGTAATTATATTTTGGACTAATTGAGAACTGCAATATGTATTTACTAGTAGTGGGTGGTGAGTATGGGTAAAGAACTCTCTAGGTCGGTTATCTTCACTACTAAATTATATTGTCAACCACCTCATTTTTCAAGAACAATAAATTGTTATATTTGTGAGATGACACGTCTAAGTACATTGAACAAATTGTGGTTGGTTATGTTACTTTTGTGACCTTTCAATCAAGGTTTGGTAATGTTCATAATCTTCACAGCTCTTTCCCTTTTTTATGCACCGGACTGTATAACTTTCGTTCACCCAGTTCTACATAACATCATGATTTTGGTAACAATTCAAAATTTTGAAACGCGCATAGGGGTGAACATAAATTAAATCAACTCATCAAAGGTTGATTTAGATTCGTATATATTCAAATTTATATTTAAATTTGTCGTTGAACAAAATGAATATGAATCATATTTTTCATAATTTAAAATTTGAGAATTATAATTAAATTCGTCTGAATTTCATCCTATCAAATCATATATATGCCTTTTACGCGAGCTTAATAAATTTGAAGATGTTTCCACGTCCCCAAACCAAAACTCAAGTGATATGTTGAACTTCCTCGGTTATGAGGTTGAAATACAGCTTCCAGTGATCATAGTTGACTACGCAAGTTCTCTTTAGAAGATTGAAGTGTCTGACGTCTTCAGTAACTCGAATTTTTTTCAAGGGCACGATACTACTAGAGGAGCTATTAAAGAAGGTTTCGAGAAACTACGAGCCAAGATAGAACAAAAAGTTTGCTTGAAATTGATAAATGATCACTGGAGTAATTAATTATATCTTGGACTAATTGACAAGTACCCACTAGTGGTACATGGTGTGAGTATTCGGTAAGTAATTACCAAGGTCCCAAAATTTGGTAATGATAACTAACAAATATTTTGCAGAGGTGTTAAAAAATCATTTCTCTAAATAGAGTTCTCGAAAAAACATCACCCTTTACCCGTGAGATTTACCACGAAACGGCAATGAGATGGCGTGTTAGTGAACCAAAACGGGAGCTAGTATAGTTTTCCTGTAGAAATGGTGGGTATCATGCACCCGTTTCATTTAAAGCAGAAAATATTACATGATAGGGAGGCGTGAAACATCCTCCCGCAAAAGGGAATACATCCGTCTGGTGGTTCCTCAAACTAATGAATACCACTCGGTAGTACAAGAGTAAGGTAAGATAGACAATTCGTTACATGGTTACACTCTCGCACATAATAGGTAACCTCAGATCGCTCATGCAGGCGAAGTAGGTCACATGAGTGGGGTTGTTATGGCTCTGGAATAGGCTCATTCTGAACTATTTGGACTGAAGAACACGCGTGGATTTTCTGCAAAAAAATAAAATACAGGGACAAAAATGAAAAAAACCTTTTGCGCGGCTAGGTATCACCGACATGCTATTATCGATAACTGGGTATGCCATTGTCGTAACACGCGGACCATTATCAATAACTAAGCATGTCATTGTCGTAACCAATATTTACCATTGTCAGAACCGGGACTTGCTATTATCGACCCTTTAATCCAAACAGTCTGGAATGATCGCTTCATTCTGGACCCATTCTACTGTGCACACGAGTTGGTCACAAGCGAGTGGAGAGGATGTTGACGTCTGTATTCAACGGCATGAAATTAAGATGATTTCGAAGGAACAGAAAATTCGAATTAATTTGGGTATTGTTAATGGCTGTCCTAAGTGGATGATATTTGTACTCAGTGTCGGATCTGATTAGGTTAAGCTTTTGGATTTATTTCTACTGAAGAATTTTTTTGGGTTCATTAGGTGTCTTGCATTTTACTACTACTTTTGATCGATCGTATATTTATAAAACTAATTAATTATAATTTTAACTGTATAGTATCCATATATTTATTTTGTAATTTTATTGTGGCACTAATAAAAAATAGCAATATCGAAACATTATTTTTTAATAAACTTTGACACAACTAATAAAATATACAACTTCGTTTAATCCTAACTATTGGATATTGGTAGTTTTCCATTTTTAGAAAGAATATTGTGACCTTTTCTTATTGATTCCTATTTATTCTTTTTTATTGGACTATTATTATTACTGTTATTATTTAATATATTTTTGAGATAAGTTAGTATTGATAAATCAAATTATATTTGTGAGAAAGATTTAATTTCCCTTTCTTAAGTACAAAGATTGAGAAATGTAAATTAAATATTTTAAAAAATTAAATAAAAAGGGCATTAAAATCCGTTACGGTCACAATGGTATGTGGAAACTAATTATCCACCGATGAATCAAGAAATTTTGAGTTTGAATTCTTGAAAATACAGAACTTGTAAAATAACTATTCACATCCAACATATATTAATCATTTTGGTAGGTATCTGATAGCATATGCTAAAAAATGTTGAACTTAATTTTGGTGAAAACTCTAAATTAGCCGTTAACAAGACCCAAATTAGTTAAAGAAAATACCCAAATTTCTAATCCTTCAAAATTATCTTAATTTCATTGCATAGAACACAGCTTCCAGTCGCCGTTTTGTGTTGAGAATACATTTATCGAAATGGTTTTTCTTGAAGCCCACGTCGTTTTCCAAGTACACAGCTTCATGGCTTTTCTTTGTGACAAGGTATGCCAACTTTGACCAACGTGGAAAATTATCGAGATAAATGTAGGAAAGCGAAGTCTTCAAAGTAAATTGCATTGCATAAGAGTGCTCGAAGTCTATATTTTATAAACGGGTTAATACGAAAACAGAAATACATAGATAAAGCGCAAAGACACCAACAATTAGTACTAGACGAAAGTCAGGCCATACATAGCCAAAACATTGGCAGCACTAGGAAAGACAGAAATTAAAAAAAAGTATAATAATAGTTCTAACCATATTTCTAAATTTCTTTCTCGTCATCTTCTATTGGACGAGCCGGAAGCAGGAGGTATCTCTTGACTTTGCATAGGGCCTTCATCTTCTCGATCTCCTCGTCCGAGAAATGTCCGAATGGGGTGACATTGATGACCACGTTGTTCAAGGGTGCTTTGTAGGATTCTATGTCTTCATACGGGGTCACTCCAAGGCTGATTATTTTTGGGGCTCAGGATTCACAAAACGTCCCGCCATTATGTTTGTGCCGACTATTTTGGGGTAGTTTTTTTTTTCCAAAGGAATGGTAATACGTGCATAAAGGGGAAGGAGGATGTCTTATAGAGACATAATTCATGCATTTTGGAAATACAAATTATTCCAGTGTGTGAACTAACCTAACCAGACACAAAAAACTTGTGAGATAGACGGAACGAACTTATTCGCTTATAATTTTTGTGAGGCTGACCAATTGTATGACCAATTGTGTGAACTCCTGGGGCCTAGGGGAAAAAGAAAGCCCAAGAATTATCTCAGCCTAATGCAAAGATGGGGGAGTCTTTGGAAGAGGATGTTGGGCCCGTGAAAAACAAGAAACGGCCCAGAGGTGGAAGTAAAAAGAATAACGCCGAATTTACCGAGGCCCAGAATGAAGCGGCTTCGGCTGAGCCTTTAGGCCATGCGCGTGGTCGAGCACACAAGCCTATTGGAGATACCCGGGCCGAGTCGACATCTAGGTTCAGGGCCCTTGGGTGCGCTCTGAGCAAAGCTCTTGGAACTCCCCCTGAACCTAGCAAGGCACTTTTGATCGAACCAGGTGATCAGCAAGGCTGGGAACCGATGACCACATCCACTCCGACAAGGAAAGCGACGATGCCTGGGACTAAGGGCAAGGAAGGAGCGGGCCAAACGGTCATGTCATCCTAATGTGTTACCCCACTATTTGCCCCCCTCCCTTCCCTCTCTTCGCTATATTTATGCCGAATTTATCTTCATCTTTTGGAATTGTTGTGGAGGTGGTAGTCGTTGATTCCTACAAGCAACTAGTCCCCATTACTCCTTGACTTTCGACCAAGTTAGGGGGGAGTAGAAGAGAGACCTTTCCATTTCCAGGCAACCTGGCTACTCCACTCCGACTTCATGTCCTTTTTTGATTCCCAGCCAGTGGCCTCGACTGTCGATTGCCAGCAGTGCATTAGAGTCCCTCACTCCTGCATTACGCCAGTGGAACCGAGAAGTGTTCAGACATATCCTTCGTCGTAAGGATAGATGCATTGCTAGACTTGATGGGTAAAAAGGTCACCAGAGTCTAGGGTTACGCGGGAACTCCTCCGGTTGGAAGACAAGCTGCGTACGAAGTTGGAAGGCATGTTTGATCAGGAGGCGCTGCTATGGATGCAGAAGTCTAGGGAGCAATGGATCACAGACAGAAACCTCAATACTCATTTCTTCCATACCTCGACTGTACTTCGACGGCATGGAAACCCGGTTCCTAGTCTCCTTTCCCCAAGTTATGCACACGTTTGCTTGAAGTTAGGAGTCGTGGCAATGGTAGTTGTCTGGTGATAAACTACTCTAGTATATTATGTTGTGTGTTCATATCAGAGTAACCAATAGGATTTGGGAAGATACTTTTCCTAAGAGGAACTTAAACTTCTTCCACAAACGAAGCCAAACCATATATAGTCAAAAGATAGAGAATACGCATGTAACCCAATATCATTGTGCAAGAAAACATTAGGTACCATGGACTGGTGTGCCTATACATGGTTAGTGCTAGGAGTTACTAGGTAAAACATAAACTAAACTAATCAGAGTATAATAAAGTAATTGAAACTTCTAACTATCAAAATAGTAAAAAGTCATCTAATTATCTAACTATTGAGTGCTCTTGCTTGTGATCAGACATCATAATAGAGACGAAAATTTGTGGTTGTTGCACTGTTACCAGGCATAAATCTTTCACAAACTCTAAGCATGCACACAAATAGGAACAAAAAAAACACATGCATATAACATAAAAATTCTGTTGAATTTGATAATAAGGACACTTGGTTAGTTCACAATCAAATAAACCAAGCCGATGGGGGAATTCAAACTTACAGCTTCAAGCCAGTTGTCCAAAAAACTTTTGCCTTCTCATCTAGGGCTGGCTACCTATTGCAACCTACAACAAACCATATAAATTAATATATTTCATTACAACAACTTATTTTCCACTAGCAGTAGCACTAATAACACATACAAAGTTAATTAATGGTGGCTACATATACCTCGGCGGTCCTTGCGAAAGCAGCAGTGTCCTCTCTATCAGGGTCCAGTATCTTCATCCTAAAACAGTCAAAAACTACGATGAGCCAATCATAAAATTGCCCAAGAAATAAGGAAGGACGTGAAAAATTAAGTTCAGAGAAATCAAGATAATCAGGATGATATTTTTCCTCATCTTCAATCCGTTCGAACCCTTCCAACAATTCAATTTTCTCGTCGCATAAATAAATTTAAAAATGTGAAGGAGATTATCTGCCAGGAACTAGTTTTAATTAATCTATACTTGCAGAAACCTAGTTTTCTCAGGGGAATTACATCAAACATCTGTCGGAAGCTGAAAACAGAGCATTACTAACCTCATATTGAGTCCATTAGACCGTAGAAGCCCTAAATTCCAAATACGAGGACACGAGAAAGGCGTCGTTGGTCGTCGCGGGACTGGACAGCCTAGAAAGCGAGAGAGATTGGTTAGAGAGTTAGCGAGACAGAGAGAGAGAGGCCACAAAAGAGAGATCCTTACCAGAGTCATTGGAATATGAGCGTCAAGGAGGACGGCCATCGTAGACGGAAGAGGTAGAGCGAGGCCACTTAAGGTCTGAATCTTTTTCAGTTTTAGGGTTTCGGCTCGGGCCGTGGAGATCTCGGAAATGTGTGAATTAACGGAGGAAAGGTGAAGAAGGTTCGAGAAACAGAAAGAGGAAGGGGATGGAAGAAGGCGATGATATCGAGGGAGTGAGAGATATTTTCATTATTTTGCAATTTTTTATATTGTTGTTTTATTTTCATTCATGTCAAGAATTAGCCTATAGATGGCAGAAATACCTTATTATTTTTATTATTATTATTATTTTTTTCATACCTATACCTTATTATTATTTTTTTGAACAAGTGTTTATATTATGTTGGTGTAGTAAATGAAATGGACATGTGTCCAATTTTTATTGATAGGGTATAGGTATGAATTTTTGTTCTACCCATATTCTTTTATCCTAATTTGATGCTATCACACTTGAACCCACTTAAATATTACATCTAGTCATAATATCAAGAATTAAACTCTTGATCTCCTTGAAAATAAGTAACGCATATGCCGCTAAGTCCAAAACTCATTGGCAACAATGTCAATTTTGTTATTGATTGAAAGTTATGATGTAATAATAAATAAATGCGAAATTACAAAAAAATGACAAGAGAAGGATACCTTTTGTAAAGCAAATGTTAATCAAAATCGTCATCCTTGTAGTTTGAAAAAAATGCTATTCTCATATCCTTCATTGAAATCATTAGCCAATATAATTTTGGTAATTTACTATGTAGTCTATGTCATAATTGCAGTTAGTGTTTCTGCTATTTCAAAATTTATTTTGTTATTCTCACTCTTTGTTTAAATGTTTATTAATGCTGCTGGAACTCTAAATTAATTTGGGGTTTTCAATATCCCCAAATTGAAAAGAACTCTTATTCCCGATTGGAACTCTAAATTAATTATTCAATTGAATTCCAAAACCCTAAATTAATTGAACTTTAATTCCAAAACCAAAGACCGAAATCGACGATGTTGTTACAGTTGGTTTTGGATTGAGTGGGGACAACATAAAAGTCGTCCCTACAGAGGAGATTTTGTTTGGACCATCAGATTTCATTAAAAATCGTGTCTACTTGATTCATTTTTTATCCCCACTGAATCCAACCCGTTACAGTTTGGCTCTGGTTTAGGGATTTGGGTTTGGTTGCTGCTGGAGAAAATCGTAAGTTTAGGATTTGGTTTGTTTGTTAATAATTTGGGGCTAAATGACGTGTGTTTTACGGTGTTTTGGATTTTTGTATTTGCCCACGTGGTGCTTTCCTTTCCAAACATTTCAGGTGGCTTTATAATAATAGAACACCCAATTCAAAAATTAGGGTTCTAAGTGGAATTGGAGTTTAAAATTGTGTTTGAAATTTAATTCTAGCAACTCACAAATTTTCAACTTTCTCCTTCTTCTTCTTCCCCTGCCCAATCCCAAACCCTAACCTCCAAATTCCCTCTGCCCCACCCCCTTCCTCGATGGTTTAATCCCGAGGGAGAAAGGGCGCCGCGTCCATATTTGAAAGCGAAGGACCGGTGTTGACTTTTCATGTTGGGAAGTTTGACTTATGGCGAGCTTAGCTTAGGGATTTGTTTGGGTACCTGCTTGTTGGGTTGAGTGAGTTGGTTCCTGCAGGTGTGAGCCTCAGGTTGATGTAATCGATTGATCTTGCATCTTTTTGCCTGATTGTTGTGGGATGCACCGGGTTTATGCATGGGCAGTGGGTTGTGCAGCTCTAAATTTCTTCTTCAGTTCTATTTGGTTTTGATTTTATTTGGGTTTAGTTTTTGATTATAGGTAGGAGGAAGAAGGTGGAGTGGGAAAGAAAAATAAATTTTTAATTTTTTAAGTGGGAGGGGCATTTTAGTCTTTTCAAGTGGGAATTTGTCGGAGAATATAAAATATTCTGGCACCAGAGACTTGAGAGTCTATTATCATCAAAATTTAAGGACGGGACAATCATTTTTCAAAAGTCAGGGATCCTAGGGGGAGGGCGACCAAAGGTCAAGGACTTGAGAATAATTTGTCCCTTATATTTTGTTTTGTACGATACGTGGTGCATGCGGAAGTGGATAAAGTTTCATTTTTAAAAATATTAGGAGTGGATAAAGTTAAATATACCCTAACCGAAAAAGAAAGTTAAACATACCAAGTTGCGAATCTTGCCAGAAAAAGAGGAGCTGGTGACTAGACATCTAAGAATCTGCCCTTTAAAAGTCGAAACCCTGGGTATGGATTGGGTACAGAATGCCCAGATTCCGAACCGTTCGGAATGAAGACACGCATGGACTTTTTTACAAACGTGCTAAAATACAGGGACCAAAATGAAAAAATAACGCACAAACACAGGCCGGATACAAATGCCATTATCATATAACTGCGCATGCCAGTATCACATAACTGCACATGCCAGTATCACATAACTACACATGCCAGTGTGACCTTTTTGCAAAAATGTTAAAATACGGGGGACCAAAATGAAAAAAATTACGCGTGCCATTATCATCAATGGAGATTTGCCGTTTTTACAAAAACAAATGCCATTATCACATAACTGCACTTGCCATTATCACATAATTGCGCTTGCCGCTGCGGTCCCCCTTCACTCCAAACCGTTCGGAATCAATTCCTTCACTCCGTACCCAATCCAAAGCCCGAAACCCCAGGGGTTGGATGGGCTTTGGATTGGGTACGGAATGCCCTATTCCGAACTGTTCGGAATCAAGACACGCGGGGACTTTTTACAAACGCGCTAAAATATGGGGACTAAAATAAAAAAAGTCATGCATAAACACAGCCCGAATACAAATGTCATTATCACATAACTACGCATGCCAGTATCACATAACTACGCATGCCAGTGTGACATTTTTGCAAAAATGCTAAAATATGGGGACCAAAATAAAAAAAATCAGGCGCGCCATTCTCATAAAGGGAACTTGCCGTTTTCACAAAAACAAATACCATTATGACATAACTGCACTTGCCATTATCACATAACTGCGCTTGCCATTATCACGTACATGCATTTGCCGCCGCGATCCTCCCTTCACTCCAAATCATGCGTAATCAATTTCTTCACTCCGTACCCAATTCAAAGCCGAAACCCCATCACCTCAAAAAGTAAATCATTTAGAAACCCTGTAAAGCATGAACTAATTATCAATGTTTTTAAAACCGACCCGGAAGGTGACCATAAATTTCCAAATTTTCTGGTTCGACCGATCGGACCGGTCCGACCGTCAATCTGACCGGGACTTCTATTTGTTATTAATATTATTAAATTATGTTTACTAAATTTAATTTAGCATTAAAAAATGATAAAATACTAAATAAGTTCACATATTTAGCAACTTTGTTATACAATTTATCCAAAACAAATCTTCAAACATGAATTAAACAAGTCTAAAAGTATAAAAAGATGATTATGCAAGTTTTCTTGTTCAACATATTATTCCAATTCGTTTAATTTAGTTGACATATTATCAAAATTTGTTAAAAACATAAGTTTGTTGTGATCCAAAAGTGATGTATACGCTCCGAGCGTAGAAATTGAGGTTTTGTTTCTAAATTAAAGCCGATAAAATGGAAAAAATAAACACAAAATTTTCTCATCTGGGCGAATCGGGTCACCCGGAAGTACCTGATCAGATGGTCTGACAGAATTTTGGCCGGTCGGACCATTTGTTGGGTTTTTTTTACAAAAATCAAACCGGGTTTAATCCCGGGTAGCGGTCCGACCGGTCAGACTACCAGTCGGACCGCGATTTTTAAAACATTCCTAATTATTAGAGTAGCGAGCCAAATTGATTCCACCAGATGGAATCACAAAATAATTAGTTTATATGTACGATTTTATTATTTTTCACGAAATTCGTACAAGTACAATGATTTCGATAGAGATGGAAAATTTTCAAAATGGAAAAAAACAACAGGCAAAAGAAAATATACTCTGATTCCGATAAAGCTGTCTAAAACCTTTTGACTACACACAGGACAAATGATATATATATATATATATATATATATATATATATATATATATATATCCATTATTTCTCATTAATAAAGTAAATAAAATAAAGTGGATGCTAGGAATGTTGCACCCCAAATGTTAGTAAGTGAGATTTCATGTCATATGAAGAGTTTATGCTTATTAACGGAATAACTTATGGTAGTTATAAAAAAGACAAACATAAATAAATCACTTTCTTGTGAATGTGATTTCTCTAAAAATTATAGTTAACTATGCATATCGAACGATTTAACTTCTGCACTAATTAATAACTAGATTTTTAATGCCCACGTCATCAAGTACCTAAAAGTTATAATAAAGACGCATAATTAAAATTTGGTTAACACAAAAAATGTATCATTTTCTAAAATGATTATAATAACCATGTATCAATCATGTCAAACTAATTTAACGACAGAAAAATAAAATTGAAAATGACACTTACTATAATGTGAAACTAAACCACATAAAAGCGAAATGTAATGGATAATCAAACTTATATAAGGTCTCACCACCGGCCACAAGTAGTTTTTACTCTAGCTAGCGTATTAACAAATAAAAGAGAAAATTTCACTTTTATTTTTCTTTTGTGACAAAAATTTCTTAGATTCACGATTTTAGTTAAAAATTTTACTTAAAATATTAAAATTTGGAAATATTTGTTACCAAAAGACTATAAAACCATATGGCACTTGATTAAAAAAAAGTCAAACTACAAATTTTCACAGACTACCTGAACAAAGCAGTCATGGAAGTGTAGCCGAAGCAAGCCAGTGGCTTGGCCAATATCATCCTCGAACACTTTCTTGAGCTGTTTCCTGACGATGGATTCCATCTTGGGGCAACTTGAATCGTAGAATGTCAAAGAGAGCCCATTCGCTACCGGAGTTGATGACGACGATGACGATGCCGCGGTGGCGGAGAACAAACTAGAAGCCTAAAGGAAGGAAGAAACGAGGACGAAGAAGGTAAGAGAATATTTTTCCACAGCCATTGTTTTTTGATTTGTAATTAATGGATTTCCAAGCTGATCAAGTTGTTGGGTTGTGTCCTGAAGCAAGAAGTCGGGGACCTTATTTATATATACAGCCAAAAGATGAAACCAAAAAATTTAGGGAAAAGTTCACTTTAGTACCCTGTGGTATAGCCCAAAATTATTTTAGTACCCTGTAATAAAAAACTGACCAATCGAGTCATACTTATTCCAATTAACATCAAAAAGTCCACGAGTAGTTGCTCGGACCTGCCCGAACCCTGCCAGGCCAACTTGGCCAACCACGTCACCAAAATGGCATCTCACATCTCTCTTCTCTTTCTCTCTCCTCCTTCCCCTTTCTTCTTCTTCTTCTTCTTCTTCTTGTTCCTCCCAACCTCCGAAAGAGACTCCCTACAGTGTTGCGCCACCACCTTCTACCAACAACAGCTGGAGTCAGCCGTCTTCACCCACCTGTCGACGTCATCGTTCGCCTTCGTTCAAGTTCAGGCCGGTCGAGCCTCGCTGCTCTGTGAAAACTCCGACCCGACAGAAGGGAGGAGACCGGCATAGCGCCCGACGCACCACATCCCATTTCACAGATGACAGACTCGATTCCAAAACCCTATTTCCTAATTCCTGGCCAAAACCCGTTCATCTCCCAAGCTCATCAACCCTAATTCCTCTTGCTCGACCTGAACCCGGCCAGTCGAGGGCCAGCGGGTTCCTCTCCTCGACCTCGGCAGGTTCCTCTCCCAAGCCACCGCCACCACCACCTGGTTCCAACTGCTTCAATTCGATTTTGTGATTGGCGATGCTTTTTGCAGGCCTCTGACGAGCCTGGAGGCGATGCTTGCAGCCACTGGGTCGCCGGAGAGGAACCCGCAAAGGTCGAGGAGATGCTTACGAACTGGGTCATCGGAGAAGTCCACCCCAGCTATGAAAAGCTGCCTCTTTTTTAAGTTCTCATCTTTGTACTTGGTAGGGGTTTTCTCCTTTTTTTTTCTCGTGAAAACAAGGTGAAGAGCTTTTGGGGGATGTTTCTGGGTTTTGGTGGTTGAGTATTTTTTTTCAGTTTTGTTTTTGGGTGGGAGGAGGAAGAGGAAGAAGAAGAAGAGAGGGAAAAGATCTACGTGGCGTCACGTCATTAGAAATCGGTGAAGTTTCCTGGGGTGGTCACATAATTCATCGCAAGAAAAATAGTATATAGACTGGATGCTTACTGGAACAAATGTGAGTCACTTTTCTCTGGATTGTGTACTTCTGTTTTTTTAATCAATGAATCTATATTTACCTCTCAAAAGAATAATAAATTATTAGCAAAGAACAACTGGTAGTTAAAAATTAAAAAGTAATGATCAACCAACCCGAATCTTGGACCCGTGGGATAGTTAGTCTATTTGGATGGGTGTAAATTAATGCGGATTCGTTGAATGTACCTATTTTTGGAGCTGACTGCTGGTACTAGGCACGCGGCCCCAACTCTCTCTCAGTCTCTCTATTCATCCACTTTTCTTTTGTCGTTCACTTTATTTGTACAGTGTCTTAAATCAACAAGGTACAACAAGCGTATTTACGTGGGAAAAGAATAGATAAGTATTCTGTAGTTTTAATTTTTACAACAGGGTATTCTGTAGTTTTAAATTAGTAATTTAGTTCTTGTAGTTTTCAAAAAATTTTCCGGGCAGGTCTAGAGTAGTTATCCGTCAACATGGCCTTCGAATGTCGTCCTGTTTTGGTCCTACGTGGCTGACACGTGAGAAATATGGTTAATTATAGATTTAGTCCCCAATTTATTTATATTTTTTCATTTTGGTCCCAAGATTAATTAATAACTAAAAAGAGAGGAAATTTAAAAGGAAACGAGAAATTAATTTCGAACGCAATAGAAACACGCCAGCTCAGCTCCTTGCCTCGAATTTGACATTCGATCCACTGTTAAGGACGAAACGACGATGGAGAATCGCGTTACGATTTCCCCTTCCCTATCCTTTCCTTCTCCTAATTTTTTTGGTCTAAAATACAAATTCTCCAGATCGGACGGTCCAGAATCATCCACATAATCCAACGGCTCAGATCCTCTGGAGCTTATCGGCGACAACGAGCGGGTTAGCCCGGGCAATCTCCTCCCGGTCGGCCTTCTTGAAGTCGAAGCCGCAAATGTGTTTCTCCGGGTAACGGTGGGCCCTGCAGAACGTGTCTCTGCACCTGAACCCCGTGAGCCCCACGCGCTTCCTGCTCGACGCGCACCTGTTCGTGTCAGCCACGTAGGAACAAAAACGACGACGTTCGAATGCCATATTGACGGGTAGCTACCCTGAACCTGCCCGAAATTTTTTTTGAAAACTGCAGGGACTAAATTATAATTTGAAACTACAGGGTATTCTGTTGTGAAAACGTGAAACCACATGGTACTTATCTATTCTTTTCCCTATTTATTTTGATCTATGGACGATAACGTTGTGGTAAAGATCGTAATGTCCAAGAAATTATTACTATAAAACATAGGAGGGAGGTCATAGACGTTTATACAGTAAAATCAATTTTCGAAAGAACAAAAATAAATAAAATATCTTCTTTTAATTGTCCACTATAAAAAAAATCAGACAATGTTTCAAAATTGATATTAACTACATTCAAGATAAGTTCAAGACATATAAAGGCATTAACCAAATTTCGACTCGTTTCACTCGATCAAACGAGGTAGCAGAATTTTTACCTCTTATTTGTCATTTTTATTTCTTCTTTTCGCTAATTGTCCATACCCTTGGATTGAGGGTCTGTTTATTTTGACTGAGTTTAGAGTAGAGTATGGATATAAGTTCACTTTTAGAGGTTGAGTCTATGGTAGGGTATGAATCTATGAATTTTTATCCTACCATTACCTTTTTACCCTATTTTAGATCTTATCCTAATTATACCATAAATAGACCTGTTGAGTTTGGCGAGGACAAAAGTAAAAGAGAAATTATTTTTCTGTTTTGTTTCGGACTCCTAATTCGACCTAAATAGATTACTTGTTGTACAAGAGTTTGCCTATATATAAAGGCATGTTACCCAAGGGTTTTGTATTGCTTTGTGGCTTGGATCCATCAATAAAAGTTCTCTTTTTTCCTCCGTGGACGTAGGCATTAGGCAGAACCATGTAATTCTCTTGTTCCGTGTTCATTGTGCGATCTTGTTCTCTAGTTGCTGAATTCCTAACAAGTGGTATCAAGAGCTAAGGTTGGAGGATGTCGGATCACGGCGCGAAGTTTAATCTTGTGAAGTTCGATGGTTCATCGAATTTTAGGTTATGGCAAAGGCGTGTCAAGGATCTCCTCGTGCAATAAGGAGATGGAGGCCAAGGCGGTGGCGACAATTCGCTTGTACTTGGCGGACGATGTGATGTATCACGTCATAGATGAGGAGTCACCAGCTGAGTTATGGAAGAAATTGGAGGCAAGGTATATGTCTAAGTCTTTGTCGAACAAGCTTTATCTTAAGCAAAGATTGTACGGGCTCAAGATGGAGGAGGGGTCAGATTTGAGCCAACACATTAATATTTTCAGTCAACTTATGAGTGACTTGAGAAAGGTTGATGTGAAGTTCGAGGAAGAAGACAATACATTGTTGCTCCTGAATTTCTTACCAGGCTCCTACGAAAATTTGGTTACAACTCGAACTTGGGGGAAGGAGTCCCTGGTGTAGGAAGATATCACAAGTGCTCTGCTAGTGTTTCATCAAAGGAGAAAAATTGGCGATGAACAAGCAGAAGGGCTGATTATGAGGGGTAGCCGATGGTCGTAGTGAAGATGGAAAAGGATCCAGGTCGAGGTCAAAGAGGTTCAAAGGAAATTGCTTCGAGTACGGAGAAAAAGGGCACATACAGAAGGATTGTCCGAGAAGAATCGGGATTGCAAGGGAAAATGATCGGGTTTCGTGAATGTGGCCTCATATTCGGACGGGTCGGATGGTGATCTTCTTTCTGTTTTATCAAGTCCAAAGCATTCTAATTTCTAGATTTTGGATAGCGCTTGCTCCTTTCACATGACGCCCAAGAAAGGGTGGTTCGACACCTATAAGTTCGTTGATTCAGGTATGGTGACTATGGGTGATGGTTCTGCTTGTAGAATTGCTGGCATAGGAGACTTGAGAATCAAGATGTGGGATGGTGTTGAGAGGAAATTGTATGGGGTTAGGCATGTTCCAAATTTGGAGAGGAATTTGATCTCATTAGGAGCCTTGGATTGTAGCGAGTACAGCTATAAGGTTATAGGCGGGCTAATTGAGGTGGAGAAGGATGCTGTAGTGGTGATGAAGGGTGAAAGGGATGCTAGGAACATCTACAGGTTAGTGGAGAACACAGTTGTAGGTGGAGTCACCTCGTTGGGTTCCGATGGAGGGGAGAAAAGCTCTTCTGTGATGGAGCGAAGGCTTGACATGAATGGTTTGAGTGGAGTTAGGATTGGCGGAGACAAAGTTAGCAAGTTCCCGCTATGGTTGTCTAAAGGGATGTGCACGTCAAAGGTGTTGGGTAGGTTTTCCATGGAGAATGGTAGCACCACGGGCGAATCAGATATCTCACTCAAGATCGAACGGTGGAGTTCGGGACATGTCGAGGGTTCTACTTGGTGAAACAAAAGGTTGCATGTTGTATGCTATGGTAAGTAACATTGGTTTGAGGCAAGAAGGTCTACCAGAAAAGCAGTTCGAGGTTGCGGAGCATGGGGTTGACCGAAAAATAGAGGGTGCGTCTATTAGTCACAAGGTTACTTCGGCAGGTGGACTTGCTAGTTGGGATTCAATAGAGGTTGGAGGGAAGACACCAAGCAAGCTCGGAAGCTCGAGCTTGGGGGCTGGCTCTAAGTGATTGAACAAAGGTGGTGAGAAAATTAAGATGGTCTTATTGATGGTGGTGTATCTATGGTCCGAGGTAGAATCGATGGAGTTAAATTGGTCTTGCAAGATCTCATCTCTTCATGGGGCGGTGTTTCATCAAGGTGGAGTTTTGTTGAAGTTTGGATGGAGCTTCATGGTTTGTCCACGGGATGATTTCTCGCCAAAGTGGAGATTGTTGAGTTTGGCGAGGACAAAAGTAAAAGAGGAATTATTTTCCTGTTTTGTTTCAGACTCCTAATTCGACCTAAATAGATTACTTGATGTACAAGGGTTTGTCTATATATAAAGACATGTTACCAAAGGGTTTTGTATTGCTTTGTGGCTTGGATTCATCAATAAAAGTTCTCTTTTTCTCTCCGTGGACGTAGGCATTAGGCCGAACCACGTAATTCTCTTGTTCCGTGTTCATTGTGCGATCTTGTTCTCTAGTTGTTGAATTCCTAACAAGACCCTTAGTAATATATATAATATTCACAAAATTGGTTACGTGAAGACAAGACTGATAATAATTTTCTAATGCTATATTGTATTATGTTTAAGTGAATAAGTATTCCTAATATTATTTTTTACTTGTAATAAAATTCTCAAATATTCTAAAATATGCTTCAGTTATTGATAACCATGATTATTGATGTGCGTATGAAATGTCTTGAATTTATAATTTAAATTAATTCAAGGGTCGGAACCATGCAGACCTTGGAGATCCTGCAGATCTGTAAGGTAAAGATATGGGTCTAATAATGAAATTTTTCGAAGGTAAAAAATAAAGTACGAGTCCAAACTCTCCAGACTAGAGTATATACCCTACCCTACCTCTTCTAAAAAAAAATCTAACTCTCGAGACTAGAACATATATCCTACCGTATCCACCCGTCGCCATCCCTAATCAGATCTACTAGATATATCTGACATATTTATACAAATGGTCGGTTACGATTAAAACAAAATCAGTTACGATTTGAACAAATACAAATCATGACCTGATTGAGAATATTTGATTACGGTCACGGTATAAAAATCGTCAATTTTTGTTAAATTGTCGATTAAATCAAAATATAATTTTGGAAAATTTTAAATAATTTTATTATTTTTTCAAAAAGCTAAACTTGTATTTGATACGAAATCATAAAAAATAAAAATATGATTTCGGATTTAAAGTACAAAATCTAGTCAAATCTTTTTTTTTTTGTAAAGTATATATTATATGACTCCATAGAAATTGATATACAAGAGGGAGGGAACAGTACCCGGTTGTAGAGGCAAGCAACCGGTAATATTCTCCAGTATTGTTCAACCCGGTCCCCAAGTACGCTGCGATACCCACCCAAAAGAGAAAAAAAAGGGCAAATTACCCTCCTCCTAGGGTCCCTGACTTTTGGAAAATGATTGTTCCGTCCATAAGTTTTGATGATAATAGACTCTCGGGTCCCTGGCTAACGTCATCGGCTCTTTTTTTCATTTTTGGTCATGGAAATGACCAAAATACCCTTAACTTTTGACCAATAATACCAACAACCAAAAACCAACCCAAAAAATAAGATCAAACTAACCAAAATCAAGAACACAACCAAGAACATCGAGACAAACCTGGGTTTTAGTTTTACTTGAAACGACTTCATATAAAACTACCATTGAAATACAAAACTACCCTTACACATATAAAACTAAATTAATTAATAAATGACACTAAGAACCCTTCAATACGACGCCGACAAGAGATAGGCCCAGTCTATCTCCGACGGGTACTTCTCCAGGGCGAATCCACCGGAATCGAACTCCAACGGCGACTCCTCCGGGTCCGGGAACGTTAGATCCGACAACGGAGATGACCCGCCAGAACCGCCCTCCTCCGCCACCTCAAACTTGGGCTTGGGGGCCTTCCTTCTCTTGCCGGCACCGTCGCCGGAGTTGGTCTTGGAATCCGCGAGGCTCTGGCAGATAGCCTGGAGCTTGGCGTCGACGGCGGAGTGGAGCGGCTTGTACTCGCCGAAGCTGCCCTCGACGGTGGACCCCACGTGGCGAAGGTTAGGGAAGTTGAGGCGCGCGAGGTCGCCTCTGAGCTTGTAAGCCGCCTGGTCGTAGGCCAAAGCGGCCTCCTCGGCCGTGTCGAAGGTCCCGAGCCAGAGCCGGGTCTGGTTCTTGGGCAAGCGGATCTCCGCGACCCACTTCCCCCAGTGCCTCTGCCTGACGCCGCGGTAGAGCTTGGCGGGCTTCGGGGGAGACAGACCCAGCCGCTTCATCGGGACAGGAGTGGGGCCCAGGAGAGAGGAGTTGTGGTAGGCAGGTTGGGAGGATTGCTGGGGGGGAGGGGTAAGAGAGATTTGTGGGTATGGGAGGGTAGAAAGGGGATTTGGGGTGACGCATTCGACTTGTGCCTCGGTTTGTCTTGATGTTCTTGGTTGTGTTCTTGATTTTAGTTAGTTTGATCTTATTTTTGGGTTGGTTTTTGGTTGTTGGTGTTATTGGTCAAAGGTTAAGGGTATTTTGGTCATTTTCATGATCAAAAATGAAAAAAAAGCCGATGACGTCAGCCAGGGACCCGAGAGTCTATTATCATCAAAATTTAGGGATTGGACAATCATTTTCCAAAAGTCAAGGACCCTAGGGGGAGGGTGACCAAACCTCAGGGACGTGAGGGTAATTTGCCCAAAAAAAAACCGAGATGAACAAGCAACAGAAAGTTGAACTTGGTTTGGCCAAAACCGTTGTCGAGAGAGTGAGGGTACACCAAGACTAGGAGCGCCCAATTCGGTCCCCAACCCCAACGCATCCAAGCAGATGAAACAGTGAGGCTGCAACCCGGCAATCTTCAACTACCACGGGCAGGTCGGTACGATCGAGATTACCGCGATTAATAGGTAAAATCATCGGCTGACAGTCAAATTCAAAGATAATCTTTAAATCAATAGCAAGCCCTACACACAACTTTATGCCCAATGCCTCCAGCAAAGTAGGGTGCACCATTCCCGGATAGGCCTTAATGATGCCAACAACGAAAGTCCCTGAAGGGTCGCGAACCATAGCACTCACCTGACCGCCTCCATCCGAAGACAACGCTGCATCCGAGTTTACCTTATGCCAACCTGAACCAGGAGCCGTCCACCGTGCCGGAACCGAAGAAAGGGACGGGGAGGCTACCTCCACCGCGTCCACATAATCTCGCCACAGTTGCAACGATGAGGATAAAAATGCTCGGGGCATCTGCAAAGGAGGATCGTGGTATAGACCCAACATCAATACCTCTAATGATATTCCGAACAACAAACACTATCATAAACAAAAATTAAAAACAACAAACGGTATAAGGATCAAAACGAACGAGTTTAAGAATTCAGTAACAGATATAAATAATTCAAGAACAAACATATATTTTTTATAAGTAAATATTTTATATTTGCAAGATATTGAACCTTTATACCATTCTCTCCACTCCTTTCCATAAACATGCCAAGCAAATTGCCAATACGTCGGACTGTCATCAGGTTGTATCCGACTAACGGGAGGTCATAGACTCGAACCCAAAAAGGAACCCAATACAACATTCTTATCAAAATGCCAAGGGTTGATCCTGAAGTACTCGATCCATATCTCGTCTCGCATTGAACTGGAACAAAAAACGATAACTAGCGATTTCAGTTACGTCCATACCCTGAAGGAACTTCCAGAGATTTCGCATCATAGTCATGAAGGCCACATCATTGAAATTTTTTCAGTCCGGACAGCCCCCACTCCGTCAAGACAGTTCGCATGGAAGGTCGACGATCTCACCCTCCGCAGACTAAAGACCTAAAGCACTACGTGAGAAACCTAAAGAAAAACCTACCCACAACCCAAAACCTAGCACTAAGGAGGTCGCTAAACACGTTTAAACTGTATAATCCTTCAGAGCCCGCCGTGGAACTGATTACGACAATGAAACCCTAAAGAAAGGGAGCACACTCGCATAGGCGAGAAGAAACCCTAATAGTAGGGACAGAAATGCATGCTAGGATGTTATGTATATAGTTAGGCTGTTAGGGAAATTACTGTTTAGTCATTCAGTTTATTCAGAATTTCGATAAAATAATAATATTTTTACCTAAATCTCAAATAACCTCAAAATATTCTTACCGAATATCGAATTTCTGATCCCAAATTACAAAAATTTTACAGAATTTTTTGAATTTCAATTACTGTTTGTACACCAGTAATTGAAAGTTATCAACCGGGTATTGAAATGGCACCATTTGACAATCTATTACTAGTAAAGACGAGGAAGAAGATATGAAGGTGGAAAAGTAATTGAAGGAAAGGTTCTCTTTCCATATATTTTGTTAGTGTTTCACATATAGTTTTGTCAGCGTTCCTTCTGCAATTCGTCACTTCGGATGTACGTTGTAATTATGGGGTTGATCAATAAAAATCTACCGTTTCTTAAAAAAAGTATACTTTACTAAAATACCCTAACTACTCGTTACGACAGATTTGAATTAGACTTTCCAATTTGAAAGAAAAATTTCTAATGGTCCAGTGTCCCACGTAGAATTTAACCAAACGAACCCCATTTTTTTTTTGCCCGTTCAACCGAACGGATACACATTATAGGACACTGTATTATTGAGCTCACACAAGTCCATTGTTGCAAACAAATATGAGCACCAAACTACGAAGGGAAAGTGATCATTTGCACTTACTGAATCAACAGTCCTGGGTTTTCTTTTTCCTATGACCTGGAATTACAGGGAAATGCAGCAGATACAGATTAAAAAGGAAAAAATTGCACATTGTTACATCATTTCAAGCAAGTTTTATCAATCTGCAACCCAGCAGTCCTAAGATGTATATGATGATCAAATGTACAGATCGAATAATCAACTATATCCGACCTTCTTCAATGCGTATTCGTATACGGATTGCAACATACTCTTCGACAGCCCCTCGTTTGGCAGTGTCAGAAAACGGGCTACTTTCTCATATCCTGCATGATGATTCAGTAGAGGTTCGCCTTCTACTTCAAGTCTTGTTTCTTGCTTGTGAAGTTTCGGCCTAGTTAAAGCCCAGTGCATTGCCCAAATAGCTAACGGACGCATATAACACATGGATCGATACTCGTCAGTAATGGTCCACGCCTCCGGAGTTTGAAAAGCGTATCTGTTAACGAAGTAAGCGGTGTTAGTCAGTTTAAAACGTGCGTCAATCATGTCCCGGATTTACTTCGTGCAGACCAGCATACCCCGAGTGGTTGAGGACCAAGTAAAGCTATAAGCTGAGGTAAGATCATTACCCGAGTCCTCCTTCGGACCACGCAGCTTCGTGAACTCCGCTTGCCGTATGAAAACCCTCGTCAACCATACCTTCCTGAATCATTGTTGCAGCAACAGCATATGTCACACCTGACCATATTTCTCTTGACTGCATCGAAGCCATGTCAACTCGGCCATCGGGAAGCATTCCATTTACAGCTCCCCGCTTGCCATCATTCACCTTTAGCACATTGTGACTAAAAACCGTCTCCAACGCACATTTCGCTTTGTCGTCATCAACGAGTGGTAATAGCCCGCTTGCTCTCGCGTACCTATAGTCAAGACAACAAGTCAAATATTCTAACAGATACAAGAAATGGACAGGTTAGTTGGTTAAGGAAACTAAAACAAACCATTGGCCCGCCAATTGGTCAGCTTGTATAGATGAGCTGTTTCCACATCCACTATTGTCGTAGTTGAAATAAGAACCATTCCATAATGTTTGATATACCGATTTCGCCTTCAGAAACTTGAACCAAAAGTAATCTTCGGCCGGTTTATCTCCGACTTCGCGCGCCAAGGCAGATGCAGCCTGCAACGCGGCTACCCATAGTCCGCCACTATATGTACTCACACCAGTCACAGTCCATACATCATATGTCTGATCCGGGAATCCTTCGTTCTCGATCATTCCATCGCCATCCTTATCGAACTGCTCCATATATGCCATTGCAACATACACCGATGGCCAAACAGCTTGCGCAAACTTCTTGTCACCCGTGGCAACCACATCCCTATATACTTGAAGAACAAATTTTGGGTTCAGGTCCTTCCATCGATCTGTATTATGAAGAGGATATGCATTTACTTCGAACCACGGGTCAGATAATCCGAGATCATGAGGAACAGCACCGAGAACCTTTCTGGAGACCCATTGTCCATCAGCCAGACATTGAAGCCGGCCTGGATCATGAAGCATCACGGCCGCTGCAAAGTCTCTTTGTACACTTAGCTGAATTTTCGGAAACAGCATAACCAGAGAAAACGATGAATAGAAATGAACGTCGTATGTGTTCCACATGTGATATTCAAGCCCTTCGAGGTAAAGGAATTGACCGATGTTCTCTTCTCCTTCTCGAAGTAGATTAGTCCCGACAGCAGAGCTTGACGATACTGGAGTACGAATTTCGTCTATTACGGACGTCATCCTTCCAAGAATGTGAACAGAAGTGTCATTCTGGTTAGCTTCATTTGCAATATTGCTCAAACCTTTTCCTGACCTGTCAAGAGAGAACTTACTTCCTCCAATACTATGTAAATTATGCAATGGAGGTGATCCATCTGCAAAGAACAGACAAAGATACGAGCAAGGGATACATGTTAAAGTAAGGAAAACACTGAAAACATTACATTGAAAGGGTAATACGAATCAAATTTTTGACGAATCGAATCACGAATCAGATTCTAATAATGGTCAGGTCTAGGGTAAGGCTACCTGCACAAAACAAGCCCTTGCCTTACCCTAAAAAAATAGACTTAGCGCTGATCTATACCTGTCCAAACTGTACTTCCCGCATTGAGATAATAGAGCTCGTTAAAGAGAGTGACAGGGTACCTGAAAGGATTTTATCCAAGTTACTGCCGAAGATGCCTCCAGAGGATAAGCAGAAGTACGAAAAAGAGAGTTCAGTTTCTTACCATTCGGGAAATCTCTTATCCTCGAGAATCGGTCTTTGCCACGCTACTATCTCGGACTCCCAATCACCATGCTCTAGGGTAGAAAGAAAAAGAAATTAGCATAGTTAAACATATGTTTAGCATGAAGAGGATGGAATTACTCATTATGGCATCATGTGCAATCTTAGCAGCAGCGTCCCCACGAGCACCGTAGAATTTCGTGTACCGCCTGGACGTGGAAATTCGTTAGCATATGCTAAACGCAAGGCGACTTGAACTATACATAAGTTTTGTCAGACACCTGTGATATGTCCGGTTACCGAAGTATATCTCGGGGCAGTCCCATGACAGTGAAAAATTCACTGTACGTGACGAGTTGGGAGGAACTGTGACAGATGCGGCGATTGCTGCTCCGATGGAAGATCCTGGTTCTGATGGCCTTGTGTTATTTGTAGACTTGAGGTTGTTGAAGGACCCATGCTATAAGAAGAAAACAACATCATCAGCTCAAATTCAAATACGTAAACTATGAGCATCAGCTCCCAACCTGCTTCATTTCGTTCCACATATCTTTTGCGGTTATTCCTTCGGAGTTCCCGGATATTACAAAGTAAGGGCACTCTGAGACAGTAACATCATCAGTCGCCTGGGCAGCGATTGCAAAAGTTACAGGCGGGAATTCATTTGATGTTCTGCATTGGCAAGTACAAGCTTTAGATTATTCAACCAACGATCTTCAACCCGAGAGAAGCAAATGGAAACTTACTTGTGATGTAAAAGTACTGCGTGGACACCATCCTCCATCCTAACAAATCACATAATCAAACATTCGAGCGTCTTTAGCTTTAGCGACTGAATGAATTGATAATGAGAGTTGATCCAGAAACACAGCTTACATCTTTGTTGAATTCAGATGCTGGCCAAAAAACTCAGAATCCCCTCCGACAGAGTTCTACGAGACATTAGAAAAAACTTTATAAGCAGAACAAAGAGTCATTTCGGTTGGGAAGTTGAAGTATGACTTAGAAAATGACTTACTGCCCATGTGAAAAGCAAGGAGACATCAGCAGAAGTATTCCCAAAATTATGCAGCTGAAAAAAGAATAAACCAGTGAAAATGTACTCCAAAAAGAACCACAAAACGAAAAATGACGCTTCCCACGAATGTTATCCTACCGTGTATGTGAAAACGGAGACGGGAAAGCTACTGTCCTCATAATTATGAGGAATAACAGGCGAGATTTGACGGCAGACAATTCGAAGTTCGGGATCAGGTTCACCTGCATTTAGAGGGGAAGGATAATAAGCACAATTCAACAGCACATATCCGCAACAACCAATCGCTGGTTACAGTTACAAAATGTTGCTTACCTTCGTATGTGGTCCAAGCCCTCGGGTACAAAGCATGATACGTAGAATTATTCCCCTTCAGATTCCAGTCCCAAGATTCGATCCCGGAAGCTGCAAGCTCTCTGAGGATGGAGATATTGCAGTGAGGTTAAAATCAACACCGAGATACTGCAGGTACTCATAAGAGATTTCTTACTTGGTTGCCTCCAAGCTCGTCGGACAAAGGACACTAGAATATCTTTTACCGTTAGGACGTGAAACAAACACCTGAATGCACCCATTGACACTCTTGTAAGATATCCAACATATCATTTTTAAGAATGAATGCACTCTTTACATTGTTGATAAACAATCTAAAATCCTTTTTAAGAGACAAATCGTTTTTTTCCACTTCAGGGACGGGGATGTATGCGACTGCCTACTTACAGAAAACTGATTCACCAAAACTGGCTTCTCCTCCCATACTCTAGGAAACAGTTGCCAACGCTGGAATTCACCCCTGAAACTCCTGCCAATGCTGCCCGATCTGCCAATTGATTTCATAACGTAATTCAGAAACGAAGAAACAATCAGGGAGGCTCGTATAGAAAAGGTGGATTGAAGCATACCCAACACCTCCCAGTGGGACTCCATGCGATGACGTAATTTTTCGGTCAAGGAAGGGGTTAATTATATTCCCCTGCAGAAGGAGAAGAATTTTATTATGATTTGAGTCATCTCTCTGCACAGATGAAACAGCAATGCACTACATATATACACGAAAGAACGAACTACCTTTCCTTTGGCTGTTGTTTCGCGGATATAACGCCACAGCCGGATGCCTATAGGAGCCTGTAAACAAGACTCAAAATCACATATAGGTTGTCACCACCACATTGGTTTGCATTTTTTGCAACAATTAGGAAATCAAGACAAAAAGTTCTACCTTTCGATCTTAAAAAACGAGAATTGGGTTCAATAGATCAGGAAGAAATAAATTGGAAGAAAAGCATGACTCCTTAGATTCATAACCTACCATCTGGAGTTTCTCTTGCAAGGTTAAACTGATCGATGAAAGGGTGGCTGCTTGGCTAGTGAGCTTTCGCTGCCAGGTCAGTGGTGCAGGCTCGCTTGGATCAACCTTAAATTATGGGTACAGAACCAGTTCAATGAGAAAGATATCAGATAATCGCAACGACTAAAGATGGGAACGAAAAAGAGATGAGGGATACCACAGCAAGAACATAAGAGACACAATGTGCTAGACATATCAGAGCGAGGAGTCCACGCTTCGTTTTGACAAAGTAATACGAAACTTCCAAGACCAAACAACACAAAAGAAACCCGAGTTCTAACAAAATTTGACATACAGACTTCACCTTTTCCACCGGGCAATGAGAAATTTCTCTGTCTTCACTATCAAGTCCATTCCCTGGCATCTTTCCGTCCAACATTACTTCTGAAACCGAAGTGTTATCAAGCGGATCTAAATCAGCAAGCCATCTTCGATGACATATTAAATATACGAGTCGGCCAGAAAACACATTCAAGAGGTAACAACATCATCAAACGTGCAAACAACCAAATAGCGTCAATGATCAAAAGAAGTCTACATGTCCTAATAGTACCAACTTCAGTAGTTAACCATCCAACTGCTACTACTAATAAGCACATTCTGATGCTTACAAGTTACATCGTGAATTCAGTTTTATATTTCCTCTTTAAATGCACCTTAGCCAGTGTATTCATTACACCAAAAAGACCAATTCTCCATCATTGTTGACCCGAAACCCGGGTATCAATTCCGGCATCCCTGTGCGGTCACCTGATCAAATAGCACCTCTATTTTCATGTGCAAATAACCATCTATCTGACTATGGATTCTAACGTCAAATAAGGTGGTCCTAGTGTACAATTAGAGACCCAAAGTCCCAACAACTTTAAACTAAACAAGACCAAACCTTCAACTAGTTCCATCGCCGAAAAGACAAGATCTTTCCTGTCCCTAGTACAAACTTAATCATATTAAACCAAACTCCAAAAGAGCACTTGTCCGGATGACACAAAGCGCATAAGAACTGATAGAAGTTCGGATCAACAAATGGTAAAAGATGTAAGAGAGGGTACCTGGAAAACAGGGGAGGTGCGAAACAATGAGGCGCTCTAATTGAGCTGAAGACTGAAATGGTCAAATCTGACTAGTAGTTTTCGATTGGGAAGACATGTGACGTTTCGTGTAAGAAACTAAAATGTCTTCTTCTTTGGAACACCAAATGCTTCCTTGTTATTCGTCGGGAGAAAAAGATAAACAAATGCATGCTTGTTATTATTTCTCTCTCTCCTGCAACTTGTTCAAT
Source organism: Hypericum androsaemum (assembly GCA_963995505.1). NCBI lineage: Eukaryota > Viridiplantae > Streptophyta > Magnoliopsida > Malpighiales > Hypericaceae > Hypericum > Hypericum androsaemum. Next base: position 4,800,738 of record OZ023199.1, read on the forward strand.
TAATATTTTTTTAATCTCCGATATTTAGAGTTTTTCATGTCTTATTTTGAGAAACAGATTGTCAGCATCATCCGGGCGGCATAATTACAACGGCATAAATGTATTATTATTTTGGGCAAATTACTCTCAAGTCTCAGACCTTTGGTCACCCTTCTCCTAGGGTCCTGATTTTTGAAAAATGATTGTCCCGTCCCTAAGTTTTGATGATAATAGACTCTCGGGTCCCTAGAGCTGGAATATTCTTTTTTCTCCTGTGAACCTCCACTTGAAATGACCAAAATACCCTCCCTTGTTAAATTTTACTCAACCCCACTTCATCTTCTTCCTCCCACTTCATCTTCTTCCTCTTACTTCCAACTAAAACCAAAACTCAAACTCAAACTTTAATGAGAATCATAACTAATTAAAGAGAATCAGAACAAGCAAAACTTAAAAATTCTTAATTTTGAATATTCCAATTCGAATTAAAAATCTAAATTGGAACAACCTAATTAAAATTGGGATTCTAATTCAAAACAAACCCTAGTGGATTCGTGGCCATGAAAAATGTAACCACGGGAGACGGACTTCCTCCCCTCCTGGTCCCCGTTTTCTTGAATGACCATCGTATTAGTCTAAGACTTGCTAGTACTTCACGAATTAACCGCCTAGAAGGTAGAGGACCGATCATCGAAGAAAAACTAAAAATTCAACTTCCAATAAATAGAACAAAAACCATCCATCGAAAGAAACCTTTTTGGTCTTCAAAGCAACGAGTAGAGCCCTTCTTCTTCCCAAAGTTGCCGCTTTTGGGTGAATCAGAAAGTTTTGGCACCAAACAAAAAAAACCGAAGCAAAACGTATGGTTAGCAAGTGGCAGAAGCTAGCCCGGAAGCGGTACTGGGATACCCACCCGAAAGTATCCCCTGAGCCGGAGCCGACCCACCCAAGGACCCCACTAAGAAGAAGAAGAGCCTCTTTAAGCGCAAGAAGCCCGGTTCCAATGATGAGCCCGGGCCGAATAAGAGGGGGGTTTTTGAGGAAGCACCCACTTAGAGTTCCCGTGATGAAGCCTGGAGATAGCTGCTATATTTGCAAGGGGAAAGACCACATTGCCAAGGCTTGTCCTGAGAAGGCTGAGTGGGAGAGGAGTAAGGTTAGTGGGTCACCGGTTTTTCGGTTAAAGTTACAATCTTTGAGGATGTTTTAGATATATCAGGCGAGCTGCTGCTGGTTGAGCGTGGTGGTGACGACGCCGGAGGACCTGCTCCTTGTTGTGTACCTTCTGGGCTCGGTGGGAGTGGAGGGGAGAGAGGGAAGTAAAATTTAACAATGAATGAGTAAAATTTAACAAGGGAGGATATTTTGGTCATTTCAAGTGGGGGTTCACCGGAGAAAAAGAAATATTCCGGCTCCAGATACCCGAGAGTCTATTATCATCAAAATTTATGGACAGGACAATCATTTTCCAAAAGTCAGGGACCCTAGGGGCAGGGTGACCAAAGGTTAGGGACTTCAGAGTAATTTGCCCTATTGTTTTTGTTTGATGTTCAAGACGGTACAGTGTGGGTTGTCAAAAAAAAAAGACGGTACAATGTGCAGTTCAAATCAAGGTTCTTAAAAACGACCTGGAGGTCAACTCAGATTTTGGGCCGACCTCCGGGTCAACCGGTCCGACCGGACTTTATATATATATATATATAGACTATAGTCGATGTATATTAGTCCCTGTAATCATACATACATATATTCAAACATCATCAAATACATGCCGAAACATAATCATAAATTCATAATCAACATCAAACCAAATATCAATACATCAACCCAATATCCAATTATCCATACAATCAAAGCAACAATACATCACATCCAATATCCTTATAACAAAAGTAACAATCACACCAAATGTCTCAATTCAAACTTCAAAATATACTCAAATTCAAATATGAAAGCTAGCAAAAACAATAGTCAAATATCTAAATCTTGTGGTTCCCCTCGTGGCAATGCTTGTGCTAGCCAATCTTCATTCTCCCAATTTATTCCAGGAAGCACCGCAATATCATCTTTCTATAAAATATTTGACGAGATTAGTAAGATAATATTCACATTAAAGAACATCTCAATATCACAATATGAAAAACATAACAAACCTGTAGCTAGAAGTGAAACTAACTCCCGGAACTGCATCTTGTTCTTGACCACAAATTGGTGCCTCCTCTAGCATATTTTCCAATTCATCTACACCAATTTCTTCTTCCAGATTTTCATCAGTGATCCAAAATTTTGTCTTGTCAATGGATTCATAATCAATAGGATCAAATGACTGTAGTGCACACTTGCGCCTAAAACATTAAAAACAATAAACTAACCCATCTCAAAATCCCATGCCAGCCTACCAACCTTCAAATTTTCGAACATAAAATTTGAAGGAAACAACGACTCTCAAGTCTCAACCAATTTGACGACTCCGTTTCAAGAAAAAACAACTCTCAAACAATTTGACGACTCTGTTTCAAGCAAACATCACTCTCAAACATTTACAGCTCGGACAACACAGATGATTAATCTCTGTTCTTCTACTACAATCGATCAAAGTCCCAAACGATTAATGTCCATTTGAGGACGACACAGAGAAAGAGATGTGAGAACGAAGAACGAAGAACGATACCTCAGGGAGTAGCGAACGGAGGACGCAGGAGACTTGAGCTCGCCGTCGGTAGCTGGCGTCGGTGCACACAAGGCAGCTAGCGTCGGTATCTGGCGTCGGCGCACCAAGGCTGTGAGAGAGAGAGAGAGAGAGACCTGGGCGTCAGACGGTCGGAGAGCTGGCCGTGGAGATCGGAAGATGGCATCGAGAGAGAAGGAGAGAAAATCGAAAAGGGGAAAAAAATTAGGGTTCTTTTTTTATTTCTGGTTCGGGGGGAGAGAGTGAAGTTGGAAATTGGAAGTGTTGAACTTGGGTGGAGGTGGTACTTTTTAGTTTTTTCCAACTTTTTCGGCCGATCTTACGAACCAGATTTCTCTGGGTCTATTTTTCGAACGAATCATCCGGTCTGACTAAATTTTGGGTGGTTCATAAGGTAACCGAGTTTAAGGCCAAAGCTGGGACGTTCTTCACTCTGTTTCACGGTCCAACCGATTGGACCGCATTTTTTAAAACTTTGGTTCAAATTATGTTGTTCTCTTGGTGCTGTGGGGCCAGCCGCACCCCCTATTTCAAAAATAGTTTTTAGGTTCATAAACTTTGAATTTAATACTTGAATTACAATGTTTTAACGTGGACCAACTCTTTTCTTTAATTTTCTTTAATCGGTTAACGTTTATTGCATGTGGGGTCCCCTCTATTTGTCTTAGGCTGTTGTTCTCCAGGTTACAAAAACGTGGTCGGTCGGGAATGTGGGTCTTGTCACTGGGGATGACAGAAATACCCATACTTTGAGGGTCGGATCCTACTCTTACCTACGGATCTAGGGTATGTTGATTTTGACTGGGTCTAGGGTAGGGTATGAGTATGAGTCCATGTTTAGAGGTAGGGTCTAGGGTAGGGGATAAATCCATAGCTAGACCCTGTGGGTCGGACCTTACTCTTACATTTTTACCCTATTTTAGACTCTACTCTAATTAGACTCTAGTTAGACCCTTGTTAGACCGTATTGATAATATATAAAATATATTTTACGGTTAAATTTAACATATTTATTATGTTATTCTGCAACTAGCTTAGAAGATGTCGTGAATGATGGATCACTAGAAGCTGACATGCTATATTTTTCTTTTGTTGAATTGTTTATGTACTTCAAACTCTAAAAGAAAAACTTTGGACTATTGAAATTAAATTGCAAAATTTGATGTTTCATCAATTTTCTATTGAATGCTGATGTGTAACGTAGTAGATGTCTTGAATTTATTTAAATTTTATATAAAAATTAAATTTTGATTAAAAATTATCAAAATGCAGAACGTTAAAGGGTCGGACCCTGCAGACTCTGTAAACCCTGAATCTCCAGGAGGGTAGGGTATGAATCTAACAATAAAAAATTTGTAGGGTCGAGAGTAGGGTACGAGTCCATCCAAAAAAACTAGAGTATAGGTAGGGTCCTACCTAGGGGTGAGCAAAAAAACTGAAAACTGTTAAACCGAACCAATCCGGACCAAAAAAATTGGACCAAACCGAACCATTCGTAAGTTTGGTTCGGTCCAGTTCCTGAATTCTTGGGGAAACGGTCCCCGGTCCCGGTCCGGTTTTTTGTTTCCAAACCCGAAAAAGACCAGACCGGACCGTAGCTATCCCAACTCCTTGAAATCTAACTTTTTAGACCCATACATCCACTTCTTCTTCCCTATTTTCCCCAGATAGAAAACCTAATTACCTAAAATCCAAGTTCCGCAGCTTCCACTTCTTCATTATCGCTGGTTGGATGTCCACAAGCTGATCGACCTCCGCACAAAGCACAGCCAGTCGACTTCCCAGAGCCTCGACGCGATGCCAGTCGACTTCCCGGAGCCCCGACGTGATGCCCAACCCGATGGCCCCGACCTCTGCCTCCTGATTCTGTCGTCCGACCTCTGTCTTCGGGAGAGAGAGGACGCCGGCTCTAGGGTTTCTGTTACAACCCGAGCGCCTCCAGTCCACCCGTTCGTCGATCTGACATTGTCCGGCCAGGCCAGCCGTCGTTCCTCTATTTTGTGATTTTCGTGGAAATGGTCTTTGAGTGCAAGGCTCGGTGATTTTTGTCCACTTCTTTTCTTTTCCGAGCAAAATTTGTCTTTGTCAAGGCTGTTTTAATTGTGGGTTATTGGATTATGCTTGTGCTTGTTCCAGTACGCAACAAGGACCAAAAAGGCATTTTTTTCCGGTCCTTTAGGTTCGGTTCTGGTTTAAACTGAAATTATGGTCCGGTTTTCAGTTCGGTCTAACGAAACCCACGGTCCAGTTCTGTTTGACTTTTATCTTGTTTTCCAGTTCTGGTTTTTCCGGTCCGATCCCAGTTCGATCCGGTTCGGGCTATTTGCTCAGCCCTAGTCCTATCCTACCCTACTCTACCCATTGTCATCCCTAGGTCTTGTCATTTAAAAAAAATCCGGATATGGTATAAATTGTTCAAAATCTGGTTCAATTTGGCACTGTGCATATTCGATTCAACTAAAAAAAATGTTTAAATCAGAAAAACTTAAATTTTGCGAATCAAAACCTAAAAATTTCCCAACGTCAAAACAAGAGGAAGGAAGAGTTCTAACTAACAAAGTGAATTTGTACTTTCTTTTAAGAGTGAAGACAACGAAATCGTACTTTCTTTTAAGAGTGAAGACAACGAAATCGAGCAACTTTTTGATTGGAATGGGATCAGGATGATTTTGTACTACACTCGACCCACTGCCCACAAGCGGACCCCACCCCACCCCTTCTACTCCATCACGTCCTCGAATAGCCCAAGAGATCTAGGGTGGGTGGATTTTCTTTTCCAAACATCTGTTGTCATTTTGTGGTTCAGGGCCTGCCCAGTTTACACACATCTGGATGGTTTATATGTGCCGGAGGAACCCCCTCCGGAAATTAGGACCACAATGCTAGATGATTTAGGCGATGTAGCCTTTCCAAGGAGTGTGGTAATTCAAGATGGTACAGGGTTAAGTTTAGCGATATACCAAACGTCAAGGGTGGACATTTTTATCCGAGATATTCTTTTCCTTTCACGAATTTTTCTCACTAGGTTTTTTCGTGATAGGAATTTGATAGAGCCGTCGGTCACAATCTCACAAGAGACCGAGATGCGACCCTGCACTAAATATGATATATTTGGCCATTGTTTTTTAATATACTTAGGGGTTTTTGCCCCTCTAATTAACCAAAAAAAACTTGAATGTCAAAATTGAGAATTATGAAAACACCACAAAAGGCTTTTTTTTTCATTAGACAAATATGTCTCTTGACTCTCTTTGCATTTGACTATACAAACATTTTTGTTTGTCGAAGACGTAGTGTTATGGTCAATGTAGTTCGAGGCATGAATCTTATGTTTTAAGTTTATTGTCGAGGGACCAAATTCAATGTCACAACTAGGGGTGTACACAAAATAGACAAAACCCGTCTAATCGCAAAATTGTGGAATACAAAATCAAAAAAGAAAAAAATTCGGGCACCCCTACCCGTTACTATCTGGAAATTCTAATTATGAAAAATAATAATCATGTTTTAACCTCTAATAACTTAGCCACAGAATCTGCATCAACTTAACATTCTTTTAAAATTGAACAGGTTATTAAACTCGCTAAAATATATACGTTTAAGTAGGATTGGATTTTCAACTGCAGAATTTATATTACTTTTGGATCCAGACGGTTGCCCAGAGGTATGACAGATTGATTCAAAATCTCATTGATGGGTGGGCTAACCCATATCAGATATCCGATGGTCATAGAATTTCGTTGCAACTAGAATTCTCAAATAATTAAAAATACAGAATTCAACTCCTTTCTAACTAAGAATCCTAAAACAATGCTGACATACATCAAAGCCTCTATATAAATCTTGTATTGGCCTGCTATGCCAAAAGATTTTATATTATCAAATTTGATTGTAGGGTTTTTGCTTAGTTTTATTGAAGAAGTTGATAAAGCATATGTCGAGCTCCATGGGATCCCCCGAAGTAAATTTTGTACTATCTATTCGGTTGACGATGTTGTAACGAGTTTAATTTATATTTTCAATATACTACGGTGGAGTTTGATATTCTTGCTATTGTTCATATTGTGTAGGACCAGCTGAGCGCTTTACCTGAAGAGATGCTCTTGGACATATTGTCTCGATTGAACGCAAGGCAAGCAGCAGCTACCAGCATCCTCTCAAGGAGATGGCGTCTTTTATGGCGTTATATATGGCTATCTACCCCTTGCCTCAATTTTGAGTATCCAATGCCTGCTGCTTTGAGCGTCGACGCATTCACGAAGATGGTCGATTATATTCTGCAACACCGCGGAGAGGGTGCGCCTTTGCACGAGTTCTGCATAGATTACCCTCTTCTTGAATCTTCTCGATCTCATTTAGATAGCTGGCTTGACTTTGCAATTTCGAACGGAGCTTCCAAAATTGAATTGCACCTGGGATGTTTCACCAATAAAGTGAGATGTTACGAGGTTCCACTAGAAGTATTCAGCAGGACACCTGCTCTTGGATATAATTATCGCTTAAAGGAGCTCGTCTTAAGACAAACAAGCTTACCAAATGATCTTTTCGGAGCCATTCTGTTAACATGTCCATCACTCGAGCGATTGGTTTTGGAATTTGGAATGAAGCAAACTGCCGTGTGTACCGTTCCACATATGAAACTCAAACACTTGATGCTCTTTTGCACGTTATTACTCAATTTGTACATCATTGCACCAAATCTCGTCACATTCAACTTCATAGGACGAAGGGCGGATATCTGCATCCAAGGCTCTCCCGCTCTCGAAAATATTATGATCACCTCGCCGGTCGAAGAACAGAAGGACCTGGTTTTCAGTCAATTCCCGGCCCACACTTTCCGTTCAGTGAAGTGGTTGACATTGGATATCATTTCAGTTTTGGTGAGACTTAGACGCATACAAGTGTTGTCAAATTAAACTAATTGTGTTTCTTACCTGTTGCGTGTGTGCATTTTTCAGACCAGACTCCAAACAGGGAAAGCTATTCCTTTGATGAGGAATTTGCGACGTTTAAGTCTCGTGGATTATGTGGGTCGTAGCATTGCTTCGTGCCATCGTGCTGCCGTTGATTTGTTGTCGGCGTCCCCTCTTTTGGAGACGTTTGAGTTGCAGGTGAGTAGTAGAATTTAATTTATTCAAAAAAATATCGCTAGAATAATATGCAAGCAAATTTACTATTTTCTCGTAGGCGCCTGAATAACAAAAAAGATAACGACTGCTAATTAGATAAAAATTATCCCAAGGTTAATTTATAGTATCCGCACATATTCGATAACAAATATTTGTGTCATGACCATCATTCTGACGCCTCACGGTCGCCCATTGTCGTTTTGGTTTAGTGACCTCTCAATCGAGGTTTTGGTCATGTTAATTTTCATTGTTGTTTTCTTAGAGTCTATTTCTCATTATTTTTTCACGTATGTAATTCGATCTCATTCTAAGTTTCGTGTCCGATATCAGCTTTCTTGTTGTTACCCCAAGCTTGATGAGTTGGAAGACATTTCCATGTCTCCACACCAAAACCTCAAGGAAGTGATGATGTCTAATTTCCGCGGTTACGAGGCCGAAATACAACTTCTAATGATCATGGTTGACCACACAAGTGCACTCGGAAAAATTGAAGTGTCACCAAAAGTAGTATGGTATGATGTCTTCGGTAAAACACAAATTTGTCGGGAGCACGATACTACTAGAGAAGCTATTGAAGAAAGTGTCGACAAACTACGAGCCATGATACCTCAAAATGTTTGTTTGAAATTGATCAATAATCACTAGAGTAGTTTTATTTTGGACTCATTGAGAAATTCCTCTTTGGGTTTTAAGCCTTGGAAATTATTTTTGTTTCGATATGATTTTGTACGAGTACAATTATTGTTTATGACATTGAATTTCTTATTTATAATTAGGATTTTGAATATATGAGATACTTCGATAACTATTACTTCTTTTTTCCCTATGTTGGTCGCTAAATGAAGTATCTCTCACTGACACCCACATCTTTTTCTCTGAGCAAAACGCCGGATTCGTGACAAGGCAGGCGAACTTTGGCATGCGAAACAATATTATTGTCCAAAATCTAATTTGACTCTCTCTTCCATCTTGCGAGTCGTACATATTTATTGTTGAAATAATCGGATATGATTTTGGAACAACTCAAAACTTTATAAAATAAGATACTTGAACGTACATAATTAAAAAAACGAAAGTGTAAAATTGGACAATACGGTTGCCCTCTCGAATTCTTTGTTTGGAATCGACTAACAAATATTGGAAGCAATACCCAGACCGACCGTGTTTAGATTCACATTCTCGACATAAAAATATTTATTTTATAATTCAACAACGTTTATTCTAAAATCGAAAAAACTCAATATGTATCGAGTGTAATAACGAAACTTCAAAATACCATTTGGGGAAAAAAAATTAAATCTCCTAAATGGTGTTCATAATCGTCCTAGGACACTTACTTTTCTTTTTCTCTGCATGAAGAAAAAATGCATCTATTGTGTGAGCTAATAAAATTTGATACGATGGTCTCCTCATTTCCTTTTTCGCACAAGTCATTAAAATCAGCAGTTCAAATATAAATAAGCAAAACAATGCTTAGCTTAAAGGATTCAAATGCATAAAACAACGATAACCCAATAGAAAGTCTACTAGATGTCTAGAGTTCCTTCATTAGTAGGACTGACATGTTATTAAGAAAGGCAGAAGCTAAGCTTAGATAGGATAAAATTACTGATTATCTTCGTCGACGTCTTCCACTTGACGGGCCGGAAGTAGCAAGTAGTTATTTTCATCACAAAAGGCCCTCATCTTGAGAATAACTTCCTCCGTGAAGTTTCCAATTGGAGTGACGTTTACTATGACATTCTTGAGCGGTGCTTCATAGTCTTCCAGCTCTTCATACGAAGTGACTCCTACGCTAAACACTCGTGGCTTTGCGAGTTCCGGGTTAACAAAATGTGCAGACATGGTGGTGTTACTAATTTGAGGGCCAGTATTTGTGGATAAATGGTAGAGTAGTTTTTTGGTAGAAAAATGGTAGAGTAACTAAAAGATAACAGAAGATGTCTTTATAGACACCTCATGTTCCAATATGTGTGAGTTGTTCTAACCAGTCTTTAACACATAGATTTTGTGAGTTAGCCTAACACATCCAAATAGCATTTTCTGTGACATCCAAATTGCATTTTCAGTAGTAAAAAATGTCAAATTGATGTAAGAGGGACAAAATATGTACCTTCTTTCATATACTTACCGTCCCTTTATTTTTATTTTGACTTTATCACGCATAAATGGTAAGCTATATCTAAACATCAAAGTAAGCAAATAAAAAATTATTAATTTCTCTGGGTTTGTTTTTGTTGAGTTAAAAAAATGTACATAACAAAAGTGGGGATGCTTGACACGTTGCAAGCCATCTTGGTATCATTAATGAGGTGAATATATGGACTTAAATTATTAAAAAAAACTTTTATGTTCCGGTCTAAACCATAAAAGTAAAAATATCTTGAATCCATACAAGTTCGAAATTTGTTGAAGTGAACAATTACAGACTTTGGGGGCAAATAAATAATAAAGGTGGATTCCGTATTTATATATTATATATTATTTATTAGAAAGTCATAAGTCAATAAATTCTATTAGCTTGGTTGGTTAGAATGTTCTCTAATAAACTTGAAGTCTTTAGTTCAATTTCTCTCTTGGCTCAAGCAGCTAATTCTTTTTTTGGATGAAAACCCAAAAACGCTCAAATTAGAGCCTTTTTAGCCAATCCCAGACAAGTACAACTAGGGGTGTACACAAAATCGACAAAATCCGCCTAATCGCAAAATTGTGGAATACAAAATCAAAAAAAAAATTCAGGCACCCCTAACAAATTTTGGCACACCTACCCGTTACTATCCGAAAATTCTAATTACGAAAAATAATAGTCATGTTTTAACCTCTAACAACCAAGCCACAGAATCTGCATCAACTTAACATTCTTTTGAAATTGAACAGGTTATTAAACTCGCTAAAATATATACGTTTAAGTCGGATTGAATTTTCAACTGCAGAATTTATATTACTTTTGGATCCAGACAGTTGCCCAGAGATCTGACAGATTGACTCAAAATCTCATAGATGGGTGGGCTAACCTACATCAGACATCCGTTGGTCATAGAATTTCGTTGCAACTACAATTCTTAGATAATTAAAAATACAGAACCCAACTCTTTTTAACTACGAATCCTAAAACCATTCTGACATACAACAAAGCCTCTAATATAAACATTTTATTGGGCTGCTATACCCAATAGATTTACATTGTCAAATTTGATTGTAGGGTTTTTGCTTAGTTTTATTGAAGAAGTTGATAAAGCAGATGTCGAGCTGTAGGGGATCTCCTGTCAGAGCACCGAAAGTGTAAACACGGATATGTAGAACACTCATAACAAATAGTATGAGACAAGAAGAATCGAGGACACACGATATACGTGGTTCGGTCAATTGACCTACTCCACGGGGCCGAGACGATCATCACTATATTATGTGGAGATACATGGTACATAAGTCATAGGCGAGGCGGTGCCTCAAGCCTAACTCTCTCGTGCCTATACCACCATTGCGTTATGCAAAGACCAATTAAGCCAAGACCAAAGAACATCTAATCCCTACCCTCCTATACATAGAGGAAAAGCCCAATATATTTCATAATAGGAAATAGAGTTCTATTCTAATTAAGAATTTGAGACAAATCCTAACAATCTCCACCTTGGACAGAATTCCAAAATCAATCGTCTTCTCCAGCTTCAAGCTCATCGTCCACATCAGACCATCTTCACTGTGTGTCTCTTCCTGTAAGCTCAATCATCCGCCTCAATCTTGAAAACTCCACCTCGAATAGAATCTTCCACAAGTATCTCAACAACATAAACTCACCTCGGGTCTTCTACTCTGAAGAACCAACACGACGGGAGAAAATCACCATGCACGCAACACGAGAGTTTTTCACATTGGAGAAAACCACTCCAACGCCCACAACAATGCCTAAATCTCATAGGCCAGCTTCAATCCCAGAAGCTCTAGCACGACCAATACTCAACCCAGTATGGTGTACTCTCACGGGGCACTCTCAAACCATTTCTCTACCGACATAGTAGACTCCACCTCCACGGGAAACCTCCACCTTCATGTGGACACCGACTGTTGGGGTTACATCGCCGAGCGAATACCAATCTCAGTCCAAATAAGAGATGAGGACACCAGCTACAGGCCTTTACATCACCTTCACGTGAACACCTTCTGGACATCAATCTTGGAATTCTCCACCAGCAACAGGACTTTACATCACCTTCACGTAAACACCTTCTGGACACCAAGCTTGATGTTGTTATTACACCTCACTCCTCCATCCTCATGGGCAACCAGGTGATACACTGCACAACCTGTGAGTCAAAACAAAACTGATACTTGTACCAAATCTTTGGCTTCATCGTCAACGAGTAACTAGTCCAAACAATGTTCAAGGTCTTCACACGATCCACCTCTTGGTCCAACATGATACGACCACTCCATGACCAATCAACCATGAACCCAAACAGACTTGATCAAAATCCTATGGAACAAGGGAGTCTCCGGAGAAAGAAGTCGCCTCAAGCTCCTCTAACTTTCTCACACCACTCTCGACTACACACATAATACCATATACATGTATAGGAGATACCATTGGACCCGAGCTCAAAGTCCAATAAGATTTAGGTCAAACACCTAACAAGTCTCCACCTTGAACCAAATCACATGATCGATCTTCAATCGTGAATCTCCATGACCCGAACTAATCTTCAATTCAATATGACCCCAATCTGACTCTTCCTTGGTCAAATCCTTCAACTAGGACAAATAAAATCACCACGCGCATCAAACCCGACCCAAACTTCATGATCCAAAATAAGACCTAAGATTTTCTGCCCAAAATTGGTCTAATCTTCAAGGATCACCCATATAATTTCCGCCCAAAAACAAGTCTGGTCAACTTCCAAACCATGACTAATCACATACACCAAGCCTCCATTACCAATATGGTCAAAACTAAACATATCAGCCTAAAAACTGGTCAAAATATCACTAACCAGCCCCAAAATCATCTTTTGGTCGGACCAAAAAACCAAAACCAGATCAGTCAATATGTTGACCCGAAAGTCAACCAAAACCCCAAATTCTAAAATTAGGGTTTCTCAAAAGGGACCAAGGGCGGCCGGCGGCTGCCTTCAACGGTGGCGGATGGGCTAGGGTGACGGCAAGCGGCAGGGTTACTCGACCTCTGTCATCGCGAGCTGGCGAGCGGCGGTGGCGAAGGGGCGGAGGTTGGGTGTTCCTTTCTCTCTCCCCGACTCTCTCTCCCCCCCGAATTGCTCTCTCCTCGCGGGTGGCTCGAAGACGCGAGCCTCTCTCTCATGTACGGCGGCGGAGGTCTCTTCTCCTCCTCTTCGAGCACCGACGGCGATGGGACGAGGCTCCTCCCCCTCTTCGCAGAGTTCTCTCTCCTCCTTGACATGGCAGCGAACAGACGACGAGGGTTTTCTTCCTCGACTGCACAGCCGTGCGACGGCTTTGTCTCCTTTTCTTTCTCTCGACAGCCGCGTCCTGCAGCTTGGTGGTGGCAGGACGGCGCTCGGGCGGGAGTCGGCTGATCTCCACGGCAGGCCTGCGAGGCGGCGCGGCTTCTCCTGGCCGGTGGCCAATTTTTGGTAAAATTACCAAACAGCTCCTGCCCTTTTTTTGAATTACAAATCAGTCCCTCAGCCTCAATTTCAAATTTTTCACCAAATCCAACAGAGACTCTTCATCAAGGTCCACCGGATACACACCAAGCTCTGATACCAATTTGTTAGGGCAACGGAAGCGTAAACACGGATGTGTAAAATACCCATAATAAATAGTACGAGATAGGAAGAATCGAGGACACACGATATTACGTGGAGTAGGTCTATTGACCGAACCACGTAATATCGTATGTCCTCGATTCTTCCTATCTCGTACTATTTGTTATGGGTGTTCTACACATCCGTGTTTACGCTTTCGCTGCCCTAACATCTCCTAAAGTAAGTTTGGTGATTCTTGCTATTGTTCATATTGTGTAGGATCAGCTGAGCGCTTTACCTAAGGAGATGCTCTTGGACATATTGTCTCGATTAAATGCAAGGCAAGCAGCAGCTACCAGCATCCTCTCAAGGAGATGGCGTTTTTTATGGCTATCTACCCCTTGCCTCAATTTTGAAGATCCAATGCCTGCTGCTTTGAGCGTCGATGGATTCACGAAGATGGTCGATTATATTCTGCAACACCGCAGAGAGGGTACTCCTTTGCACGAGTTCTGCATAGGTTATCCTCTTCTCGAATCTTCTCGATCTCATTTAGATAGCTAGCTTGAGTTTGCGATTTCGAACGGAGCTTCCAAAATTGAACTGCACCTGGGACGTTTCACCAATAAAGTGAACTGTTACGAGGTTCCACTAGAAGTATTCAGCAGGACACCTGCTATTGGATATAACTATTGCTTAAAGGAGCTCATCTTAAGACAAGCAAGCTTACCTGATGATCTTTTCGAAGCCATTCTGGTAACGTTTCCATCACTCGAGGATTGGTTTTGGAATTTGGAATGAAGCAAACTGCCGTGTGTACCATTCCACACATGAAACTCAAGCACTTGATGCTCTTTTGCACGTTATTACTCAGCTTGTATATAATTGCACCAAATCTCGTCACATTCAACTTCATAGGACGAAGGGCGGATATCTGCATCCAAGGCTCTCCCGCTCTCGAAAATATTATGATCACCTCGCCGGTCGCAGCGATCAATATTATGTAACGTTCAACCGAGCCATCCGCCTTAAGCTTGACTTTATACACCCATTTGCATTTGAGTGCTTGTTTGCCAGGAGGTAGATTGACCAATTCCCATGTTTGATTATCTCTCAAGGCACCGAGTTCCGATTCCATGGCAAGAGACCATTGTTCATTGGCGGCAGCCTCTTTATAGGTACAGGGCTCTACATGATCTAAGAGTGACACGCTATATGCTTGGTGGGAAGAGGATAGGTGAGCAAAAGTAAGAAAATTGTGAAGCGGATAAGGTGTGGAAGATACCTGACTCGATGAGCAGGAGACGGTAGAGCATATGTAGTCGGATAAGTGAGGCGGGGGACGTCGAATTCTGTTGGACCGTCGAGTCAGAATAGTGGCATCGTCGGATGGAGCTGGCGAGGCTGTGGCAGCTGGTTGATTTGGTGGGGCATCGATTTTGTGAGTAGGCTCTGTGAGAGGGCTTTTATTCGGTAGCACAGCTTGGTAAGGGTGTAGGATTGTAAATGGGGCAGATTATATCCATGTTGACTTTGGAAAGGAAAAATCGACTCATGAAAAACAACGTCACGTGAAATAAAAATCTGATGGTTGTTAAATCATAAAGTTTATAACCTTTTGTTCTATTTGGTAGACCAAGAAAGATGCAGACTCTTGCTCGTGGATCAAATTTTGTTTTGTTAGGAACCAAATTAATGGCATAGCACAAACAACCGAACACTCGTAAATGACCAAAGGTTGGTTTAACGTTAAAGAACAGCTCATGTGGTGTTTGATTTTTCAAAACCTTTGATGGAGTACAATTAATTAAATATGTGGCATGCAAAATCGCGTCGCTCCTAAAAGCCAAAGGTAAATGAGAATGAAATAATAGTGCTCGTGCAATATTTAAAAAATATTGATGTTTACGTTCAACACGGCCATTTTGTTGAGGTGTATAAATGCAAGACTTTTCGTGTAAAATACCCTTTTGGCCAAAAAGTGATCCACCTTGGTCGCTGCAGATTCGTTTAATTTTCGTGGCAATTTGGGTTTCGACCATGGAGACGAAATTGATAATTGTAGATCGTGTGTCTCCCTTTGTTTTCAGTAGAAAGACCCATAGTGAACGAGAATAATCATCCAAAACTGTTAGATTATAATTGAATCCGTCATAAGAAGGAACATTGTACTTCTCTCAAATGTCAACATGAATTAAATCAAACGGCTTACTAGCTAAAGACTCACTAGTAGGAAAACTTAAACGCTTTTGCTTGGCTAGCTGACATGTGGGACAATGGTGATGTGGCTTGGAGGTTATAGAGTTGTCAATTTTGGAGATGAGCTCGATCTTGGGCTGTGGTAGGTGACCGAGGCGTTGATGCCAAACATCGGCTGAGATAGCTGTAGCGGCAGCCTTATTTGATGATGTACGTCCATTATTCGACATAGTCCCCAATATACCTTCGCTCTGCCAATCTCCGTCATCGAGACAAGGTCCTGAATAACACAGTAGGAAGGACCAAAGAGAACCGAGCATGAGTTATGAGAAACAAGCTTACTAATGGATACAAGATTGGAACCGAATGATGGGATGAATAGAACATTATCTAGGCGAATATGATCATTTAATTGAATGGAACCTATGTGTGTTGCCTGAATCCACTGACCATCAGGAAGTGAGACAAAGGTGTTAGACAATGGAATGGTAGACAGAAAATAGGCAAGATTACAACTGATATGATCGGTTGCGTCGGAGTCAAGAATCCAGACATCCGACGAATTAGACAGAAATGAATCTAGGGAAAAGGCATTCTTATCAGCCTTATAGGGAGGTTCGGAGGTTGTGAAAGTGGAATTGACGTGGGATGGTTGGTTTGAAGGAATTGTACCAGAGGGGCCGCCACCAGATTGCTGAAGTAGAGCCATGAGATTAGAACACTGCTCCGAAGATAACCGCAACTGAGATAGGTCGGTTATGCTTCCCTGATTTATGGTTGTGACTTGATTAGCATGAGAGCCACATGTGGAAGCATTCGGTCTTGGCTTGAATTTGTATCTGGGAGGATATCTGTGCTTTTTAAAGCACTTATCGATGGTATGTCCCGGCTTGTCACAATAGGTACAGTGAGGCCTTTTGCTTTGTTCCCATGGCCTGCGATTGTTTCCTTACTTATTAGCAGCTGACACAATCTGTTCAGTAGGTGGGGAGGTCATATTATTCCCAGCAGTAGCTGCAATCACTCCAAGTTGGGAGTTCCCAACAATTTGCCGCTCATGTTGGAGTGCTAAGAAGAGGGCTCGATCCACCGGTGGTAAGGGCTCGATCAATAGCATCTGTGATCACAGCGTTCCGAAGTTGTCATTGAGCCCTATCAAATATCGAATTGTCTGATCATTGTCTTTGTAGGTTTTTACAGTAGTATAGACAATACACTCATGCGAGTTTGAGCCAAGCAAGGAGGTACATTTACAACCCGGGAGCGGACAAAATTGGACCAATTGATCCCAAAGAGTCTTGAATTGTGTAAAATAGTTGTTGACTGACAAGGCTCCTTGACGAAGGTTGTAAATTTCTTCCTGGAGGTCGCAGACACGGATGGCATCTCCATGACCAAATCTCTCTCGAAGGTCAGCCCATACCTCCGAAGCTGTCTCCAACCAGATAAGAGACTGTGCGATTGATGTATTGACCGAATGCATGATCCAACTGAGGATCATGGTATTGCAGCATTCCCATGAAGGGAATTGAGCATCATCTAGGGCAGGTGCTGGCAGCGTACCATCGACAAATTGTAGCTTATTTTTTGACTTGAGTGCAAGAGTCATTGATCGCGACCATGCGTGATAATTATCTCCGTTGAGGATTGGAGATACAAGAACAAGAGAGGGGGATTTTCATTGAGGTGAAGGTGATATGGGTTGTCGATTCGATTTGAGAGGGTTTCATCGGAAGGATTAGTGACGGGCATGATCGCTATTGATACGATCCAGTTTTTGGTCACGAAAAGGATGTTTTTAAGCTTTGATATGCCTAAAAAGGCTCTAATACCATGTTGAATAAGAGGTAAAATTTGGAGAGTTTGATATGGAGAAAGAAAAGAAATCTCCGATTGATTGATATTTCCATCTGTAGCTTAACATTTATATTACAAGAAAGTAAACTAACTTGCTGAATTGTAGGAACACGTCTAACTAATTGTTACAACATTACAAAAGAAAAACAAACAATAATGGAATAAGTCAAAGTAGGATAGTGGGATCGAAATCTTCTCCTTGACAGGATCAAACGTCCCAAACCTGATCGTGGGAAGCAAAGTATGGGAGTTAGTTGACAACTGGTTGACTCCGTCATGTGAGTGAGAAGGTCGGGATCCAGCTGCATACTTTGACAGCTAACACCATCAAGAACCACCTTCTGATCCTTTGATATAGTATCTTTGTTATAGCTTCCAAACTTAACAAACCAAGTGTTTGAGCAGCCATCAACACCGAATCATTACAATCACTCTTCACTTCTTGATCAATTTTTTCAATAACCTCTGGTCTCACCAGCCCACTACCATCCACATCGTTGTGACCCTTTTCGAAAAAAGAATCTGGTGGCCTTCCCAGATACTGTCCATATTCACCCATCTCATTAGAAGACCAGAACTTAATCGAGTCATCTACTTTTCCATGAACTCCTTCAAATCTGTCCAACTTCACTGGACTTTCCAATCTGAAATCACAAAAATTCTCCTCAAAGCCATCTTGGTTCTCTCCTTCACACTCACAGAGAACCTCAACCAGATTACGAGAATTAGGCTTCACCAACAAGACTCCATCAACTGCAACCTTTTCATCATTATTCTCATATTTTTTCTCAGTTGATTCACAACCCACTGATTCATTAACATTCTCGTCATCCTCCTCAAACCGCTCGCACAAAGCATTTGCAAGTTCATCCCCCCAATAAGCCTCTTCGTTGTCGCTAAAGGACCACGACGCAAACCACTTTTTCGCCCTACCAACCAACAAATCTGCCACTAGGCTAAATTTGTAAATCTCCACAGATTGGTAAACATCGAAGTACTTCTCAGAACCGTCAATTCAATCTTCCGGATTAACACCCGAAAAAGAAGGAAGACTAGGAAACCCCCTTTGAGATAAGAAAGTGTTTATCTCATTCTAATGGATTACTAGCCGCCGGAGATCTTCATAATCCCCACGAAGAACCCCAGTTTGCCACTTCTGCTCAAGAACTTGGAATTGCTCTTCCATATTCTTCCAAGAAGACATCCGCCACTTAATTCCGTTAGGGTTTCAAGAATTAGAATCAAGAGGAAAAGGAGAAAAGAGAGATCAGAGAAGAAGAAGAGAGAGAGAAAGAAAAGAAACGATAATATGTTTCTATTGAGAATTTGTAAAATATCCAGAATGGTTACAACTGTTCATCGTCTTTCAATGTATATCCAACTAAGTCGTCTAAGGTTTATTGCTATTTGCTATAACGATTTTCCTTTTCGAAATCGCGAATGGAAGGAACGGTTCTCTTTCCGTATATTTTGTTTGCTACTTCGGATGTACGTTGTAATTATGGGGTTGTTCAATAAAATCTACCATTTAAAAAAAAAGGTATACTTTACTAAAATACCAAATGAACCCAAAATTTTTCCTTTTTCACCCAACGAATACACATTATATGACATTGTATTATTATTGTGATCACACAAGTCCATTGTTATAAACAAATATGGGCACCGAAGTAGGCAGGGAAAGTGATCATTTGCACTTATTGAATGACAAGTTCTGGGTTTTTCTTTTTCCTATGACCTGGGATTACAGGGAAAATACAGCAGATACAGGTTAATCAGGAAAAAATTGCACATTGTTAAATCATTTCAAGTAAGTTTTATCAATCTGCAACCCAGCAAGGTGTACAAACAACTGGATTGAAATAATCAGCTATATCCGACCTTCTTCAACGCATATTCATATAAGGATTGCAACATACTCTTCGACAGCCCCTCGTTCGGTAGCGTCAGAAAACGGGCTACTTTCTCGTATCCTGCATGATGATTGAGAAGAGGTTCGCCTTCTACTTCCAGTCTTGTTTCTTGCTTGTGAAGCTTTGGCCTAGTTAAAGTCCAGTGCATTGCCCAAATAGCCAACGGACGCATATAACACATGGATCGATACTCGTCAGTAGTAGTCCAGGCTTCCGGAGTTTGAAAAGCGTATCTGTTAACGGAGTAAGCGGTGTTAGTCAGCTTAAAATGTGCATCAATCATGTCCTGGCGTTACTGCATGCAGACCAGCATACCCCGAGTGGTTGAGCACCAAAGTAAGCTATAAAAGAAAAGATCATTACCCGAGTCCTCCTTCGGACCACGCAGCTTCATGGACTCCGCTTGCTGTATGAAAACCCTCGTCAACCATACCTTCTTGAATCATTGTTGCAGCAACAGCATATGTCACACCTGACCATATTTCTCTTGACTGCATTGAAGCCATGTCAACTCGGCCATCGGGGAGCATTCCATTTACAGCTCCTCGCTTGCCACCATTCACCTTTAGCACGTTGTGACTAAAACCGTCTCCAATGCACGTTTCGCTTTGTCGTCATCGACAAGCGGTAAAAGCCCGCTTGCTCTCGCGTACCTATAGACAAAACAACGAGTCAAATATTCTAACAGATACAAGAACAAAGATTTAAAAAGATTAATTGGTTAAAGAAACAAAAACGAACCATTGGCCAGCCAATTGGTCAGCTTGTATAGAAGAGCTATTTCCGCAACCACTGTTGTCATAATTGAAGTAAGAACCATTCCATAACGTTTGATATACCGATTTCGCTTTCAAAAACTTGAACCAAAAGTAATCTTCGGCCGGTTTATCGCTTACTTCGCGTGCCAAGGCTGATGCAGCCTGCAATGCGGCTACCCATAGTCCACCGCTATATGTACTCACACCAGTCACAGTCCATACATCATATGTCTGGTCAGGGAATCCTTCGTTCTCGATCATTCCATCGCCATCCTTATCAAACTGCTCCATGTATGCCATTGCAACATACACTGATGGCCAAACAGCTTGCGCGAACTTCTTGTCACCGGTGGCAACCACATCCCTATATACTTGAAGAACAAACTTCGGGTTCAGGTCCTTCCATCGATCCGTATTATAAAGAGGATATGCATTTACTTCGAACCACGGGTCAGATAATCCCAGATCATGAGGAACCGCACCGAGAACCTTTCTGGAGACCCATCGTCCATCAGCCAGACATTGCAGCCTGCCTGGATCATGAAGCATCACAGCTGCTGCAAAGTCTCTTTGTACACTTAGCTGAATTTTGGGAAACAGCATAACCAGGGAAAATGATGAATAGAAATGAACGTCGTATGTGTTCCACATGTGATATTCAAGCCCTTCGAGGTAAAGGAATTGACCGCTGTTATCTTCTCCTTCTCGAAGTAAATTAGTCCCAACACCAGAGCTTGACGATACCGGAGTATGAATTTCGTCTATTACGGACGTCATCCTTCCAAGAATGTCAACAGAAGTGTCATTTTGGTTAGCCAAACCTGCTCCTGACCTGTCAAGAGAAAACTTACTTTCTCCAATGCTATGTAAATTATGCAATGGAGGTGATCCATCTGCAAAGAACAGACAAAGATACGAGTAAGGGATATGAGTAAGGGACAAAAATAGGCTTAGAGATTATCTATACCTGTCCAAACTGTACTTCCCGCATTGAGATAATAGAGCTCGTTAAAGAGAGTGATAGGATACCTGAAAGGATTTTATCCAAGTTACTGCTGAGGATGCCTCAGGGGATAAGCAGAAGTACGAAAAAGAGAGTTTAGTTTCTTACCATTCAGGAAATCTCTTATCCTCAAGAATCGGTCTTTGCCACGCTACTATCTCGGACTCCCAATCACCATGCTCTAGGATAGAAAGCACAAGTTATGTTCTAGCGGGTTAAGGTAGTTAAACATGTGTTTAGCATGAAGAGGGTGAAATCACTCATTGTTAGCATATGCTAAACGAAAGGCGACTTAAACTGTATATAAGTTTTGTGAGACACCTGTGATATGTCCGGTCACCGAAGTATATCTCGGGGCAGTCCCATGACAGTGAAAAGTTCACTGTACGTGACGAATTGGGAGGAACTGTGACAGATGCTGCAATTGCTGCTCCCATGGAAGATCCTGGTTCTGATGGCTTTGTGTTCATTGTAGACTTGAGATTGTTGAAGGACCCGTGCTATAAGAAGAAAACAACATGCACATCTTTTTGCGGGTTCGATAGATATGACTCAAATAAAAGTACTGCATGGACACCATCCTCCATCCTAACAAATCACATAATCAAAAGAGCGTCTTTAGCAACAGAATGAAGCGATAATGAGAGTTGATCCAGAAATACAGCTTACTTCTTTGTTGAATTCAGATGCTGGCCAGAAAACCAACAGAGTTCTTCAAGGCAATAGAAAATGACTTAGAAAAGCGTCGAAACATAGCAATGAATGCGTGGATAAGCAGAACAAAAGCGTCAGTTCAGTTGGGAAGTTGAAGTATGACTTAAAAAATGACTTACTGCCCATGTGAAAAGCAAGGAGACATCAGCAGAAGTATTCCCAGAATTATGCAACTGGAAATAGAATAACCAATGAAAATTTACTCCAAAAAGAATCACAAAACGGAAAATGACGCTTCCCGCGAATGTTATCCTACCGTGTATGTGAAAACTGAGACAGGAAAGCTACTGTCCTCATAATTATGAGGAATAACAGGCGAGATTTGACGGCAGACAATTCGAAGTTCTGGATCAGGTTCACCTGCATTTAGAGGGGAGGGATAAACAAGTACAATTCAACAGCACATATCTGTAACAACCAATCGCTGGTTACAAATTACAAAATGTTGCTTACCTTCGTATATGGTCCAAGCCCTTGGGTACAAATAGAATTATTTCCCTTCAGATTCCAGTCCCAAGATTCGATCCCGGAAGATGCAAGCTCTCTGAGGATGGAGGTATTGCAGTGAGGTTAGCAAGATCTAAAATACTTTTAAAATCAACACCAAGCAACAGAATTACTTACTTTGGTGCCTCCAGGCTCCTCGGACAAAGGACACTAGAATATCTTTTACCATTAGGACGTGAAACAAACACCTGAATGCGCCCATGGACACTCTTGTAAGATATCCAACATATCATTTTTAAAAACAATGCACACTTTACATCGGTAATTAACAATGAACAATCTCAAATCCTTTTCAGGGTTTAAGAGACAGATCGTATTTTACACGTCAGGGACGGGGACGAATGCGATTGCCTACTTACAGAAAACTGATTTGCCAAAACCGGCTTCTCCTCCCATACTCTAGGAAACAGTTGCCAACGCTGGAATTCACCCCTGAAATTCCAGCCAATGCTGCCTGATCTGCCAATTGATTTCATAACTTAATTCAGAAACAAAGAAACAATCAGGGAGGCTCAATAGGCCAGCAGCAACTTTTTTCAGTTCCTTCACAGCATTAGATACTAATCACTAAACTACATATTGCTTGTCGTGTGGAAGAATGCATACCCAACACCTCCCAGTGGGACTCCATGAGATGATGTAATTTTTCGGTCAAGGAAGGGGTTGATTATATTCCCCTGCAGAAGGAGAAGAAGTTTATTATGATTTGAGCCATCTCTCTGCACAGATGAAACAGCAACTACACATATACGCAAAATAACGAACTACCTTTCCTTTGGCTGTTGTTTCGCGGATATAACGCCACAGCCGGATGCCTATAGGAGCCTGTAAACAAGACTCAAAATCACATATAGGTTGTCTCCACCACATTGGTTTGCATTTTTTGCGACAATTAGGAAATTATCTAGACAAAATATTCTACCTTCTGATTTAAAAAAAACGAGAATTGGGTTCAATAGACCAGGCAGAAATAAATTGGAAGAAAAGCATGACTCAGGAGATTCATAACCTACCATCTGGAGTTTCTCTTGCAAGGTTAAACTGATCGACAAAAGGGTTGCTGCTTCGCTGGTGAGCTTTCTCTGCCAGGTCAGTGGTGCAGGCTCCCTCGGATCAACCTTAGATCGATCACAGCAAGAACATAAGAGACACAATGTGCTAGAGCGAGGAGTCCACGCTTTGTTTTGACGAGGTAATACGAAACTTCCAAGACCAAACGACACAAAAGAAACCCAACTTCTGAATTTTTTTGACAAATAGAGTTCACCTTTTCCACCGGACAATGAGAAATCTCTTTGTCTTCACTATCAAGTCCATTCTCTGGCATCATTCCATCCAACATAACTTCTGAAACCAAAGTGTTATCAAGCGGATCTGAATCAGCAAGCCACATTAAATATACCAGTGGGCCAGAAAACACATTCAAGAAGAATAATAACTTCACTAAAACTGCAAATTCACCAGTCAACCATCCAACTGCTACTACTAATAAGCACATTCTGATGCTTACAAGTTCACAACGTGAACTCAAACAAAGTAAATAGTACCGAAATAAGGATAGGAAATAACATAGTATTGTCCGATTCGTTGCTTTTTCCTCTTTAAATGCCACTTAGCCAGTGAATTCATTACACCAACAAGACCAATTATCTATCAGTGTTGACCCATTACAAACTTCCCCTAGACAAAAGGTCCCATCGAAATCGACCCAAAAGACGAACACACCCAGCTATCAATTTCGGACAAGATCTTTCCTGTACGGAGTACAAACTTAATCATATTAAAGCAAGCTCCAAAAAGGGCACTTCCCCGGATGACACAGGACGTATAAGAATTGACGGAAGGTTCGGTGTTATCAGAAGAGGACTTCTCTGTACTGATGCCAAATGTATAGGATCATATTGTACTTTGGCTTATACCGACTTATAGGGACTATAAATAGGAAGACTAGGAGATGATGTAACCATTCGGAAACTTTACCAAATTCTAATAGAAACAGCCGTTTCTTCCTCTTCTTTCCTCCTGTCCCCTTCTCTTCGTTTCTCTCTTTCCCTTCTCCCAAATTCTATCTTCTTAAACCCTAACTTCTAGTTCGGATCATAACATTCGGGTCAGATTCTTGGCACGTGTACTTTTTGTCAATAAATGGTCAAAAAATGTAAGAGAGGGTACCGGAAAACAGGGGAGCTGCGATATGGGATTCCGTAGAGCGAAATAGAGAGGAGCTCTGATTGAGCTGAAGACTAAAATGGTCAAATCTGATCAGCAGTTTTCGACTGGGAAGACATGTGACGTTTTGTGTAAGAAACTAAAATGTCTTCTTTTTTGGAAAACCAAATGCCTCCTTGTTATTCGTCGGGAAAAAAGATAAACTAATGCTCACTTATTATTTCTCTCTCCTGCAACTTGTTTGGGTTAGTATTTTTTTTTAATCTTTGAATATTTAGAGTTGGTCATTCCTATTTTAGGTAGTTCTTTAAAAGAGATGGGATTGAGTGTGGACGATGTTAATTCAGGAGCACCAATTGGATAACATGGAGAACATCGATACATCACACGGCGGCACATTGTAATAGCACATCAGATAATGTGCTGCTATAATTTGTAATGTTTGTTGAAAAATTTATGTGCCACCGTTATCCATATTGTCCGATTGATACTATTGGAGGACCAACATCACCGAATTCAACCTAGTTATTTTTAACGAGAGCCTTGAATTTAATACTTGAATCTCAGTCTTTTGACGGACCAATCTCTGTTAAAAAAGTTAGGTATTTTTCTAAAATAGGCAAAAACATACACATATTTTCTAAATAGGTTAAAAATATATAAAAAAGTAAAAAAAATATCGATCTAAATAATAAACTTAATTTATTCTTTTTTTTCAAATGTATATCAAAATTTAGACATTGTATCGTAAATTTATTCCAATACTAAATGATCTAAATGTATCGATATATTATTAGTATATTAACCTATTTAAAAAATATGTGTATGTTTCTGCCTATTTTGAAAAAATACCTAACTTTTTTACCTATTTGAGAGAAAATCCCTCCTTTGATAATTGGGTTAATGTTTATTGCATGTAGGTTCCCTCGATTTGTCTTATAGGCTGTTGTCATCAAGGTTAGAAAAACGTGGTCTCAAAGTGAAAATCCCTCCTGTTGTCTTCGGTTTAACATGGCACTTTGTGTGTTTGATTCAACTAAAAAAGGACCGTTTATTACATAAAAAAACCGAAATTTTTCGAATCAAAACAAGAGGAAGGGAAGAGTTCTAACTAAGAAAGCGAAGATAGTGTACTTTTTCTTTAAAAGTGAAGACAACGAAAATTTTTCGAATCAAAACAAGAGGAAGGAAGAGTTCTAACTAAGAAAGCGAAGATAGTGTACTTTTTCTTTAGAAGTGAAGACAACGAAATCGAGCAACTTTTTGGTGGGATCTGAATCAAAACAAAAGTACTTTTTTCCTACTTTTTGCACGCACTTAGTTACAGCTACTGCCAAGAAAGATGTACTTTCTTTTTAGGGAATGGGATGGTGTTAGAGCGGAAATTTATTTGCAGATTTTTTAAACCTATTTTGGTAAAAAGGTCGTAATTTTTGGCTCAAATATTAGATTGATGTAATTTCAAAAGTCATAGAAAGAAAAGACAGAGATCTACAACTTTGTAGTCTATTATTTTTCCAATGGTGTCAAACTAAAGTTTCGGGCAGTTTAAGTTTTTCTTATTAGGCCGAGGCTATGTTAAGTTTCCTGTTTTGAAAACGGCCTAGGATTTTTGTATGGGGCGGGGCTACCTTGTTCTATATAAGGTGTTGAGGTACAAAAATAATTTCGGCATTGTCAACATATTTCGAGGTACCCAGTGCAGTCTCAAAGTGACCGGGTGACGGGTGACCGATGTGGTCTCAAAGTGACCGGTGGGCGGTGTTGTCTCAAAGCGATCACTTTCGATTTTCAGTTGGAAAGAGATTATTGATGGTCTCCCCATCATCAAGTCTAACGATGGTCTTACTTTGTTGAAACCGGTGACAGTAGACCACTTTGTTGTGTTACCCTTGGTTCACTTCGGCTTGTCCTTGGATGAAAATATCATTTCGTGGTAAATTGGCCGTTACTTTGGACTCATAGGTTAGAATGAGGAGATTCTTATGACTATGAAAAGGAAAAAATGTATCTACAACTTTGTTTTGAAGACTCTTGCCTAAATCAGATCAGAAGTGAGTCTAAACAAAGTGACAAGTCCTAGTATTAGCTTGCTCGATGAGTTCTGTTAGAATTTGGTAGAAAATCCATATCTTTTGACTCAAATATTGGATTAAGCAGATTCCTTCGGATATAGAAAGTGAAGACAAGAACCTACAACTTTGTAGTTTACACTTTCTTCAGATTCGAAGCAGAAGGAGGTCAAAAGTTCATTTGAAGATGAGCTCACTCATATATTCTTGCTTCGTGCTCATCGTGCTCGCCCGCTCTCATCGTACTTGCTCTCTCTCTCCTTGATCGCTCACTCCAATCATGCTTTCTCACTCTCACCTTGCTCGCTCACTCTCATCATGCTTGCTCGCTCCCCCTCGTGCTCGCTCGCCAATGATCATCGCATTTTGGTAGAAAAACCACATATTCTGACTTAGACCTCCTATTGAGGTGATTCAAATTTCTATGGAAATCAAAGACATAGATCTACAACTTTACAGTTTATAGTTTCTTCAGATTTGGAGCAGAAGGAGAATAAAAGTCTATTTGAAGATGAACATGCCTGGTGGAACGAGCGAGTCGCTCGCCCTAGTGAAGTCACAAGCGAGCTGCTCACCTGGTTGGGAGTGAGCTGCTCATCTTAGAGTGATTGGGGATGAGCTCACCTGATTGTTTGCTTGCCTACCTACTCTTCATGCTCAACTAGCTCGCTCGCTTGCTTGTCGTGCTCAACTAGCTCGCCCGTTTAATCATCGTGCTCGCCTAGTTTATCATACTTGGGACTAAAAAATAATCTCATCTTTGGGTTAAGTCGGACTTTGATTTTTCTCGCCCATTGCTCGCTCGCTTGTATTCACTTGCTCGCCTGCTTGCCGCTTGCTCGCTCAATTGCACTTGCTCACACGCCCGCTTGCCACTCGCTTGCACTCACTTGCTTGCAGCTTACTCGCCCTCTCATTTTGCTCCCTCACTCCCAGCACGATCATTCATTTTCACCCAGCTCACTTGCCTGCTCGTCTTCAGCTCATTCGCTCGCTCGTGGAGCTCGCTATCGTTGGGCTTTAGGGAGTTCATGTGTGAAGTGCTTGCTTGGGCTTAGAGGAGCTCATTTGTGAAGTACTCGCTTCAGTTTGAAGGGCTTCGCCTGTGAAGTGCTCGCTTGGGCTTGGACGTGCCCGGGTTCAGAGTTCGCTTATACTTAATAAGTCCATCTTGGGTCCAGTTTGGGGTACGATGCTATTTTGGGAGAATGTTCAAAAAGGATCGAGATGATCAAGGATTTCCTATATTGAGGCAGAATCTCAAAGATTCGGTGGGCGTCCAGAATATCCCTTGTTAGGGAAAACTTACTTATTGGACACGGCCTCAACCCCTTCGTTTTGGAAGTCGACTTGATTGGGCCAAGTCAAATCTCTTCACATTTGGCAATAATCACAAATTAGCGAATTTTGTTGGGTCAGTCTTTATTGAAGCGGATCTCTAGGGATTGAGACTTGGAGCCAAAGGTCTTGAAGGCGGCTTAGGATTTTCTATTTTGAAGGCAAAGGGGCTAGGTCAAGACACTCTATATAAGAAGGGCTCAGACAAGGAAGACGACATCACCAACACATCAAACAACAACAACTATCTTCCTCTCTATCTTTCTCTTACCTTAGACCTAGCTTTAGACGTAGGCCGTAGATCTTTTTCCCCTCCGCTAGGCCGACCTTGGGACGACCACTCTGGACCGTCTCGAATTTTTTTAGTATTCTTATACCCCTTTACCCGCAACATATTTTTGGCATGCTCAGTGGGACTAAATAGGACGTCTAAGAAGACCGAAGAGGTTTTGACTTACACAATTTCGAGACTAAAATTGATACAGCTGTACATGAATCGGCTGGATTTATGCAACACTTTATCCCGACCATCCAAGAGGTCAAACAAACAACTAGTCCACAATTGGCCGACACCACGGCCATCGAGCTTGCAACGTCGGAATTCGAGGAAAATGAGGAGCTATGCTCGATACAAGTCCTATCGGTGACTGAGACAAACCTAAGTATTGTATCAAATACAAAAGGCATTCTAGGGCCGCCACCAGCTAAGGGAATCTTTGGGCCTTCACCAGCAAAGAAAATTTTAGGGCCTCTGTCGAGTCACCTATTGCGCAGATGCGAGTCACACTTTATTCCACGAGCAGTGAGCTACCTTCGCTTACCCAATTATATCTCAACTTAACAACGAGACACTAGGGGGCAAGCCTATCCTCGAAATATTATTGAGAATTCTATCTCACCCGGGGGCATGAAGTGTGCTACAATATTGCAGTCAAAGCTCTGACATCGGCTAAAATTATCCCGGTCGATAGGTAAGATGTGCACATAGTGAAGAAGATCGATGATGATGAAGTCAAGTATTCGACTCCTCCTCAACAACCTAGCAGGAGTACGATGAAGCAATAACCTAATGTGCCGGTTTAACCTCGACCGTTGAAGGTTTCAAATTACATGGAGTGTCCTCAAGTCACACAGTCAAAATTAGCTGGCAACGGCAAGAGGCCACCTGAGTACACAGGGGTTAAGAGGGACGTGGTCACTCAATTGGTGACCGAGCAAGGAGTTCTCCAGAGAAAGAAGCCATTCAAGATTTGGGTGCCCAAATAAGAACTTTTGTGGTCCAAGAAAGAACTATGTGAGACATGACCCACAGGGAGTGATCGGCTTACAAGGTCTTCAAGTTATCATACAAAGCCTTACATAAGGAGATGCCAAGAAAATCAAACCCACACTCGGGGGCAAGTGTCTGAAGTCTCATCAACCGACTCTCACGAAGTCTCACTGAAGAAGATTGGATCAAAAAATCTAGCAACAAAGGCAAATACTTAGGGATCTTCAAAAATAGTTATATGGTCAATCCAATGAAGCACAAAGGACTCCTACTCATCGCAAAAGTATGTTACTGAAGCACGAAAGGCTCCTACTCTGCCGCAAAAAGCTATTATTGAATAGGTGATCATCTGCATGTCGACGATGGCTAGGTCTCGACTGGTTTGATGGTATATTTTTTACATATTTACGGTATTCTCTTTGCCAGTTATGTGTAGAGTGAAGTTAATTTTCTGCATATTTAAGGGCGGATACATGTCAATACTTTTCCTTGCGCCAAAACATTAACGTGTGGGGGGCATTGTTAGAGCGAAAAATTAATTCGCGGATTTGCTGAACCAATTTTAGTAAACAAGTCATAACTTTTGGCTCAAGTATTAGATTGATGCAATTTCAAAAGTCACAGAAAGAGAAGACAGAGATCTACAACTTTATAGTTTATGACTTTTCCAAATTTGTCACGGAAAGGGGTCAAACTTGGGTTGAATCTTTTGGGCAGTTTAAGTTTTTCTTATTAGGCGAGGCTATGTTAAGTTTTTCTGTTTTGAAAATGGCCTAGGGTTTTTGTATAGGGTTGGGGCTAGCTTATTCTATATAAGGAGAGCTAGGTACATGCATGAAGGAGATAGACAAACCAAAAAACAATACATTCATACATTTTTATCGTTTATGTAGTTTCGTAGCTTCTATCTTCATATTTTCCTCCTTTTCCTATCAATAAAAATCATTTCTCCTCACTCTCTTTCTTCTCTCCTCTCATCCCATAATTCATCTTTTCTCCTTTTTGTTTGAATTGCTCTTGGCATGACCACTCTGGACCCATTCTTAAGATAGTTTTCCACATTCTACTACAATTTATCGCAACAGATGGTTATGATTTATACTACACTAAACCCACTGGCCGCCCCACCTGCTCTATAACGTCCTCGAATAGCCACCATGGCACGCACCACCTACTCTATAAAAATATATGACTATTTAAAAATACGATATGATTGTTAGTTTGACTGAACTTATCAGATCATAGTCAGGAGAGCAGAGTAAGCATGGTCATTTTTAAAAATATTGATTATCATTTTGTAGTTTTTTTT
Source organism: Hypericum androsaemum (assembly GCA_963995505.1). Taxonomy (NCBI): domain Eukaryota; kingdom Viridiplantae; phylum Streptophyta; class Magnoliopsida; order Malpighiales; family Hypericaceae; genus Hypericum; species Hypericum androsaemum. Next base: position 4,831,364 of record OZ023199.1, read on the forward strand.
TTGAAAATCTTTGTATTTTGTAGTTGAGGGTCTACACTTGGATGGTCAAATTTGAAAATCCAAGCTTTTTATTGATCATCAATTTAAGAGTTGAGATATAACTGTTTTTGGGTTATTTCAATGTAAGATCGAGAATTATGGAAATCACCTAAAAAATGCTATGTTTTTTTTTCATTTGACAAATTGGTCCCTATGCATTTGACTATATCGATCAGATCGCGACATGTAAAGCAAATCAAGTCAGCAAAGTTATTCTATACAACCATTTCAACCCCATGACACTACTTTTCGGACCGTAAAAATTGTATTTCACTAATACTTTACCAAAGTACATCAGAGGATATAGATAATACATATCTAAGATACGCAAAGATAAATACTATCTATAACGGACACCAAAGTGTCACCAAAATAGTTGAACCAAAAAGCCCTAAGGTCAACTAAGAAAATCAAATATGCACCAAACATACACCAAGAGAAGGGCAAGAACACCATCACAGAGGAACAAATCAAAGAGGATCGAAGCACCAAAAAAGATTCGAACCTCGGACTGCGTCCTTGATCAGATGGAGAATCATTGACGTATCCACCTCCCAAGAGAGGCCCATCGCAATGGCTAGGTGCCACGCCTTTGCAAAAACCTCCGATTGTAATTCTTTGTTTTGAGCATTCATACCTGCGATAAAAAATCCTAGAGGAACTGAGGTTCACTTTGACTGATCAAATTTGTCTGACCACTACCAGGAATGCAAACTTGAATGCAAAAATTGTGAATTTTGAAAAGACCACAAAAAGGCTAAGCTTTTTTTCATTAGACAAATAGGTCTCTCTGCATTTGCCTATACGGGTCAGATCCCGACCCGAAAAACAGAACGGGTCTTGGAAGTTTTAAAAACATTTGAAATTACACCTCACGTCAAATGAGGTGGGCCATCAAGCGATTCCAGCCCCACGACATTATTTTCCACCCTACCTGACCTTTTATCCTCAAAAAATAACTCGCCATATTAGCCAGTCAAGTGTTTGGGACTATCTGTCTACTGAAAAATATCATAGTGTCTTTGACCCTTAATCTCATGGGAAATATAAACATTTTCGTTCGCCGAAAATGTAGTGTTTTGGTCAGTGTAGTTGAGGCATGAATCTTACGTTTTAGTTTTGGTCAATGTAGTTGAGGCATGAATCTTACGTTTTTTGTTTATTGTCAAGGGATCAAGCTCAATGTCACAACTAGGGTTGTACACAAAATCGACAAAACCTGTAAAGTCGCAAAATTGTGGAATACAAAATCAAAAAAGAAAAAAAAAACTTAGGCACATGCGGGTTTCCGTGGATGGTTTCATACCAAAACCGTCCATGCGGTTTGATAGATAGACGGTGTATTTTTTTATATATAAAATCTTCAAAATGCACCGTAACTTAAAACATCGTCGTTATATATGTGTATTCATACCAGTCCTGTCAGGTTTGTTCAACAATGTCATATTCTTGGTCAATTCTTCAATTCCTACAAATTCAATTCAAGTTACAACACTGTCCAAGATTTAATCATTTACTTCTTAAATTTTTTTTTAATCATTTAGGTAATATCTTCCGCTACTGTGAAAAAAAAACGTGTTCAATTCTTAAGATCACGAAATTATCTTGTATTGCGAGAGAATGCGTCGATACTGTATTTCGTTCTTCTTCGTCCCGATTTTGTTTTCTAATATAGTATCAAAGCGATCCTGTGTCTATTATTGAACTCGCACGATTCTCATTTCTCGTACTTTGGTAAAGTCAAAGTCAATACAGTCTTTGACCCGAGGTGGGTCTTATTTAAGGGGACGTGTTGAAAATCCCACATCGGTTAAAACACGAGTGAGGACAAATTTATAAATGTGAAAAATCTATCAACTCATTACCTTTAAATTTTGGGTTGGATATAGAAATTCTAACATACAACAAAACCTCTATATAAACCTTGTTTGTAAGGTTTTTGCTTAGTTTTATTGAAGAAGTTGATAAGCAGATGTCGAGCTCCATGGGATTCCCCTAAAAAAAAAGGAGATCGATGGGATATCTCGAAGTAAGTTTTGTACTTTCACATGTGTTTTTTATTCATATTCAGTCTATCTACTCGGTTGACGATGTTCTAACAAGTTTAATTTATAGTTTCAATATACTACGGTGGAGTTTGATGATTCTTGCTATTTTTCCTTTGGAATTTGCTGTCTTGTTCATATTGTGTAGGACCAGTTTTTTTATATATATACAAATAGAATTTTATATAACTCCATTATGATTATAAAGTAACAATATTAGGCTATATAAAGCGTCTATTTCAAAATTGTCTAATTATAGACCAATTGCTGAATTTTATTGCTTGACATAAAATAACTTTGGCGTTATGGAGGACCAGTTGATTGCTTTACCCGAGGAGATGCTCTTGGACATATTGTCTCGATTAAACGCAAGGCAAGCCGCAGCTGCTAGCGTCCTCTCAAGGAGATTTCGTTTTTTATGGTTATCTACCCCTTGCCTCAATTTTAAAGATCCAATCCTTGCTGCTTTGAGCGTTGATGAATTCACGAAGATGGTCGATTATATTTTGCAACACCGCGGAAAGGGTACGTTTTTGCACGAGTTCTGCGTAGATTACCCTCTCCTCGAAACTTCTCGATCTGATTTCGATTGCTGAGTTGACTTTGCAACTTCGAACAGAGCTTCCAAAATTGAACTGCACCTGGGACTTTTCACCAATAAAGTGTACTGTTATGAGGCTCCACTAGAAGTATTCACCAGAAGGTCCAGAACCTCTGGTCCTAAAAATAATTGTCGCTTAAAAGAGCTCGTCTTAAGACAAACAAGGTTAACTGATGTTCTTTGAAATTCAAGCACTTGATGCTTTTTTGCAAGTTATTACTCAGTTTGTATATCATTGCACCAAATCTCGTCACATTATATTTGCATCAAAGGCTCTCCCGCTCTCGAAAATACTATGATCTATTCGCCTCTCGAAGAGAAGAAAGACCTGGTTTTCAGTCGATTTTCGGCGCCTACTTTCCATTCAATGAAGTGTTTGACATTGGATGTCATTTCATTTTCTGTAAGTCCGAGAAGCATGCAAGTGTTTTAAGTTTTGTCCAACTAAACTAATTGTGTTTCTTACCAGTTGTGTATGTGCATTTTTCAGACCAGACTCCAAACATGGAAAGCTATTCCTTTGATGAGCAATTTGCGACGTTTATGTCTCGTGGATGACGTGGGTCATAGCATTGCTTTGTGCTATCGTGCTACTGCTTGATTTGTTAGAGGTTTGAGTTGCATGTGAGTATTATAACTTTAGCTTTAGAGTCCATTTCTCATAATTTTTTCATGTTTCTAATTCGATCCCTTTCCAACTGCCGATGATAGCTTTGTTACCGTTACATCAAGCTTGATGAATTTGAAGATATTTCCATCTCTCCACATCAAAACCTCAAGGAGGTCATCATATCTAACTTCCACGGTTATGAGGCCGAAATACAACTTCTAATGATCATAGTTAACTACACAACTGCATTTGGGAAGATTGAAGTGTTACCAAAAAATGTTTCGTATGATGTGTTCAGTAATTGGAAATTTTTTCAATGGTACGGAGAAACTATTGAGGAAGGTGTCGAGAAACTACGATCCAAGATACCACAAAAGGTTTGCTTGAAATTGATGAATGATCACTAGAGTAATTATATTTTGGACTAATTGAGAAGTGCAATATGCATTTACTAGGTTAGTTGTCTGTTCCCAAAATCTCATAATAAATTGTTATACTCGTGAGATGACACGTCCAAGTACTATTTATTGGTAATGTTCATAATATTCCTAGTTCTTTCTCTTCTTGTGCACTGGACTGTATATTTTACATATTTTATGTTCACTCAGTTCTACATAATGTGATATGATTTTGGAAACAATTCAAAATTCTGAAGACGCGCATATGGTGAGAATGAATTGAATATGGTTCAGAATTCGATTCAATCAATCTGATTTATCAAAATTTGATTCAAATTTGAACCGATACACAAATCTAAATTTGTATTTGAATTCGTCCTTCGACAAATCAAATATGAATCATAATTTTTTATAAATTAAAATCTGTGATTTACAATAAATTTGTCCGAATTCGAACTTTGGTTATCTAATTAAATCACATGTATGCATTTTTGCAACGGTGTTAAAAAGGTCATGTTTCTAAATAGGGATCTCGAGAAAACAGTAGCCTCCATCCGTGAGGTTTACTACGAAACGGCGATGAGCTGGCGCGCTCGTGAACCAAAACGGGAGCCAGTATCGTTTTCCGGTGTTAACGTCTATAATTCGAATTAAGATCATTTTGAAGGATTAGAAAATTTTGAATTAATTCGGGTATTGTAAACGGCTGTCCTAAGTGGATGATATTTAATTCGGGACCTGGTCCTGGAAATCCGTTTCCAGAATTGTCCTGGATGACATTTTTGTGAAATTATTTTATCATAATTGAGCGAACCATTTTATCTAACCTCTTTTATCTCAGGACGATCCCGTGAAACTATTTTATCATAATTGAACGAACTATTGTATCATACATGGACGAACTATTTTATCATAACCACGCGAACTATTTTATCAAACCCCTTTTATCCCGAGGCGGTCCCGTTTTTTCAGGACGGTCCTGTGAAACCATTTTATTATAACTGAGTGAACCATTTTATTATAACAGGGCAACCCATGTTATCTTCCAGGACGGTCCTAGAACGTTTTACACGTCTAAGACCAAATCCACTCCCATTCCTCAAAATAAATGGATGATATTTGTACTCAATGTCGGATCTGATTAAGTTAAGCTTTTGAATTTATTTCTAATGAAGAAATTATTTTTTGGGTTTATTAGGTTTAGGTGTCTTGCAACTACTTTTATTCCATCGTATATCTATAAAACTAATTGATTAAAATTTTAACTGTGCAGTATCCAGATATTTATTTTGTAATTTTATGGTGGTACTAGTTAAAAATAGCAAATCAACATTAATTTTTAAAATAAAATTTGATACAACTAATAAAATTATCACTTCGTAAATTCTTAACTAATGGATATTGGTAATTTCCCATTTTTAGAAAGAATTTTGTGACCTTTTCTATTTTCATTCTTTTTATTGATTTATGTTTACTTTTTTTTACTTGACTATTATTATTATTATTATTATTATTATTATTATTTAGTATGTTTTTTAGATACTTGGTATGATATATCAAATTATATGTCTGAGAAAGATTTAATAGAACTTTCTTAAGTACAAAGATTGAAAATTGTAAATTAAATATCTTCAAAATTTAAATGAAAGGGCATTTAAAAATCCGTTAACTTCATAATTGATGGAGATGTGTTTAATTATTATCTATAGCTTTTGAATTATTATTATTAGGAGTTTGACTTATATTAGAATTTCATGTAATAGGTTTATTTTAGTTCTTTATAAATAGGACATATACGTTTGGTTGATTTGATAGTAAAAATTAAGGGTCTTCCTTATTCTTGTCGCTTTCCGATATTCGTAGAATCAACGGATCGAGACTTTTATCGTATTTTCTAGGTATTCTCAGAATCAACGGATTCACGATCCCCTATCTACGTTCCCCTGCATCAGTTGGTATCAAGAGCAGCATTCGTTCCTCGTGGTGTTCGATCCTTCCGATCGGAGTTGTTCTAAAAAAAATCAAAAAAATAGAAGTCGAACCAGGGTTTTACAAAGAAAACCCGACCGTCACCTTCGACCCCTCGCCCTCAATGTCGCTGGTCCTCGTCACCAGATGCCACCTCCACCAGACACCGACGCCAAGGAGATCGGACATCCCCATAGACCCGCTCGATCGCCGTTCTAACCGACGCCACTCTAAAGCTGCAAGTTTCCAGAATTGAACCCCGACTTGTAGGTTTCAAAAGAGGAGCCCGACTCGGCCGTTGCCCAGACCACGACCCAGCGGCATTGAGCATTCTGCCCTTCTGCCGCCATTCCGACCTCAACTACAGGCGCCGCCCGCCAGTGGTGGTTGTTGGTTTGTGATTTTTTCCCCATTCTAGTTTAGGATTTCTGAATTCGGAATTATCTTGGATTTATCGTGAAGTTGATTGAAATTTGAGGACCTATTGGTAATTTTCTAGAGCAGTTGGCACTGATTGTGACTCATTGCAGATATTAGTGATTGATTAGTAATTGGCCTGTAGGTTAATTATAAATTGGTGCCACCAGGTTTTGAGAAGTTGCAGATTGGTCCAGGCATAATTTCAAAATTTGCAGATTGATCCTTTTGGGCTTAATTGAAGATGCTTGATTCTATGGTGTCTATCATGTATGTCCTACTTTAAGGGATATTCATGGTCTTGATTGGGAACTTTCGAAAAAGGATTTTATCAATTGGCTTGTGAATATTCATCTATATTTTGATCATGAGTTGCTTCGAGAATCAGCTAAATTGCAATTTGCGATCTTGCAATTACAAGGAGATCTCTTTCATTAGTGGAGTACATTGCAAGCTCGGAGACAACGAGAAGGTAAAAGAAGAATCGCTCGATGGATTACAATGAGAGATCTTTTGATTTGTAAACTTTTTCCTAAATTTTTTGATGTTGTTCTTAACCTTGTTGGTACAAAGTATGAAGCTTTTTGGGATTATATTATCATGATCATGTTGCTGAACATGAAGCTTTTTGATAAGTGGTGAGACTTTAATTTGGGATGAATTTGGTGACTTTGCTGATGACTTATTTGATGAGGGTTCCGACTCATCCCACGAAAGGGCTCCTTTTCGATCTCATGGTCCTGAAGACAATAGTGAACCAATTTATGACTCATGCCCTGGTGAGGAGGACGAGTTTGTTGAAGGTGAACCAATTTATGACTCCTACCCTGGTGAGGAGGACGAGGTTGAAGACGTTGTTGCTAGTGAGTTTGGCGAAAATTGCTTTGATAGAGAATATTTGATGAATCTGACACATCATTATATTCAGTAAGAGAGTTGTTTGACGAGTCATGTGTTATTGATGCTGCTGATATCAAGCAATATGCAATTTCTATTAATACTGGAGTTATTGATGCTGAGATTGCACCCATGAGCCAGGATTATTGGATTGAGTACGTCGAGCACATTGACTTTCTCAGAGTTTTCCAATTTGCATATGTTGAAAGTTCTCCATTATTGGATGTGTGGACTGCCCTCAAGGGTGTAGAAAAGATCTACTCGAAGATGTGAGTTCTTGGTCTTTCCCATGAAAAATATTCGCGGTTTCCTAGGTTTCAAGTATTTCAAGTTAGCCAACGACACCAAATTCGAGGGCAAATTTCTCCAAACGGGGGAGAATGATGGATATGTGTTTAATTATTATCTATAGCTTTTGAATTATTATTATTAGAAGTTTGAGTTATATTAGAATTTTATGTAATAGGTTTATTTTAATTCTTAATAAATAGGACCTATACGCTATTATTTTAGGTGGTTGATTTGATAATAAAAATTAAGAGTTTTCCTTATTCTTGTCGCTTTTCGGTATTCGTAGAATCAAAGGATCGAGACTTTTATCATATATTTTTTTGTATTCTCAAAATCAACGGATTCACGATCTCCTATCCATGTTCCCCTGCATCAATAATGGTAAATGGAATCTGATTATCCACAGGTGAATATGATATTTATATTAATCAAGAAATTTAAATTTTAAAATCTTGAAAATACAAGCATTTGTAAAATAACTATTCAGACTGAACATAAATTAGTGATTTCAATAGAATATGCTAAAAATGTTGAACTTAATTTTGGTGGGACTCTAAATTAGTCGTTACCAAAACTCAAATTAGTTTTAAAAAACCCAAATTTTCTAATCCTTCGAAATTATCTTAATTTCATTGCATAGGACACAACTTCTTGTGGCCGTATTGTGTTGATAATACTTTTATCAGAATGGTTATTTTTTTTTGGAACACCTCTGAAGAAATTTGCCCAATTAAATGGCGAGAAGCCTATATTATATAAACAGGTTACAATACCGAAACAGAAATCCATAGATAAAGTGCTAAGACACTAAGAATTACTCCTAGATGTTCTTCAACCATGTTCCTATTAGCGCTAGGAAAGAAAAAAATAAAAAATATATTATAATAGGTTTATAACCCATATTTCTAATTTTCTTCGTTGGCATCTTGCATTGGATGAGCCGGAAGTAGGAAGTAGCTTTTCACGTTGCATAGTACCTTCAACCTCTCGATCTCCTCCTCTGAGAAATCTTTGAATGGGGTGATGTTGACAATCACGCTCTTCAAGGGTGAATTGTAGGCTTCTATGTCTTTATAGGAGGTCACACCTATGCTTATTACTGTTGGGTGGGCAAGCTCAGGGTTCACAAAGTGTGCAAGCATAGTATGTGTTGGGGGCTAATTGTTTTTTGTAAATGAATGATAACCGAGTAGGGAGGATGTCAAAAAAAGAGTGAGGATGTCATATGAAGACATGTTCATGCTTTTTGGAATTAGAAATTATTCCAATATTTGTGTGAGCTATGACACAAAAAAATTGAAAGATGGACATAATTTACTTCTTTTGAAGAACATAAAAATTCTGTGAACTAACTTATCAATTTTTCACAAACACTAAGCATGCACACAAATAGCAAAAAAGGTATGCATATAACATGAAAATTATGTTGAATATGATCATAAGGAGAATTGGTTAGTTCACAATCAAATAAATCAGTCAAAAACTACAATGAGCCAATTATAAATTTTTTTGATAAATAAGGAGGGCATGAAACACCAAGAAAATGACATAAAATCATATCAAAAGTTCTACCGGATACAAACCTAATGACATCAAAAGTTCTACCGGACACAAACCTAAATTAGTTTATGTAAACAACAATTAGTTTATGTGAACCTAGGATTAGTTTATATGAACCTAAAGTAGTTTATATAAGCTAATGAAATTGGATATGATGTTATCTCCTTGTTTCCTTTTTCGCACCAAGTCATTAAAATTTACAATTCAAATATAAATAACCAAAATAATGCTTAGCTAAAAGAATTCAAGTGCATAAAATAACGATAGTTCTATCACAAAATAAGAACACAATAAGGTCAATATGGCTTAAACTCAATAGGCTAATTAACAGTACATGTCTGGAGTTTTTTCTATTAAAATCAAGGGATTATTGAGATTAACATTTTCTTAATAAAGACATAAACTAAGCCTAGAAAGAAAGGATAAAAGGTTGAAACTATTTTATTCATTATCTTCTTCGAGGTCTTCCATTTCTTCTACTTGATGAGTTAAAAGTAGCAAGTAATTCTTTTAATCATAAAGAGCCTTCAGCTTAAGAATCACTTACTCCGTGAAATCTCCAATAGGAGGTCACTTCTAAGCTAAAAAAATTTGGCCTTGGGTTCGGGGTTAACAAAAATTTTAGCCACGGTGGATTGACTAATTTGGGGGCTAAATATATTTATAAATAAATGATAGAGTAGTTAAAAGGTAACACAATAAAGACATCTTCATGTTTTAATATGTGTGAGTTCTTCAAACCAATGACTAACAAAAAAAATTTGTGAGTTAGCTTAAGACATCCAAATTGTATTTTCTGTAGTAGAAAATGTTAAGTTGATATAAGTGTGGAACACGATTATTGAAATGTTGATCGAAAGGTCAAGGGATTAGTACGAACGATTACAGTGGACAGACAACTAGTCGTTAATTACGTTATTAATCGAATTTTTTGTAAGTGTTGAAATTTGAACCGCTCATTCTTTTAGTGTTTGAATTATGACCGTAATACACTCTTTTTTTTAATATCAACATAATTTTGCGACAATAAAGTACTTGTTATATGAGTTGAGTTCATTATAAAATGAAAGAGTGAGTGGTTTATCTTTCCTATATTCCATCCTTCATTAAGTTCAAAATGAGTGTATTGGTCCAATTTTGCTTCAATTCACTTTAACCAGAAACCACTATGATTAAAAGAAGGCAGTTAATATACGTGCAGAACAAGTTAATTGGAATAAGTGATCACATGTTTTGAATGGAATGTGATATTTATGTTGCCATGTTATCTTCATTGCCGGATTGTTGTTTATTTTCTGTTATTAAAATCACATGTCAAGCTAGAACTAGTATTTGTGCGGCATAGAGTCACATCATGAATTCATCTAATATATTGTATTAGATTTGCTAGAAGTATATTGTAAATTTTTAAAAGTTATATCTGACACAAACCTAAATTAATTTATGTAAACCCTCAGTTAGTTTATGTGAACCTAAAAGGATTATTTTATATGAACAAAGTAGTTTATATGAGCTAATGAAATTGGATATGATGGTCTCTCCTCGTTTCCTTTTTCGCACAAATTATTAAAATCAAAAATTCAAATATAAATAACCAAAATAATCCTTAGCTAAAAGAATTCAAATGCATAAAATAACGATAGTTCAATAACAAAATAAGAACACAATAAGGTCAATATGGCTTAAAACTCAATAGGCTAATTAACAGTACATGTCTGGAGTTTCTTCTAGTGAAATCAAGAGATTACTAGGAGTAACATGTTCTTAAGAAAGGCATAAACTAAGCCTAGAAAGAATGGATAAAAGGTTCAAACCATGTTATTCATTATCTTCCTCGAGGTCTTCCATTTCTTCCACTTGACGAGTTAAAAGTAGCAAGTAATTTTTTTCATCATAAAGAGTCTTCATTTTGAGAATAACTTCCTCTATGAAATCTCCAATTGGAGTGACATTTATGAAAATATTTTCCAGCGGTGCTTTGTAGGCTTCTAGATCTTCATAGGAGGTCACTCCTACGCTAAACACTTTTGGCCTTGCGAGTTCGGGGTTAACAAAATTTCCAACCATGGTGGTGTGACTTATTTGAGGACTAAATATATTTGTGAATAAATGATAAGAGTAGTTAAAAGGTAACAAAAAATGTATGAGTTCAAACCAATGGTTAATTTTCACCCCCTCCTTTACAATAAAGAGTAAGTAAGGGAATGTCGTCCCACAAGGACTAAGTTCTAGGCCGCAAACTCGACTTCACCACTAATCTAGGACTAAATGAGAAGGAGGTGTCAATTCCAAACACGAAATTGTTACTACAACGACTAAACTATAAGAAGATTTAAACAATAAAGGAAAGAGTGGGCTTGGTGCCAATGACAAATAAATAACCAAATGGCATATGGGGTTTATTGAGTTCGTGCTATGGTCCGGAAGTTTCTTAAGCAACTAATCAACGCTCTCGCGACAAACTAGTCTACATCGATTCTTAACTAGACTTAGATGAACTAACCACGCTCTCGCGACAAATTAGCCATCTAATCTAACTAATCACCAACTATAATCACCATCCTTTGGACAACTAGTCACCTAAGGTGATCTCTCAACAATAGGCAACTAGTTAACTAGTTAAATGGTCCGTTAATCCTAACTCCTCTCGGTGACTAACATTAACCATGATCATAATCAAGGTGATCAATCAAGATTAAGCATTAAACTCATTAACTAGTTCACAAACCTTAGCATTTTTACCCCACTAAACCATTGGCTAAATAGATGCCATCAAGGCACCAAACCCACTAAACAACTACTCACACATATCAACTACACAACTAAACACATCCATTAAATGAAGCAAGTAAAGCATAAACATAAAAGAGAGGGTTAGAGAAAGCTCAAGATGATCTTCAAGCTTCCAAAAGTTCTCCTTCAAGTTCTTTACAAACTCCAACAATGGTGAGCCAAGTTCTTCTCCAAAAACTAAGAGTTAGTGGGAGTTGATACCAAAAATATCTAATTATCCTTCCAAAAATATCTAATTCCCCTAAAATATCTAAGCAAAGGCTTATATACAAGATTTAACCCCCAAAATGTCTCAGCCACGAATTTAAAGTTAAAGCCCAAAATGGGCCCAAAACAAGTCTTCAAATTCGGCCCACTTGTCATGAAATTTTGATAGAATTGGACTACGACATTGAATCCCGCGTTCTCCCCTCTTAGACTCCGAATTTGAAGAAGACCATTAGAGACAAAGTTGTAGACCCGGATGTCTTCTTTCCAGATCCATCTCACTCGTCTCCATCGGACTTCGGATGAGAAAGTTATCAGCATTGGAGTCGCAAGAGGTCCACCTTGCCCACGTCTTCGAGGTCTCGATTAAGCGTCCTTCCTCCCGGCAAATCAAATCGCATACGATGACCCAAGGTGACTTCACTTCCTCCACTTCACCTCACCAGATCTCCTAGCATGAAGAAAACACAATAAAAACATAAGACTACACTAAAAACAAACAATGCACGATAAATGACATTACGACAACGAAGAACAAACAAAAGCAATAGAAACAACGGTAAATCTACTCTAAAATAAACACAAAAGATGAGTGTTTCCACACTCATCACACCCCCACACTTGAATCATTGCTTGTCCCCAAGCAAAGCTCAACACATGAAAAACGAAAACAACATCACACAATAAGGAAAAACACAGGAAGGAATAGACTTGGCATGACAAGTTCACAAATTGACTCCCCTCAAAATCTCAAACTCACATAAAAAAGACCACCCCACAACCTAGCTAGTATATCAACACAAACACAAAGAGTAAGACCCGGTAGACACCTCACCACTCGATGGTTTAACCAAGTGTTATCACTATGTAAAAGACACTAGAAGGTTAACCACTCAGAGGATCGGAAATTTTTGCTCACGATTTGTAAGTAGCCAACTTCCTATCTCTCGCATACATGATCGATGTCTTTCAAAGTATCCTACGTCCTACTCAACAGTGTCTCAAAGTCGTGTGGTTGCTCGTGAACCAGGGGCTTTCAATCGGGTAGTAATGGGGCTAAAGTCAAGGTGAGGAAATATGTATGGATAGTAGTTAAACCACCCAATCCGAGGACATGTTACAAAAGTACTCTAGTCACTCGTCTATTCTAAACATCTTCGCCATAAATCGCTAAAGCACACTCCCAAAATTCACCCATTTCCTAAGACCGTGTAGCACGAGTTATGCCAATTATTAATGCCTTATTCAACATTCACTTTCCTTTCTTTCTTTTCTTTTTCTTCTTCTTTTTTTTCTTTCTTTTTTTTCATCTTTTTTTTTCTTTTCTTTTCTTTCTTTCTACAAACACAAACACAAGTTGGCATTTTTCTAGGCATAAACTCGGCTTCTTTGTATGGCCGTTCAATTACCCACATTCCTAATGAGTTAACCAATAAGAACACTAAGCTACCAACTCAACCCAATACATATCATTTCCCAAAAATATAAACTTACGTGTCCTCGGATCGGATGACCAAAGGTCGAAAAGATGGTGGATATATGGCTTAAAGTTGGTATATATATAATATGATCAATGAATGGCTAGGCTCAATGGGTTAAAGCAATGGATGTGAAGGTTCTTGGCTCTAAAGCTCTAGGCTCAATATCAAAGGATTAGCCCCCGTCATTCACTAACGCCACACAACCAAGACCATGTCAAGTACTAGTAGAATACCTCGATCACTCGAACTCATGTAGGCACCTCATGAATAAATGAAGACGGTTGTCTCCTCCTTCGGCTCAAAGTTCCTCACAAGGTCACTCATCAACCCTCTAGTCTAATCTACATAGTGAGACCACTAGTCTAAACAACCGAGGGTGAAGTTTCTACAAGTTCTTAGGCCTTGTGCTCGAGTTTCTTTCCTAACTAGGCGTGTGGTAAGCTTATAACATAAGTTAAAGAATTTTGAAGGGGGTCAAATTTTGAAAGTTCATGCCAAATCATTGCCTAAACAAGACAAACAAGATCTAAACATACAAAGGATTCCTAAGTAGAACCACACCCCCACACTTGAAGAACACATTGTCCTCAAGGTGTAGGAAACACATATATATCTAAACAATTGAATTATACTAACAAATACAATAAGAAATAAGCATGAACAACAATCAAACATGAAGAACAAGACATCACAAAGACATAAAGCAAACGGAAAACATCACAAAGACAAGAAAATAACTAAGGAAAAACAAAGTGCTAGGAAACTCCCCTTAGTCTTGAAGTGGAGAGGGTGGTGGTGGCGGGATGTTGTATCGGGATCGCTCCACCATTTGCTGGATGTAATAGCCTTGATGTCAAAGTTCCCGCTCCATTTGTTTATTTTGGGCATTTATGGTGGGCATTACCTCTGGGACCTTGCTCCATCGATCAGTCGCGTGGATTTGGAGGATTTTGGAGGTAGGGTTCTAATGGGTTTAGTTGGAAACGATTTGAGACCCCTTCCACCCTGAACTGGAAGAAGTCATCAACTACAAAGTTGTCGGCCTATCTCTTAGCTTTCCATAGCAACAAGAATCACCTCAATCCGAGTCTCGAGCACCAAGATATGGCCTATTTACGGCAGGGGACTGTCGGGCTTGAGGACTTGCGACCGCAAGTTAACTTGCGATCGCAAGTTGGGTCGTTTTGATTCCCGTCTGTGACTATGAAGGACTTGCGATCGCAAGTTGGGTCGATTTTCCATATTCCTTCGATTTGAGGCTCCTTCCACCCCGAACTAGAAGAAATCATAAACTACAAAGTTTTAGGCCTACCTCTTAGCTATCCATAGCCACAAGAATCAGCTCCATCGGATGCTCGAGCACCAAGATATGGTTTATTTACTAATGATAGGTGAGGTGTCCTTGTGCCTTCAAAAATGCCCCCTGGCTTCTAGAGAAATGCCACGACCATGGCCCTCGTTAACTATCCAATCGTCGAAGATAAGTCCGAATTTCTTGAGATCACCTTCAAAATGCAAAGAAATACCGTAAGCATGAATCGGTGCTTCAAAATCATACAAGAATAAGAACACACATAAAAGAAACACACACATAAAAAGACTATGACGAATATAAAGACAATACAAAAATATGCCAAGTTATAGTCGTTAGCTTGACTTTACTCCCCTTATTCATGCATTGGAGGGTGAGGTGACGGAGTGCACTTCCGCTTGTCGTTCCATATTACCACCAAGGCAAATCTTGCACCTTTGGCCATTCACCTTGAACACTCCTCCATTGCTTCTTTCCAATTTGAGGGTTCCAAATGGAAAAACTTTTACCACCTTGAAAGGTCCACTCCACTTGGACTTGTGTTTTCCCGGAAAGAGTTGTAATTGGGAGTTGTAGAGTAGCACTTGATCACCCTCCTTGAACTCTTTCTTCACGATGTGGGCATCATGTGATCTTTTCGTCTTCTCCTTATGAAGCCTTTCCAACCCTGGCTTGGCTTCCTCCTCCAAGTGGATGTAATGCATAATCATGTCTGGATTTGTCCCCTTGATATCAGATATGTGGCACGCCATGGCCTTAATCCTTTTGTTAGCAACTTCAAGCACCTTCTCCTCTTGCTCCTTAGAGAGCTTGTTGGAGATGATTATGGGAAGTCTTACTTCATCCTGTAAGAATGCATATCGTAAATGGGAGGGTAGCTCTTTCAACTCCAAGCTTAGAGCCTTAATGATGGAAGATGGAGTAGGATACTTCAAATCAAGCTCCAAATCCACATGGAGACCTTTTTTATAAGCTTCTCCCACGAACTCTTCCAAGTCATCCTCTTCTTGTTCTCCATTAATCTTTTCCTCCATTCCATTTTCAATCCTCGATATGCTCTCCTTGCCTAACTTGAGGACACAATCTTCAACCATATCAACCTTCATGCACATGCCTTCATCAAGAGGGTGGCGCATTGAAGTGGACATCTTGAACTCTACTTTCTCCTCTCCTCTTCGGAGGACCAATCTTCCTTCATGTACGTCCACCAAGGCACGTGCCGTGTTGAGAAACGGTCGGCCAAGAATTAGTGGACAACTCTTGTCCTCCTCAAAATCCAACACCACAAAGTCCACGGGGAAGATAAACTTATCAATCTTCAACAAGACATCCTCCACAACCCCGAATGGCCTCTTTATGGTTTGGTCCGCCAATTGGAGACGCATAGAAGTGGGTTTCACCTCACTCAAGCCAAGTCTTCTCATGATAGACAAAGGCATCAAATTAATGCTAGCGCCTAAATCACATAAGCACTTGGGAAACTCAACATCACCAATAAAACTAGGAATAGTAAAACTCCCTGGATCTTTTAGCTTTGTCGGGAGATCTTTGGTGATGAGAGAGCTACATTTCTCCGTGAGGGCTACCATCTCTCCATCTTTCCACTTCCTCTTCTTTGTGATGAGTTCCTTGAGAAACTTCGAGTATTGTGGCAATTGATCCAACATCTCAAGAAAAGAAACACTGATCTGGATGTTCTTCATCTTCTCCATGAAGCCAATAAACTTGTCATCCATCACATTCTTCTTCTTCACTCTTTGAGGGAATGGTAGTCGAGGAGCTTTAGGTGGTGGTGGCACGTAGACTTTTTCTTCTTCAGCACTCTCAACCGGGTGACTTCTCTCTCTCTCTGCCTCTACTTCTTTCTCCCCCTCAATGGCTTCCATAGGATCGTCATTGTTCTTCCGGGTTGCCTCTTGAGAAGCTATTTCCTTACCACTCCTCAAAGAAATTGCACTCACATTTCCTTGAGGATACACTTCCGTGGAGCTAGGAAGAGAACCGGACGCTCTGTGGGCACTTGCATTTGCTATTTGCCCAAGTTGCCTCTCCATATTATGCATGGCGGTTGCTTGACCCTTGAGGATTTGTTCAAGGTTATCTTGCCTTGATGCTTGTTGTTGTATGACGGCCAAAATTTGGCCTTGTTGGCTAACCACCCCTCCGACTTCTTGTATGAACTTGTCCATCTTGTCGATCCTCTCCTCAATAGCTCCCATCCGATCCATCAAAGAGAAACGTGGTTGGAAACCTGGAGGAGGCCCTTGAGGTGCATTACGAAGAGGAAGTCCCTTATCCGGAACAATCGCCATGTTATCTGCACTACTTCCTCCCGTACCCCTCCAAGAGAAGTTCGGGTGATTTCTCCAACCTGGATTGTAAGTAGAGGAATATGGGTTGTTTCCCATCCTATTTGCTCCTTGATCTTGGCCTTGTCCTTGGCCACCAACAAAATTTACTTGCTCCATAGAAGAGCCCAACATGGCACACTCATTCATCTCATGGCCAACATTGCCACAAACTTCACAATTTGTTTGCACATCCGCCACATTGCTTTTGTTCAAGCTTAGTTCCTTCACTTGCCTTGCTAATAAAGCCAATTGAGCTTGAATTGAGGAGGCAATATCAACATCAATCACTTCTACTTGCTCCTTACTCGGTTGCCTAGCTCTCTCATTAGCCATTAGAATGTTTGTAGCCGCCAACTCCTCCAAGATGTGGTGGGCATCATCCCTATCTTTTCTTAAGAAGGATCCGTTGGAGGTGGCATCAACCGTGCCCCTTGTAGAGGGTCCAAGACCAAAGTAAAAAGTTTGGAGTAAAGACTCATCTGATATATTATGGTGTGGACAACTCCTTTGTAATCCCTTGAATCTCCCCCAAGCTTCACTCAACGACTCATTCTCGAATTGTTGGAAGTTGTTAATCTCCTTCATGAGTCTATTTGTCTTGGAGAAAGGAAAATACTTGTCAAGGAAGGCATTAGCTAGCTCTTCCCATGTCGTAATTGTTGTCCCAACCAGATTCTTATACCATATCTTTGCTTGGTCCTTCAAGGTAAATGGGAACAACCTCAGCTTCACAGCATCGTCGGTAACTCCATTGTGCTTGAAGGTGTCGGCTATCTCCAGAAAATTGGCAATATGGTCGTTGGGATCTTCATTCGGTAATCCATAGAATTGGACCGAAGCTTGGAGCATATGAATCACCGCTGGCTTGATCTCGAAGTTGTTAGCTTGGATATTTGGCCTAGGGACTCCGGACATTGCCCCTCTCAAGGTGGGCCTAGCATAGTCCATGAGAGACCTTCGAGGAACTCCAACTCCTTGCGCATCGCCTTGCGGAGCTCCTTGTGGAGCTCCTTGCTCATGAGGTTGTTGATTCATCCTTGCTTGTGTCCTTCTTTCTTGTCGCAATACCCTTTCCAAGTATCCAATGTCAACGTCTACTCCGATCGGAATGTGGTGCGTTGAGCGAGTTGAGCGCATGCGACAATCTAATACCTTGCAAGACAAGCAACAAATGCACTAAGTAACCAAGTAAACAAAATAAATATCCTAATCCAAGTTCGTAAGCCAAATTAAGCGTCTAGTACTTAATCCCCGGCAACGGCGCCAATTGAAAGGAATGGTTTTCACCCCCTCCTTTGCAATAAAGAGTAAGTAAGGGAATGTCGTCCCACAAGGACTAAGTTCTAGGCCGCAAACTCGACTTCACCACTAATCTAGGACTAAATGAGAAGGAGGTGTCAATTCCAAACACGAAATTGTTACTACAACGACTAAACTATAAGAAGATTTAAACAATAAAGGAAAGAGTGGGCTTGGTGCCAATGACAAATAAATAACCAAATGGCATATGGGGTTTATTGAGTTCGTGCTATGGTCCGGAAGTTTCTTAAGCAACTAATCAACGCTCTCGCGACAAACTAGTCTACATCGATTCTTAACTAGACTTAGATGAACTAACCACGCTCTCGCGACAAATTAGCCATCTAATCTAACTAATCACCAACTATAATCACCATCCTTTGGACAACTAGTCACCTAAGGTGATCTCTCAACAATAGGCAACTAGTTAACTAGTTAAATGGTCCGTTAATCCTAACTCCTCTCAGTGACTAACATTAACCATGATCATAATCAAGGTGATCAATCAAGATTAAGCATTAAACTCATTAACTAGTTCACAAACCTTAGCATTTTTACCCCACTAAACCATTGGCTAAATAGATGCCATCAAGGCACCAAACCCACTAAACAACTACTCACACATATCAACTACACAACTAAACACATCCATTAAAAGAAGCAAGTAAAGCATAAACATAAAAGAGAGGGTTAGAGAAAGCTCAAGATGATCTTCAAGCTTCCAAAAGTTCTCCTTCAAGTTCTTTACAAACTCCAACAATGGTGAGCCAAGTTCTTCTCCAAAAACTAAGAGTTAGTGGGAGTTGATACCAAAAATATCTAATTATCCTTCCAAAAATATCTAATTCCCCTAAAATATCTAAGCAAAGGCTTATATACAAGATTTAACCCCCAAAATGTCTCAGCCACGAATTTAAAGTTAAAGCCCAAAATGGGCCCAAAACAAGTCTTCAAATTCGGCCCACTTGTCATGAAATTTTGATAGAATTGGACTACGACATTGAATCCCGCGTTCTCCCCTCTTAGACTCCGAATTTGAAGAAGACCATTAGAGACAAAGTTGTAGACCCGGATGTCTTCTTTCCAGATCCATCTCACTCGTCTCCATCGGACTTCGGATGAGAAAGTTATCAGCATTGGAGTCGCAAGAGGTCCACCTTGCCCACGTCTTCGAGGTCTCGATTAAGCGTCCTTCCTCCCGGCAAATCAAATCGCATACGATGACCCAAGGTGACTTCACTTCCTCCACTTCACCTCACCAGATCTCCTAGCATGAAGAAAACACAATAAAAACATAAGCCTACACTAAAAACAAACAATGCACGATAAATGACATTACGACAACGAAGAACAAACAAAAGCAATAGAAACAACGGTAAATCTACTCTAAAATAAACACAAAAGATGAGTGTTTCCACACTCATCAGTTAACACAAATACTTTGCGAGTTGGCCTAAGACATCCAAATTGCATTTTATGTAGTACAAAATACAATTTGATATAAGCGAAATAAGTTAATTGGACTAAGACATCACATGTTTTGAATGGAACGTGATATTTTCATTCCCATGTTATCTTCATTCGGTCGGATCGTTGTTTTATTTTATGTCATTAAAAGTCCATTTCAAGCTAGAACTACTGGCATAGAGTCATCTCATGAATTCATCTAATATATTATATTAGATTTGTTGGAAATATTTTATAAAATTTTAAAAGTTCTACGTGACACAAACCTAAATTAGTTTTATGTGAACCTAAATTAGTTTATGTGAACCGCTCATTATTTTTAACTTTTAATTTCTAAAAAATTTCTAATTGGAGTACCATTTATGATAATATTCTTCAGCGGTGCTTCATAGGCTTCCAACATAGGAGGTCACTCCCATGCTAAACACTTTTGGCCTTGTGAGTTCCGAGTTAACAAAATTTCTAGCCATGGTGGTGCGACTAATTTGAGGACTAAATGTATTTGTAAATAAATGATAGAGTAGTTAAAAGGTAACAGAAGATGTGTGAGTTCAAACCAATGGCTAACACAAATATTTTGCAAGTTAGCCTATGACATCCAAATTGCAAGTTGCTATAAGTGCGAAACAAGTTAATTGGAATGAGACATCACATGTTTTGAATGAAACGTGATATTTTCATTCCCATATTACCTTCATTGGGTCGGATTGTTATTTTATTTTATGTCATTAAAAGCCTATGTCAAGCTAGAACTAATATCGGTCAAGCATAGAGTCACCTCATGAATTTATCTAATTTATTATATTAGAATTGTTGGAAATATTTTATAAGTTTTTAAAAATTCTAACCGACACAAATTTAAATTAATTTATGTGAACTGCTCATTAATTTTAACTCTTAATTTCTTGGAAAATTGTCAATGTTGATTGAAATGTCAATGGATTGCGGCGAATGATGGAGGTGGTGAGATGAATAGTCTTTAATTACAATGTTGATCAAAATATTTATAAGTGTTGAAAATTGAGACCAAGGTAGTTACTTTGGAGAAGCTGAAGCTCTTCACATTCAGCTGGCCTACTGAACTCAGAATAATACATGGCATTGCCGAGCAAAGAAAGGGGTTACTGATGAGAGGTGATTGGTGTTGAGGTCAGTCTCCAGGTGGGAGATTGTTGGGTTATGGAGCTTGAAGGCATTCGTGGGAAGCATTGGATGATCGAGTGAAGACCACATAGCGATACCGAGATGAGCAAACTCACCTGGCGCATGCCAGGCAAGTTTGGAAGGACCTAGCGATCGTAAGAGGTATAGTGCCCACTTGTTGGGATAAAAATGTGCGAGAACGTCGATCGAACTCGTGACGGCCTGGAGTGCTCGTCCCAAGGTCGGTCTAACGCTATGAGTAACAAGGGTTGGCCGAAGCTGAGACTACTACTAACCTAAACTAGGATAAAAGCCGAAGCTTAATAGAGATTTTGTGATTTGGTTTGTGGATGATCCTTCTGTTCGCCCCTTGCCTTGCTTATATAGAAAACGAAGATCGCCTTAGCTTCGCTCTAGCCGTGTTGTAGTCGGACTCGGAGTCCTCGTCACTTATCTTCAGCCAGGCTTTACCCTTATCCCGACTGAACTCGAAGGCCCGAAGCCTATCTCTTTCAATGCTTATCTTTGTCTGAAAATGGACTTCCAACGCTTATCCCCGCCTAATTCAGATTTGTCGTGCCGGGGTTTATCCTTGTCTCTTCAGAACCCAGGGTGTATCGAGTATCCCAGAGCTCCTCCAATCTCTTCAAGAGTCCACCTTAAACTTGGTCTCTTCGTATCTCCGTCCACCTATGTAGAGTCCGTGCCGGTCTCTTCCACATTATCTCATGTACACCGGGCGCTACATTTAGCCTCAAGATATTGGTCTCACCTGAAGTGAGAGGAAACTAGCTTTCTGCTTGAGCTAATGGCAATCGGTGCCCCTATTCGGTACTTTCAATTGGCGCCGGATTTAGGTGCCTTCAATTGGCGCCTCATTTAGTGCCTCGTCCGACGCCGCATCTGCTTTAAGTGACTTTTTGACATCCTTCTGCCTCGAATTTGAAGAATCTATAAACTACAAAGTTGTAGCTCTATGTCTTACCTTCACACAGCAACTCGAATTACATTAATCCAAGATTCGAGTCAAATGATATGACCTGGCGCCGAATTTACTTCCTCTACCTGGTGCCAGGTTGGCTGCCTACACTTGTCGCCGGTTTTTCCCAAGTAATGAACTACGAAGTTGTAGGCCTATCTAATATCTTTCCATTGGCTCAAGAATCACCTTAATCCGAGGCCCGAGTCAAAAGTTATGACCACTTTACCAGACAGACGAAGGCCCTTCAACCACTTTCACTTGGCACCGGATTTCCTTTCACCCACCTGGCGCCGGGTTCAGTTGGCGCCGGTTTTGGACTTCCTTTCACTATGAATTGGCAAAAGTGATGAACTACAAAGTCGTAGGCCTATCTATTATCTTTCCATATGCTCAAGAATCACCTTAATCCGAGGTCCGAGTCAAAAGTTATCTTTCAACCGCCTTCACTTGGCGCCGGGTTTCCTTTCACCCACTTGGCGCCGCACTCCCCTTCCCTCAGTTGGCGCCACACTTGCCTCTGCTCAGTTGGTGCTGATTTTAGCTAGTGTCGGGCTCACCTCTATTGAGTTAGTACCTCACTCACTTTAGGAGAATAAACGCTCCATTCGGCTTCACCTTCTCGAACTTGTGAAGTCAATCACGCACCTAACTCCCATACTCGAAGCCCCAAGCTTGTAAATTACTTTGCCCGTCAACAATTCCGAGGCCCGAGTTGAGCGTTACGGTCGATCTACCAAGTATGGATACTCCTCAAAGAGACTGAGGAAGTCCAACTTGACACGTGTTAAAAGGGCCCTCTCATTCCCTCCAATTGCTCGACCTGACCTAAGGGAGGCCTGGTTGCCTTAAGGGAACTCAACCTAACTTGAGGCTAAGGGTGTCCAAACTGACTTGAGGCTGAGGGTACCCAATCTGACTTGAAGTTGAGGGTAAACTAAGCCAAGAATGAGACTGATAGTACCCAAGCTGAATTAAGGATGAGGGTAGCCAGGCTTCCTTAAGCATACCCAGCCAAAGCAAGTTGACATCCAAGTACAGGTACCTCGATGATTGCCTTAGTCGACTTCGAGCTCCCAACAAGTTATTTTTGCATTCCAACAATGCCCCCCACATGCCTTTGATTCGAATGGTCAAGGAGAATTGAAGGCATGTATTCTTGTGTGAGTTCAGGAGAGGGTCGACAATCCCCAATATCATCTAATAGGTAGCGTGTGAAGATTATTGATTTTGAGCAGCTCTAGGGGGTCTAGGCCATTGTCATGAAAGACATACCCGGCCAACTCGTAGAATGACAAGGTGTAGACCACCAACCACCTTGTCACCTCTCATATGGCCTTACTCCTCAAAGGAAAGGAAAAGTGCCTGCCCTTCGGGTGTGGCACTGACCGATCGATGGATATAAGGAGTATCCTGCTCGACCGAGCTCGCATAGTGGGCAAACCAGCCATCTATGCTGCTCCGGGCCACCCTCTTTGGCACTATAAAATAGTCATAGAAGGATGCCTCTACACAGTTAGTAGTCGATAGGAAGGGATTGACGTCTGTTGTCACTATCTCTACCCTTCCATCCGGCTTCCACCGAATCAAGAACACATAGAGGGAGAATGGGATCACTCATCTTGAGTTGATCCAATCCCTCCCCGATGGAGAATTATAGGAGGTCTTTGTGCTTATGACAAAGAACACAATCTCTCGAGTAACGGAGCCCACACTAACTTCAGCCGCGAGTACTCTAAGGGGACGAGTACCCTTACCAGCCAAGCTGGCCATTATCATCTTAAAGGGGGTCAACTTCTCCTTCTCATTGCTTAGCTTCTTCAGGAGCGACTGAGGTAGGATGTTTATAATCGCCATATTTTCCACGAGGATCCTCCATATTGGCTTCCCAAAAATGTGAGGCATGGTATGCAAGGACTTTATTCTCTCACCCATCCTTCGGGTAGGTCTAGCGATAGTGATATTATTATTGAAGTCTTTTACCAAGGGTTGTGGTGAAGGCCTCTTTTCTACCTCAACCTCAATAGGGTGACCCCCAATCATGTCTCTCTCTAGGTGGCTCGTCTGATCGAGTTTTGACCCAAAACTAGTCGAGGCTACATCAATCGCCACCTTGTTTGGGAAGTTTCTAAACTTGATATACCCGATGTCAAGGTCGATCGAGGCTTTCTCCTCCTTTTGGTCAACCTTATCCTCTTTGGGTCGATCTTTTTTTGAGTGGACCTCTCCTTTCGCCTTAGGTACCCACTTACGAGTCAACCTCTTACGTCGATCAGTGGGCACCTTTGGTCGAACCTCCTTAACATGCTTGAGGTCATTTCCCTTTCTTACCTTAGAGGCTTCAACCTCCTTGGCCCGGCCTTGAGTCATGGCCGACTGGTGTTTAACCCGCGGATGAACTAAGAGAGTCTTTTTCTCTTCCAGCTTAGCCTTTTATTCTATAAGTTGCCTTTCTAGGTCCTTAATAGCTTGCTTCAACTTCTAGACCTTCCTCTCAAAGAGATGCCTCTGAGTTTTGGTCAGGACGTCTTGTGTTGGTGATTCAGAGGTGACCCTCTTGTCTCCAAGCCGATTGAAGATGTTCCAGCATGGGTTAGCCTTGTCCTGAAGGTCCACCTTGATTTGGGAACGATGGAACCTCCATGTATCGGTAACTCCCCTTGGACAAAAGAGCTTCTGAGTTCTTATAAGGACTTTATTAGGAGGTCTTCCATGCTCCCGATGTTTTGCCCTCGGGGTCTTAGAGTCGATCTCCCCTTGCTTATGAACATCGACTCCCCTTGGATGAGAGGACTTTGAAGCCTTTCGAATGACGTTATCGGGCGGCCTTCTTTGCCCCCCGAGTCTTGCCCCCCGGGTCTTAAGGTCGATCTTTCCTTGTTTAAAGACCTCTTTATTTTGACTTTGTTGTAGGCCCACCATGGTAACATAAGTATTAAAGTGACGACCTATTGATTGCTGCCCTCCCGATACTCGGTGTGAGTCTGAGATCTCAACATCAAAAAATTGGGGTGGACTCTCCGTCTTTGGACTAACATCACCCTCGTTAAGCTTCCTCTCGCTCAACATCATGAACTGAGGGGTCAAGGTCAAAGTAGGAACACTTAGATCTAGCTCCCCTTGCCTTAATCTTAAGAACTGAGGCATCATGGTCGGAATATAGGTCTCCTCACTTGTAGGAGACTCTTCCAACCCTGGGTAATTAGAGGCCTCAGCCGATGGAGGTCGACTGAGTAAGCTCGTACAGTCCCGGGTCAGGGTATCATGGTAAGGCAAAGACCCTACCCTTAGTTCCTCCACCGTAGGCTCAGTGGAGGGTGATAGCCCTGTATGTGTCATTCTATTAAGACTTGGCTTCTCGGTCTCAGGATCGATCATCCCAGATGACTCATTTGGTATTGCTGGGGTTAAGGTGTGGGTCAAGTAACTGGCAAGACACTTAGTATTACCTAGAGATATTTCGTGAGGTTCCTCGTCCCGGACTTGATCGACGACCGCATTAAAGTCCTCCCTAACACAGCTAAGGGACTCCTTTAAGCGCTTCCAGTTTTCCTCAGAATGCCTCCAGTACTCCTCAGAGTGCCTTCCTCCTTAGAGCGCCTACGGGACTCCTCAAAATACCTTTGAGATTCTTCACGGTACCTACAAGACTCTTCATAGCGTTCATAGCACCTCTGAGCGACGAAGGCAGAATATGTCTCCATCGGGATAATTATCTCAGTTGACTCCTTGGAGGGAGCCGTGGTAGATAAAGACTCATTATAGTACCTACGAGGTACCTCATAACACCTCCGAGCAACAAAGGAAGCACATGCCTCTATTGGGACAACGACTGTCTCAACCAGCTCTTTGGAGGGAGCCGTGTTGGTGGTGTTCCTCCCGATACCAGATTGGGTAGTCGAGAAGGTCGGCTCCTTGAAGAAAGCTGTGTTGGTCGTATTCTTCTCAATAAGTTGTTGAGAAGAGGGTGGTGCAATCTCCTTGCTCTTGGTTATCTTAGTTGGAGTAGGTTCAAACCGTCTTTTCAGACGTCCTCCTAGGTCCCACCGAGCGTGCCAAAAACAATGTTGGGATAAAAATGTACGAGAACGTCGATCGAACTCGTGACAGCCTGGAGTGCTCGTCCCAAGGTCGGTCTAACGCTATGAGTAACAAGGGTTGGCCGAAGCCGAGACTACTACTAACCTAAACTAGGATAAAAGCCGAAGCTTGATAGAGATTTTGTGATTTGGTTTGTGGATGATCCTTCTGTTCACCCCTTGCCTTGCTTATATACAAAATGAAGATCGCCTCAGCTTCACTCTAGCCGTGTTATAGTCGGACTCGGAGTCCTCGTCGCTTATCTTCATCCAGGCTTTACCCTTGTCACGACTGAACTCGAAGGCCCGAAGCCTATCTCTTTCAATGCTTATCTTCGTCTGAAAATGGACTTCCAACGCTTATCCCCGCCTAATTCGGATTTGTCGTGCCGGGGTTTATCCTTGTCTCTTAAGAACCTAGGGTGTATGGAGTATCCCAGAGCTCCTCCAATCCCTTCAAGAGTCCGCCTTAAACTTGGTCTCTTCGTATCTCCGTCCACCTATGTAGAGTCTGTGCTAGCCCAGTCTCTTCCACCTTATCTCATATACACCGGGCGCTACATTTAGCCTCAAGAGATTGGTCTCACCTGAAGTGAGAGGAAACTAGCTTTCTACTTGAGCTAATGGCAATCGGTGCCCCTATTCAGTACTTCCAATTGGCGCCGGATTTAGGTGCCTTCAATTGGCGCCTCATTTAGTACCTCGTCCGACGCCACATCTGCTTCAAGTGACTTTTTGACATTCTTTTGCCTCGAATTTGAAGAATCAATAAACTACAAAGTTGTATCTCTATGTCTTACCTTCACACAACAACTCGAATCGCTTTAATCTGAGATTCGAGTCAAAAGATATGACCTAGCGCCGAATTTACTTCCTCTACCTGGTGCCAGGTTGGCTGTCCACACTTGGAGCCGGTTTTAGACATCCATCCACTCTGAATTTGCCCAAGTAATGAACTACGAAGTTGTAGGGCTATCTAATATCTTTCCATTGGCTTAAGAATCACCTTAATCCGAGGCCCGAGTCAAAAGTTATGACCACTTTACCAGACAGACGAAGGCCCTTCAACCTCTTTCACTTGGCGCCGGATTTCCTTTCACCCACCTGGCGCCGGGTTCAATTGGCGCCGGTTTTGGACTTCCTTTCACTATGAATTGGCAAAAGTGATGAACTACAAAGTCGTAGGCCTATCTATTATCTTTCCATATGCTTAAGAATCACCTTAATCCGAGGTCTGAGTCAAACGTTATGACCACTTTACCAGAGACAGCCGAAGCCCCTTCAACCGCCTTCACTTGGCGCCGGGTTTCCTTTCACCCACTTGGCGCCGCACTCTCCTTCCCTCAGTTGGCACCACACTCGCCTCTGCTCAGTTGGTGCTGATTTTAGCTAGTGTCGGGCTCACCTCTATTGAGTTGGTACCTCACTCGCTTTAGGAGAATAAACGCTCCATTCGGCTTCACCTTCTCGAACTTGTGAAGTCAATCACGCACCTAACTCCCATACTCGAAGCCCCAAGCTTGTAAATTATTTTGCCCGTCAACAATTTCGAGGTCCGGGTTGAGCGTTACGGTCGATCTACCAAGTATGGATACTCCTCAAAGAGACTGAGGAAGTCCAACTTGACACGTGTTAAAAGGGCCCTCTCATTCCCTCCAATTGCTCGACCTGACCTAAGGGAGGCCTGGTTGCCTTAAGGGAACTCAACCTAACTTGAGGTTGAGGGTGTCCAAACTGACTTGAGGCTGAGGACACCTAAGCTAGATTGAGGCTGAGGATACCCAATCTGACTTAAAGTTGAGGGTAAACTAAGCCAAGAATGAGGCTGATAGTACCCAAGCTGAATTAAGGATGAGGGTAGCCAGGCTGCCTTAAGCATACCCATCCAAAGCAAGTTGACATCCAAGTACAGATACCTCGATGATTGTCTTAGTCGACCCTGAGCTCCCAACAAGTTATTTTTGCACTCCAACACCACTATGAGAAAATTGTCAAATGTACGAGAGCTGATGGCCTAGTGACCACTAGCCCCGTCCGGGTCAACCTTAAATGCTCTCCTGTTTTGCTTATTTCGAAAATTCTACCCAGTTTAGGATTGGTCCTACTATATATACCAATGTAATATTAGTATGACAAGTGTGCGGTAAAAGTGTAGAAACACAAAAAAGACCTAGTAGAAAATTCTGGTTTGACACGCTCCCAGACGTAGTCATTATTGACTAACTAGATAAGCAAATTGGGTATCTTTTTTTTTTGTTTCATTCGATCTTTCTCATTACCGGAGGCCCTTATTTTCCCAATATGACGATACCATCATGGAAAGAAAATGAATCATCTATCAAATGCAAGAGGAAGCCTATCCGAAAAACCAAAATATGTGGCAATGCGACTTCTCCAATGATCGTCAATTTCAAATCAAAATTGGAGGCACACATCAGGGAGACTCGAAATGAAACTATGGGAACTTGCAAAATGTTTTGAAGTGGTACAGGAGGGAATGTTGCCATGATCCTTCAAATTCTACATGGGATTGTAACGAACCATGTTCAAGCGGTTTAATGTTTAAGATATCACCTATCTAGTAAATTATACTATATAAATAGTCGAATATTTTTTGATTATTTTCAGGAAATACTTAGTGTTTAATAACAATACTAGTGTAATGTACTTATGCATATTATAACTTATTTTTCCTGGGTAATAGATAGGTCAGTTTATTTTGTAATTATGATTTTTTTTTTTTGCAAAGCTGAAATGTTGTATGAGATAAAACTAAATTTAAAAAAAAAATCCTGAAGTCAACCGCATCTACGCTGTCTTTTTAATACAAGGTTATGCCAACTGTGTCCTAATGTAGAACATTCAATATTTCTCAAAGCTACCTCCTTCCACATTAAGTGAATATTCAATTGCTCTTCTTCTAAATATTGTTTTCTAGATTTGAATCTAAAATTTCGAATCCAAATATATTACTACTTAAACTAACTCATATAAGTATGCGTGTGTTATTTATCCAAAAAAAAGTATGCATGTGTTTTTTTTTTTGGTAAGTAAGTATGCATGTGTTTGTCTACGTAAAATAATACATCGACTCTCGTGACAGTGTTAATTTAATTTATTGTTCGTCTTCGTCGACTTAAACTAACATCGTATACCCACTTGATTCGTTACTTCAACAAGGTCGAGAATTCTCGACTCTAATAAAAATGTCAACGGTTGTCTCGCAATCATGAGATTACATCTCTCTTCCTGTCGTTGCTCTCGCCTCAGACAGTCCCTAAGGTAATTAAAGGGCAATCCGAGTCTAATTCAATATTAATGGCTTCTACCCAAAAGGACATGGCTGGTGGGACTTCAAGTTCTGCCTCTGGATGAAGGGAAACTTGCACTATCCTTGGAGCTTTACAAGGCCACAACCAGAGGTCACTGGACATCTGCCCGGAGAATATTCCACGACGACCCGGAATCACTAACCGCTCCCTCGGGAGTCACCGTCCTCCACCTGGCGGCGGCCGCAGCTAGTAGCGCCAAGAACATATTGTTCCTCCGGCAGCTTCACGATCTGATGGGGGTGAAAGGGTTATTGTTCCAGGCGAAAAATACCAACAGCCGCAACGCACTTCATTACGCTGCTCGGGCGGAGAAGGATCCGGTTTTGACCCAGCAGTTGAACAACAGAAATGATTCCCCACTTCACGTCGCTGCCAAATATGGGCACGAGGAGACCGTTCGATATCTGATTCCGGTGAGTCGCCGGCAGGGGCCGAGTTTGTTAACCGGTAAAGGTGGTGTTGGGCTCCTCAACTCTCTCATCAATGGACAGCTTTTTACGGTAACATATTTTACTATTGATCGTTTTTTTAGTACAGAGAAAGTGGGGATGCTATGGATTTTTTTTCCAATTTCTGATATTTTTGTGTTTTACCAATTCTAAAACTTATTTTAGGAGTAGATTTTTTATGGTGTTTTTTTTTGAAATAAAGTTAAATAAGTCCCTCTATTTGTTCAAAATGGCCATATAAGCCCCTATACTTGAAAATGGTTCACATAAGTCCATGTACTTCTTTAATTGGGTCAAATAACACCCCAAGATTATTTTTTGATCACCGGCGACACGTCATCAGCTGATGTAACATCCTTATCGTATTAAAAATATCACGTCATCTTTAAGTTATTTTTAAAAAATACAAATTCTTTCAACCCTTCATTCCATTCCTAAGCTCCCGAAAACCTCCCGAAATATTTACACGAGTGTTACATCCAACGGGCAATTTCGGGACAAGCCACTGTCCAAGTAAAATTCTGATCAAATGTACCCAAAGTCCAACCTCCCGACAACCTCTATCAAAGGCATTCACGATTTACAAAAACCAACAGCCAGGAATGGCAACAAAAATTACCAAAAGTTAAACTGCAGCTAGCCAAAGAACAACACCATGTAATGATTCCCTGGAAAAGAAAAGACCAAACTAGATCATACAAAAATCAAATTCGAAACCAAATCCTTATAGCGACACTAATTTTTTCATCCCGGTGACACGAATTTGATATAAAAATAGCACAATTTGAAACTAAACACACCCTAAAAATAGAGAAAAATTCGTGTACCAAACATACCAATATCGGGGTGACAGGGGATGATTCTCCTGCAAGGCTGCTCTGTTGTCGGGGTGACAGGGTTCGACAGAGATGATGCCGTTATAACAGAGCTTGTTGTTGGGGTGACGACGGCGATGGAGATTCGGAGGACTTGAACTGGGATGAGCTGCAGGAGGTCGTGTTGCCCTCGACGCCACTGTTCTGTTACCGAAGCTCTTGAAGAAAGGCCACAAGGGAGGTCCTAGCCCCGCCGTGAGGTACTGGGCTCAACAAGTGGAAGATAATCGGGATTTTAGGATTTTACTGTAATGCCAAATTTTTTGAGAAGTTGGGGGTCGA
Organism: Hypericum androsaemum; assembly: GCA_963995505.1. Lineage (NCBI taxonomy): Eukaryota > Viridiplantae > Streptophyta > Magnoliopsida > Malpighiales > Hypericaceae > Hypericum > Hypericum androsaemum. Next base: position 4,862,239 of record OZ023199.1, read on the forward strand.
ATAGTTTTTTAGGGGTAATGGATCAATAGGAATAAATATTTGATGATGTGGCATTTTTAATATGACAAGAATGCCACGTCAGATGATGATGTGTTACCGGTGACCGAAAAAATAGTCTCGGGGTGTTATTTGACCCATTTAGAGAAGTACAGGGACTTATCTGAGCCACTTTCAAGTACAGTGATTTATGTGACCTTTTTGAGCAAGTAGAGGAACTTATTTGGTCTTTATTCTCTTTTTTTCAAGACTTGAACGATTTCTTTAATTGAATGCATGTTTCTTATCACTTGAACCAAGTTTCATTGGTCGGATTTTGATCTATTTGAATTGTTCCAAAGTTGTAAAAAAATTGGATCCTGGAGTTTGACCTTTTTCTAGATTGATAACTATCGAGTTTGGTGGTTCTCCCAATAATATTTATCCATTCGTTTTCTGTTTAAATCTTATGAATGAAAAATGATATTATTATATAAGTTATTCATAAGTATGGTTCGTCAATAATCAAATATCAAATTCCCACTTCCAATACAAAAAAAATGTCAAAAGATTAATCAATTTCTTGAGAATTCTGACAATATTTACTATGTTACTATGTCTATCAGATTTAGCTATCGAGTTGCTTAAAGAAAATCCAGAATTGGCTATTGAGACGAGCAAGAAGAAGTATACCGCTATAGACATGTTGACAAGAAAGCCACATGCATTTCCAAGTGGCCGTCGGCTCACGTTATGGGAGCGCATTCTATATAATCGTCAGTTAATCGACAATTTTTTTTTATTGAAATACAGTTTAGTTCCCGTCATTGAAACAAATGCATTGATTAGTTCACTGAATAAAGGCTAAATAACTTTTTATACTTGTCCATAAAATACGATGTTGAATTCAGTGCATACATTAAAAATTTCTGTGTACCGTGCCAAATAGAATCTTGGCCATCCATTTGAATAAATTAATTTTCTATTAAATCTGACGAATTACCATTCGATAGGGGTAATTTTGAGTTTAGTCTACAGGCAGATCAGGAAAGAGAAAACTAAAAAAGAAATATAAATCTTTCATAAAGAGTAATATTCGTTCGCCACAAATCCATCACAAATTCCATTTCTTTCTGTTTCCTCCGCTAGTATTGTTTGGAAAATAGAAGTGACTCTCGTTCTTCCTTCTCGTTCACTTATTCGAAATTAATTCTACCCATCTTTCTTCTCTTCAACAATTCGTCATTCTCGTTCTTTAATTTTCTTGTGGTTTTTGAGGAAGCAGTTCTTCAATATCATGATATTTCAAATAACAAGACATGTCTGTTGTATTTGCAATATCATGCCATTTAACACAACAGGACATGTATTTTGTATGTACAATATCATATCATATGACACAACATGACATTCGTGCGCTCTTTACAATACTATGTCATTTATCAAATCAGAACATGCCTCTCCAACATAACTAGCATGTCATTTTCCATTTAAAAAATATGTATGTCGATATCACGCCTTTTACTATATAAAGACATGCATGTTCAGTTTCATTGTCATGCCACTTCACACAACATGATATGCATTTTACTATCATAGCTTTAAATCGTTACACAAAAAAGAAATTGCAATCAAATCGTCGTTTATTTGTCTTTCGTGATCTGAAATGGAAACTGATAAAATTGATTTTGTGATTTTCTCTTTTTGAATATAGAATCACTGTTATTAGGAGTAGATTTTGTTCCATAACTGCCTCCCCTTTTCTAATTAATAGGGTTGGTTGTTTGAATTCTAAATACCAAATTTATCCCTTCCTATTTTTCTTTTTATAATTATGCCATTACTACATCCTTTGTTATGCACGGTACATAATTTTACATTTTGCACTGAATTCAACCTCCAAATTGCATCAATTTAGTGATAAATTATCACTTAGTTTCCATCAATGTCAACTTCAAATACCATGTCATTAATTATTTAACTTGATTTGAACCGCTTCTATTTGGCATTTATATTTTTCCAGAAAGGAATGCCTAAAAAGTAATTTTTTTAAATACTCAAATTCTAGAAACACTAAAACTAAATTAACATACAATAATAATATCCCAAAAAATCTTAAACTGAAAAACACAAAATTTACAAAACAAAAATATTTAAACTAAACAACATCTTTATAAAAACTAAAGAAACTCTATTTAATGACATAAAAACATATACCAAAATCTAATTAATGACATAAAAAATGTCATGGAGTGTTTAAAATTGAATAACAAATATTCGAGAAACACTAGAATTATAAATAAGATAAAAATTAATAACATTTAAAGTTTAAAAAACTAAAAAGGAGTGCCACGAGGGAGCAGATAGGTGAAAGCGAGGATTTTTAATACCCTTCTTGCAATAAAGAGTAAGTAAGGGATTGTCGTCCCACAAGGACTAACGGCCACAAATACGACTCGACCACTAGTTTAGGACTACAAGTAATGGATTTGTCAATTCAAACACGAGTTGGTTACTATAACGACTAAACTAGAAGATGATTTTAACAATAAAGGAAAGAGTGGGCTTGGTACCAATGACACCTAGATAACCAAATGGCATATGGAGTTTATTAAGTTCGTGTTATGGTCCGGGTGAAGGCAACTCATCAACGCTTCTGCCATTAATTAATCTAAATCAATCATTAATTAAGCTTAGTTAAACTAATTATATTCTCACAACTAGTTAGCTACCTAATCTAACTAATTATCAATTATAACCATCACCCTTTGGACAACTAACTACCTAATGAGATCTCTCATCAAAAGGTAACTAATTAACTAGTTAAATGATCTATTAATCCTAACCCCTCCCGGCAATTAGAATTAATTAAGTTCATAATCAAGGTGATCAAGCAAGATTAAGTATTAAATTTATTAACTAGTTCACAAACCTTAGCATTTTAACCCCACTAAACCATAGGCTAAGTAGATGCCATCAAGGCACCAAACCCACTCATCAACTACTCACACATATCAACTACACAACTAAACACATCCATTAAATAAAGCAAGTAAACCATAAACATAAAAGAGAGGGTTAAAGAAAGCTCAAGATGATCTTCAAGCTTCCAAAAGTTCTCCTTCAAGTTCTCTACAAGCTCCAACAATGGTGAGCCAAGTTTTCTTCCCCAAAGAGAGAGAGGAGTTGGTGAGTGATGTTTGCTAAAATATCTAAGTTGTCTCAAAATTGACTTGCAAGGAAAGCCAATGAGGCTATTTATACAATTTTTATAAAGTCAAAACTAACTAATCAACTCCTAAAGTTCCAGCCATGAAAAGCCATGGACAAGGCCGAAATGGGCCCAAAATGGTTCATAAATTCCGGCCCATTTTGGCTAGGCAAGTTCACAAATTTAAAGCTGGACTTTGGACATATTTTTCACCCTCTTGGACTTCGAATTTGAAGAAGATCATCAAAGAAAAAGTTATAGCCACGGATATCTTCTTTCCTGAACCGCCTCCCTCATCTCCATCAGACTTTGTATGCGAAATTTATCTTCATTTGAGTCGCTCGAGGTCAGTCTTGCCCAATGTTGTCGAGGTCCCGATCTTGCACCATTCTTCATGGCTGATCCAATCGCCTTTGACATGATCCAAGGTGCACCAATATCCTCCTCGTATTGTCTATAAAGTCTCCTAGCAATAAACACGAACGAAACATAATGAAAATCACAAGAACTACACTAAAATATTCAAAGCATGATAAATGACACTACATCACTACATGACAAACACCAAAGGGCATTTAGCCTAGCGGTACAAGGAGTGCACTATTTCTAGGAGGTTCGGGGTTCAAACCCTAGCGTGGTGTAAAAAATTTACCTTTAAAAAAAATCAATACATAACAAACAAAAATACTAGAAACAATGGAAAACCAACACTAAAACATACATAGATGATCGAGTGTTTCCACACTCATCAATAGGGGTGAGAAAAAAACCAAAAATGGTTAAACCAAAATAAATTGGATCAAAAAAATCAGACCAGACCAAACCAAACGAAAAACGGTCCGGTCCGGCCCTACATATTTGAGAAATTCAATTTTCAATCTGGTTAGGGTTTGACCGGTTTGGAACTCATTGTTTGTACATTTTTTGGGTACTCTGATCTGGTTTTTGGTCAAACTGGACCAGACCCGAACAAGACTGAAGTGGATCCGGTCTAGTCCAGTTTGCAACATCTCTAAAAATCTTGTTTTAATTTTTTCGGTTCGGCCCCAGTCCAACTCAGTCCAGCCAACTTGCTCAGCCCTAAGAGCAGAGAGAAGGGTTGAGATTTTTTCTTAGTTTTTTTAAAGATTATATATTTTTTGGTTATTTTTGTTGTAATTATTAATTTAAGATTTTGTGGGATTTTATAATTTATATGTTACTTCAAATTTTAATGTTTCTGGGGTTTTTTAAATATTTTTATAGAAATTCCATTTAAAAATATTTGATGTCAATTATAAATGGTTCAAATTATGTTGAATAATTAATGATATGGTATTTAAAACAACAACTAAATATGAACTTTCACTAAATTTGATTGGAAGTTGCTTAATATTTCAATTAAGTATATGGTGTTAGTTGACCCAATTTAAATATTTGGTACTAATTATACTTTGTGGACAAGTAAAGGTAAAGGGGTTATTTGTTCTATATTCCTTTTTTTAGATAAATAGAATTGTATTTATTAAAAAAAATTTGTCAACAATAACAAGTTGACATCACCTAAAAAAATATCTAAAGACATTAATCTCCCACGAATGTAGGATATAGTTATTGATTATTTACTCTTTGTTCCTTAGTTCATCAATTCAAAATAACGTGCTAATTAGTTCTCTATATTGAGAAGTGTCATTTAGTTTAAAAAAAATCTGTCACTGATCAAAAAATTTAGAATACAAAATAGTGGCATATAAAAATGGGATCCACAAAATAGTAAGGTGGACGTTAACATTATCTTTTTCCCGGCAAACTAATATTCCACTCAAGGTATCTTTTTTTTAGGGGTCACTCAAGGTATCTTCTGTACATGCTGTAAATTATGAGGAAGACGTTTTCGGTTTTTTGAATTTGATTGTAAAGATACAAAAGTCATTTCATAAATAAAATAACTGTGTTTTCTATTTGGTCCTGAAAGACCAAATTCAACCAGGACCGTCATGGACGATCTAATAGTTTACTCAGTTACGATTCAATAGTGTGTGCTTATCCCATCCCGGATAAATTGGGACCATCCCAGTTACGATACAATAGTTTATCCAATTACGATTCAATAATTTACCCAGTTACGATTCAATGGTTATAATTTTTTTTCATTTTGCCCCCTATTTTTGTATTTTTGCAAAAAAATCTCCACGTGTTCTTTAGTAAAAACTGCATGTGTCTGGTAAGCTAAACCTTTATATATGCGTATACCCACTTGATTCTTACTTCAATAAGGTCAGAAAAATCTCTACGCTCAAAAAAATTGTCTCAGTCCAAAAAAAAGTTACAGTCTCAGTCCCTAAGGTAATTAAAAGGCAATTCCGAGTCTAATTCAATATTAATGACTTCTTCTCAAAAGGACATGGCTGATGTGACTTCAAGTTCTGCCTCGGAGAGGGGGACATCCAAACCAGATACCTCCTCCATCTCCATGGATGAAGCGAAACTTGCACAGTCCTTGGAGCTTTACAAGGCCACAACCAGAGGTGACTGGGCATCTGCCCGGAGAATATTCGACGGCGACGCGGAATCACTTACCGCTCCTCTCTCTCCCACGGGAGTCACCGTCCTCCACCTGGCGGCGGCAGCCGCTAATAGCCCCAAGAACATATTGTTCCTCCAGCAGCTTCTCGATCTGATGGCACAGAAAGGGATATCGTTTCAGGCGAAAAATACCAGGCACCGCAACGCACTTCATTTCGCTGCTCAGGCCGGGAACGCCATGGCCGCTGAGTTGTTGGTGGAGAAGGATCCGGTTTTGACCCAGCAGTTGAACAACAGAAATGCTTCCCCACTTCACGTCGCTGCCAGTTATGGGCACGAGGAGACCGTTCGTTATCTGATGCCTGCGAGTCGCCGGCAGGATCCGAGTTTGTTCGCCGGTGAAGGTGGTGTTGGGCTCCTCAACTCTCTCATCATGGACAGCTTTTACGGTAACATATTATACTCTTGATCATTTTTTTAGTACAAAGAAAGTGCGGCTGCTATGGATTTTTTTTTTCCCGAAATTCCCATATTTAGAGTGTGAACTTTATTTTTTGAGTAATTTTGGTGATGGTATTTTCCGCATTTATAAAACATATATTCAATATCTCTTAAACTCAATATAAATCTTGAGCTAATTTTATTTGTCGGTGCCCGTTCGATTTGAGTTGTTTCAAAGTTAAAAAAAATTGGCTCTTGAAGTTTTTTCTGGAATCTATTTATAGATATGGTTGGAACTAATCATAAAAATAGTTTTTCTAATAATATTTATCTATTATAAAAATTACTCATAAATATGGTCAGTCAATAATCAAATCTCAAATTCCACTTCCAATACAAAAAACTAATCAATCCCTTGAGAATTTTGACAATATTTACTATGTTACTATGTCATCAGATTTAGCTATCGAGTTACTTGAAAAAAATCCAGAATCGGCTATTCAGACGATCGGGAAGAAGTATACTGCTATAGACATGTTGACACAAAAGCCACAGGCATTTCCAAGTGGCCGTCGGCTCACGTTATGGGAGCGGATTCTACATAATCGTCAGTTAATCGACAGCTTTCTTGTTTTTTATTTTATTTTTATTGAAATGTACAGTTTAGTTCCCGTTATTGAAACAAAGGCATTGATTAGTTCATGGAATAAAGGTATCTTCTGTACATGCAGTTTGGGAGAATATTTTAGCCAAGAAACACAATCCTCTTCAAGGAAACGACATTGAAAACCCAATTACAGTTCCCGGATTGGAAAAGACCGGTTGGAAGAGTTTTACACCACTTGGGCTCTTCAAGAAGTTCCATACGCAGAAGTTGAAGGACCAGCAAGTTCTTCAGCTGCTTAAAACTTTAGCAGAGAGAGCTGCTAAATCGAAGCAGGCTGACAATATTTTGGGATCATCTGCTCGCCTTGCAGCTAAATCAGGGATCCATGAGATTGTTGCAGAAGTTATTAAGGCGTATCCCAACGTAATCTTTACGAACGATGCTGATGCTAGAAATGTTTTCGACATTGCAGTGGTGTATCGCCAAGAGAGAGTATTCAGTCTCTTGTTTCAGCTAAGTACTTGGAAGCACTTCTCAATGGGATTCGACAAGCGTTCGAACACCATGTTGCACTTAGCTGCTAAGTTGGAGCCATTTGCCAGAATAGATAAGATACCTGGTGCTGCTCTACAAATGCAAAGGGAATTACAATGGTTTAAGGTAAAAGAGTCGTAAGCTAACTTTGTACTCGGGGTGCTACCGACAATTTTTTTCCCTCGTGCAGTTTTTTTTCCAAGAAATTTTACCATTACAGAGTTTTGAAGAGGCCGACGACCCTAAGATAGCGAGTTCTTCTTCTGACTTTATAATAAAACTTAACTTATTAAAAAAAATTCGACAAAGTACAAACTTTAAGTGTTATTTGTCTTGTATGTGCAGGCAGTGGAGCAAATAGTTGAACCATGGTATACGGCGGCCAATAATCAAGATGACAAGGTACCCGAAATGCTCTTCTTCGAGTCCCACAAGGAACTAGTAAAGGAAGGAGAGGCTTGGATGAAAGACACAGCTAATTCTTACACAATTGTCTCCGCTTTGGTGGTAACGGTCGCCTTCGCAGCTGCATTCACTCTACCAGGTGGCAACAATGGCGACAGCGGATTACCCATCTTCTTAAACGACGCATGGTTCATGGTCTTCTCCATCGCCAACACCTTCGCGATGTTCTCTTCCGCTACGTCGCTGCTGATGTTTCTGGGAATACTCACATCCCGCTACTCGCAGGAGGATTTTCGCACGGCGTTGCCGATGAGGTTGGCGATCGGTCAGCTAACCTTGTTCTTCGCGATCGCAACGATGCTCGTCGCTTTTGCTGCTGCGACCAACATCTTCCTCTCGCATCGGGTTGCCTGGGTCATAGTCCCCATTGGCTTGTTGGCCTGTGTTCCACTGAGCTTGTTTGTTTTCCTGCAATTCCCGTTGCTTGTGGAAGTTGTGTATTCCACTTTTGGACCCACTATTTTTCGTAAGCATAGCGACGAAACGTTGATGTAACACTGTTGACGCATCCACCCAGCTCCAACCTGAATATCCGACCCGATGATCTAGACCCACAAGGATTGTTGGGGCAGTAAAAGATTTCGATTTCATGGTCTAATTGGCAAGATTCTCCTAGGCCTTATAGGCTGCCTTCAGAAGTTGTTCTGAATTGTCATTTTTTTAACAAGTAAATTTTTATTTTTCAAAAATATATCATCAAGATAGTAAGTAGGGAAAAGTTCACTAAAGTAGTCTGTGGTTTCATATTTTTTTACCTTAGCACCTTGTGGTTTGACTTTTTCTTTTTAGGTGACAGAGGTTTCAAAAAGTGACATTTTTGGTGACAAATTATTAACCATGGTTGATTTTTCCAACCAGACCATACACATAGATGCCACGTCATCACCACGTCATATTTTTATATCCTAAGTGGCGATGACGTGGCATCTATGTTTATGGTCTTGTTGTAATTTTGTAATTTTGTCACATCATCGCTAGTTAGGATATAAAAATACGATGTGGCGATGATGTGGCATTGATGTGTACGGTCAGGTTAGAAAAATTAACCCCGATTAAAAATCTGTCACCAAAAGTGTCACTTTTCGAAACTTCTATCACCTAAAAAAAAAGTCAAATCACAGGGTATTATAGTAACAAAGCGTGAAACTACAGGGTACTTTAGTGAACTTTTCTCTAGTAAGTAATTAAACTTACCGATTGTTATATCATTTAATGCCTCCAACACTTTTCCCATAAATGAACATAAGATAAGGCCTATCTAAAAAAGCGGTGTTAATTAGATAGGAATTCATGATTAAATTATGAACATTTTCTGCTATAATCTTTCGATCTATTTTCATACGTCTTACTAGCTCGGATGAGGAATTTTTCAAGAGGGCCGATCCTCCTATTGAATTTGCTAATCGAGATCCTTCCTCCTATTCTTGCTTCCGGTTAACTATCGGTATGCCTTCCTCCGTTTACATTAAGCAACTATTTTGGATATTACCATACTAGTCTGAAATAGCTGTGTTTTATGTTTTTTCTGATGTAATTTTGAACCGGTATGCCTGCAATAGTTGTTTTTCTAAGTAATTAGTTTAACTTAGGATACATTTTTCATATAGAGTTAATAAAAAATCCACTTGTAAAATAACCTAAAGGCCTTGAAAAACTGCATGCTTAGACAGGGCAAGTTGTGGATCGATCATTTGGTCCTAGACTATTTACTAGACTTTCGAATGTAAAAAATAATATTGAAAAAGTCGTCATAAATAGTGTCAATAGAGTTTGAGTATTCGACTCTAATACCAGAGGTTAAAAAAAGCGTGGATCCGTCTCGTAGCATCCCAGAAAAAGTCTACATATTATTATTCTCTTCCATGTTAAAGAGCGAGGGACATTGTCGAATTGAACCGAGGAGCTAGCTGTACAACCAAAACCATGTTCTTAGGAGTCGTTGTCCTTGCGTCGAATGGGTAATCTGTTTGCAGGTTTTTTTAAATCTTTATTTACACTTGAGTATTATTGGATCCTAATTCCTAATTGTGCTAATCTGTCGTCGAAATTTATTTTAGGAGTGGCTTTTTGATAGTATTTTTTGTATTTGTAAGATTTTAGTTTCATATTTTTTTAACTGAATACAAATCTTTTATCAGTTGAATCAACTTTTATTAGTCAGCATTTAAATTTGTTTGAGTGATAACTTATCTTGAACTCCATCAAAAGACAAGAACCCTAAGGAAATCAGAAGACCCTCACGGGGGCGATTTTGAGAGTCTGAAACTTGCACCAGTTTCGGGAGGACCGGCGGCAGGGCATCCATCCGCTATGGAGGAGGCTGGCCTCCCTCCCACGCCGTACTTTTGATCGGATTAGGCCGTTCAAGTGCGAGGATCTTCTCCGCCTTCTCAACCCTAGCCCCTCGGCAAGGGGTTCTATTCCACTAGCCACCGTTCTGGTGGCCTCTCCAGCTCCGCCTTCTGATTCTTCCTCCGGGGGTCGCCAGCCGGCTTCGATCTCAATAGCTCCCTCATCATGGGGGCCGCCTCTCCTCCTCCCTAGTTCCACGAGGGCTCCGATCCTCAATCGCCTCTCCTCATTTTTCGTGGATCTTGGTCCCCCTTCACAGGCGCCACTTCCTGTTGGGCGGGATGACGAACGTTTTGGTGGCTGTTGGTGTTCGTGATTGGGGCAGCGGGTGGCCTCCTTTCTGGTGAGCCGCGTGCTTCCTCTTTTTTGGGCCTAGAGTATTTCTTTTGATCTAGGCCTGCTTCGATGGTTCTACATGGGCGAAGAATCTGATTTTGTATCAGGTGGGCCTTTATATTTGGGCCGAGAGAGTTTCTTTGAATCAGGCCTGCTTGTGGGTGTGCTTGGATGAAGTTCTCGATTTGGCAGTGGGTCAACCATTATGATTGCCTGTTTAGGCCATGGGCTTCGGTTAGCATCTGTTCTTGATCACCAAGCTTGTGGGTGTGCCCGAATAGAGTATATTGTGATGGCAGTGGGTCAACCTCTATGGTTGCCCGTTTAGGACTTAGTTTTTCTAATCTTTTTCTCTTTTCTCATCCCCTTGTGAAATTTTTTTCTTATTAATAAATTTCTTAATTAATAAAAAAAAACTTTCATTGGTCAGAACTCCAATCCATTTGAGCTGTTCCAAAGTTGCAAAAAATTTTGGATCCTTTTTTTAAAGGTTACACCATTGCCATGTTGAACCGTGGATATCTCTAAATTTGTATAAGTTTAAAAAAATTGGATCTTTGAGTTTGACTTTTTTGTGTGAATCTAACATCCAAGATTGTTAACTATTAGTTCCGCATAGAATTGGTACTCCCAATGATATTTATTCATTCGTGTTGAGCTTGAATCATCAATGAAAAACGATACTATTATGAAAGTTACTCATAAATATAGTCCGTTAACAATCGAATATCGAATACCATTTTCAAAACAAAAAATGTCAAAAACATTAATCAATCCCTTGAGAACTCTGACAATATTTACTATATTAACATGTCATCAGATTTGGCGATCGAGTTATGTTGACACAAAAGCCACAGGCATTTCCAAGTGGCCGTCGGTTCACGTTATGGGAGCTAGGCTTAAGCAAACGCCCCAGACTAGACCGAACAGGACCAGACCAAAAAAATCAGAACAGGAAAACAAGCTAAAAGGGGAACGAATTGGACCGGACTTGTTACCAAACCAAACTGAAAACTAGACCGTGGTTCCAGTTTAAACTGGAACCGAACCAAAAAAATGAAAATACATGTTAACAAGCTTCAAGTTCCAACTTCAACATCATTACAACGATCTCGTCCATACAAAAATAAACACAAATTACAACAATCCAAGTTCCAACTTCATCATCATTCATCTCCACCCTCGTCATCTTCACCAACTTCAATGGTCTCATCGATTGTTGAAAGTTACATGCTACCATGAGAAATTTATGTCAAATGACATATAATTCATATTACATATTTGAAAATTAATAATTTATGTCAAAACTGAAAAGATGATTAAAAGAAATAAAACTTATCGGATGTCATTTTATCCTGTTCGTCTGAATCCTCTTCTTTAATAATAGAAAGAAAGGATCCTCGAATCCAATCTTGAGAACATAATAAAATCTCAACTATAACAGGAGTCAAAGAACTCCTTAAATCATCCAGCACTCGTCCACCTGTGCTGAAAGTAGATTCGGAAGCAACATTAGAGATCGGCACTGCTAATACATCACAGGCCATCTGAGAAAGGATAGGGAACCTAATAGCATTTCCTTTCTACCATTGAATAATGTCAAATGGTGGTGAACTATGCATTTGCACAGTCACATGTCCCTCTTGAAGATAAATATCCAAATCAGACTTAGTTCCTTGTTCATTCTCACCACCAAACATTTGATATAGCTCTATCATCTCAATACTAGATGTGCTACTCATCTCACTTATAGATGAAGATGTGACATTCAAAAAATATTCACTCATATTATCACCAATTGTCACCTCGTCTTTGTAATGATTAAAGAGATTGTAGAGAGATTCTTTTATCTTCGACTTCATTAAAGCAGCCATCTGAAGATCAGCATGCAAAAAATGCATTGAGAACTCCACAAACTCCAACTTGTAGCGAGGATCCATAACAGCCGATATAAAGATCAACATGTTCATCTTTTCAGGACTTCCCCAACCGAAAATTGAATTTCGGATATTTTTAGGATCGGGCTGGATATTTTTTTGCTTGGTCCAGTTTGGTCGGTCCGATTTAGTTCGGTTTAACAGTTTTTGGTTTGTTTGCTCACCCCTAATTGAGCGCATTATATATAATTGGCAGTTAATCAACAACTTTCTTGTTTTTATTTTTATTGAAATACGGTTTAGCAACTTTAGTTCCCGTTATTGAAATACAGTTTACTGGGGGAGAAGTTCCAGTTCATAAAAAGAAATTTGAAGATATTCAATAGTAACTTCTTAATTTAGAATCTATTATTTTTTTCTAATTCCTCGATCTAGAATTTGTTGACTGCTCGCGTGAGAATAATTTCCTTTTAGGTAAGTAGAATAATTTTTTGTTTATCTCGTAATTTCTATAAAATCTGTATTTTGTAACATATTTTGGTTCTGTAGGTTTGTATACTTCAATTTTTATTTTTTGACAGACATATTTTAATTCTTACCTTCAATTTTTCTTATCTCAGAGCTTAGAATTAAATACGGAATGATCATGTAAATATGTATAGCTCTTCCATGGTTTGATATCGGGTAAAGACAATTCATATTTGTTACCAGTACGTACTGCAGGGTTGGTAAATTTTATTCCAGTACTGAATATTTTTACGCAATTTCATTTTAGTATATTTTAATATCGTCGGACCATAACTTTTGACTCGTTTGAGATTTTTACTATTATAATATATTTTTGCCAAGGAAAATTAACGATCTACACGAATTACAGCTTTGCCTTTTGAAAATCGATGTGCCATCGGGTTTTGCCGTTGGGATGATTTTACCGTTAGCATTATTTTGCCATTAGGATGATTTTTCCGTTGGTATTTTTTGCCGTTGGGATGATTTTCTGTTAAAGAACCTGATTTGCCATTGAAAATTGATGTGCAGTTGTGATTTTTTTGTATTGATGTGCCGTTGTGATTTCTTCCGTTGAAAATTTTTACCGTTGGGATGATTTGTCGATGAAAAATATGATATGCAGTTGAAAATTGATGTGCCGTTGAAAAACTTGATGTGCCGTTGTGATTTTTGCCGCTGTAACACTTGATGAGCCGTTGAAAAAAATTGATTTGTCTTTGTAAATTAGTAGCTCATTTGATGGTAATTACTGTATTTATAAAATTTGAACTCAATACATTTTTAATTGAATACAAATTTATTATCACTTGAACTATTTTTCATTCGTCAGGAGGGCGATTGATTTGAGTTGTTCCAAAATTATAAAAAAAATTGAACCGTGGAGGTTTTTTTAGTATGCAAGATTTATCTTGATAACTATGATTTTTGGATAAAAGCGATTCTCTCAATAATATTTATCTATTTGTCTTGAGTTTGAATCTTACGAATAAAAAAATAACATTATTATGAAAATTACTCACAAATATGGTCCATCAATAATCGAATCTTGAATTCCATTTCCAAAATAATAAATCTAAAAACCATTAATCAATCCCTTGAGAATTCTGACAATATTTACTGTATTACTATGTCATCAGATTTAGCTATCGAGCAACTTAAAGAAAATTCAGAATTGGTTATTGAGACGAGGAAGAAGAAGTATACCGCTATAGACATGTTGACACGAAAGCCACAGGCATTTCCAAGTGGCCGCCGGCTCAATTATGGGAGCGCATTCTATATAATCGTCAGTTAATCGACAACTTTCTTTTGCCGTTGGGATGATTTATCGTTGAAAAATCTGATTAACTGTTGAAAATTGATGTGTCGTTGTGATTTTGATGTTGAAAAACTTGATATGCCCTTGTTATTTTTGCCTGTTAAAAACTTGATGCGTTGCTGAAAAACTTGGTGTGCCGTTGAAAAACTCGATGTGCCATTGAAAAAAGATTGATGTGTCGTTGAAAAAAATTTATATGCCGTTGAAACGAGGCTTCAACGATAATTAAAATGTAGGAAAATAAAATTGCGTAAAAATATTCAGTACCAAAATGAAGTTAAGCCGTACCTTTAAAAAAATTAAAATGTACGAAAATGAAATCGCATAAAAAATTTTAGTACCAAAATAAAATTTAGCCATTACTGAAAAAAATAAAAATGTACGATAATATAAATTGCGTAAAAATATTCAGTAACAAAGTGAAATTTAGCAATTACTAAAAAAAAAGGGGCGCGCAGGCCTGAGCCAGACCATTTTTTAGTTGTCAAACAGCACCCAATCCAACCCGTTCATATTCAAGCACTTGGATTTGGTGCGGGCACTAATAGGTGCATTCCGTGCTGTGCGGGAAATAGTATCAACCATTGATCTTGATGATTAGGCTCGTATCAAAGATCTGACAGTAGAAATTCATATGGGTATTCTCGTCATTTACCCCTTTCCCTTTTCAGTCATTTTCTTCCTCTCTCCGCCTCTTCTGCTCTCTGTTCCACTCTCTCCTCTTTCATCATCACTGTCCTATCGACCGGGAACGACCCCGAACAACAGCAACGGCAAGGACGACGGCGACGGCGACGGCGACGTGGATAAGTTGCCTAGAAAAAATGACGTCGTGGATGGCTATCTGTTGGCTGTAGCCGGTTGGGAAGCCACAAGTTTTTACTCCAAAGTTCGATTGAGGTGATTCAAGTTGCTATGTGAAGCTGAGACATATATCTACAACTTTGCAGTTATAACTTCTCCAAATTTATAGTGTAAAGATATCACAATTTCGTTTGAAATCAAGAGTCTACTGAGTCACAAATAGCTAGAAGGTTATGTTCTAATGGCATGCCTAGTTATGTCAAATAACATACCCGTTTATGTCAAATAGACTGCCCAAGTTATGTCAAACGGCATGCCCAGTTACATTTAAATGGCAGACACGGTTATGACCAAAAGGCACACTCAGTTACTATAAAATGGCATGCCCGATCATAATCAAATGGCATGTCGAGTACAGTAAAATGGCATGTCGGGTAGGGTAAAATGACATGTTCGGACCAAGCGACAGACCTGGTTACAATAAAATGGCATGCCCGATCACGATAAAATGGAATACACGACTATGTCTAAATCGCATATCCAGTTAATATTTAATAAAACTTATAATAAATTAATTAATTAATCAAATGGCAAACTCAGTTACAATAAAATGGCATACCTAATTACGATAAAATAGAATACCTGGTTATATCTAAATGCCATCCTGGTTATTTTGACTAAATCGCCCTTTCCCGGACGGGTATGAAATTGGGCCTCCAGTACCAATCTGGGCCCATACATGACACGCATGCGTGTCGTTATTTTGACAAAATTGTCCTTTCCCGGACGGGTACGAAATTGGGCCTCCCGTACCCAATCTGGGCCCCATATTCAATCGTCTCAGATATAATTTGCTTTTATATAATTTGCTTTTATGTGTAGACGAGACTCAAGCAAATAAAATAAGGAAAGAAATCATGATGCTATTTATTTTTCTGGAAGGTAAATTATTATTAGCTTTTTTTAATACGTTTCCTAGTTGAAGTCTTATTCAGAATAGCAGACTAGATTTGGTCGTGGACTCCCTTGTCCAGGACTGTCCTGGAAAAGCAAAACCAATTCATCATAACTGTTCGAACCATTTCATCATAACTAGGCGAACCATTATATCATAACTGACCAACCCAGCGCGTGTCAAACCATTGTATCATAACTGACCAACTCATCGCGTGTCGAACCAAACCATTGTATCATAACTGACTAACCCATCGCGTGTCAAACTATTGTATCATAACTAATAAATCCAATGCATGTCGAACCATTTTATCATAACTGAGCAACTCATTACATCATAACTGACCAATCCAGTGCGTATCAAACTATTGTATTATAACTGACCAACCCAGCGTGTGTCGAACTATTACATCATAACTGAGCAACTCATTACATCATAACTGAGCAACCCATTACATTATAACTGACGAACCCATTGCGTATGGCAAGATGGTCCTGGACAAAAATACATGTTCAGTACCGAATCAGGTCCCTCAGAATAGGAGTTTATATCTTTGTGGATATAGGAGTCTCAAGGTTTTTTTTATAAAGACGAGACTCATACCTCTTCTATTTGCTTTGCTGTCTCCAAATCCCTTTACAAAGATAACACAAAAACCTTAAAAAGCTCAGAAGACCTAATTTCCCGAAGAACTTTAGCTAGCCATGTCATCCAAGGATGCGGACTCGTCATTGGGCTAACTAGCTCAGTGGGACACGGAGGTGAAGCTGCCCCACCTGACCTGAGTCAAGAACAAGACCCCGGTGCCCGTCCAGATTACTGCTGAGAAGATCCTCCGGGAGGCCAGGGAGCGGCAGGAGGCTGAGATCTGTCCATCGAAGCAATGAATCACCAACTCCACCGAGCTCGCTAATTATCGCCTCAGAAAGTGCAAGGAGTACGAGCACCTGATCTCGATAGAATATCGGCGTTTGGATAAAAAATGTGCAATGGGAGGAGTCCCAGAAGGACTTCAGGCATGTGCAGTCTGTGTGGGAGCGCGCCCTCGAGGTGGACTACAAGAATCACACGCTGTGGTTCAAGTATGCTAAGCTCGAGATGCGTAACAAGTTCGTCAACCATGCCGGCTGTGGTACAAGTATATTCATATGGAAAAGATGCTCAATAATGTTGCAGGCACTAGGCAGATTTTTGAGCGCTGAATGCAGTGGGTCCCAGACCAGCAATGGCGGCTCAGCCACATCATGTTTGAGCTGAGGTAAAGGGGGCTCGGGCGAAGAGGAAGAACATTACCAATTGTTATTCTTTATCTTTTTCTCAGCTTAGCCCGTAACTCGTAGCTCTTTTTTTACCTTCTCCATTAGGCCGACCTTGGAACGACCATTCCGGACCGTCTAGAGTTTCTTAGCATTCTTGTAACCTCTTTACCCCTAACAAAAACATCATTTTGGACAGGATTCTAATAACAGAGAATGTAAGATAACCAAACATCAAATGGATAACATTGGGGCATCTTATGAATTTCAATTTTTTTTTATAAGTAAAATTGTTGTTAGGTATTCAGCAACTAGAGAACAAGATCGCACAAAAAACACTGAACAAGAGAATTACGTGGTTCGGCCTAATGCCTACGTCCACGGGGAGAAAGGAGAACTTTTATTGATGAGTTTCCGAGTTACAAAGCTATACAAAACCTTAGGGTAACATGCCTTTATATAGAGGCAAACCCTTGTACATCAAGTAAGCTATTTAGGTCAAATTAGGAGTCCAAAAGCTAGTCCAAATAGAATAGGAAACAAGTCCACAAATCGTTTCCTCTTTAATTTCTCGACATCTCTAACAATCTCCACCTTGGCGAGAAATCATCCTGTGGATGAACCATGAAGCTCCATCCGAACTTCAACAAACTCCATCTTGATGAAATACCGCCACATGAAGAACCATGAGAACTTGATAAACTAAACCGACTCTATCAGCTCCACCTTGACCATAGATATACCGCCATCAATAATACCATCTCAACTTTCTTACCACATTTTTCAGTTCAATCACATGGAGTCAGCCCCCAAGCTCGAGCTTCCGAGCTTGCTTGGCGTCTTCCCTCCAATCTCCATCGAACTCCAACTAGCAATTCCACCTACTGAAGCAAATTTGTGACAAATAGATGTGCTCTCTATTTTTCGGTCAACCTTATGCTCCGCAACCTTGAACTGCTTCTCTGCTGGACCTTCTTGCCTCAAACCAATGCTACTTGCCATAGCATACAACGGGCAACCTTTTGTTCCACCAAGTAGAAGCCTCGACATACCACGAACTCTACCGTTCGGCCTTGAATGAGATACCCGATTCGCCCGTGGTGCTACCAACGGCTTCGCATTCTCCATGCAAAACCTACCCAACACCTTTGACGTGCACGTCTCTTTAGACAACCATAGCGGGAACTTGCTAACTTTGTCTCCGCGAATCCCAACTCCACTCAAACCATTCATGTCAAGCTTTCGCTCCATCACACAAGAGCTTTTCTCCCCTCTATCGAAACCCAACGATGTGACTCCACCTACAACTGTGTTCCCCAGTAACCTATAGGTGTTCATAGCATTCCTTTCAGCCTTCATCACCACCACAGCATCCTTCTCCACTTCCATTAGCCCGCCTACAACATTATAGTTGTACCCACTATAATCCAAGGCTCCTAACGAGATCAAATTCCTCTCCAACTTCAGAACATGCCTAACCCCACACAATTTTCTCTCAACACCATCCCACATCTTGATTTGGATATCACATATGCCAGCAATTCTGCAAGTAGAACCATCACCCATAGTCACCATATCTGAATCAACGAACTTGTAGGTGTCGAACCACCCTCTCTTGGCCGTCATGTGGAAAGAGCAACCGCTATCCAAAATCCAGGAATTAGAATGCTTTGGACTTGACAAAACAGAAAGAAGATCACCATCTGACCCGTCCGCATGTGAGGCCACATTCACGGAACCTGATCCTTTTTTCTCGCGATCCCGAGTTCTTTGTGGACAATCCTTCTTCACGTGCCCTTTTTCTCCGCACTCGAAGCAATTTCCCTTGAACCTCCTTGACCACGACTTGGATCCCTTCCTGTCTTTTGCCCCACTACGATCACCATGGCTACCCCTCACAACTAGCCCTTCCGCTTGTTCATCGTCAATTTTCCTTCTTTGATGAAACTCTAGCAGAGCACTTGTGATATCTTCCAACACCAGGGACTCCTTCCCCCAAGTTAAAGTTGTAACCAAATTTTCGTAGGAGCCAGGTAAAGAATTCAGCAGCAACAATGCCTTGTCTTCTTTCTCGAACTTCACATCAACCTTTCTCAAGTCGCTCACAAGTTGACTGAAACCATTAATGTGTTGGCTCAAATCCAAGCCCTCCTTCATCTTGAGCCCGTACAATCTTTGCTTAAGATAAAGCTTATTCGACAAAGACTTAGACATATACCTTGCCTCCAATTTCTTCCATACCTCAGCTGGTGACTCCTCATCCATGACGTGATACATCACATCATCCACCAAGCACAAGCGAATTGTCGCCACCGCCTTGGCCCCCATCTCCTTCCACTCTTGCTCCTCCATCTTCTCGGGCTTCTTCTCCGAGAGCGCGATGACCATCCCTTGTTGCACGAGGAGATCCTTGACACGCCTTTGCCATAACCCAAAATTCGAAGAACCATCGAACTTCACAAGAGCAAACTTCGCGCCGTCCGTCATCCTCCAACCCAAGCTCATGATGCCAATTGTTAGGTATTCAGCAACTAGAGAACAAGATCGCACAAAGAACATGGAACAAGAGAATTACGTGGTTCGGCCTAATGCCTACGTCCACGGGGTGAAAGGAGGAACTTTTATTGATGAGTTTCCGAGTTACAAAGCTATACAAAACCTTAGGGTAACATGCCTTTATATAGAGGCAAACCCTTGTACATCAAGTAAGCTATTTAGGTCAAATTAGGAGTCCAAAAGCTAGTCCAAATAGAATAGGAAACAAGTCCACAAATCGTTTCCTCTTTAATTTCTCGACATCTCAAACAATTGTTAGGAATTCAGCAACTAGACAATAAGATCGCACAAAGAACACGGAACAAGAGAATTACGTGGTTCGGCCTAATGCCTACATCCACGAAGAGAAAGGAGAACTTTTATTGATGAGTTTCCGAGCCACAAAGCCATACAAAATCTTAGGGTAACATGCCTTTATATAGAGGCAAATCCTTGTACATCAAGTAAGCTATTTAGGTCAAATTAGGAGTCCAAAAGCTAGTCCAAATAGAATAGGAAACAAGTCCACAAATCGTTTCCTCTTTAATTTCTCGACATCTCTAACAATCTCCACCTTAGCGAGAAATCATCCTGTAGACGAACCATGAAGCTCCATCCAAACTTCAACAAACTCCATCTTGATGAAATACCGCCACATGAAGAACCATGAGAACTTGAGAAACCAAACCGACTCTATCAGCTCCACCTTGACCATAGATATACCGTCATCAATAATACCATCTCAACATTCTCACCACATTTTTCAGTTCAATCACATAGAGTCAGCCCCCAAGCTCGAGCTTCCGAGCTTGATTGGCGTCTTCCCTCCAATCTCCATCGAACTCCAACTAGCAAGTCCACTTACTAAAGCAAACTTGTGACCAATAGATGCGCTCTCTATTTTCCGGTCAACCCCATGCTCCGCAACCTTGAACTGCTTCTCTACTGGACCTTCTTGCCTCAAACCAATGCTACTTGCCATAGCATACAATGGGCAACCTTTTGTTCCACCAAATAGAACCCTCGACATACCACGAACTCTACCGTTCGGCGTTGAGTGAGATACCTGATTCGCCCGTGGTGCTACCAACGGCTTCGCATTCCCCATGCAAAACCTACCCAACACCTTTGTCGTGCACGTCTCTTTAGACAACCATAGCGGGAACTTGCTAACTTTGTCTCTGCGAATCCCAACCCCACTCAAACCATTCATGTCAAGCTTTTGCTCCATCACACAAGAGCTTTTCTCCCCTCTATCGGAACCCGACGATGTGACTCCACCTACAACTGTGTTCCCCACTAACCTATAGGTGTTCATAGCATTCCTTTCACCCTTCATCACCACCACAACATCCTTCTCCACTTCTATTAGCCCGCCTACAACATTATAGTTGTACCCACTATAATCAAGGCTCCTAACGAGATCAAATTCCTCTCGAACTTCGGAACATGCCTAACCCCACACAATTTTCTCTCAACACCATCCCACATCTTGATTTGGATATCACATATGCCAGCAATTCTGCAAGTAGAACCATCACCCATAGTCACCATATCTGAATCAACGAACTTGTAGGTGTCGAACCACCCTCTCTTGGCCGTCATGTGGAAAGAGCAACCGCTATCCAAAATCCAGGAATTAGAATGCTTTGGACTTGACAAAACAGAAAGAAGATCACCATCTGACCCGTCCGCATGTGAGGCCACATTCACGGAACCTGATCCTTTTTTCTCGCGATCCCGAGTTCTTTGTGGACAATCCTTCTTCACGTGCCCTTTTTCTCCGCACTCGAAGCAATTTCCCTTGAACCTCCTTGACCACGACTTGGATCCCTTCCTGTCTTTTGCCCCACTACGATCACCATGGCTACCCCTCACAACTAGCCCTTCCGCTTGTTCATCGTCAATTTTCCTTCTTTGATGAAACTCTAGCAGAGCACTTGTGATATCTTCCAACACCAGGGACTCCTTCCCCCAAGTTAAAGTTGTAACCAAATTTTCGTAGGAGCCAGGTAAAGAATTCAGCAGCAACAATGCCTTGTCTTCTTTCTCGAACTTCACATCAACCTTTCTCAAGTCGCTCACAAGTTGACTGAAACCATTAATGTGTTGGCTCAAATCCAAGCCCTCCTTCATCTTGAGCCCGTACAATCTTTGCTTAAGATAAAGCTTATTCGACAAAGACTTAGACATATACCTTGCCTCCAATTTCTTCCATACCTCAGCTGGTGACTCCTCATCCATGACGTGATACATCACATCATCCACCAAGCACAAGCGAATTGTCGCCACCGCCTTGGCCCCCATCTCCTTCCACTCTTGCTCCTCCATCTTCTCGGGCTTCTTCTCCGAGAGCGCGACGACCATCCCTTGTTGCACGAGGAGATCCTTGACACGCCTTTGCCATAACCCAAAATTCGAAGAACCATCGAACTTCACAAGAGCAAACTTCGCGCCGTCCGTCATCCTCCAACCCAAGCTCTTGATACCAATTGTTATGAATTTATTAAGAAAAATATTCGCCAACAATAGCAAGTAGTTACACTTTCTATTGATTACATCGCCTACAATTCTAATGAGATCATTTCGATTAATCTAGTGTGTAAAACATGTGGTGACATGTTGAGGATAAATTTTTTTCAAGAATAAGTAAATCAGAAATATCTTTTTCCTTTTTTTGATAAAATTTTCATATTCTAGACACTAATATAATTTCATCTCTAATATGATTCCATCTGCTTTACACAGAATCTGATAGAATCCGATAGAGATACGACTCATAATACCGGAGGCTAAAATTAAAAAAAAAACACTTTGGGAAGGACTCTAATAACGGAGAATACAAGATAAGCAAACATATATCCATTTACGATTCAAAAATGTTGTCGACCAAATAATGCAATTGGGGCCATAAGAAGAAAAAAAATTTGGGGTATATCTCTGAAGCTTAATAATTGAAGCAATTGCAAGAACAAGTGACCACAAAGTCAATTGGATTACAAGCATCGCCGGTGAAAACTACGTTACTGGAAGTGTCGAGAGATTAGAATGATAGAATTTTTATATCCAACCCAAAATCTTAAGACAATAGGTTGGTGGATTTTTTACACTTATATACTTGCCTTCCATTCGTGTTTTAACCGATGTGGGATTCTCAACACGTCCTTTCAAACGAGACCCACCATCTGGTCGAAGATTGCACGGGCTTTGATTTCACCAACGTGCGACAAATGAGGGTCGAGCGAGCACAATAATGGACACGGAATCAACATGCTCTGATACCATGTTAGAATTTTCATATTCAACTGAAAATTTTGAGTCTATAAATTAGTGAATTTTTCATACTTATAAACTGATGTTAATTTCAGATTTTATGAACGTTGAGCAATATACATTGATTTCAAAACTTGGAAAGCAGATATCCACATGTAGCGATCCTACTGTCAATCGGTGTGGGGACCATGCAGCAAACTAAATGAGAACACAAACAGCTAACAGCAATCAGGACAGGACATTGCATCACTGTTCAATTGTACAAGAATAGTCAATAATTCTTACTGTCAATCGGTGTGGGGACCATGTTCAATTCCTTTCCCGCATTCAAACTGCGATCTAAGGGCTGTTCAAAATCACAAGTGAACATATTAAGGATGCTTCATCTCACTCCAACAACTGGGCAAAAATGAAAGTGTATCTAGTCTCCCTTTTTCCTGAAAGAGCATCCGTCCGTGAGTCTAGCGCGGCCTCCAGTGGGCTGGCACAGGACAGTTTGGCAGCTGGGGAACATCACCACGGTCTGAGAATGGCTGAACACGGTCGTTCTGCATACGAACAATCGGAACCATAAGCACAATATGCACATGATTAGAACACAACAACCTACATGAAACCAACACTTAAAAACAACTACAAGTTACATGTTGAAGCATCCCTGACACTTAACATCCTTCAAGAACAAATTAGGAGCAACATTAGAAATAGCATACAGCAAACAGAGGTAAAAGAGTCACCGATAGAATCTCAGGCGATAGATTAGTAGATTTTTCACATTTATAAATTTTATTTTATCTCGTCGAACATTGTGGGATTCTCAACACGCCTCTTTCAAACGAGATCTTTTTTTGAGAAGGTTTCAAACGAGATCTATCTGGTCGAAGATTGCACGAGCTTTGATCTCGTCAACGTGTGAAAAATGAGGGTCGTGCGAGCATAACAATGGGCACGGGATCGACCCGCTCTAATACCATGTTAGAATCTTCATATCTAACTCAAAACCTTTAGGTTATGAGTTGGTGGATTTTTCACAATTATAAATTTGTTCTCCATTCTTGCACTAAGCAATGTAGAGATTCTCAACACTAACTCGACAAAGTACAGACTTAGAAGGAAATGAGGCGTGATTTAATCACTATCTTTAAAATATTATTTCTCTCGTGCAGGCAGTTGTGCAAATAGTTGAACCATGGTATACGGCAGCCAATAATCAAGATTAGAAGGTACCCAAAATGCTGTTCTTTGAGTCCATAATATAATAAAACAAAAAACGAGGAACAAGAAAATTGTTTCTCAAAAATTAAAAAAATGTGAAAGACAGGCTGAATAAATTTTAGGGATCTGAGAATAATTTATTCTTTATTTTATTGGAAGAAAAAAATACATCAAAAATGAGCGTAGTCTCATGCAATAGTCAAAATAGAGTGCGAACAATCTATTCTTCTGAATAATACCACGATTTAGTACCAAAGAATTTCATGTTGCTAATATATAGTGCTCATCTCTATTCTGTGATAAATACAGTATTTTCCTTCCCCGGCCGACATTTTTTTCCACTTATTATTCTCATTTTCAAGAAGGTTACTTTACCAAATTCTTCCATTAATCCTACCTTGTTTTCTACGATAACCTGAATTTTATTTTAAATTAAAAAGATAGTATCATTGACCCACAGGTCGGACACCGATCCCACCCATCCACCGAAGACAATAGTAAAGGTCTAATTATATAGAAATCAACAGATATAACAAATATATGAATCCCCATTATAATGATCTGAATCCTATTAATTTCTCTTCCTCACGGCTCCCCTTTTTGTTTTAAGGGTAAAACATCTAGCTGCTTATATTAAGTAATAGCATCACAGAATACAAAGTTTGCTACATCCGGAGGTGGAGAGTAACCCAATCATTCAACAAAGTGGACAACCTGCATCTCTTACTTAAACCATTAACAACTTTATTGTTTGAGCGGGAAGTAAAGGTCAAAATACAATTAGGGAGATAATAAAGTTCATTCCTAAGATCTCCTACTAAGAGTTCTAAATTCCAATCCAAAACAGGATGTGGATCACAAAGAAAAAAGAGAGCAATAAGACAATCTGATTCACAATTATCGTACGAGACTCCCGAAAAGAGCTTCAGATCACATCAAAAGTATGACGAATGGCAAAAACTCCGCTTCAACTAGAGAGGAAGCCAGAACTTGGCCCGTCTGACCACCAATCACGTGGCCAGCATGGTTTCTAGCGACCACGGCTCCCCTTATTTGGTTTGGGCTTTGCACCACCAACCAAATTCTTTCTCAAATATACGTCTCTATCCAGTTACATGGATAGTTTTTGCTAGCTCTGATTATTAAATTTATTTTCATAAGGTCAATTCATCATTTCCACGAGCAAGGAAGAGAAATAAAATTTTCAATATTTTAATTTTTAAATTTTGATTTATTTTTGCATTCCCCCTGTTACCAATGGAGTTAGTGCAAATTTTAAAAAACTTGAAACAACTAAAGAGATAGAAAATATGTCTCTATTTAAAATAGGGATAACAATATTCAACACTAAATAGAGTTCAACAATATTCGGCATAAGACATGTATAATTTTGAAAATATTGAGGGTTCAAATTCTTTCAATTATAATAATAATTTTACCTTTAAAAAAATATCACTCGGAAAAAACTTGGTGGAAGAGAGTTACGTCTTATGCTCACACAAAGTGGTTCATTACGTCTTATGCTTTGAAAAAAAATTATGAACCATGTGTATTTTGATTTTCAGAAAAGAGAGTTACGAGTGTATTTGGATTTTCAGAAATAATCCATCTCGGGCATAGTTTATCTACTGACCTATTTGAGTAATATAAAGTTTTTCTGCCAGATAAGAAAAATTCCCATCTAAATCGATATGGGATCCACAAATAACTTACTGGAACCTTGGCGATCTCATAAGAAACCTAACCACCGGGATACGAAATTAAACCTTCCATGACCTGAATCGAATTCCATCAATACGTTCCTCGAACAAAATATTCAGGAAAAAGTTTTACGCACTGTTGTTTGAGCAATTTTTATTCCCTTATATCTGTGGTTAAAATGCACGAAGAGACGCATAAAGACTAATGTTGTAGTTTGTGAGATTCATTAGAAACTACATAGAGCCTACCAATTTTTTTAAGGTAAATATTATATTTATACTTTAACATATGTAAGGATTTGAAAATCTCCTAAATATTTATGACACTTTGTATCATTAGACTACAAACTCTATGGTAGAGCCCACCAATTGACCCAACAAACTTCCAATATAATTTGAAATTTCTGATTTATAAGGGTTTATTTAATTATTATTTTTAAAGTGTTATTTATCTTAGTTAATGTTGCTGTGAGTTTAGGAAAATATACTTCTAGATTTACTCAAAAATATTAGAAGATCAAAAAATCAATAAGTTTTTTTTTATATTTCATCTTAAGCAATGAACGCACTGAGGAGAAGAAGAGAGATAGATAAGTGAATTAATGCGAATTGTGATAAGAATTTTTATTTATTTATAGAGTTTCAAAGAATGCAATAAATTTTTGTTCCAAAAGTCATAATCTGTTAAATGATAAGACATGTTCATATAAAAATTATATCATTTCATTCAATTTCTCGGTTTCTTTTGCATACTTGTTCAATTAAATTATTAAATCATTTATATTGTTTGGTTTGAAACCAAGTAACACTAAATTGTGTACATGATGTTACTTGTGTGACACCCCGTAAATAATATATTGTGTCCGAAAGTCTTAAGTGATTTGATTGGCACTATCCATATCAACAAAGTATACCTTCTTTTTCAGCACACATCCTGAGAGAACTCCAAGGTTAAACGCGTTTGGCCGAGAGTAGGATCATGATGGGTGACCTCTTGGAAAATTTTCGGGATGCATGTGAGTGAAGACAAAACACGCTAGAAAAGACCCGTGTTAGTCTGTGGAGTTAGTCAATTAGATCTCGGAGTGTTACATTTGGTATCAGAGCAAAAATGAATCTAGGATTGTTCTGTCTGGCGCGACAAGAACGTCGCATATTTAAGGAGGGGTGAATATGAGACGCCATAAATGATATGTTCTGTCTGAAAGCTTTAAGTAATTTGATTGGTATTATCCATATCAACAAGGTGCACCTTCTTTTCCAGCACATATCCAGAGAGAACTCCAAGGTTAAACATGTTTGGCCGGGAGTAGGATCAGGATGGGTGACCTCTTAGGAAGTTTTTGGGATGCATGTGAGTAGGGACAAATCACGCTAGAAAAAACCTGTATTAGTCTGTGGAGTCAGTCAATCAGATATCCGCGCGTTACAACTTGTTATAAAACCAAGCAACACCACACATTAAAATGTATAAAGAGACGCATAAAGATTTTATTTGAGCAATTTTTATATTCTCTTATATTTGTGGTTAAAAATGCATACAGAGACGCATAAAGATTCTATTTGTTGTAGTTTGTGTGATTCAATAGAAACTACATAGTGTCCACTAATTCACTAAAAAAATTTCGAATATAATTTGAAATTTATGATTAATAATGCTTGATTTAATTACTTTAAAGTGTTATTTACCTTATTTAATGTTGTTATAAGTTATACACTTCTATAATAACTCAAAAATATTAAAAATCAAAGAAATAACAAGTTTTTTTTTGTTTTCCTCTCAAGAACAACAAGCAAAGTAATTTAATGGTGATAAACAAATAGAGGAGAGAAGAGAGAGCAATGGATAAGAAAATTAATACGAATTATAATAAGAATTTTTTACTACTCCTCACAAACTGTCCTTTTCCTTGTTCATCGCCGGCTTTTTTTCTTTGATGAAATTTTAGCTGTGCAGTAGTGATATCCTCCAGCACCAATGACTCTTTGCACCAAGTTAGAGTTGTAACCAAACTTTCGTATGAACCAGTTAAAGAATTCAACACCAGAAATGACTTATTTTCATCCTCAAACTTTACATCGACCCTTATCAGATCACTCACTAATTGATTGAAATCATTGATGCGTTGGCTCAAATATGAGTCTTCCATCATCTTAAGCCCGTACAACCTTTACTTAAGATAAAGCTTGTTAGGCAGAGGCTCGGACATATACCTATGTTCCAATTTCTTCCAAACTCTAACTAAAGACTCTTCATCCATTACATGATACATCACATCATTCGCCAAGCAGAAGTGAATCTTCACCACCATTTTGGCATCCATCTCTTTCCACTCTTGGGTCCTCCATCTCTTTCCACTCTTGGTTCTCCATCTTCTCAGGCTTCTTTCCCAACAGTGCGTCGACCATCCCTTATTGCACTAGCTCATTTTTTACACGCTTTTGCCATAACCCAAAATTTGATGAGCCATCGAACTTCACCAAGTCAAGCATCGCGTCGCGTCGTGACCTGCCATCCTTCGACCTTAACTCTGATACCAGGTATTAGGAAATCACCCACAAGAGAACAAGAATGCATAAAAAATAATGAACACACAAGTTTACGTGGTTCGACCTAATGGCTACATCCATAGAGAGAAATGAGAATTTTTATTGATGAGATCTGAGCTACAAAGTTATATATGAACTATAAAAACATGTCTTTATATAATAGAAAACTCATTGTACTCCAAAAAAACCTGTCTAGATCGATCTAAGAGTCCAAAATAAATCCAATACAAAACTAGAAATTGGGCCCACGTATGACCTATTTAGCTAGACCCTTGGCTGCTGCCAAGTCTTAGCTTTTGCCAGTGGTTGGCAGCAAATCCCTTGGCTTGCGCCAGCCTATATGTGGCTTCTCGCCAATTCCCAACACATCCTTGTACGAGGAATTTAACACACAGAAAAACATAAATATTTACATATAATGATATTGCAATAAGAATTCATTTTAAAAAAAAGGGAAAAGTCCACTTTAGTACCCTGTGGTATCGCCCAAAATCACTTTAGTACTCTGTCGTAAAAAACTGACCAATCGAGTCATACTTATTCCAATTAACATCAAAAAGGGCCTCGGGCAGCTGCCCGGAGCTGCCCGGATCTTCCCGAATGCTGCCCGACCATGTGGAACAGCCACATCACCAAAAATTGATGATGTGGTGCCACGTGGACTCTCTCCCACTTCCCCTCTCTTCTCTTTCCTCCTCCTCCTCTTCTTCTTCTTCTTCTTCTTCTTCCCCTCTCTCACCTCTCGCCTTCCTCCATAACCCAACAACCTCAAAAATCCCATACCAATTCACAAATGAAACCAAAGAAGGAAAGCATAACTGGGTAGCTTGGGATTATCGAAGAAGGAAACGGTGAACGGCGGCAAGATCGAGGTGGGAGAGGAGGAACGACCATCGATGAACCGCCATCACCCGCTGCTCGGCCACAACCACGCACGCTCCTCCTCGGCGATCTGCTGCTACTGCTAGTGCGGTCTACCACCAAGCCCGAAGCCTCCTCCCTCGCCGTCCCCCTCTCCATAATGGCCACCCCCCTCATGCCGTTCCCTGACCTCCCCGTCCTCCTCTACGAGCCCCTCACGTGCGGCGCCGCTATCAACCCATACACGCGCGTGGACTACCCCTCCTGCGTCTGGCACTGCCCCTTCTGCCTCCGCGGCCGGAACCTCTTCCCCGTCTCCTACTCCGGCATCGCCGAGGCCAACCTCCCCGCCGAGCTCTTCCCCACCTACTGCTCCGTCGACTCCCCGGGGGGAGACGTGGTGGGGCCCGCCTTCATGTTCGTGGTGGACGCGTGCGTGGATCTCGGGGAGGAGATAGGGGCGGTGAAGCGGGAGCTTCTCCTCGTGCTCGAGCAGCTCCCGGATAATGCGCGCGTGGGGCTGGTGGTGTTCGATTCGATGGTTAGGGTTTATGATTTGGGTGACGTGGCGCCACGTCATCAAGTTTTGGTGACGTGGCTGGCCACGTAGTCCGGGCAGGGTTTGGGCGGGTCCGGGCAACTCCGGGCAGCTACCCGAGGACCTTTTTGATGTTAATTAGAATAAGTATGACTCGATTGGTCAGTTTTTTACCACAGGGTACTAAAATAATTTTGGGCGATACTACAGGATACTAAAGTAGACTTTTCCCTTAAAAAAATCATAGAGTTACACTTTGAGGTTTGTTAAAGATGCACGTGTACCTGAAAAATTGTATACCTCAAAGTAAGATGAAGATTATTCTTTATCTATCCGCCTCTCGAATGATGTCACGTGTGAATGCATAGCCATATTGTACCTAAAAAAAGTTATGAAATTTTAAATTTTATTTGCAAGTCATTTCATAGTTAAGAAAGTAGCGGACGAACTGCACAGATCGAGTCCGTTGGGTACGCATGTTCTCACTCTACCAACCATTATTTATTCTTGAAGGTCTTCCAATAAAATAAGTGTTTATATCTTATTTTTGCATAATCAAAAGGTTTCAGATTGAACAAATTGAGAATAGAAAATTTTGCTACCACTGAAAAATCATATTATGAATATAGATAACCACGGTTCAAATTTCGTCCAATTTAAATTTAAATTCAATGATTTCTAATTCATAAAAACTATGAAATGTATTTGATTTGTCAAGGAAAAATCCGAATTCAAATTATGAATCTCCGAATTCAAATACTGTTTGGAAAAATTCAAATTTTTATTTATTTTAATATCGAAAAAGATATTTATAGACATTTAAAGAATTGGCGGATTGAGATGACAATTCGTTTTATTCGGCATGAACTCTCTTTGCTCCCGCGATGTAATATTGTCCGAATTAGTCCTTTACATAATCAGCTTGTAGATTGGCTTTGTAAGCGTGCTAGATTAGGCCTCCTTTCTAGTAACATGGTGGTCTCCCACCCGCTTGAACTTAATGTACTTTTTTTTATTTCCCCACTTGATATATATATACTCGCATGTATGTGCACTTTGCCCCTCAAAAAATACTTTTGAAATAAATTTGAGTTATTAAAAAATAAGCATGTGTTTGTCTACGTAAATTAATGCACCAACTTCAATCCAAAAAAATGCACCAACTCTCGTGACAGTGTTAATTTAATTTATTGTTGGTCTTCGTCAACTTAAATTAACATCTTTCACACAATACCAAACACAAACCATGTGCATGTCTGGTAAGCGTACATCCAATTGATTCTTTACCATCCGAAAATTCTCGACTCTTGTCAAACGACAATCATAAGATCTCTCTCTCTTCCTCTCGCAATCCGAGTCTAATTCAATATTAATGGCTTCTACCCAAAAGGACATAGCTGGTGGGACTTCAAGTTCAGATACCTCCTCCATGGATGAAGCGAAGCTTGCACAATCGTTGGAGCTTTACAAGGCCACAACCAGAGGGGACTGGACATCTGCCCGGAGAATATTCGAAGACGACCCGGAATCACTTACCGCAACTCTCGTTGTCTCGGGAGTCACCGTCCTCCACCTGGCGGCGGCAGCCGCTAATAGCCCCAAGAACATATTGTTCCTCCAGGAGCTCCTCTATCTAATGGGGAAGAAAGGGTTATCGTTTCAGGCGAAAAGTAAAAACAACCGCAACGCACTTGATTTCGCTGCTCGGGCCGGGAACGCCATGGCCGCTAAGTTGTTGGTGGAGAAGGATCCGGTTTTGACCCAGCAGTTGAACAACAGAAATGCTTCCCCACTTCACGTCGCTGCCCGACATGGGCACGAGGAGACCGTTCGTTATCTGATACCTGTGAGTCGCCCGCAGGGGCCGAGTTTGTTCGCCGGTGAAGGTGGTGTTGGGCTCCTTAACTCTCTCATCATGGACAGTGTTAGGGATTGTTCCAAATTCCTAATTAGAGAAGGGCTCTATCTCCTGATCAGAATAGAGTACTAGTCTCCTATATATATACGGCCTATGCCTAGGTCTTATTTGTATTAGAGAGAACCCTATGCCTAGGTAGAGAGAACCCTCACGGAGGCCTTGTAACCGATTGGACTCACATAGTGGACGACTCTCCTTTGCCCGTGATTTTCTCCCCGTCTTGGGGTTTCCACGTAATTCTTGTGTCTCGTGTTTTACTCGTTTCAATCTTTTTTCCCAACAATTGGTATCAGAGCCGAATCTGAGATTCGAGTATTCGAGTATTTAAAAAAAATTGGGATCTGAGTTTTTTTTTCGAAAGGGTCGATTCCAACGAGCAGCCGCCCGACTACCGACCGAGGCCCGCCAGTTGCCTCGCCGCGCCGCCTGTCGACCGTCGTCAAGTCCGCTCGCCCGTCCCCATCGTCGGGAGGAGAGGAGAAAAGGAGAAAGAGAGAACGCGAGGAAGGAGAGCCGCGCTGCCCATCCCCGCGCCGCCAAGGATCGACCCATCTGTCGCTTGCAACCAACTCGTCCATCCCCTGCCGCCCGCTGCTGCCCAAAATCACCGCCGCCGCTTGTTATCTTCGGCGGAAGAAGAAGAATCGGGGAGAGAGAAAGTCGCGAAGGGAGAGAGAAAGGTCCAAAGTCCGTCCCCGTCGCCCGCCGCACCTCCGCTCGAGCCGACCAAGGCCGAGCCCGCCACCGCCGTGCCCACTCACCGGTGCGAGCAAGCTCGCACCGACCGCCATCCAGCCGTGGTGGCCCACCGTCCAGCCGCCGCCCCTTGGAGTTTTTTGGGTTGAAAACCCTAATTTTCGAGTTGACTTGGTCAACGGTTTGACTGGTTGACCGAAAGTCAACTAATTTGACTGATTTTGGTTTTCTAACCGGTTTTTGGCTGATTTCTTAGTTCGAAGTATTTCAGGATGACTTCCATGAAGTACGAAATCCCTCAATTGATGAGGAAAACTAATTTTTCCCTGTGGCAGGTGAAGATGCGCGCTATTCTGACACATTTAGAGCTGGATGAGACTCTACTTGATGAGAAGTCGATGCCTTCGAGTTGGGATGCTGCGATGAAAGCGTCAAAGAACCGTAAAGCTGTGAGTCAGATCCAGTTGCATCTGTCAGATGATATTTTACGGGACGTGTTGAAGGAGACAATAGCTTCCTCATTATGGGCAAAGCTTGAAAAGTTGTGCATGCCCAAGAGTTTGACCAACAAACTGTGCTTGAAGCAACGACTGTTTTCTATCTGGATGCAAGAAGATAAGTCTGCTCACGACCACCTTAATGAATTTAAGGATATACTGGCTGATCTTAGAACTCTGGATGTGAAATATGATGATGAAGATCTTGCTTTATTATTATTGTGCTCGTTGCCTGCTTCTTATCAGCAATTCAGAGATACTCTGTTGTTCAGCCATGATACTCTGAGTTGGGATGATGTTCATGATTCGCTCTTGGAGAAAGAGAGAATTGATAAGCACACTATGAGTTCCTCTGAAAATAGCCAAGGGACTGGCTTGGTCGTGAGAGGGAGGTCTGAGGAGAGGAATGCTAAGTCTGGTTCAAGGAAGAAGAGCAGAAGCAAATCAAGGTCAAGGCACAAGGATAAGACTTGTTTCAATTGTCATAAGGTTGGGCATATTAAATGGTTCTGTCCAGAGTTGAAGAACAAGAAGAATGGTGAAAAGTCCAGTGCTCCGAAAGGAGAAAGTTCTGATAGCGGCAGTGCTAGTGTTGCCACCACCACTCAGAAAGAAGAATCTGATGGAGACCTTTTATCTGTGATTGATGGGAAGTCTAAAGTTGATGATGCTTGGGTCCTTGATTCTGCTTGTACGTTTCATATGTGTCCTATCCGGGACTGGTTTTTAACATATGA